>WOXC01007274.1:0-600000 GCA_011680675.1 Gymnobelideus leadbeateri | reverse complement strand
TAAGTGTCTGAGACCGGATCTGAACTCAGGTCCTCCTGACTCCAGGGCCACTGCTCTATTCACTTTGCCACCTAGCTGCCCAGCATCCAAATTCTTAAAGAAGTTAAATGAGTTACAGGTTCATGACCAAATGAGACAGAGAGCATTATTAAATATAAAATAGATCATTTTGATTATATTAAATTAAAAAGCTTTTACACAAACAAAACCAAAGCAATTAAGATTAGAAATTGAGGTGATGTCTATCAATTGGAGAATGACTGGGTGTTCAAATCAAATCTAGTATCATTATGGCATGATCCAGAGAGCATGGCAGGGGGGAAATGGAGAGGCACCAGGCTGCCTAAGTAGGGGTGAACCAATCAAGGTCAGAAATTGCAGGTCAGGGGCAGGTAGGTGGCACAGTGAATAGTGCACCAGCCCTGGAGTCAGGAGGACCTGAGTTCAAATCTGGCCTCAGACACTTGACACACTTACTAGCTATGTGACCTTAGGCAAGTCACTTAACTCCAACTGCCTTGCCTACCCCCCTCCAAAAAAAAAAGAAAGAAAGAGGAGTCAAGATGGCTGAGTAGAAAAAGGACTTCCTCAGGGCTCCTGCTCCCATTATCCAATTCATGTAAAAAATGACACTAAACAAACTTTGGAGCTACAGAACCCACAAAATGACACAGAGAAGCTAACCTCCTGCTGAAGACAGCCTGGCAGGTCTGCAGGAAGGGGCCAGCACAGCATGCTGGGAGCAGAGCCCAGCCAGCCATGAGCCAGAGGTTTTAGCTTCAGGGCAGCCACAACCAGCCCATGGCTGGAGGGACTTCAGATCACCAGCAGCTGTGGCTTTTTACAGAATTATCAACCCATAGATGCTAAGGACAAAGTGAGAGGTCAGTGCAGTGTGGACTTTGGGACCTGGGAGTTCAGGAGTGTGATCCAGCCTTTGCCCCCAGGGTGAGAAGCGGCCATCCAGCCACTGCCATGTGGCTGCTTCAGAGCTCCTGGCCTGCAAATTGTAGGGGGACCAAGCCTCCAGTATGAGGGGTAATTGCTCTTGCTTTAACCTGCTTGGATCTGGATCACTGTCTGGGGTGGAAGTCCTGGGGTGCATGACCAGTGTGCCAGAGCACGTGGAGGCTTCAGAGAGGGCAGCCAAGTAATAGCTCCAGCAGGTGAAAAAACCCCAACAACTGGAACAAAGTACCACCCCCCCGCCACCGGAAGCAGAGTTCTACTGTTGTGAAAAGCTCAAAAGTCAAGTAATTGAGTGGCAACATGAGCAAGTGAGGGAAGAAAGGCAAGCACAGCAGTCGAACTTTGGATTCCTTTTGGGGGGACAAAAAGGATCAAAGCATGGAACAGGGGAAGACAAAGAAGTCAGAACTCCTACACCAAAAGCTTCCATCAAAAAAGAATAAGCTGCTTACAGGCCATAAAGGAGCTTAAGAAGTATTTTGAAAAATGAAATAAGAGAAGTGGAGGAAAAATTGGGAAGAGAAATGAGAATGTTGCAAGAAAATTATGAAATGAGAGTCAACAGCCTGACTAAGGAAAATAACACCTTAAAAAATAGACTAACTCAAATGGCAAAAGAGGCTCAAAAAGCAAATGAAGAGAAGAATGCCTTAAAAAGCCGAATTTGCCAGATGGAAAAAAGAATCTCAAAAGTTCACTGAAGAGAATCATTCCTTCAGAATTAGATTACAGCAAATGGAAGCTAGGGGCTTTATGAAAAATCAAGATACTATTAAACAGATCAAAAAAAAAATGAAAGAATAGAAGGCAATGTGAAATATCTCCTTGGAAAAACCACTGACCTGGGAAATAGATCCAGCTGACCTGGAAAACAGATCCAGGAGAGATAATTTAAAAATTATTGGACTACCTGAAAGCCATGATCGAAAAAAGAACCTAGAAATCATCCTTCAAGAAATTCTCTGGGGGCGGAGCCAAGATGGCAGAGTAGAAACAGCTCATCCAAGCCACTCTGCCACCAGATTCCCCCCAAACTATGTAAAAGGGGACTCTGAACAACTTCTGGAGCCCCAACACCCACAGAACGACACAGAGAAGCTAACCTCCCGCTGAGGACAGCCCAGCAGCCCTGCAGGAAGGACCAGTGCAGCAGTCTAGGAGCCGGCAGCGCGCAGCACGCAGAGCGCAGGCGGCTGAGCCGAGCAGAGCCCAGGTCCGAGTGAGCCGAGGTTTTAGCCCCAGGGTGGCAGGGCCAGCAGCCAGCTGGAGGAACCCCAGAACACCAGGAGCTGTGGCGACTCCAGAATTATCAACACAGACTTGCCTAGGACAAAGTAAGAGGTTAGTGTCCTATGGATTTTGGGACCAGTATTTGGGGAATGCGTCGGCTCCCTCCCCTGGGGGCTAGAAGCCGCTGAAGAGACATGCCATTTTGTAGTTTTCAGAGGCAGCTCCAGCTCCCAGCCTGCAAATTTGTAGGGAGATCCAGCGATCAGTCTTGGGGGGGTAATCGCTCTTGCTTTAACCTCCCTGGATCTGGATTGTGATCTAGGGTGGAAGTCGTGGATGGGTTTACAGCTTGCCAGAAACGGAAGTTGCCCCCCACACGTTCGGGACGAAAATTCCTCTATGTGGCCTTAAAGCCATAGTGTGGCAACAAGCCCAAAAGTCAAGTAATTAAGTGGCAACATGCCAAGGCAAAGGAAACAGAAAAATGCAACCCTAGACTCCTATTTTGGGGGCACAGAGAGGGAAAAGGACTGTGAGGTCAGAAGTCCTGCTCCAAAAGCCCCAGGGGAAAACATGAGCGGGTTGCAGGCCATAGAGGACCTTAAGAAGGACTTTAAAAATCAAATAAGAGAAGTGGAGGAAAAATTGGAAAGAGAAATGAGAAGGATGCAGGAAAAGTATGAAATGAGGGTCAACAGCCTGACTGAGGAAAACAACACCTTAAAAAACAGACTAACTCAAATGGCAAAGGAGGCCCAAAAGGGCAATGAGGAGAAGAATGCCTTAAAAAGTCGAATTTGCCAGATGGAAAAAGAATCTCAAAAGTTCACTGAAGAGATTCATTCCTTCAGAGTTAGACTGGAGCAAATGGAAGCTAATGACTTTATGAGAAATCAAGATGCTGTTAAGCAGATCCAAACAAATGAAAGATTAGAAGGCAATGTGAAATATCTCATGGGAAAAACCACTGACCTGGAAAATAGATCCAGGAGAGACAATTTAAAAATTATTGGACTACCTGAAAGCCATGATCAAAGAAAGAACCTAGAAATCACCCTTCAAGAAATTCTCAAGGAAAATTGCCCTGATGTTTTAGATCCAGAGGGCAAAATAGAGGTTGAAAGAATCCACAGATCACCTCCTGAAAAAGATCCCAAAAAGAAAACTCCCAGGAATGTTATAGCCAGGTTCCAGAATCCCCAGATCAAGGAGAAAATACTACAAGCAGCCAGGAAGAAACAATTTCAATATTGTGGAAACACAATCAGAATAGCCCAGGACCTGGCAGCTTCTACACTGAGGGATAGAAGGGCATGGAATATGATATTCCAGAGGGCAAAAGAACTGGGAATGAACCCAAGGGTCACCTACCCAGCAAAACTGAGTATTTTGTTTCAGGGGAAAATATGGTCATTCAGTGGAATAGAGGACTTTCAAGCATTCTTGAGGAAAAAACCAGAATTGAATAGAAAATTTGACATCCAGACACAAGAAGGAAGAGATGCCTGAGAAGGTAATCAGGGAAAAGAAATCAAAAGGAACTTATCAAAGTTGAACTATTTACATTCCTATATGGAAAAGCAAAAACTGTGACTGATGATATCTTTCTCACTATGAAAATAATGGAAGAAGGGGGTGTGGTCATATGAATACATATGTGAATGTGTGTGTATATGCTTACAGTTATATATGGATAGAGAGCATAGGTTGAATCTGTTGGGAAGGGAGAATACTCAAGGGATGAAAGTATGAGGTGAGAGAGGAAAGTGGCAAGAGGAGATGGGGAGAGACAGGGTAGGGTAAACTATCTCATGTAGAAGAAGCAAGGGGAAGTGGTTGCAAGGGAGGGGGAGATTAGGAAGGCAAAAAAGGCAAAACCACATTCTCATTGAATTTGGTTCAGGGAGAGAATGACATACATACTAAATGGGATATCTCAACCTGCAGCAGAATAGGGGGAAGGGGGATGAGAGGAGGGATGATGGATGGGAGGGCATCCTTGGGGGGAGGGGAGGTTGGAAGTACCCACTATAGAAGAGGGACAGGATCATGTAGGGAATGGACCAGGTGGGGGGGTGGGATGAGTGGGAGGGAATTATAAGCAGCCTTGTACAATATATCTACTATGATAATGTTTTGCATAGCTAGACATGTTCAACATATACTGAATTACTTATCTCCCCAGAGGGAATGGGTGACAAGGGAGGAAGGAAATGGATCTGAAATTCGAGGTCTTAAGATTAAATGTTTCAAATATATATAAATACTATTATTAATACTCTTTTGCTTATAATTGGGAGATAAGATGTGCAGGCATTGGGACACAAAGATTCACCTTCCTCTAATGGAAAAGTCAAAGGGGGTATGGGAGAAGGTATGGGAGGGAGCAGATTGGAGGAAGCGATATATTGTGAGACTGCTATTCTGGGAGGTTGGGTAGGGGAATAATGGGGGGAAAATGATTGTAACTCAAAATCTGGCGGAAATGAATGATGTAAAACAGAAGTTAATAAAGCATTTGTTTAAAAAAAAATTCTCAAGGAAAATTGCCCTGATGTTTTAGAACCAGAGGGCAAAAAAGAGGTTGAAAGACACCACTGATCACCACCTGAAAAAGATCCCCAAAATAAAATTCCTAGGAATATTACAGCCAGGGTCCAGAATTCCCAGATCAAGGAGAAAATATTACAAGTGGCCAGGAGGAAACAATTTGAATATTGTAGAAACACAATCAGGATAACACAGGATGTGGCAGCTTCTACACTTAGGGATTGAAGGGCTTGGAATATGTTATTTCGGAGGTCAAAGAAGCTGGGATTAAAACCAAGAATCACCTACCCAACAAAACTGAGTATCATGTTTCAGGGAAAAATATGGTCATTCAGTGGAATAGAGGACTTTCAAATATTCTTGAAGAAAAAACCAGAGTTGAATAGAAAATTTGACATTCAGATACAAGAAGCAAGAGAAGCATGACAAGGTAAACAGGTAAAAGAAATCATAAGGAATTTATCAAAGTTGAACTATTTACATTCCTACATGAAAAAACAATAATTGTAACTTATGAAACTTTTCTCAGTATGAGAAGAGTTGAAGGGAATAGAAATGTGTGTGTATACATATATATGTCTATATAGGAGGGTATATGGGCGTATGAATACATATGTGAGTGTGTGTATATATGTACATAGACAGAGGGCAAAAGACCAATTTAATAGGAAGGGATGATACTTAAAAAGTGAAATTAAGAGGTGAGAGAGGAATATAATGAGAGGCGAGAGGGAGAGACAGAATGGGGTAAACTATCTCATATAGAAGAGGCAAGGGAAAACTGTTACAGGAAGGCAAAAGGGAATGAGTCAACCTTATTCTCATTGAATTTGGCTTAGGGAGGGAATGACATACACATTCAATAGGGTATCTCACCCTACAGGAGAGTAGGGGGGAAGGGGATGAGAGGGAGGACAATGGAAGAGAGGGCAGGCTGGGGGGAGGGAAGTTGGAAGCACCCACTTTTGAAAAGGGACAGGATCAAAGTAGAGAATAGAGCAAGTGTAGGGTGGGATAGGATGGAGGGAAATTTAGTCAGTCATTCACAATATATCCACTATGTTTTGCATAGCTACACATGTCCAACATATATTGAATTGCTTATCTTCCCAGTAAGGGTGGGTGATGAGGGAGGTAAGGAAAGAATCTGGAATTCAAAGGTTTAAAATCAAATGTTTAAAATATATGTATATTACTATTATTATTTTACATGTAACTGGGAAATAAGATATGCCGGCATTGAGGCATAGAGATCCACTGTGCCCTACTAGAAAGCTGGAGGGGGCATCGGGGAAGATATGAGAGAGAGCAGATTGGGGGAGGGGGTATTCAGTGGAATCACTGTTTTGGGGTGGTGGGTAGGAGAAAAATGGGGAGCAAATTTGTAACCCAAAATCTTGTGGAAATGAATGATATAAACTAAAAAATAATTTAAAAAAAGAAAGAAAGAAAGAAAGAACAGGTAGGTCAACGCTTTCACCATGACCAGAAGTGGGACTGGGCCTGTGAATGACTGCTGTGCTTTCAGCTGGGATGAGATAGGGAGATCCATTCTCAAAATACAGACACACACACACACACAGACACAAACACAAACAGACACACACACACACTCTCACACATTAACATAATCATAGTGTGTGTGTGTGTGTGTGTGTGTGTGTGTGTGTGTGTGTGTGTGTGTGTGTAAAATATCCAGCAGACACAACAAACTTATCAGTTTGGTCTGACAGCATATATAATAATCCAGATTCCCAGTCCTCCACTTCTGCAAAGATGGAAGGGAGGTTCATTTTCTCAACTTTTCTCCAAAGACAACTTTTCTTTCTTGCCCCTAACCACTGTCTGCTTAAAATACCTTAACAATTTTCCCCAAATATGTCTTTTAATACATCTTATTTCTGTGCCATTTTTCATGCCTCATATTCCTACTTTCATCTGATTTTCAAAAATAGCAAGAGACATTTAAGTGTACAAATGGTAGAAACATAGTTTCTCAGAAAATGGATCCTTAAAGAAAGATTATTTTGCCCTCCAATTTCTGCAGTTTCAAAAATTGTTCAAGACTTTGAAAAAAAAAAAGTACTATACATGTCCAACATATATTGAATTGCTTATCTTCCCAGTAAGGGTGGGTGACGAGAGAGGTAGGGAAAGAATTTGGAATTCAAAGGTTTAAAATCAAGTGTTTAAAATATATGTATATTACTATTATTATTTTACATGTAACTGGAATTAAGATATGCTGGCATTGAGGCATAGAGATCCACTGTGCCCTACTAGAAAGCTGGAGGGGGCATAGGGGAAGATATGAGAGAGAACAGATTGGGGGAGGGGGTAGATGGCTAAGTAAGGGACAGCTTTTTGGTTTGTGGCTCAGGATGTTTCTTGACCTCTATCTACTCACTCTTTTTTTTCCTTTTTTTTTTTTTGGAGGGCAGTTGGGGTTAAGTAACTTGCCCAGGGTCACATGGCTAGGTTTTTGTGTTTGCATTGTGTCTGAGGCCAGATCCGAACTCAGGTCCTTCCTTCTCCAGGGCTGATGCTCTACTCACTGCGCCACCTAGCCGCCCCTTATCTACTCACTCTTAACAGCCATTCACCTAATGGAGGCCCAGCACACTCAAAGACCTACCTAGATACCCCTTGGCCTCCAACTTGATGGTGAGCTGACTCAGGCTTGCAATTGAAAATCAATGTAGCTTGTTATGTCTATGGGCCACCATATATTACCCTCAATTATTCTTCTTCAGTACTTCATACACTCCTTTAGCCTTGTCTTTTCCTGCTAGTTCCCTTGGATGCATGCTTGCCATGTCTGGCCAGTCAACATCCTGCAGAGATTTTCTATACGGATGGGAACATGGGAACAGGCAGAATTACTACTAGCTCATTGCTTACCTCAGGTAAGAAAGGGGGACAGACACAATCTAGCTTCCTGGCACAATACTGCCCAGAGCAGAACTAGGGCAACACTCGGCATCTGCTTCCCCTCAGGATATTACCTCAAACAGAATGATAGGCAAAGACCCATATATCTCCTTGAGTAGCTCAAACTGGAGTTCACTGAACCTACCTCTCCCAACATGCCTACCTTGGAGGATGGCACCACTATCTTCTCGGTCAACCAGGCTCAATATCTTTGGCATCATCTTTAATTTTCACCTCCATCCAACCAGCTACCAAGTTCTGTGTATTCTATCTCTATATTTGTCACATTCTCTCTCTTTTCACTCATACACCACCCTCATTCAGGCCCTCTCACCACTTTCCTGTCTATTACAATAGCCTCCTGATTGGTCTCCTTGCCTCTAAGTTTTGCCTGAGCCTTTACACACTACAGCCAAAATAAAACAGAGGCTGCTCAAAACCACTGAAGGGGCTCCCTATTGTCTGTGGGAGGAACTACATCTTTAGTCATGCATTTGAAGCACTGTATAACATGCTATAATTTAATTTTTCGATTTTATTCCCCTTTCATGTATTTGTTTTTCAGAAATTAAACTCTTCTCTATCTTCTTACCTCCATCCATTTACACAGACCATTCCTGTGTCTAACATGTAATCCTTTTACATCGCCATCTTTTGAAGTCTCTCTTCCTTCCAGGCCCAGCTCAGGTACCACCTCCTCTGGGAAGCTTTCCCTGACACACTTAGCTGAAATAGTTTCTTCCTCCTTAGATTTTTCTATTATCATTCTGGATTGATCTGTCCTTTACATTTATCACACTCTACCTTGTACCATACTTATTTGTGTACCTGTCAGCCATCCTAAAAAGAGTGCAAGCTCTTTGAAGTCAGAGGCTTTTTCATCTTTGCATCCCCAGTGCCTTACTCAGAGCAGAGGCCTAACAAAGGAACTGGAAACCAAGCTACTAATATGGGAAGGAGAACAATTTCTTGCAGGTCGAGAATTTTCTAACACCTCATCATGCTGTGGATGTGACAGCATGTGCCTGATGCGAGGACCTCCCTGGCAGCTCCTCCCAAGCTGGAAAGGCTTTGAGTATGGGCCAGTTACTGGTTAGGTGCCTCTCATCTAAGGATCAACCTAGTGGTTCAGAGAGGCTCATTACTAGACTAGAATTCTTGGGGTGGGTAAGTAGCGCATTGAATAGAGCACCAGCCCTTGAGTCAGGAGGATCTGAGTTCAAATCTGGCCTCAGACACTTCACATTTACTAGCTGTGTGACCTTGGGCAAGTCACTTAACCCCAATTGCCCTGCCTTCCCCCCTCCAAAAAGACAAAAAATAATAACTAGACTAGAATTCTTCTACCAGCAAAAAGTCCTGAAGATCTATTAAGTGATAAGAGCTGCATTATGCATCAGGAGACCAATGAAATCATAGGATACTGAAGAACTGAAGGTGAGGAAGAGAATAAATTGGAAGGAAAAGGAAACCATCCAGAGGAGTGATCTGTGTAGTCTAAAACTCTGGATTCTAGCTCTGCCTCTTACTAGCTAGCTGAGTGACCTGGAGTGCCTGTTTCCTAACCTGAAAAGCAGGAATCACTTATACCCTCTAGGTGACAGAGCTGTCATGTGGATTAAATTAGATTATTTATTCGTTTATCATACAAGCATGTATAGAGCACCTATTATGTGCCAGGCACTATGACGTGATAAAGTGATAAATCAAAGAAAAGGCTTTGTAACCATAAATGCTACAGTTATTGTTTATAGAATTAGTGAAATATGAGGACAGTTCACTGAGAGTTCATAGAAACTGGGTTTATCTATAATAAAATATGTAGCAATGCCAAAAGATAACAAAATATATATATATATATATATATTTATATATATATTCTATATGCCTCTTACCTTGCAGGAAACATGCAATCGTGTTCTCTGTACAATTCATTCTTGATAATCTGATAGTGTGTCCCTAGTTTCCGGCTAACCACATTGGCCATTACCTCTTTAGAGATGCCTCCTTGGAAGGGGGCCAAATCCTTCTCCATGACACTGAAAAAAGAATGAAAATCACTGAATATAAACTAAGGAGAAGACAGCACTTTGTCTTCTCTGGCTTTTAATACTGCTGTCATGTGGTAAGAGCAGGGATGGCAAGTGGACAGCTCAAATATTCCACTGGTCTTGTAACATCTGGAGAAAGGACCTCTGGCACACAGGGCAGATCCAGTGGAGAATTTATGGGAGCACATGAACAGGAATAGCATGGGACAGGCAGAGATCACAAACCATTTGAGAATCTGAGCACTGGAGTTAGGATTAGAGACTACAATGAGAAAGGGAAAAGGACACAAAGCCTGTGTTTTGTATTTATATAACTTTTCTTCTATTAAAGTAAAGGTTCCTAAGTCCAGCTTTGTGAACTTTTAAAATATATTTTGATAACTGCATTTCAATAAATTGTTTTCCTTTGTAATACTATGTATTTTATTTCCTACATTTAAAAACATTATTCTGAGAAGAGGTATTGCCCAAGAGGTCCATGGAGCAAAGAAGGGGAAGAACCCCCAAATTAAGGGCTGCTAGATGACAAATTATCACTTTAAAGCCAAATATAAATAAAAAGCAAATCTATTTATGGTCTGTCCCCTCCCACCCTATCCCAAACTCCATATGAGGTCACAAAGAGTCAGACACAACTGAAAATGACTGAATAACAACAAATTTGATTCTATCACAGTCCCCTGTCCACTGGGAAATAGTTGGCCCTTTACTCTCTAATTTTAGAGTATAGTTCTGAAATAAAAAGTTATTTTCTCATAGAGGGTTGAAGGTTTTCCATGTTTATGAAGAGATAACCCAGGTTTCAGAAAATTAGATTGGAACCCAGGAGGTTCAATTCAATTCAATCTAGTGTCAGAAAAATCCCCTTGATATTCAAAAATCTAATTTTTTGTCCTTTTAAAGATTAAGCAAATCCATTCCAATCCTGAAGAGCATATTTAGAGTTGTGTACTTCATTTTTTTCTGAACTTTCCCCTTCTAGCCTTCTTCTTGCCTCCACCCACCCCCCATTGCTCCTCCACTCTCTGAACCCCCCACCAAAATCCACTATTAAGGTCTAGTTGGGTCTTTGTGGAAAATAATCTATAGAAAAAAAAATTTTAACTCACTGGAAAAAACTATTTAAGAAATAAGGGGTACAGGGGGCGGCTAGGTGGCGCAGTGAGTAGAGCGTCGGCCCTGGAGTCAGAAGGACCTGAGTTCAGATCCGGCCTCAGACACTTAAAGCACAAACCAACCAAAAAAAAAAAAAACCTAGCTGTGTGACCTTGGGCAAGTTACTTAACCCCAATTGCCCTCCAAAAAGCAAAAAAAAAAAAAAAGAAATAAGGGGTACACTAGTCACAGCTCTCATTAAATTTTAAGGGACTGAATTCTGAATAAGATAGTCACAATAACTTAACCAGAAGAAAATTATTTTCCAAGCTCACTCTGAAAAGGTTATGATAATACAATCTTTTTGTCTGTTTTAAATTTTTTAAAAAGATATTTGCCCAAGACTGGATAAAATGATACTAAATACCTAAATACTGAGAAGTTCCCTATCCCCACTATTAGGTATTAAGTTCTAGATTCAAAGTATTTGTATTTAGAATCAGAAGACGTGGATTTAAATATGAGTTCTGCCATTTACTAGTGATGTCACCTTAGGGAAATGACTTAAACAAGGGGTGAGGAACCTGTGGCCTAGAGTTTTACAAAGCAAATCTTTTTTATTAAGGGGATTTTTTTCTGTGAAGTTTGGATTTAGCCAAAGGGCCATATTTGAGGATCTAGAGGGTCACATGTGGCCTCAAGGTTGCAGGTTCCCCACCCCTGACTTAGACCCTTGGGCCTAGATTCCCACATTTGTAAAAATAACAGGAAACAGATAGTTTCTAAGGTCCATACTAACAGTAAAGACCAACTGAAAATAAGACACCTATTTCTGAGGTTTCTCTAGCACTTTATTAAAAGTTGCCTGAAAAGACATTCCAATCTCCAAAGAGATTGGATTCAGAATATATGTATAATTGATTCATTAAACATCACGACCAATATCTGGGCAAGGAACAAAATCTGTCAGGCAATAAACAGGCAGCATGAAAGAAAACTCACCCAAGGTGGCAGCTGCAGTTTTCCCTTGAACATGGCTGGTGGTTCTGTAAGGACTTGTTAATTTGGTCAATAAATCCTTTCCACTTTGAACCTAAAAAAGGAAAGTCAAAGCAAGATGAACAATAATAGTAATAATAATAGCTAACATTTACATAGTGCAATAAAGTTTGCAAAGTGCTTTACATAAGTGATCTCTATTTAGTTTTCACATTTTACAGATACCAGAGGTTAAGTGATTTGTCTAGGATCATACAGCTAGTGAGAGGCAGAATTTGAGCTCAAGTCTATCAGAATCCAAGTCCAGCACTCTGTCCACTGCCCCCTTACCACCCTACTAACTAAAGCAAGTGCACAGAAGTGAGAGATGGCCAAAACGTGTAGGGCTGGGATCTGGAATCCAGGAACATAGGTCCAAATCCCACCTCTTTATCTCTGTGGCCTTGGGCAAATCATTTAACTTCTCTCATTCTCCATTTTCTTATCTATAAAAGCTTTGAACTAGAGGACCCCTGAAACCCTTTCCGCCTCTAAATTTATGAGCCTATAAATATTTAGTTGGAGTGGAGAAGGTAGGAGAAAAGATTATTCATTGTTGTTATGCATCATTTTCCTCCAGCAATTCCCCAGTCTGAACTGTCTCCATTTGACAGAAAAACATCAAGCCTTCTTGTCTCACACAAGCCCTGTCATTGGGGTTGTCACACCGAATCAGACAACCACAGGAGTTTATTCAAACTCCCACCAGCCTTGAACATTTCTTTCCCCTTGCCCTCTGTTCTCAGAATCCTTTGAAGAATCCTTTGGATGCTTGTCCCAAGGAGCCCAGCTTAGCCTAGACAGATCCACGTCGGAAGAGAGCACAGCAGCAAGGCCACGAGTGTTTGGGGTCCTGGGGTAATTAATCTGCTCGCATCTCACCCAGGGGACCCTGGGCACTGCGGAGTTCGTTACCTTTTCCTTGGACCCTTCAGATCACCACCACTACCCCAAACAGAGCCACATTTCACACGAGCTCCTTCGTGCGCTCCCTCTAGTGAAAAGCGTTCGGGGAACCAGGCTGACCAAGGGACTGGGACATCAGCACTAGGGTCCCGGCTCTGCTGCCAGCTTGCTGTGTGACGGGTTAAGTCCCTGCAGGCTCGTGGGGCACCGATCACTCAAAAAGAGAGGGGAAACCTGGTGACTTCAGACAGTCCCTCCCAGCTCTAACAATCTGTGACTCTGGGACTGCACAGCCCCGGCTTCCTGCCCCCAGTCCCCGGCTCCCCGCTCCCGGCTCCCGGCTCCCCACCCCCAGGCCCCGGCTCCCCACCCCCAGGTCCCGGCTCCTCACCCCCGAGTCCCCACAGACCCCAGATCCCTGCCCCCAGCCCCAGTCGAAAGACAGATGGGGGCGGGAAACAGCTGGGTCCTCCCTCCTCCTCCCGATCCCGGCGAGGCAGGCTTAGCCTCCAAAAGGCAAGAACTGAGCTTCTCCGCCACGCTCACCTGAGTCCTTCCGTCGGCTCTGAGCCGCCGGGAGCAGCAGCAGCAGCAACCACAGCAGCAACCACGAGGGCTGCCGCGGCGCCATCGGGGAAGCCCCACAGCTGCTCCCGCGGCCCAGGAGAAAGCTCTGCCCCGCACAAATATGGCGGCGGAGGGGCAGGCCCACGTGGGGCTGCGCTCCGCCTGCACAAAGATGGGGGACTGGGGGCTTCCCAGGAGCGCCGGGCTCGTGGAGTGGCGGACTATCGAGTTCCTAGGTTTGGGGTGCCTCCCCGCACCTTCCAGGTGGACGTGCACGTCCCGCAGCCTCTTCAGTGGCTAGTGGGGGAATTTAGACAATCACGATTCCACCCAAAAGTAATCGATGAACAGGGGACTCTGGTCTCGCTCATTCGACCTCTCCTCTAGCTGACGAGAGATCCAAGGACGCGGGAGCCAAGCGGTTTACAAAGCCGGGGGGCTGAGCCTATACCAGCGGCCCCCTAGCCGTCTTTAACCACCTCCACTCCCCTCCCCCTTGCCACAGGTGCATATGCATGCATTCAGCTTCCCTATTTCCCTATTGTTGGCATCACATACTTCCAACCTCTAGGATCACAACTTTAGAGTTATACTCGACTCTTCCCTATGCATCAACCCCCAAATTAATCAATCAACATTTATTAAGAATCTACTATGTATGTACCAGACACTGTGCTAGATATTGGGCATACAAAGAGGAAATGAAACTGTCAGGAAGAAACAACATACTCACAAATAAATAAGTGAATGGACGGGTGGATAAATAAATATGCAGAGTGAAAACAAGGTCATTTGGGTGGGGAAGGAGGATAACGATAACAATAATAATCTAATAGATGACACAGTGTATAGAGGGTTGGGCCAGGAGTCAGGAAGATACATTTTTAAATTTCAAATCGGGCCTCAGACACTTACTAGTTTAACCCAGTTTGTCTCAGTTTCCTCATCAGTAAAATGGGCTGGAGAAGGGAATGGTAAACCACTCCGGGATTTTTGCCAAGAAAATTCTAAATGGAGTCACAAAGAGGAGAGCACAACTGAATAACCCTCCCCCCCTTTTTAAAATAGTGGTTTAAGGTTTGCAAAGCACTTTACAAACAGAATCTCATTTGATCCCCACAAGAAACCTGGGAGATTAGTTCTCTTATCACCCCCCATTTTCCTGAGGCAGACAGTAGTTAAGTGACTTGCCCAGGTTCACATAACTGCTAAATGTCTGAAGTTTGAGTTGAATTCAGTTCTTCCTGAGTCTGAATTTATCCCTCTAATCCACTTGTGACCTTGAGGTGGTAGGTTCTCCTCCTCTTGTATAAATCATTTGCCCAAGCTGACAAAGCTAGTAAGTGGCAGAACTCATATTTAAATCCAGGTCTTCTGACTCTAAATACAAATACTTTGAAATTTGAACTTAATACATAGTAGTTGGGATGGGGAACTTCTCAGTATTTGGGCACTTAGCATCATTTTAGCCAGTCTTATAGGGAAGTATCTTTCAAAAGATTTAAAACAGAAAGACTGTATTATCATCACCTTTTCAGACAGAGCATAGAAAATCATTTTTCTTCTGGCTATTGTTATTGTGACTATCTTATTCGAAATTCAGTCCCTTAAAATTTGATGAGAGTTGTGACCAGTGGATTATCCTTGTAATATGGCTTCCCTGTGCTCATCAAATGTATTCCATTGTCCTAAGGATTATCTGTCATTTTACTTCCTTTGAGATCATGCCTTCTATGATCCACAGGGATAAAGCATGACTGATACAATTTTGGTGGTAAAGAGACAGGCTTTAGCAATGGTGAACAGTTTGAGATAACATTGAAAGGACTGCATAGTTTCCCACATGCAACCTATTTTTATTTCTTTCTCCTACTCAAGGATCAAGGATCAGGATTTATTTCTTTCTCCTACTCAAGGATCAAGGATCAGGATCATTATTCATCTGTGGTACTAATGTATTGATGGGTTAATTTAATGAGCTACCATCCAGGTACGTGCCCTAAGCTAGGCAGTCAATTTTTCCTCCACTTTGTTTTTCTAGGACTAGTGGTTAGACCTATCTCTTTAAAAAAAAATTTTTTTGAAGGGGAAGGGCAGGACAATTGGGGTTAGGTAACTTGCCTAAGGTCACTCAGCTAGGGAATGTGTGAAGCATCTGAGGTCAAATTTGAACTCAGATCCTTCTCATTCCTGGGGCAGTGCTCTATTCACTTCACCATCTAGCTGCCCCTTTTCTTTTTTTTTCCCCCTCTCTTTAAAATTCTTGTGGATTTTCACTGAGGAATTTTTGTAGTGTTCTGGGGCCTGATACAATTAGTATGATGTCCCTTACATTTAGAAAATATAACTTTACCAATAGGAAATCATTTTCTTTGGACCAAAGCATTTCTCATGAGACCAGTAAATACTTTTCACAAAAATATCTTTCCCTTTTTACCACCTCAAATGATGCCTGTACTCAGTGGGCCAAAGTTAATTGTGTAGTATTGTTTTGTTGATTGTCTACACTTAAAAGTGATGGAGAAAATGTTAATAATTCATGTTAAACTTAAAAGTGTGTTGTGCACACATTTTACCCCCAGAGAGACAACTATTTGCCAGCAGACTGTGTATAACTTTAACATATATGAGAAACACCTTTTTTTTTTTTAGAGCATTAGGCTATATTTTGCTCCAAATAAAAATCTTTATTGAAATCAGTAAATGATAAAAACAGCATGGTGCTACATTCTCAACACTTCTCAGTTATGTAATCATAAAAATGTGATCTACTATTAAAAAACAACACCATAAAAGTCTGTCTGTTCCCTTCTCATGTTTATTCTGAGAAAATTCTTCCTGCATGCATACTCCATTTTCATAAAGATTTTCTTAGTTTTATAAAGTAACCCCTTGATAGACTTATTGGGATAGCATGAAAGCTGAAAATTAATTTTGGTAGCATGTGCAGTGTGTGAAAGATGAAATGATTGAGGAAAACAAAGGTTCAATCTTTAGAGTATATTGATTTTATTAAGCAATATATGCCAACTGCCCAACAAATAGGGACCAGAACCCTTCCTCAGTTTAGGATTGGACCCCAAACACAGGGGGAGACAGACTTTTTTATACATTAAAGACAATTAATCAAATAAGGTCAATTAATTAAAAGGAAATTAGGAAATCTGATTTCTAATTGGATGAAAGATTGGGAACTTTCCAAGTTGGAAGGTGGAAAGAGAACCTTTGCAATTCCATAAAATCAGAAAAAGAAGTGTTCCACTACCCAAAGTGTCTGAACAATCAAGGGAACATGGAAACAATAACTGATCAATCAGAATGGGGTCAGTTTTCAGAAAAAACATATAAATTGCTTGAGATGTACAATTGTGAGAAAACTCTTTTTTATCAACTTTTGGATCTGACTGGGTTTCTAGTCAATATTAACTAGGTCCTCTTGCGTAGGCAGTCCAATTCACCAGCCATTCAATAATAAAGTTTTCTCCACAACTGAATAAAGTTTTCTCAAAAGACCTATGGATTAGACCTATAATTGAATATAAAGGTAATTGAGCTAGCTCTAGAATTGAGTCACAAGATGGGTTAAATGTGGTTCACTTAATTCCTACTATTAACCACTTGCTGTCCTAATCCCCTCAATTTTCCCTCTTTTGATTTATAGGGGAGTGGGCAAGCCAGCAAGGACAGCAAGTAATTTTGGGGAATTGAGGGAACCACATTGACATTATCTTGTGACTCAATTCTGTAGCTAGCTTAGTTTCTATTCAATTATGGGTCTAGTCCAACTTCTTATGAAAAAACTTTATGCAATTGGGGTAACTGGGGGGAAATCTTATTGCACTGTTTTGAACCTAGCCTTGCATGGCTGGGAAATTGGAGCTCCTCTCCCTGTTGTTTTATCGACCCTTAACCAAGGATCTAGGAGGTTATGATGACCAGATACCCAGTCAGATCCAAAGACTGATACAATGAATTTCCTTACAATTGTACATCTCAAACAACCCATTTATGTTATCTGAAAATAGGTCCCATTCTGAACAATCAGTTACTGTTTCCATGTTCCCTTGATTATTTACAGATACTGAAAATCAGATTACCCTGATAAATATTATAATGCTTTTTCCTTTTAATTAATTAGCCTTATTTGATTGTTTTTAAGGTATAAAAGTCTATCTCTCCCTGTATTTGGGATCTAGTCTTAAGCTGAGGAAGGGGTCTAGTCCTGATTTGTTGGGCAATTGGTATTCGTTGTTTAATAAATCAATATGCTCTAAAGATCAAACTTTTGTTTTCCTCATTTATTTCATCTTTCACATGCCACACACATCCTATGGGCCTAACATGAACATTCTTCTAATTATTTGTCTTCCTTCATTTCTCTGAAGTTTTTGGTAATTATTGATAAGTTAATTCCTAAATATTTTATGTATTTTAGTTATTTTGAATGAGATGTGTTTATTATTCTCTTCTGGTTTTTATATTATTTTGTTGAAATGCTGATAATTTTAGTGGCTTTATTTTATATCTTGCCCACTCTACTAAAGGTAAAAATAATCTCGATTAGATCTTTTAGCTGATTTTCCAAAGTTTTCTAAAAATATCTCCTTCATGTCTAAACTGGCCAAAATTTGAGTCTCCTCTTAGCTGATGCCTATGCCTTTATTTTTCTTGTCATATTTCACTACTGCTTGTATTTTTTGAAGGCAAATAATAGTGAGGCAAAGGGAGAATATATATGTGTGTGTATGCATATATACACACATACTTATACACACACACACACACGCATATATATGCTTTTAAAAAAAACTTTATTTTGAGGTTAATCCATGTTGATGCTTTTTAGTTTAGTTCTCTCCTCCCCCTCTCCCACTCTCTGTCTCTTCGTCTTTCTCTTGTCCTCGATGTCTTTCTCTGTCTCTGTCTCTGTATCTCTGTCTCTGTCTCTGTCTCTCTCTCTCTCAGCATAAATGAGTGCTGCATTTTCAAAGTTTTTTTCTATGAACTATAATCTTATATTTTCTGCTGTTAGATCAGTGGTATCAAACCCAAATAGAAATGGGGGCCACAAGTCTGTACACAAAGATCTCTGCAGGCTGCATGTTGACTTAGTTTTAAAATGTAACATAACCTATGTTCTATTGCATTTTTATTTTGTTAAATATTTCCCAGTCACATTTTAATCTGCTTCCCGCTTCACTGGGGACTGGTTCACTTGATTGATACCACAGGTTTATATGATTATGTAAATTTTTTCCTAATGTTGCCCCACCCTTTTTCTGGAATAAATCCAACTTACTCATAAAGATTCATTCTGAAACATCTTATATTGCTGTAGTATCTTTGCTAGGATATTATTTAATTTTTTTCATCAATATTCATTAATGAGATTGATCCATAATCCTTGATCTCTGATTTCTCACTCCCTGGTTGAGTATTAGGATTATATTTCCTCTCATAATAAATTTGGTAAAGTGCTTTTTCCCCCAATTAATTGAGAATAATTTTTTTTATCACAGGTAATAACATCTAAATATTTTATATAATTTACTTGTAAATCTGTCTGGAGCAGGGTCATGCCTCTAACCTCAACCCCTTTTAGTAATTCATTTAAGTTTGTTCACTTTCTCTTTTTTATATTGATTTATTTAGCATCTCTATTTCATGGTTTGTTCATTTTGGCATTTTATATCTCTTGTAAAAAATTGTCCATTTTATTTAGATTTCCAAGTTTTTTAGAATACAAGGTATGTGTAACAGCATTTGATAATTTCTTATTTTCTCTCTATTGTGAATTCACATTTTTCTTTACTTTAGTCAAGAATCTCAAGGTAAATAATGAGTGAAAGTAGAAATAGCATTTCTAGATCCCAAACTATATTATGGGTTTGTTTGTTTTTTTCCAAACTATATTATGAAGCAGTTACAATTGAAACTCTTGTGGTCTTTAATGAATAGAAAAGTATATTAGTGGGAAAGAGTAGATGACGAAGAGTCAGAAGCAACCCAGAACAATAGGGCAGTGTTCAGAACATTCAAGAGGGGTGGCTAGGTGGCAGTAAGAGCTCCAGCCTCGGAGTTGGGATGACCCAGGATCGAATCCGGCCTCAGAAAATGAGCACCCACACATAAATAACACACATAAATAATGACTGGCGATGTAACCTTGAGCAAGTTACTTAACCCCAATTGCTTTAGAAAAAAAAAAAAGAACATTCAAGAACATAAGCTACTAGAGGAAGGACTCCATATTTGACAAGAGCTGCTTAGAAAAACAGAAAGCAACTAGGTAGAATTAGGCTTAGAATAGCATTTTATACCACATACCACAATATATCACAATATATTCCAAACGAATACATGACTTAAGTATTTTTAAAAATCATAATGTTCGGAAAAATGAGAAGAAAATAGGACCTGCTTTTTGCAACAATAGCCAGAGGGAGGAATTCTTAACCTAATAAGGCAGAGAGGTGGGTATAAAAGAAAGATCTGTGCTTTATAGCCTCAGTGTTGGGAAGTCCAAATGAAGAAATTTCTTCCATCAGGATCAGTAACTGGTTTGTGACTTAGATAAATCTGAGAGTTATCTGAGAGACACAAAGAGGTTAAGTGACTTGTTCAGGGTAAGCTACTCTCAAAGATCAAGATCTAAATGCTGGTCTTTCCAGCTTTAAGCTCTGCATATTATCCACTATATAACATTTCCTCTAAAAGACATTTGACAAAAAGGAAAAGAAACCTAGTTTGGATAAAATAAAAAATTTAAAACTTTTACAAGAGGGACGACTAGGTGGCGCAGTGAGTAGAGCGTCAGTCCTGGAGTCAGAAGGACCTGAGTTCGGATCCAACCTCAGACACTTAACACACACACAAACAAAAACCTAGCCGTGTGACCTTGGGCAAGTTATTTAACCCTAATAGCCCTCCAAAAACAAACAAACAAACAAAAACTTTTACATGAAAAAAATAAGGGATAAAATGTGAGGTTGGAAATCTTTATGTTAAATGTTTCTGATAAAATCATATATCCAGGATATACAAGAACAAGTTCCATTCCCCAATATATAAATAATCAAATTTATGAACAAACAGTTCAAAAGAAGAATTACAGACTATTAACAGCCATTTGAAAAATTGCTTCAAATCAATGAAATGAAAATGAAAACAACTCTTGAGATTTCACCTCAGAACCAATAAATTGGTAAAAATTACAAAAGATAGAAATAATTATTTTTGGAAGAGTGTAGAAAGACAAGCATAGTCATACATCACTTGTGTAGCTAAGAACAGGTCCAATAATTTTAAATTATTCAAGACAAGTGACTATACTGCTCATCTTTTGATCCAAAAATCCTGCCATTGAACATATACTCTGAGGTCAAAGACAGAAGGAAAGGCCACATACATACCAAAAATAGGCATAGCAAACCCTTTTGGGGACTAGAAAAGAACTGGAAATAAAGTGGGTGTCCATTAACAGTAAAATGGCTGAGCAACTTGAATTAGCTAAATTATGATAGAATACCATGTAACTATAAGAAATGATGAATCTAAAGAATTCAGAAAAACATGGGAAGATGAATACAGAATGAAGCAAATAGAAGCAAAGGAACTATACATAATAAGTATAATAATGTAAAAAAAAAAAACACCAAAAAACTGAATAAAGCACCTTCATACTTTCTCTCTTCTGATTCTTTGCAAAAACTTCAATTTGGCTTCTGACTTTATTACTCTATTGAAACTGTTCTCTCCTAAATTTTCAATGAAGTCTTAATCGCCAAATCTGACAGCCTCTTTATAATCTCATGCGTTTTTCTTTCTTTCTTTCTTTCTTTTTTGTTTTTGGAGGGCAATGGGTGTTAAGTGACTTGCCCAAGGTCACATGACTAGTAAGTGTGAAGTGTCTGATGTGGAATTTGAACTCAAGTCCTCCTGACTCCAGGGCCAGTGCTCTATTCACTATGCCACCTAGCCGCCCCCTCTTTATAATCTCTATTATTGTTCTCTATCTCAGTCAACACTGTTGGCAATGCTTTCCTTCTAGATTCTGGGTTGGTAAGATATTGCTCTTTCTTGGTTCTCTTCCTATCTATCTGACACTCCTGAATCACCTTTGCTGGATCATCCTTAATGCCACAGCCATTTACTTGTGCCACCAGGCTCACTTCTTTTCTTTATACCCTCTCACATGATGATTTCATCAGTCCCCATGCTTTAATCATTATCTTTGTTCACTTGACTTCTAGACCTATACATCTAGCCTCATCTCACTCTTTAGTTCTAGTCCTCCATCACAAACTACTTAATGGGCATGTTAGATTGGATGTTCCATAGGCATCTCAATCTAAACATATCCAAAACAGAACTGATCTTCTCCCTCAAAAACAAAACAAAACAAAACCTCTTCTGAAATTCCCAGTTACTGTCAAGGGTGCCACTGTATTTCAGTTACCCAAATTTATAACCTTAGTTTCTTCAGTTTCGTTCAGCCTAAATATCAATTACTTGACAATTCATTGCCACTTATTCCACATCTTTCAGACATTCCCTTCTCTTCCCCCAACACTGTATCTATTCTAGTTCAAACCAGTATTACCTCTCACCAGAACTGCTGTAATAGCCTCCTATTTGGTCTCCCTACATCATTTATCCCTACTCCAATCCATTTTCCATTCTGCCACCAAAATAATTTTCCTAAAGTGTAGTTCTAACCATTTCACCACTCTACCCAATAAATTTCAGTGGCTCTAGGATCTTATATAAATTCCTGTCTGACATTTAAATCTCTTCACAAGCTGATCCAGTCACTAGTATCCTTTCTTCACAAAACTACCTTGTATTTATTTTACAGATATTCTGTATCTACTTAGATGTATATATTGTCTCCCCTGAGAGAATGTAAGGCCTTTAAGAGCCAAGACTTGCTTTACTTGTGTTTCTGTATCTCTAATGTTTAGCCTTATTCTTCATTTGAGCTGGAAAAGGAAATGGCAAATCACTCCAGTATCTTAGTCAAAAAAACAAAAACAAAAAACCCAAATTGGGTCATGAAGAATCGTACAGGACTGAAACAACTGAATAACAACAACAAAAACAATTAGCACGCTACCTGGTTCATTGCAGGTATTTAAAAATGCTTGTTGATCAATAATTTTCAATTTTTATCATTGAACAGAGATTAGGTAATGTACCATTCTTTCTCTGTCATGGGGGACTGTGTGGCTGGATGTTGCATATGCTATTAGAGGAATAGTGTCAAAGAAGATTGCTGTATCCATTATTTTTTTTTTTTTGTTATAAGAGAAAGTTCACTTGGGTGTTTCTCATGGTGTCCTATCAGCTTGGCTGGATATGGACTGTTTTCAAAGGCAGAATTATAGACTACCAACAACTATGTGGGAAGAAATGCTCCAAGTTACTAACAATAAAGAAAAATACAGATTAGAACACCTCTGTGTATTTTATTCCACACCCATGATAATGACAAAGATAATTTTTGTGAGGATCCAGATCTATGATTTCTTCAGTATTAATTTATCTAAGTCATTACCAATCAAGTTTGGTAAATCTTCTGTGACTTTTATTAAGGAGTTCTCCAGGGGCACAGAGAGATTAAATGACTAGCTGATAGTCACAAAGTCATTATATTTCAGAACTGGAATTTTAACCCAAATCTCCAAGGCCTTTTGGCAAAGATGATAAAAGGGATAGCCGTTAATGGAGGGCAAAGATAGGGACATTAATGCACTACTATTGGAATCATGAACAGTCCAACCATTCCTGAAAACAATATAGAAGCCTGCAAGAAAGGTCATTAAGCTATGCAATACCCTTTGACCCCAGGTATCCCACTAATGAGTATATACCTACAAAAAAGCAAAGAGAGAAGAAAGGCTCTCTATATAACAAAACTTCAAAGCAATACCTTCTCTGGTAGCAACTGGAAACAAGCAGGTACCCATTGATTGGGGAATAGCTATTCATAGCTAGTATGTGAATGTAATGTATTATTATGTTGAAAGAAATGATAAACATAAAAAATTCAGAGAAACATGAGGAAACCTAATGAAATGATACAAAGTAAAGTAGAACTAGTCATCGTTATGACATGTATGACTAATGCAACCACGTAACAATGTAACTATATACATATCTGACTAATGTTAACCAAAAAGAGCACTAAAAGGAAGCAAAACATAAATTAACTATTGACTAATGACTAATCTTGTTCCCAGGTAACAGATACGAAACAAACTTCATCCTTTCAGTAGAATGGCAGTGGACTGCAGATGTAGTTATGGTATCAATTAGTTTTTGCTTAACTATTTTTGTTGCAAAGCATGGCTCCATAAAGGAGCAAAACTAAAAATGACTAATGTAAAAATAAATGGAATAAAACTTTTTTCTAAATAATAATTTTGTAGAGATGAGAAAACAGGAATATATGTTAATGGTTGCTAATGTTTGCAATTATTGGAGCTTAGAGAGTTTGGGTACATGAGTACATGGTTCTTAGCCACTCTTGTATTTGCAGAATAAGAACTTTTTCAGACTCAATATTGAGTACCACAACTTCATTTAGTAAATAATGTGAGCTATATTTTTGTTCAGGAAACCCTGATTGTGAACATGCACATTTTTCAAGTCTATGGGTTAAGAAGAGGCCCCAGGAAAGTCAGAACCAAAGGATGTATTTCCCCTTCTGGGAACTGAGGGGATTCTGTTCAGTAACAAACAATTCCATCAGGCTAGGGGATGCCTAATCCAATTGATTCTGGTGATTTCTGAACTCTTTTCCACCTTTACAAACACAGGGCTCTAATATATCAGCCTCATTACTCTTGCTTTAAGTCACTGAGATTTTGGCATTTAAAATAAAACTTCCTCCCCTTGTATAATAGAAGTACACAGAATCATTCCTGTGACAGAGATATGCAACAGTTCTATTTATTTGCAGATCTCTCCACTCAACTTAGGTGTTAGAACATGAGAATGTACAAAAGTTAAAGGTTACAATCACCGTGCATACCTTTTCTAAAATGGTAACATGAACAGCCATTACATAGCACATCTTTCTTCAAGGCAAGGACTTAAAAGCATTGCTTTTATTTTTTGCCTCTCCTCTGCATCTATCTATCTATCTATCTATTTTTTCTGTTGCTATGAAGATTTTTTTTAATCCCTATCTGTTTTTCATAAAACCCTTTTTCATGTCTCTCTTCACTATTAATTCAGTTGAATGTATAGTATATTACAAGAATTCTACTTTCCTTCTTTTCCATATAAAAAAGACAGCTGTCAACAAGGGATAATTTCAGGATTGCTATGTATCTATTCCCATTAGTTGTTTATGAAAAGGAAAGGAAGACCCTATGGGTTGCATCTTGTCAGGTCTTTTTCCCATAAACAGGACAACCTTTTCCTTCTGGTCCTGGTTTCTAGGTTTAAAAAAAATCCCCAAACTCATATACTATGCCCATATACTTTTATATTTACCTAAGTTACTTGGGGGGGAAATTATTCTTAACTTAAACACCAAAAAAGAAAGTATTTCTACATATAAAGCAAAATACAAAAAAATATTCTCTATGAAATCAAGAATCATTCTACACCCTCGCTTTAAAAAAAAAGAAAAAAATATATAAATTTTACATGTTACTTTCAAAACTGCCCTGCTTAAATGTGCTTTTCTGAATTTCCTTCTGTTCTCTTCTGTGAATTTAGAAAATTCAAATGGCCCCTTGTTTTGCATCATTATTGCTAACCCTCCCTTATTCTGAATTGTCCATTCCAATTAAAAACCTAAAGAAACAAAAATTTTTTCTAACAAATAAGCAAAATCAAGCAAAATGAATCCACAGAGTAGCCACATTCAAAAGAATGCATGTCTTTTTTCTGCAATTTGTTTCTATCAACCCTCTGTCAAAAGTTGGGTAGTATGCTTCATAAAAGATCCTGTAGAAATGGTTGGTTATTACAATGATTAAAATTCTTAAAACTTTCATATTTTAGTTTTTAGCTACTATTTTTCAAGAGTGGGAGAAGACAGCTCTCCTATCCACCACTGTCCAACAATCACTGGTCTGTCAGCCCTGAGAAAGAGGAACCATTTTTTGAAGAACTTTAAGAAGTCATTTAGAAGCCAGTAGTCACATTGATGACAAAAAGAGATTGAGTGTCACTTTTTGGTGCTTAAATGGTTGTGTGGCACTGATACCTTTTCTTTAGGAGGTGGCTGGGTATTTGCAAGATTGAAGAGTGATTTCCCTAGAAGATTATCAGGACTTCATTCCCAGGTTTTTCTTAATTACTCTTATTCGGTTTTTCTAATCTGCATTTTGTATGTATAAGATGGATAAATGACACATATTTGCTTCTAAATGACAGCAGAACTGAGGTATTTACCTGAGGCAACACAATATTATACATTGTTTAGTTTTATATTTACTCTCCTAATCAAAATAATTTCTTCATCAATTTAGAACCATTCTCGATTCTTTCATCTCTTACCTCCCTTATCAAATTGCAATTTTGTTAGTTTTTCCTCCCCAGCATCTCTCACACTGGTTTCATTCTCTGCAATAAGACCACCACCCTACTTCAGGCTCTCATCATCTCTCTCCTGGACTACTGTAATATTCTTCTTATTCTTATTCCTGATTGTAGTCTCTCTCCTCTCCAATTTATCTTCTGCACAAGTTGCCAAAATAATCTACCTAAATAATAGCTAACCCTTATAGAATGTTTTAAGGCTTACAAAGCACTTTACACATATTATTTAATCCTTACAACAACCCTGAGATGGGTGCTATTATTTATCCCCATTTAACAGATGAGAAAACTGAGACATTAAATGATTTGCTTAGGATCACACAGCTAGCATCCGAGGCATGATTTGAATTGAGGCCTTCTAGACTCCAAATCTGGTTACTTTATATACTATGCTACCTAGATATTACCACAGCCCAGGTCTGACTCTAACATTACTCTGCTAAAGAAGTTTCCATGGCTCCCTAATGTCTCCAACCCAAAAATCAGACCCCTTACCCCTTGAAGCCATAATTAAGTGGCTTCAAACTATTTTCAAGCCTTATTCCCCATTATTCCCCACGGCACCCATCTGGTACATCTATAAGTTTGCAGTCTTCCCTTCCTCCCCTTTGTTTGGAATGTATACCCTCCTCACTAAACATCTTATAAAATATGTTTTCTTCAAGGCTTTAGTTCAGGCTCCACCTACCCCTTAAAAGATTTTTCTGATCTTCCTAATTTTTAATGCTCTATGTTATATTTACATATCTGTATATGTATTGTAATCCCCAATAGAATGTAAGATGCTCAAAATCAGCAATTAACTCATTTTTGTCTTTGTTTTCTCCATCGTCTAGCTCAGTGCCTTGATTTTTTAAAAAATTGGTCCAGACCTGAGATTTCATTAATATAGGAAATTTCTGTTGAGGAAACTAGCTTTACCAGTGGGGACTGGCAACTAGTCTGCACCTTAGAGAGTTGCTAGGAAACAGGTCATATTTTTCTGGGGTAAGACTTGAACCTAGATTTTCTCTGAGTCCAGTCCTCTATCTACTATAGCAGTGGTGTCAAACTGAAATAGAAATGGAAGTCACTCAACTGTACATAAGGATCCCTCTGAGTTGCATATTGACTTAGAAAACCACATATTAGCATTGTCTATGTTCGTATATTTTTATTTATTTTGTTAAATATTTTCCAATTACATTTTAATTTGGTTTGGGCAACGTTTATGAGGGTTGTGGTTTGCAGCCCAGTGTTTGACACCTCTGCAATACGGCACCTTGCCTTAACATAGTAAATGCTTAACTTTTTTAAAAGTTGAATTGAGAAGGTATACAGCCTGATAATGCCAGCCCAGGATCAATGCAACAAGTACAATGTCTGTAAAGAATGGAATTCTGTGAATTTTGATGGTGGCCTGTATATTGGGGAGAATTATTTTTGAGGTAATAGGATCACTATCAGTTATACTTGCTTATTTTCCCTTGACAGGGGGAAAGAGGGAAAAAGATCTGGTGAAATGATTATGTTGTAATATGAGTGAAAACCAAAAACCTATCATTCAATCAACAAATTTCCTCTTTGGCTGAAAGTAAGCCTGAGATGGTTAAACAAAACAAAACAAAACCAGAATGAGGGGAATTCAGTACACTGGGTGACCAAATCCTCAAATCCGATGGAGGTGGTCTGGGAGAAGAGAAGTCACACTAACATTGGTAGTTCCAGAATTGCTAGGAAGTCATTGAAAGTTCTGAACTTCAAGACTAGAACTGAGAGAAGTTAAGTGTGGTGAAAGAGTGGAATTTATGCTATTGAGGTGGCAAAGAAGTCGTGGTTTCATGATTTTTCTATGGGGATTTTCTGAGGTGAACAGAAAGATACTTATTGCAGAGAAGTCAGAGGAAGAGATTTTGTCAGATACTGATAGCAACATTGGCTATACAAGTGCTTAGAGAACCTCAAAGTTCCATTGAGCTTTTAGCCATACCTTAAGCACATAAGACAAATCTGGGGTGTCCCTGAAACCAGGCGACAGTTTTCATAAGAGTAAGGTGACCCTGCCCACTTGGAGCTGGAGTGGGGAGGAAAAGAGAACTAAAATTTCCCCTGAAGTTCTCCAAAGAGGAATTAGTGTACTCAAGTAGGATTCTTCCTCAACATGAGGGTATAAGCTATGCTCAGAAATGAAACTGACCAAGCTTCCAAAAGGGCAGGGGTTAGTATAAACCAAGGAGGTCTAAGGGAATCTTGCCTGTGATGTCCACTTATGGAGAAGAAATGGCAACTGAAGAGAGTTGCCTAAATAACTGCAGTAAAACAGCTGGTTTCTAAACCCTAAGTTACCCTGGCTACCCTCCTTCTTCTCGCCCCCCCCCCCCCAAGCCTATTGCCAAGAATAGGTGGAGAAGCCCAGTATAATCTGGACGTGATGATCTAGACATATCCAAAGACAGAAACCAAGATGCTGAGGGTATGGTGCAGCCCTGGTGGTCCTTGAGAATAGGTCCCTTAGAGATGGACAACCTACATGTTTCCCTAGTAGGAAGACTATGATTTTTGTTACATGTGTAGAAACAAGCCCTAAAAATAATGCAAAGTCCCAGAAAAGACATGACTGCCTCTATTGTTAGTCCACTAAAGGATGAGCAACTGCCATTTTTTTCTCCAGACCCAGAATTCTGGAAGAGGAAAATACATAAAGCTAAAGGAGTTACAGTTAGAATTTTAAAATAATTCTTTCCTTCCTAGTAGGAAGGTGAAAATGAATGGTCCACAGTAGTAAACTACTACTAGATGATAGTAAATGGCTATTAGATATGCCAAAAAATTCTCACAGGTGCCCTGTTAATGTTCTATCTAGCCCCAGTGATGACTCTACCTATCCTTACAGAGAAATTGAGGTACAACAGGGAAATGGAAGAAAGCTTGAACAATTCCTTAAAATGTTATTACGTAGCTTTTAGAAGAGTGTGCTTAGACAACCAACTTTTAACTAATGTACAAGGTGGGGATGGAAGGCAGGCAGTGTTTTCTTTTAGGTGTTCAATGTCTGATCACCTAGCAGCAACAGTGGCATCTAACTGAAAGCAAAGAGGAAACCTATCACTAATTGTTGGGGAAAATTTTTTCTATCCAACATTTACCTTATTTTTCAATCTAAAAGACTCATATCTGAACAAAAGATTTTATTGTGAGAATTACAAATTCTAGAAGTGGTTCTGGAGAATCATAATCTTGGGAGTCAGTTAATGTAAGGAACAGGGTTGTTTTGTGAACTTTGAGAGATCCTTTACAATGCCCAAATAGCAGACAACAAATACAATCCATACGGGTCCCATTCTCCGCAGCAACTCTCATCATATAGTTACCTGAACCAAAATTAAAGAGTCAAACTGTTAATACCAACTATTGTTCAGTTGGTCAAATTGTCCTTTTCCACAACATTTAGCAAGTGTCCAACTGATGTGTTGTAAGGCAACTGCAGTATGGTAGCAGCAGCCAGTAGATATTCTTTGTATGTGTTGGGTCCTCTACTAGCTTTTATCCCACCTTAGGAAATTTCAGAAGCTTGACCACTCCAGTGAGAGGTGTGGGGTGCTGGGGTTTTTAACAGGAACAGTCAAGTTGTCATTTCCCTGTTTCTATCTAGTTGTAAAATTGGAAGTACAGCAAAGCCCAGTTTCAGTTATAATTTAAAAATTCTCATTTTGTGAGGTTACAGAATTAGGTATTTCAAGTACATGTCAAGAGAAAGAAATATTAACAGCCTCAACCCCTAATATCATTCAAATGGAAGTCTTTGTGGAACTTCCAAAGTCACCCCCCCATACTCCCTCAGGAAGCACCCTGGAATCCTTCATGGTCCACCCTAAAAAATGGGCTTACCATAAAAATAAAAAAAAACCAAACACATTACTAACATTAAATTGAAAGTAAGGTTCAGATCATATAGATTTCCACCATCCAGTCTGGTTACCCCATGCCTCAGGGACTAAGGAGAGAATAACTACTCCCTTGACTTCCAGTGGTGACCCCTTAAAAAAGTAAAAACACATGACAACATACTACCTGATATCAACTGAATATTCCAAAGCCATTGATACAGCAACTTTTCATCAGAAACATAAGGTGACCCAGCCCTCTGCAGATGTGAGGGCCATTGGTTCATTTCTAACTCAGTAACATCCAAATATGTCCTAGATACAGTTAGGAGGGAGGGGTCTGAAAGAGGTGAGAAAGGAGGGTAAGTAACCAGAGAGTTGATTTATGAAGGACCAGAGTTAGAGAAATAGGTTGTATGCACAGTGGAAGAAATCAAAGGCCAGGTTGTTAAGCACAATCCAGAAGGGCCAGAGGTAAAGGGATATATCTGTGTATCAAGGTAAGGAAGTCAGCAACAAGTTAACAGTCCAAGGGAGCAGATAATTAACAGTCCAAGGCCAAAGCAAGGGTCAGAAAAACTGAATAACGGCCAAAGGAAGAGCCTGAGGTCAAGCAAAGAATTCTCATAGTTTTTCAGTCTCAACGAGGCGGGCACCCCCCTGATCTTCTGGATCAGCTGGTCCCTGCTCACCTCCACTACCACCTGTTTGGGAAGTTGCTGTTTCTGGACGACCAGGAACAGTATGTTCTATTTCCCATCTGTTCGCTGTCCTCCTTGCAACTCTCTCTGCAAATTCTCTTTGGAAACTATATTTTGGCTGGTTTTCACGCCCACCTCTCTGTTGATCAACTGGTCTCTCTTCAACTGCTTTTTGCTGTCTAGTCTGACGATACTGTTCATAATCTTCAGTCATCTTCTTCCGTAATGTTTTGCAAATGGCCTTGTATTCCGGGCCCTTATCACCCCTAGCTGCCATGTCTCTCCTCTTAGCAAGGAGATTGAGTGTTTCTTGGCTAAGGCGATTTCTGGGCTCTTTCGGTCTCTTCATTGTGATGATTTTTTTACATCGGTTAATCTTCTGTAGTAAATGCCGTTCATATTCAGAATCATAGTCTCTATTTCTGTTCATTTCCCAGTTTTGGGATTCCACAGTGTGTTGAAACAGTTCTTCTTCAAGCTGCTGTAATCGCACACAGTGCCTTCTTTTCATCTTCATCCTTTCTTCTAATTTGGTGTTTAATTTAACCTTTGCCCGAACCAGTCGATGATATGACTGCATACAGACAACTGATTCAGAAATGACTGCCACATCTGTAACCAGCTGCTTCTTGTCTGTTAAAATATAGTCAACTTCTTCTTTTACAATTTCATCTGGTGACCATGTCCAGCGCCTTCCTACTCTTTTCATGAAAAAAGTGTTCATGATATAGAGGTGTGAAGCTTCTGCATATTCTACAAGTCTTTGGCCTCTTTCATCTCTTGATCCAGAACCATATCTTCCAACATACTCTTCCCCTTCCTCTCCTGTGCCCACTTTTGCATTGAAGTCACCAAGTATCAAAGTATATGCTGATTCAATTTGGAGGATTTTATCAAGATCCTCATAAAATTTATCTACTTCTTCTTCCTCTGCTATGGATCTTGGTGCATAAGCAGCAATGATTTTCATGGTGGCATCTCGGCTGACCCTCATTGTAAGCACTGCGAGACGAGATGACCAAGTATACCATGAAATTATATTCCTTGTTGCCTTTGGGCCGACCATGAAACCCACCCCACCAACTCCTTCATTCCCCTCTCCAAGGAGAACCTGCCAACCATCCTTCCATTCAGATGAAACTTCTTCTTCACGTCTAGTTTCATTTATAGCAAGTATATCAATGTGTATGTTTTTTAGTTCCTCGAGCAGCGTGTCTACTAACTCATCAGTGGACAAGGAACCCACGTTGAAAGTCCCAACGGCTAAATCTATGTTTATATAGGGTCTCTTGGCACCCTGGGGGCCTTTCTGCGCCTTTCCGCTTCCGCCTCGACCCCCGTCACTGCAGGATGGGCCGTCATACGGAGGGGGGCCATTTTGTATTTCTGCCCGATTCATAGTTTTCGCGGCCAAAAAAAAAAAAAAGGAGGGGGAGCACCCAGCGGGCTGACCTTCTGGTGACGAGCTTCTCCGCGCTCGGCTAGGCTGGGCCTCCGACGGCAGACATACAGCGTTCAGACGCGTTCAGCAAGAAAGGAATACAAAAATATATCTTAATAATTATAACAGACGTTTAACTAACGCCCGGGTGGATGGGAAAAGGCATAGGGAACACCATAAGACCAGGGGCTCAACCGTCGCCGGAAACTGCGAGTTGGGAAGCTACACTACTGCGCAGGTGCATAAGGACTGAGAACGAGTCCCGCCCTCAGCTCGCACGCGCACTCGCGCCACGACGCAGGCGCGAGGAATGCGAGTCCAGGATGGCTGGAGCTCGGAGATCTCCGCCTCTCTGTGTGTTTAGTTTCCGGGAGCTGGGGGGCCGGCCGTCGGGCGCGCCGCTGACGTCATCACTGCGCGCTGCCACGTCTCCTCAGCTCCGCGGCAACCGGGGCTGGTCACTGCTGACTGTACTGGAGCTGAGGTCTGGCCGCCGGTCGTTCGGAGACAGACTGGCCACCCCTTTTCGGATCTCTGTGAGGCCACGAGGGACAGCAGGCCTGGAGGGACGCAGTCGGGGCGGGGGAGGGAACCTGTCCGCCCGCCCCAGGGACAGCCCGTGAAGCCACCACCGCCTTTTTGGGGAACCCGCCCCGCCGTCCAGGCCTCCATGCGTAAGTCCCGGGGCCGCTGGCCCGTCTCCGGGTCTGGCCGCCGGTCTCTTCTTCCTCCTCTTCTCTTCCCCTCTTACTCGTCAGGAAGAGGCATCGACACAGCCTCCCTCCGGGCCCCTTTCTCTTCTCCTTTCTCCCCCTCTTCTGTCTCCTGCAGCTCAGAGCCAGAAAAGCCCCTTTATGAATGAGGGGACCTGAGTCTTTTAAACTCCTTCCTTCGCCTCATGTTTGTTAGTCCAACCAGACTAATGAGGCAGCCGACGCGGGAGTTAGTAAAAAGTCAGCTGTGACGTTTTGGAAACCTGAGTTTCTCAGATGCTTTGTGGTGATTCTGGAACACTGAAAGCTGTGGCATGTGAAACTTGGCTTGCTAATCCTATCTGAGAGCTCCTGGTGCAGTCAGTTTGATGGGAAACTTAACGTTTTCTAGTTGTGAATCTTCCCCTTTTTTGGGCAGACTTTTTAAGGGTTCTGTTTCACGCGATTTTGCAAGGTCTGTGTTGGCAAGGACTTCAGTGACCATCGGGGGCCATAGTGGAACTCTAGTACCAGTATCCATACCAGGAAAAAAAGAAGTCCCCCGTCCCCCCCCCCCAACATACTGGACGAGGGATCATCCAACTTGCAGGAGAGGGAACTTACTGTCTCCAGTTACACCTCATTCCAGTTTTGATTATTATGTCCAACCTTTGATTATTAGGAAGTTTTTCTTCCTTACCTACAAGATTTTATTTTCAGTACTTTTCCACACCTTCATTTTGTACAGAAACTATCTTATCTAGTTTTGGGGGGGCCTTGGAACTCTTTGGCAGTCTGGTGAAGCCTGTGGGATTACTTGGAATAATGTTTTTACATAAGTAAATACATACGTACATATTACATACATAAATTATATAAAATATGTAGGATTGCAAAGGAAACCAATTATATAGAAATACAATTATCAAAATATTTTTAAAAATTCATGGATCCTATGTTAAGAAACCCCTGCTACAGGGCATGAATAATTTCTCCTATATTTGAATATTTCTTTTTCTAAGCAAACTTTTTAAGGGTTCCCTAGAAGAGAATCACTAGTTCTGTTGAAAGAGATTTTGGTGACCATTGAGGCCAACCCATACTTAGCAAAAAAGTTCATCTGTGATACACTAGACAAAGGTTCATGCATCATTAAAAGCATTTTATATTTCTGTAACATCTGATTTTTGAAAGTACTTTCTCATATAGTATATCACTTGATTCTCATGACAATTCTCTGTGAAAGGTAAGGTAAATAGCGCATGGGATTCTTATTTTCACAGAGAAAACTGAGTTACAGTTAAGTGATTTGCCTGAAGTCTTATATTTGGTTAGTAGTGGAACTAGGACTAGAATCTTTTAATTCTTCATTCCAGACTCTTTTCAGTATATCACAAGGCCCCTTCATTATTTCAGTTGTTTGAAAATTAAATGATATGGTTATTGTAGTATATCTTGTCATTTCAAATTGGATGTTGTATTTATGTTCTATCTAGCATTAAACACCTACCGTGTTCCAGGCACTATGCTGTGATACAATACAAAAGTGAAAACAGCCCTTATCCTAAAGGAGTGTACATTCTCTCAAGAGTAGATATATGTATGTAAGTTTGGACAAAATGTATACAAATTAAATAAAAGGAAATTTTGAGAGAAGGTGCTGGTGGGGGTAAAGGGTGGGAGGGTGGAAATCAAGAGAATCTTCATGTAGAAAGTGACCTTCAAGCTGGGTTTTGAGGGTAGGAAGCAGAGGTGAAAGAATGTATTCCAGGCATGGATCTTGGCCTCTTTAAAAGCACAGAGCAGAGAGGTGGAAATGTTCTGTTTGAGGAACATCAAGATAACCAGTTTTGTTGGACAAAAGAATGCTTGAAGGAGAGTAATGTACATGAGGTTGGAAAAGTGGGTTGGACACAGATAGTGAAGGTCTTTGCATGCCAAACAGAGGAGTTTATGTTTTATCCTAGAGGTAATAAATAGGAAGCTACTGAAGTTTATTGAGCGGAGATATAACATGATCATTAGAACTTTGCTTTAGGAAAAAATTCCTTTAGCAGTTTGTGTAGCAGTGATGGCAGATTCAAATAAAAATGAGGGCCATTCATTTGTACATAAAGATTCCTTTGGCTGCTTTTTGACTTGGTTTTAAAATGTAATATTTATGGGTTTTTTTTTTATTTTGTTAAATATTTCCCAGTTACATTTTAATCTTGTATGGCAACACTTGGGAATGTTATGGAAGTAGTGTTGTGGACTGCACACCTGGCCAAGCTGTCATGTTTGTTACCTCTGGTGTGGAGGATGGGATGGAGAGGAGAGAGATTTGAGGCAGGGAGACTAATTTGGAAGTTATTGAAGTGTCCAGGTGAAAGGTGATAAGGGCCTGAACCAGTGGTGATCAGGTTAATAGAGAAAAGGGGATGATTGAAAAAGATATTGTAGATATAGAATTAACTAGACTTAGTAATTGATTGGATATTTAGGGTGAGGAAGTTTGAGGAGTTGAGAATGCCTCTGAAATTGCATTCCTGAATGACTGAAAGGTTGATGTGCCATTGACAAAAACTGGGAAATTGGGAATAGGAACAAGTGGGTTTTAGGGGATGATGAGGTGTGCTTTGGACTGTTGAATTTGAGATGTCTGGGAGTCATCTATTTTCAGATGTTCAGTTGGAGAGAGTCTATATATATATATATATATATATATATATATATATATGGATGGGTTATCTCCATAAAGATGATAATTAAACTCTTGGGAGATGAGGTCACCAAGAGAGAATCTGTGAAGAAAAAGGAGAACCTGTGACAGAGTCTTGAGATATACCCCAGTATTGATGATCCAGGAAATCGAGGAGTGATTATAGTTTGGAGTAAAACAAAAGGAATACTATCACACACACACACACACAAACCCAGAAAAGAGTATCCACAAGAAGGTGGTTGTCCATGTCAAATGTTGCAGAGGGGTCAGGAGGATGAGGATTTAGAAAAGGCTATCAGATTTGGCAGTTAATAGATTATTGATAACTTTTTTTTTATTTTTAAAGCAATTGGGGTTAAGTAACTTGCTCAAGGTTAACATGGCTAGTCATTTTTATGTTTGGGTGCTCATTTTCTGAGGCCGGAACCGATCCTGGGTTGTCCCGACTCCGGGGCCATCGCTCTTACTGTGCCACCTAGCCGACCCACTCATTGATCACTTTTGAGAGAGCAGTTTCAATTTGAGTGATGAGGTCAGAAACCAAATTACATAGGGTCCAGAATTTAAGTGGCAGGATTGGAATTGGAGGCCTTAAGAGTAGATAGTTTTTTTTTTCCTAGTGTTTTGGCCCTGAAAGGAAGAGAGATATAAGAATAACTTTAGGGAATGATAGAGTCAAATGTGAGTTTTAGAGCTTTTTTTTTTTTTTCCAATATGTGTATGTTCTTTAAAGAATAGAGAAGACCTGAGTGTGTTTGTAGAGAGCAGGGAAGGATCCAGTAGATAAAGAGAGTTTGAGATTTAGATGGAGGGGGTGATTATGATTGCAATCTCCTGGTTTAAATTGGAGGTTTTTGGAATTAAGGATACTTGAAGGATTAGTCTTATTGAACTTTTTTCTATGCACTTTTCATCCAAATACCACAAGCAGAGTTTTTTCATTTAACTTTGTAAAACATTTGTAAATTAGAAATAAACAATATTAATCATTTTACATTGAATAAAATGAGGCACAAAGATTTATTTAAAGTTTTCTAGAGAGGGGATTAGAACTTTGATCTTCTGACTACTCTGGGGTCAAAAGGATAAATATTGTTAATCCTTTCATTAGAAAAGTGATTCTTAAACCTTTTGGTCTCAGGACCCCTTTACACGCTTAGAAATCATTGAGAACACTGTCCCCAAGAGCTCTTGTTGATGTTGGTATTGATATTTACTATATTCAAAATTAAAATGTGTTACTATTACTATTAAAACAGTTTTGACCTTAGGGACCCTGAGAACTGCTATATTAGACTAACATAGCTAAAGAATACTGCAAATATTTGACTAACTTGTCTTTCCATTTACTTTTTCTTCTTTCTTTGTTGTGTTATTCCCAAGTAGTAAACTTGTATTTAAATATTTCTCCAGAGGTGGAACAGATTGGAAACTATTGACTGGGTCACAGCTGCAGGTGGCACTGGAAACATTCTGGTTCCTGGACATGCCCGGTGGAAGGAGGGGCCCTAGTCGGCAACAGCTAAGCCGTTCAGCTTTACCTTCCCTACAGACTTTGGTTGGAGGAGGCTGTGGCAATGGAACAGGTCTAAGAAACAGGTATGGGCAGAATGATGCTACTTTTTAATGTGATAGGATCAGAAATCATTAGACTGCAAAGAGGTATACCTCTTCAAAAATTCCTGAATCCCACTGTTAAGTACTGTTTGAAAACTTTTGAATATTTTTAGAATGGCTTGAGTATAGCAAGATTGTAGCAGGGGAATGTCATAGTTAGAGATTAGGGGATATAGTACTGTATGTTTCTTGGTTAAAAAGAGTGCCCTGCAATTCCAAAAGTCTCATAATGGAAAATACTATCCACATCCAAAGAAGGATCTATGGAGTCTGAATGCAGATCAAAGCATACTATTTTCTATTTTTTTCTTTCTTATGGTTTTTCCCTTTTGTTCTGATTCTTCTTTCACAATGGACTAATGTGGAAGTATGTTTAATATGATTATACATGTAGAGCTTATATCATATTGCATGCCATCTTGTGGAGGGGGAAAATTTGGAACTCAAAATCTTATAAAAGTGAATGTTGAAAACTAAGAATAAATAAAAGGAAAGAAAAGTGTCTTAGTATCTAGGTGGTCCTTCTAGTTTTTTGACTATTTCATTGTAAGTTTGCATCTTCGTTAGAAGGTGGAAAATTTAGGGGGGTAGGGATATTTTGCAAGGAATTGGGAAATGAGGTGATAGGTATTGACAGAAAGGAAGTTAAAAGTAATGACTAGCATGAGGTTCTGGGATTATAGGCTTGATTGCATTACATTGAAGTAAGAATTGCCCAAATTCTCCTTTACTTAGCAGTAAGTGACTTTGAAATATTTTGTTTTAATGTTTGTGTTCTAAAAGAATAAATGGTTTAATTTGTATTTGTAGGCTTAATTTATCCCTGCTATTCATGGTTCTCAGTAGCATGATGATTAAGAATTAAGTATATTTTTAGCCACCTCATGAAGAGGCTTGGGTGTATAGCAGTGGGTAGGGATTCTGTTCTAGCTTCTCCCTAATCTCTTTTCTGAGCTGTCATTTTTGTCACCTGAGCAGAATTGCTACTTGTTTTGATTTAAGCCAGCATTTTAATTCTAAAGCTTGGTACCAATTCAGTCATAACTCTGTCTTTTACTTTTATACTATATAAACCTTATACTTCAGTCAAACTAGTCTTTTTATTATCTCCTAAGTATTCCCTAAACTTGCTTCCTCAGTTTCATCCAAGTTCTTTAATATCACCTGAAATGTATTATTGTCTACTCTGTCCTTTTAAAATTTTACATATTCTTTAGGAACCAGCTGAAATCCCAATGTCCTTTTGTCAAGCTTTCCTTCACCACTCCAGACAAAGAGATCTCTCCCTCTGCCTTGTGAATTCTCTTGATTTTTGTATAAAACTGTTACTTAACTCCCTTATTAATTTTATTATGTGTTCATAGCTTATCTGTGTACTTAAAGTTTAAACTCCTAGTAGGCACGTATTGGGCCTTATACTTTCTAATAGACTTTTTATAATAGACTATTTTCTAATAGACTATTTTTTCTAATAGACTATTTTCTTAATATCTGCTATGATTTCTAAACACTTTATAAAAAAAAACCTTGAAAACCAACAAAATAAGAGCTGTTTTTAAATAATTTGAAGCTATAGTTAAAGCTTTTGACTTTGCCCTAGGAAAACCCTGATGGATATTATTTATTCTTTTGGATCATGTACTACATAGTAAAGAATATGTCCTAGATATAAGAAGGGTGTAAATGCATTTGTCTAGTCTGTTATGACTGCCTTTTTTAGAGAAAGGGAGTGTGGGACATGTGTCCTGGAGCATTTGAAGGGATTTTATAACGAAAGTGGTAATTTTGTGGTTTGGGGATTTGTGTGTGGGGAAATTGTTATTAGCTAGTCTCCTCCTTTCTCTTCTGTCTTCTCCTTGCATATACTTAGTTTATTTTGTAATAAGATTCTTGACCCATGCCATATGCCCTCTAATTATTATACTATCTCTTTTAATTCCCTTTACTTTTTTTTTCCATCTCCTTACTACATTTACCTATCTCAGTGCTGCTGCTTTAGCTGATCCCTCAGGATTATTATCCTTTTATTCCAAGGGAGTGTGAGGAGTTGAGAATGCCTCTGAGGTAACATACCTTAATGACTGGAAGGTAGATGGGGCCATTGACAAAAACAAGGAAGTTGGAATAGGAGGGGTTTTTAGGGAATAATGAGTTCTGTTTTGAGCTGTTGAATTTGAGATACCTGTGAGATATTAATTTCCAAATGTTCAGTAAACAATTGGTTTACTAAACCAATTTCCTGGATTTTTTCGCCTATCATTTCCTTCTATCTCTTTCAGGGCCAGTTATAGTGTTTTTGATCGTGTCCATTAGGAAAAAAAACTGGGTTCTAGTTTCTGTGTATCACTCAAATACAGAAAATTGGGGCAGCTAGGTGGCGCGGTGAATAGAGCACCAGCTCTGGAGTCAGGAGGACCTGAGTTCAAATCTGGAAAAAGAGACAAGTAACACTTACTAGCTGTGTGACCTTGGACAAGTCACTTAACCCCAATTGCCCTGCATTCCCCCCTCCAAAAAAGACCAAAAAAAAAATAAAGTATAGAAAATTGTCATATATCAATTCATTAGCATTCTATGTTTTGGAAAATTTAATGTTGCATGGTGAGTCTGAAATTGATCCCTCTTCTTTAGAGAAATCTTTCTGAAAATACCATCTTCACACAACCAAAGCTTTTCCCCATATTCTACAAACAATCTTCATGTCTCTGAAAATACCTCATGTTGTATAAACAACCGGGAGCTTGGTTCTCCATATCTGTGTTCACATTCATGAGACTAGTTGGTTACTAACCAATGCTTAGCATAGATATCTGACTATATGAAACAAGCAGGAGAAGCAGAATATTAGTCATAGAAATATTTGGTTATTTGCTCTTCCTGGGCAGCTAAAAATAGTATCAGTAATCATAGTCATAGACTTAGAGCTGGAAAGGTCCTTAGATCTAGTGTAGCCCTTGATTTTATAGACAAGAAAAACAGACCTCACTTGGATGTGAATTAAGTTGCACAAAGTCCTTTTGGGAGTAGGTAGCAGAACTTCTTGCTATTTCTATAACAGGGGAGTATTTTCAGAGACTTAAAAGTTTATTCATAGGACATGGGGAAAAGCCATGGTTGTATGAAGAAAGTATCTTCCAAGAGGGCTTTTACAGAAGAGGCATCAGTTTTAGAATCACCATCCTTGACTGAAATTTTTAAACTAGAATGTTGTCACATGGTACATGACAGCTTGCTGTATTTTAAGTGACTCATTTGAGTCAGAACTTAGCTTTTTCCTCACAGTAGGGTCCTGCTCCAGGGGTTTTCCTCACTCCCCCACAGGACACAATTAGCACTTCCAAAGCAGCTCCATTTTTTTTTTTTTTGTAGTTTTGCATCTCAGTGCAAGGTCTCCCTTCTTTCTTTTTTTTTTTTTTAAGCAATTGGGGTTAAGTAACTTGCTCAAGGTTACACGGCTAGTCATTATTTATGTGTGGATGCTCATTTTCTGAGGCCGGGTTTGATCTCGGGTCATCCCAAATCTGAGGCCGGCGCTCTTACTCACTGCGCCACCTAGCCGCCCCAAGGTCTCCCTTCTTAAGTAGTTTTCTGCAATAGAAAGTCTGCTTTCCACTTAAGCTTTGAGATCAGGGGCTCCAATCTATTGTGTATTAGATCATCGGGGTGAAAAATAGAGATATTTGGTACCCTTTGGACATTCTCATAAGCAGTGTCTCATTCCTGCTCTTCAGGTGTTATTAGGTATAAACGTGTTTTTTTAGGGGCTAAAGAGATAGATCTTAAAAGGATGAAGGTGGAACAGGAAACACTGCCTGATTCAGTCACCAGTGACCCACTTATAAAAGAAGATGAGGGTGCTACTCTCTTTTTGGATAGATGTACTTACAGGCATCATTCTGTTTTGATTGTCTTAGGGTGAGTCAGTGGAGACCCAAAAATAAATAGTGATATTAAAACCTGATTCCTTTCAAAAATAATATGGATTTTTTTTTGCAATAGGAAACTAGTATCCATTTGAGACACATGACAAGATAACTGTTTAGATTACAGTGAATGAATACAGGCATAAATGTTAAAACTGTGAATATTTCATATATATGCTCTCTAGGATCTCTAGTTTCTTTATTAACATATCATATTATAATCCATAAAACATGCAGTAATTATGTGATTCCAGCATAATACTCCTATCTCAGAGTTTATTAGGTTACCCAGGTTACAACTGCAAAACAAAGGGAAATGTATAACACAAAAGAAATGTCTTGAACCACAGGAAAGAAAGTGACAAGGACTGTATTAGAATAGGGCCACGCTGTAATAGGAGGTGTAGATATGCTATCTACATGCTACTGTTTATACTCAGTGCTTTGATTTTGGGGCTATTTGTGAGAGAGGATGGGAAGCAGGGATTAAAAATGATTTTGTAAGAGATATGATCAAAAGAAATTCTGTCATGCTGGGAATAGGAACCCCTTTCTTGAACCTAGTTCACCCAGAGTGATTAGATACTGAAGCAGTTGCTTGAGGTGGGGGAAGCCTCTGTCAGGGAAAAAGAGCCTGAGTGTTTGATTCCTCGATATTTTTCGAAATTGATGACCTTAAGTACAGCAGATTTCTTTAGATTTGTAATAGTGAGCAGACTGTCCCCTACCTCTCTCCTGTGTAGAGTGTGTCCTGAGCAGGAATACTCCAAATGGTGGTAGCAGCTGAAGATTAGAGATTTGTGCCTCTTACATCCATGCCCTTATGCTCTGTCAAGGAATAAGGGCATTAGAATATGATTAGTACCCAGTAGTTAGTCTGTTGTAACTTCTGTAACTCCCTACTTCCTACCCTCCCACCCTGCCCCAGCTACCATATATATTATTAAATACACCCTTTATTTTCAAAGACAGGTAAAGGTAGAGATTTATACTTGGGAAAAGGTACTGGGCTGCAGTGGAGAGCTGTAGGTAAATGACTAGGGGTCCATGTACTAAATAAACTTGACACAAGTATATTGGTAGCTACTTCAATCACTAAAATAATGCTTGCATCACAACCAAAGATATGTATTTGGAAATTGTCTAGGAAATTTATACTTAACATTAATATTTGATTTTCATGCTTAATAAGTTATTGTTGTGTTAGATCGTTCTAAGAGTAAAAGAATCAGGGAAGAGCAGGTGGCTTGCTAAGGAAGTGGGTCAGAGAAGGGTGAAGAAAAGAAAATGGAAGTAGAATGAATAACAGAATACCAAGAAAGTAGAACAAAGTAGTAGACTAAATACAAGAATGTAAAAACATTGAATTAGAGGAGTTAAGAGAGCAGAGACTACTAAACCTATGAACATTCACTTGAACCAGATAGGTGGATTGCTAGCTTACACACACTCACTCACTCTGTGTAAACAGTAAAATAGATCATTTTAATACTCTGTCTCTACAAACTATGATACTCTTAAGTCCTTTAGCCTTTTTTTATTGTCATTTAAATCTAATAAGGTCTTGAATTAATTATATTTATCCGTTTCAGGAATGGTAGTGCTGTTGGCCTTTCGGTCCCTCCTATCACAGCCTTAATCACTCCCGAGCCTGTTCGTCATTGCCAGATTCCAGACTTGCCTGTGGACGGGAGCCTGCTCTTTGAATTTCTCTTCTTCGTCTACCTTCTAGTAGCCCTGTTCATTCAGTATATCAACATCTACAAAACTGTGTGGTGGTATCCCTACAATCATCCTGCTTCTTGTACTTCCCTGGTGAGTCTTTATTGACCTCCAAGTTCAAATTCCTTGAGATCTTATTAGGTTCTTATATGGGCTTAAAAATTATGTGCTGCAAAAATATCTTTTCATTAAAATTTGTATTACTTGGGAAAATTGAGTGACTTATAATCAAGTTGTTATTCCAAGAATTTTTTCTATTAGTTCATGTTTTGAAGGAATGAAAATACTTGGAAATATGTAAATTGATTATTATTCTGAATTCTGTAGCATGAATGCTTATTTCCTGCACCATCACAAGTACTTTTAGATATAAATTATATTGTCTCAAAAGGTAGCATGGTGTTATGGGTAGATAATGAGACTGAGTCAAGATGATCTGCATTGAAGTCCTGCCTCTGACACACACTAGCTGTGTGGCCGTTGCCAAGTCATTTAACTTCAGTTCTTTCAGACAGCTTTGGAAGTCTATAAATTTTAGAACAGTTGCTAGTCTTCATTATTATAGACAGTTTCCTCTCTGAAATGTCCCTATACTGAAAAAATCACAGGTCTAGGGTTTAAAAAAAACCACCTCCTTAACCCCAAAAGTTTGTGGTAATTTGAGTTATACTATATCAGACCTTTCAGCACAAAGAATTGGTGTGATAGTGTTTAGGTTCTTACTAGTATCATCCAGTGTTTCAGAAACTTTAATTACCAACCAATAAAAAATATTCAAGCTTCAATTTTGGGAGTTGTTGAATTTGACTCTTCTGAGTATCATATTAAATTTAATAGAAACATAAGGGCTCTGTGTTTCTTAAATGGAGCAGGCTTCCAGCTCAGTGTTACCTAGCCAGTTTGTCATGACATTTTGATGCATTCAAAAGTTGGCTTTGTTGTATAACACTTTACTAGATTCCTTCCCTACTCTTTGCTAATTGTTGACTAAGGGAGTGGAAGATGATGATAATCCCTGTGGAGAGAAAAATAAGGATGTCTAGAAGATGGATGCTTGCATAAGGTACCAAGGCAAGGCAATGAGCATTTTTCTTATAAGTGCTTACTGTGTGCCAGGCACTGTGCTGAGCCTGGGTACTGCAAAAACAAGCACTGAGGTACAATGATCAGAATATTTTTAGAAACAAGTTCATGGTCTTGAGGTTAAGAACTCCTGCCATTGACTAATATGCTGTTTTCAGGAGAGTTTGGACAAGTTTGTTTCACAATTAATATGTCCCACAATTAGTTAACATTATAATTTTTGCTTCATGTGTTAGCTCTTCAACTAGATGAGATTGTAATTTTCTGAAAGCCTGGGACTATGCCATATTTTATATATTCATATATTCTATGTTCTTTATAGCAGTAGTATCAAATTCAAATAGAAATGGAGACCACTCATCTACATAAGGATACCTGTGGGCCATATATTGACTTAAGTTTTAAAATTGTTGTGTTATCTGTCTTTTATTGTTTTTTATTATTGTTAAATATTTCCCAGTTACATTTTAATCTGGCTCAGGCTGCACTTGGGAGGGTTGTAGGGTATGTGTTTGACATTTCTGATTTACAGTACCCAGCAGAGGTGAGTGTGTAATGGGTACTCAATGGGTACTTGTTGGTGATTAAATTTTCTTTGTAATTATGATAACTCCCTTAAAAACTTTGCCTTCCTTGAGGTTTAAGACTAAGGAGGGAACTTTTCTACCCAAACCATTGTGACTAGAATTTTTATTTTTAAATATATGGTGACTAACTGCTGAATCTTCACTATTATCTTTGGCATGAATGTAATATAGTCCTGAAACCTAAAAGAAACCCACAGATACTATCTTGAAATTCTTTTCTTAACATTGTACATCCTGAGCTTTTCTGTGATTTGGGAAATTGTCTTAAAATTATATACAGTATTTTTAAAACTCTGAGATTCCATCTCATCCTTTGCAAACTTGCAAAGATGACAAAAAAGGGGAGTATTCAATTGATGGGGTGGGGAGCTGTATGAAAACAAGACTGGGAGAGGACTGTGTCAGTGAAGCTGTGAATTGGACCAAACTTTCTGGATACCATTTTGAAATTATTCAAGAAAAGTGACAAAATCGTCCATACCATTTGACCCAGCAGTCCCACCCACAAGAAAATAGACTGAATGTGCTATAGTAATGTTCTTTATGGAAGCAAAGAATTGGAAATGAAATGAGTGCCCATCATTGAAACAGTGGTATATAAATGTATTGGAATACTTTTGTGCTGTAAGAAATAATGAAGATTCAGAGAAACGTGGGAAGAATTATATAATCTGTAAAATAAGAACAAAATAAGCAGAACCATAAGAACAGTATATGCAGTGACTTCAGTGATGCAAATGAAAAACATCACTAACACAAGGCCAGACCTTGGGTAATTGGGGAAACTAACTAGTGAAGGGCCTAGAACATAGATCATAACACTTGTCTCCCTCTTCATTGCAGAGATCCAGGAGACTAGTGGGGCAGGATGTTGTAGACATTTTCAGAACTAGTCACTGTTTTTGATTAATTGATTTTCTTTGTCACAAGGGAAGGTTCAGTAATCTCAAGGGTAGGGGGAATGAGGGTCTCAGAAATAATTGTGATATAAAGACAAAAAAAATTTTTTTTAATTATATCTGCTGTGTCAATTGATATTTATTTTTGTTCCAACTCTTATCATTGATGTTGATGGCAGGCAAGGCAGTGTGGTATACTCAAAAAGAACAGTAGACTGAGTCAGGAGACCTATCAGTATCTTTGGGCACTGCTCTGTGCCTCCATTTCTTTATGTCTAAAATGTCTTGGATCATATGTATGGTCCTATCCAGCTTTAAAAGTCTATGGCCAAAATACTTTCCCATTTTGTGAGTAAAAGCACTTAAGGTTTTGTGAGTTTAATTAACACAATTCAATCCAGGGAGTGCCAGAGCTAGGTATAATATTTAAATCTTCTGACTGGAGTTGAGTAATCTATGCCCTAATGGTAGAATAAGGAGAGCTGTGCCCTAAACCAGAGGTATCAAACTCATAGCCCTCAAAGAGCCTGGAACTAGGTTAAAATGCAGTTAGGAAATACTTAACAAAATAAATAAGAATAAAGTACAATATAATGTTAATAAGTCAGTACAAAGCCTGCAAGGATCTTTTTTTTTGTTTGTTTTTTTGCCTTTTTGGAGGGCAGTTGGGGTTAAGTAACTTGCCCAAGGTCAAACGGGTAGGTTTTTATTTGTGTGTGTTAAGTGTCTGAGGCCGGATCTGAACTCAGGTTCTTCTGACTCCAGGGCCGGCACTCTACTCACTGCGCCACCTAGCCGCCCCGAGGATCTCTTTTTGACACCATTTTTCTAAACTCAACTTTTTTTATCATTTTTTTTTAATGACATGTCTAATTTACATTTAGCTCTTTGGTCAGTCAATAATTATTCATGAATTGTGGCTAATGTTTATATAGCACTTTAAGGTTTGCAGAATGCTTTATTCCCATAAACTCTGTATGGGGTATAGTGTCAAGAATTATCCCATCTATAGACTGGGAAAGCTGAGACATAGAGAGCTGAAGAACTTTGTTCAGGTCCATGCAGTTATTGTCATAGCTGGTTTTTAAGCCATGTTTACTGGTTCAACTACCACTATAACACAGTATACTATACTTTAATTTTTACTATACTAATACTATAATTTTTATCCCTGACTGTAATGGTGCCCCTATAGGAAGTATAATCTTTTGATGACTTGAAGATCCTTCAGCTATTAGTGCAAATTTCTGTTCTCTGGAAACCAACATGTACATACTGGTTTTCAACTAAATGCGGTTTGTTTCTTTCTGATGCAAATGTTTGTCCTTCCTAGAATTTTCATCTCATTGATTACCATCTGGCTGCGTTCATCACAGTGATGCTAGCAAGGAGGCTTGTCTGGGCTCTCATCTCAGAGGTAATGGCTAATTTGCTACATTCTTTCTCTTGGAGGGCTCAAGTTAAAGATCTTATGGTTACTTGAAGTGTCTAGATATAACTTATCTTTTTTTTTTTTGCTTTTTGGAGGGCAATTGGGGTTAAGTAACTTGCCCAAGGTCACATGGCTAGGTTTTTGTTTGTATGTGCATTAAGTGTCTGAGGCCGGATCCGAACTCAGGTCCTTCTGACTCCAGAGCCAGCGCTCTACTCACTGCGCCACCTAGCCGCCCCAACTTATCTTTACCAAGATAAGATTTGTCATTACCATTTTAAAAATTATTTTCTTGTTGCATGTTGCATAAAGGAAAAGTATTCTCTCCAAGCATGTTAGAATAAGGAGAGCTTAGTTTCTTTACTTTTTCTTGCACTGTATTGACTATTAGTTAATAGCAAGTTTCCCAAATCCCCTAATTACGAAATTATAACTCATTTTGGAATGACATTGAGTTGGAATTGTTTATAGACTAAAAATTCCTTTGAAGTCTATTTGGAGAGTTTGATTAAAGAAATTTGCATTTTTTTAAAGATTGACTTAAATATTAAAATCATTTATTAACTTCAAACTTCGCATACAATTAGTCCTAAGGATTACAATCTCTATAAATTTAAGTCTTTTAAAAAAGTCATCCTCAGGGGGTGGAGCCAAGATGGCGGAGTAGAAACAGCTCGTCCAAGCCACTCTGCCCCCAGATTTCCCCCAAACTATGTAAAAGGGGACTCTGAACAACTTCTGGAGCCCCAGCACCCACAGAACGACACAGAGAAGCTAACCTCCCGCTGAGGACAGCCCAGCAGCCCTGCAGGAAGGACCAGCGCAGCGGTCTGGGACCTGGCAGCACACAGAGCGCAGGAGCCAAGCTGAGCCCAGGTCTGCATGAGCCGAGGTTTTAGCCCCAGGGCGGCAGGGCCAGCAGCCAGCTGGAGGAACCCCAGAACACCAGGAGCTGTGGCGACTCCAGAATTATCAACACAGACTTGCCTAGGACAAAGTAAGAGGTTAGTGTCCTATGGACTTTGGGACCAGTATTTGGGGAATGCGTCGGCTCCCTCCCCTGGGGGCTAGAAGCCGCTGAAGAGACATGCCATTTTGTAGTTTTCAGAGGCAGCTCCAGCTCCCGGCCTGCAAATTTGTAGGGAGATCCAGCGATCAGTCTTGGGGGGTAATCGCTCTTGCTTTAACCTCCCTGGATCTGGATTGTGATCTAGGGTGGAAGTTGTGGGTGGGTTTACAGCTTGCCAGAAACGGAAGTTGCCCCCCACACGTTCGGGACGAAAATTCCTCTATCTGGCCTTAAAGCCATAGTGTGGCCACAAGCCCAAAAGTCAAGCAATTAAGTGGCAACATGCCAAGGCAAAGGAAACAGAAAAATGCAACCCTAGACTCCTATTTTGGGGCATAGAGCGGGAAAAGGACTGTGAGGTCAGAAGTCCTGCTCCAAAAGCCCCAGGGGAAAACATGAGCGGGTTGCAGGCCATAGAGGACCTTAAGAAGGACTTTAAAAATCAAATAAGAGAAGTGGAGGAAAAATTGGAAAGAGAAATGAGAAGGATGCAGGAAAAGTATGAAATGAGGGTCAACAGCCTGACTGAGGAAAACAACACCTTAAAAAATAGACTAACTCAAATGGCAAAGGAGGCCCAAAAGGGCAATGAGGAGAAGAATGCCTTAAAAAGTCGAATTTGCCAGATGGAAAAAGAATCTCAAAAGTTCACTGAGGAGATTCATTCCTTCAGAGTTAGACTGGAGCAAATGGAAGCTAGTGACTTTATGAGAAATCAAGATGCTGTTAAGCAGATCCAAACAAATGAAAGATTAGAAGGCAATGTGAAATATCTCATGGGAAAAACCACTGACCTGGAGAATAGATCCAGGAGAGACAATTTAAAAATTATTGGACTACCTGAAAGCCATGATCAAGGAAAGAACCTAGAAATCACCCTTCAAGAAATTCTCAAGGAAAAGTGCCCTGATGTTTTAGATCCGGAGGGCAAAATAGAGGTTGAAAGAATCCACCAATCACCTCCTGAAAAAGATCCCAAAAAGAAAACTCCCAGGAATATTATAGCCAGGTTCCAGAATCCCCAGATCAAGGAGAAAATACTCCAAGCAGCCAGGAAGAAACAATTTCAATATTGTGGAAACACAATCAGAATAGCCCAGGACCTGGCAGCTTCTACACTGAGGGATCGAAGGGCATGGAATATGATATTCCAGAGGGCAAAAGAACTGGGAATGAACCCAAGGGTCACCTACCCAGCAAAACTGAGTATTGTGTTTCAGGGGAAAATATGGTCATTCAGTGGAATAGAGGACTTTCAAGCATTCTTGAGGAAAAAACCAGAATTGAATAGAAAATTTGACATCCAGACACAAAAAGGAAGAGATGCCTGAGAAGGTAATCAGGGAAAAGAAATCAAAAGGAACTTATCAAAGTTGAACTATTTACATTCCTATATGGAAAAGCAATAACTGTGACTGATGATATCTTTCTCACTATGAAAATAATGGAAGAAGGGTGTGTGGTCATATGAATACATATGTGAATGTGTGTGTATATGGTTACAGTTATATATGGATAGAGGGCATAGGTTGAATTTGTTGGGAAGGGAGAATACTCAAGGGATGAAATTATGAGGTGAGAGAGGAAAGTGGCAAGAGGAGATGGGGAGAGACAGGGTAGGGTAAACTATCCCATGCAGAAGAAGCAAGGGAAGTGGTTGCAAAAGAGGGGGAGAATAAGGAAGGCTAAAAAGGCAAAACCACATTCACATTGAATTTGGTTCAGGGAGAAAATGACATACATACTAAATGGGATATCTCAACCTGCAGCAGGATAGGGGGAAGGGGGATGAGAGGAGGGATGATGGATGGGAGGGCATCCTTGGGGGGAGGGGAGGTTGGAAGTACCCACTATAGAAGAGGGACAGGATCATGTAGGGAATGGACCAGGTGGGGGGTGGGATGAGTGGGAGGGAATTATAAGCAGCCTTGTACAATATATCTACTATGATAATGTTTTGCATAGCTAGACATGTACAACATATACTGAATTACTTATCTCCCAAGAGGGAATGGGTGACAAGGGAGGAAGGAAATGGATCTGAAATTCAAGGTCATAACATTAAATGTTTCAAATATGTATAAATACTATTATTAATACTCTTTTGCTTGTAATAGGGAGATAAGATGTGCAGGCATTGGGATGCAAAGACTCACCTTCCTCTAATGGAAAAGTCGATGGGGGTATGGGAGAAGGTATGGGAGAGAGCAGATTGGAGGAAGCGATATCTTGTGGGATTACTGTTCTGGGAGGTTGGGTAGGGGAATAATGGGGGGAAAATGATTGTAACTCAAAATCTGGCGGAAACGAATGATGTAAAACAGAAGTTAATAAAGCATTTGTTTAAAAATGAAAAGTCATCCTCTAGGGATAAGTTTTTATTGTCTTTCAGAATGTGTTGTCATTAACATGTTAGATTCTTACACCCTAGTTTGTTTGCCAGTCTTATAGCAGCCGGCCCTGGAAATTCTTGACCTGAGAATTCTGCCTTAGTCCCATGAAGAATACTCAATAGAACAAAAAGAACAGCTTGATCAGAAGACTCAGCCCTGAAAAAATGATTCAGATCCTTGGTGTTAGCCCCAATATTTAGCTTTATTTTAGCAGGCAAGAATTAGCTGAATATTTGAGGTAGTGTATATTTTTCACATTTAAATGTGGATTCTTTGGATTCTTTTGTTTTCTTTTTATTTTCTTCTCCACTTTCTATATAAAGAAGAAAAGTCATTTTCTTTCTAGATGCATTGAGAATTTATCCAGATTCTTCCCTTGGGAGGAGTTCAGGGGAATCACAGCTCCAAAAATTTGGATATTTGTAAAATGCTTTATATACACATTTACTAAACTAGTCGTGGAATTGTGTTGTCTAACCACCTCGGTTACTAAAGAGCTCAGAGTTAGTAGATTTTCATTTAGAGTCAGATTAATTAGTCTCAACATTATAGAAAGTCTAAGAAAAATGATAGTCCTTGACATTTGTAGAGAGCCATTCTAACTTTAGAATCCTTGGAATAAGAAAATGGGCAAGTCATTCAATTTATTCTTTCATCTGGAAGACCCTGAAGTAAATTATGTTTTAGAAGAGTGACTCTTTGCTTCTGCCCTGGCTTATGATCCTGAGCTGAGTTAGCTTTATGTGATTCATGTAAGAAGCTTGTGGAGAAAACACTGAATAACTACAAATGTTATATTTCTGTATTTACCTTGGAAAGAAAGTAAATAAATGCTTTTAGTTGATTGTTTAATGACTGAAACATCTTGCACATTGAACTTGGGGGCACTTGTTGTAAGAACATCCCTGTGCCATGGTATTCGACTTCACAATCTGTTTGGCAAGTGTGAACTCAACAGTGAAGATTTCTTTTTGGAACCCAGCTTAATAATTCTCATATCCTAAAAGTAATTTACGCCATCTGAAAGACAGGCTTTATCTCCTTAAGAAGCTTGGACCACTTCCTATATAGAAAGGAAATGAGATGGCCCAAGAAATCTTTTCATTGGGAGTTTAACCAAAGAAAAGCAAGTGGATTTATTCATACAGCTGCTATTATTGACTGTGGTTTTTGCCGTACCATACATATTTCATATTGAAATGAAGACAGATGATGTATTGGAAAATATGGCCACTCTAAAAACTTTGGAAAATGGTTTTAGAAATGGAAAAGTGTAAGAAGCCATGTTTATAAACACAGATGTGTATCATAATGGAAAAATACTGAACTCACAACCAAAACATGGCTTTCAAGCACCAGCCCTTTCATTTATTAGGCATGGTACTCTGGATATTGCACTTAATCTGTCTACGCCTGAAGTTTTCTCATCTGCAAAATGGAAATGTTAATGCTTATACCATACCTGTTTCAGAGTAAGAGAATGTGTCTTATAAAAGTCAGTAGTTTTTATTAACAGTAATGATACTTGTAGATTGGCTTTTACATCTTTTTATGGGAAAATTTGCATAGCTAAAGTTAACCTAGCTGAAAGTTTTTGTGTTTAACTAACACAGAATGAAATGATAGTGGATGTCAGTAAGCATGATACCCAATGGGAATGTTTTCAATGAAGAGAAATTGGTTTTTGTCATTATCATTTTATTGCATCTTTATTCCTTCTTGCCTCATGACAATCTCTGGGATGTTTGTTGTGACTTTAGAACTTTTGGTTTGCAATTTCAGTATTTATTCAGCTGTTATTTTCCTTAGATACTTCTCCTGCCCTTGAAGATATGTGGCCACAGGTGGCAGTGATATTTCAGTGAACCAGATGTAAGGCAGATGTTTGCCTGTGGTCCAGATTATAACTATGTATTATTCATTACTTATTTATAAAAATGATGTAATTATTACATCAATTGGAACTTAACTCATCAATGGAACTTAAGTAAAATTATTTAGTAAAGTAGATCATTCTCAAAGAGCAAACTTGTTTTAAAAAGTCAAGTCTGGATTCATTTAGGTCACCTTCCTCCCTGATCCTTCCTAAACTACCACCAGTCACAGATTGAGATAATCCTGGTTTTATCCCCAGACTTTTATTTTAATGCTGCTTTCTTACTCATCCTGAATCCTCTCTTAGAGTCAAACCCAAGTATGTTTTTTCAGGACTTACACTATTTTGGCCTTAAAAGCCCCTTTGTTTCTCTCTACTATTCACTCTGGATACTTCTCAGAAATTCATTCTTGTAGCTGCTTCCATTCACAGCCTGCAACTAAAGTAATTACCTGTGGACTTCAGTTCCATTCTCTCTCTGAGCTCCTCTTTCTTCACTTTTGTTTTGCAGAAATAGCAAAAAGACATCAATACAGTAAGCACAGAAAGCCTAGATAACTTTCCACTTATGAGTAAAATATCCACCTGTCCTTCCCATTAGTGCCTTTTTTTTTTTTTGGAGGGGGTAAGGCAGGGCAATTGGGGTTAAGTGACTTGCCCATGGTCACATGGCTAGTAAGTGTCAAATGTCTGAGTCCAGATTTGAACTCAGGTCCTCCTGACTCCAGGGCCGGTGTTCTATTCACTGCACTACCTAGCCATCCCCTCATTAGTTTTTGAGGTGGTAAATTCTCCAATTTAAAATTGATCTACACTAGCTCTTAGCAACTCCTATGAGCATTTTAGCAACTTGAAACTTTTACAAATTGCTCCAATATTCAGAAATCTTTCTTAAAAGAACCTTTATCTTTGACAAAGAACATGACCCTTTTTTCCCCTTAATTTCTTTAAAAAAAAAATTGTTCATTGAGAGAGTACCAAAAACATCATGTGCAAATTTTTAATAGATGTTAATGCTAGTTTGCCTGCCTCTTGTTTCCTCTTTATTATCTATGTAACAGGGAGGATCTCTGCCCTGAGGAAGACCAGTCCTCTTTAAGGAGGTGCTGGAGCTAATAAAACCACCAACTCAGAGGCCATTTAGAGGTGAGTCCCATCCATTGGGCCCTGTTCTGCCACCTCCAAGCCCACCTCCTTCCTGCCAGGACTGCTACCTCACTAATTAATAGCAGCCAGCCCTGGGGACCTTGGAAATGGGGCTGAGTGGGTCCAATGGCTGAGGCTCCTCAGCCAGGGTTTTGACTGAGTTGGTAAATAAGGCTGCATTGGAGTGGGTATCATCAAGGGGGCAGTTTAAGACTGTACCTATTCAGAATAACTGAGCTTTATGCATCCTGGGCTTAAGTATTACATTATGATTTTATCATTATTGCTACTTAACATTTATTAAACTTCAGCCACATGAAGAATACTTGAAGGGAAGAACCCTGACCTCAAGCCTTTACCCTAAAGAAATTTACATGAGAAAAGTACACACACTAGCATTTACTCACTCTGGGGCCTAGGGATAATGTTTGTTTCCAGTGGCTTAATATGCAATCCACATCTCTGGATATTTCTTCTCCTTCCTCTTCCTTGCCCTTAGCTACTCAAGACCTGACTGGAGAGATCGGGAACCCTGGGAACACTCCTTGTGTTTCCTTTTTCTCTTTACATGTGCTTCTGATCTTCTTTTCCTTTATGGGAGCAGACCACTGTCTCAGAAATTATAGAGAAAATTTTCCCCTCTTCCATTTCCCTCAAGTAAATTTCTTGCTTACTTTTTCCCTCTCAAGTCTGTTTTGAAGAGGAATTTGGGACAGCTCCAGGTTCAACAAATATGTTTTCTCATTGCCTTAATTTAGCCATAAGAATGCTGGATTTAAGAATAAAGGTTAGATTCCTATATCTGATTCTATATCCCCTTGTTTGCAAAGCTTAAAAATCTAAACATATTTGTTTGTTTCCCTTTCATTAGTTTAGAATCCTATTTAAAAAGTTAAAAAAAAAAGAACCCATAATTGGTTGAAGCTTTACTGAGTTTTTTTTTCCCTTTGCTTGGAACATTGTTAAGCCCAGGTATCCTCCTTACTTTAACCATATTTGTTTTGGACAAGATACCTTCTATTGTGTTCTCTATGAAATTTTATATCTGATGCTTCTAAATTTCCAGGCCTCTAAGGTGGGCGCAGCATCTGTGATTCACTACGTATTGCTCATAACAGCTCGTTTGGTGCTGCTTACCTTGTGTGGATGGGTGCTTTGTTGGACTCTGGTCAATCTCTTCCGAAGTCATTCAGTCCTCAATCTTCTTTTCCTTGGCTACCCGTGAGTAACACAGTCTTAACATTTTATTATTAACCCTTAATGAAATAATGTAGGGAGGAGTAAGGAAAGGGTAGAACTTAAATATTTAAAAAGAAAAAGCAACAGTTTGGAAAATAGAAAAGAAAGAATATAATGTGCAAATGACAGTAGAGGTCTTTTGATGAGTTCTGTTTTGTCAGTTGTGAGCTGTTGGCTCCTCTTATATTAGGACAAGTATGAGGCTATTAATGTGTAGAAGGAAGAATTGGTTTATAATTCTTTTTTAATCAGTTACTTGCTTAATAAAAATATCCTTCTTGACTTAATGTAAAATAATCTAATGTCAAGATATGTTGATTATTGATGTTGCTCCTTTATTAAATCATACAACTACAGTATAATTTTGGTACTTCACTAGAAATGATCTCAAGCATCAAAAATAAAATATAGGTAGAAAATTACACTTTTTTTTTTTTTTTTAGCAATTGGGGTTAAGTAACTTGCTCAAGGTTACACGGCCAGGTTTTTTGTTTGTGTGGATTAAGTGTCGGAGGCCGGCTCCGAACTCAGGTCCTTCTGATTCCAGGGCTGGCGCTCTATTCACTGCGCCACCTAGCCGCCCCAAAAATTACACTTTTTAAAAATTAAATTTATTTTTTTGTTCTTTTTTGGAGATGGGAGGGCAGAGCAATTGGGTTTAAGTGACTTGCCCAGGGCCACAGGGCTAGTGTTAAGTGTCTGAGGCCAGATTTGAACTCAGGTCCTCCTGACTCCAGGGCCAGAGCTCTATTCACTGCATCACATAGCTGCCCCTGAAAATGGTATGTTTCAGCAACAAACTTCTTTGTATGGTTAGAATCATAGCCCTTTAGAGTAGGAAGGGCTCTTAGAAGTATATAGTCTAATCCTCCTCATTATACATTTCAGAATACTGAGGCTCAGAGAGATCAAGTAATTCTACATTGTATACATTGAATCATTTTGACTATTTCTCCTTCAGAGGAGGAAGGACAGGTTAGCTCTGGATAGTAGCATAAATTTTTTAATGGACACCCCCCATTCAGAACAAAAGCTTAATTAGAAATTATCCTCTGGGTATAAGGGATGATTTTCTATTTGGTGTCAATGATAGAAATAAACTTCAATTTCAATTAGAAATTGGTAAGGGTAGCTAAGTGGCACAATAGATAGAGGGCCATGCTTCAAGTCAAGAAGACCATCTTCCTGATTTCAAAAATGGCCTCAGACTTACTGGATGTTTAACCCTGGGTAAGTTACTTAACCCTGTTTGCCTCAGTTCTTCATCTGTAAAATGATCTGGAGAAGGAAATGACAAACCCCTCTAGTAGCTTTGCAGAGAAAACACCAAAGGGGTTCATGAAGAGTTGAACCTGACTGAAATGACTTAACAAGAACAATATAGCTTAGTGTAATAGTTTTTTTTTTCCTTAAATAAGGACGTTTGATTTTGTGCCTATGTATTTCATGGCCAAGATTTATCTTCATATTTCCAGTTTAATTTTGCAGCTATATCAGAAAAGTGATGATTTTTTTTTCCTACAGTGATGATATTTTATTTTCTAAAGCCCATTTGGATAAAAGCTTGATGTTTTTAGAATGTCAATCAAATTTTGTTCAATGGGTAAATTAAAAATTATTTCTAGAATATTTTTGCCATGTACTCTTAAGAAGAATCAGTAGTAAAAATTATTGAAATCATATTACTTAATTAAAATAACAAATATTCCAGGTATTTTTCTTCAACGTGTAGTTATTAAGATAAAAATAAGGATATATTTTGAGTACAGATCTACATTATGCTTTATTCCTTTAACTATCAATTCACCAAACATAATCTATAAAAATAAACTATTTCAATCGGATCAATAAGAGAAACATAAAGTATACAGCTAATTTCCTCTTCCTCTTTATTCATAGACTAGAAAAGAAAGAGGAGCTTTCCTGCTTTTTCAATTCCCAAATGATTTCTCAATTTAGGATGAATTAGAGTGAAAGAAGAAAACATTCTTTCTACACCTGCAGAAGATATTGCTGCTAAAAGCTGGATTATCACTTCAGTAGTCTTTGAATCCAGGTGCTTAAGTGACTTCCAGTGTGATTTTATTTGAAACCTCATCAATACACATATTTCTGTAATGCTTTACCCCTGAGCCTAAAATTGATTATTGTTGGTGTTACAGGGGGATGATTGCTTGCTGTGTCTATATGCCCATGTCATAACCTCTTTTTTGTTGACATTTAAGGATTGTGAGAATATTGACAAGCAAAAAAAATGGGCTAGTGGCATTTCATGGATTGTTGACCCTTTTTAAAAAAAGATTATAGAAGTATGTTTGTCATATTTGATAAATTGAAAGTATAATCTTTATTATAAAGTCCTTGTGTTTAAAAACTCTTAAAACTTTCTACTACATAGACTTTATTAAAGAAAGCATTTTAAGAAAACTTCCAGGAATCAGATTTACATTTTTAAAAAAATTAGGGCTTTTTATGTTCTTTTAAATTTTGATCTACTTTGCACCAGGGGTATGGCTTCCATAGGAAGCTGATTTTTATGAAATGCCTGGGCAAAGAAAGAGGAGAAATGAAGTGAAAGTTAAAGAGGATTTGCTTTCCTCCATGCACATGAAATTGACTTTCATAATGCAACATGAGGCATTAAATTCACTGGAGTAGTCATCTTTTAACAGTTACCTCTTATCCACAGTAGTACAATTAACCTTAGCAAATGGAATAAATTTTTGAGAAGTTTTAATGCCATAATTATATTAATGATATTTCGGTTTGATTGCCACATTTTAATTATAAAAGTTTACTTTGGATACTAAGCCATAATTTGTTTGCTGCCTAAATTCATAATCACCAGCTCAACATGTGCTTTTAAGGGTTTCTCAGAGTATTTGTTAGATTGAATTATAAAGTATTTACTATGTGCCTAGCACTGTTCTAGATGGTAGAGAATGCAGAAGTGCAAATGAAGACATAGATCTTGTCTTTGAGGAATTAAGTTTTGTTGGGGAAATGACATCCCTGCAAAAAACTAGATGAGAAGTAAATATATATATATATGAGAAGTTAGCAAGTATGATCAGTAGTTCCAAAGAGTATAGTAGCTTCTCTCAAGTTAGGTTGTTTGCAGCGAGCACATTTAAACAGGGAGAAATAGGGTATTCACTTACAGTTTTGGAAGGCAGACCCTTGAACTTCTGGTGTAGAATATGTTGTGTTTGCAGGAAAGAAGCAAGAGGCAAGTAGAACTTGTAGTGGTGTGTAGTGTAGCTTTGGGGATTGGATGTTTACTGGTGTCTGCAGGTGTGTTCTCTGTCACGAGCGGTCCCTGTATTCTTATGTGCCAATCATTAAAGTAATCGGCAGTCAAGGTCGCACTGTTCAACTTCCTAAAGACTTCGACCTGGAAAACACCAAAGTGACTTGGCTTTGATGAATGTGTTGCAACTATTGAAGGCTGTTTCTTTAATAGCACATTAGAAAGGAATTCTTCTCAGGGCATCATCATCATCAGAGATCAGACTTTGTCAGGTATATAGACTACTATGGGAAATCAGAGAAAAGAAAGATCCATCATGGGCCAGGGGAGTAAGCCGAATCTGAAAAGAAGTTCAACATTTGGATTGGTGGAGAGGAATAGGCAGAGTATCCCAAATAAGGGAAAGGACAGTGTTGAATGGTAATGGACAATAAGGAAATCATACTGACCGTGGCAGAAAATGGTGTAAAGTGATAGGAGACAGGGTTAAACAGGTGAAAAGGGCCCTGGATGTGATAAGTATAGGTAGTTGGGGTATAGAAGGCAATAGAGAATCAGAGTAGATTTGTAGGTGTTTTATGTGTAAAATGGGTACCAGAAGAATGGAGTGAGGAAAGTATTTTGGTTATATAATGCTGGGGAAAGGTGATGAGAATCTAGATCAGGATAGTGGTATTTGGAATGGAGAACTACACATCTGAGAGACTTTACAAAGAAAAGTCTTTCAGAACTTGGTAATGGGATTTGGGGAAAGGAAGAAAGAAATGAAAATGGCTTACAGCTTTCAAACCAGTGCATCTGGAAGAATGAGAAAGTAGAGGTGGGTAATTGGTTTCTGGGAAGATAAGGTATTCAGTTTTAAGCATGTTGCCGATCAGAGGTGATTGTGATATCCAGTCAAGATGACCGATAAACAACTGAATGTGTGGGAAAAAGATGAAGTATTAAAACTTAGATTTGGGAGTCCTCATCATAGAATTGAGGAATGATGCCCTAAGAGCAAAACAGCTCTTAAGGAAGTAAATGGAAGAAAAATGAAAAAGTAGAACACTAAGGACTGAGCATTGATATGTGCCTATAGTGAACAGAAGAGAGGAAGGAGCCATCAGAAATTATAGAGAAGCAGTTAGAGTTAGTCAAGTATAACATTAGAGAAGCCAAAGGAAGAGAATTTTAAGAAGAAAAAGTTAATCATGTGCAGCTAAGAAGTTAAGGCAAAGACTGAGATCTAGCCAAGCCTCTTCAATAAATAGGAGGTGAGGGCATCAAGGTCAAGTGAAGGTTTTCTTTTTTTGTTGTCTTTGTTTTGTTTTTAAGATAGGGGATACCTGTGAATGATTGGCAGAAAGTAAAAAACCAGTGAAAGGGCTGGGATTCAGAAGAAGAGTCAGTTTTGGAGAGAAGGAACAGTAGCTCTTGCTCTGAGATATCAAGAAAGACTAAGAGGGTAGAAGTAGAGACAGATATTTTGAAGCAAAAAGTGGGTAAATATTACAGTATTCCTTTTCTGTAGTGCCTCATTTACTTTCATCTCAACATATTTCTGTTTCTGCATATGTTCTCTCTTCCATCCTTCTAGTGTCCGAGGAAAAAGGAGGAGAAAGTCTCCCTTTTCTCTGAAGGTGACATGCTATAGTTTCCACTCCCTCCCCAAATCCTAAGAGACTTTCTTTCATATTCATTTTCCATTGCTTTCTTCCTTTAAGCTCCTATCCTTTTGCCTTCAAATTATTATGAGCTACATTTATCTTAAAAAACTTAAAACCAACACCCCCTCTTGACCTTGCTACTCTTTCTTGAATGAGTAGTCTTTTTTTCTTCTTCTTTTCCTTTACATTATTATTTATGTTTCTGCTACTGCTGAAACTTATTTATGCAACTGTCATTACCAGTAGTCTTGACACCAAATCCAGAGACCCTTTCTGTTCTTGTTCTTCTTGAACTGTCTGTAGTCTTTGCTACTGGTCACCAGTACTTCTAGAAGCTCACCTACTTCTCTGATTCTCTTCCCCATTTCTTCTATCTACTTTATTGCCTCTTCTTTCTCTTTTTATTCCATTAACTAGAAAGTTTTCTAAGGTTCAGGTCTTAGCTTCTATACTTCTTCCTGTGTACTCCACCAAAGTAAATACATCTGCTCCAGTCCATCTTTCCCTTTCCATTCTGACAGTCCCTATTCATGGCATAAGTACTTACCATTTCACATCTGTTATGCCTTCCTATCACTATTTCTCCCTTTCCTCTGTCCTGTATACTACATATATGTGTGTGTGTGTGTGCGTGTACACATACATACATACATTTATTTATTTATACACAAGAATATATCTCCATGAAAATGTCTTTAATATTGATTTATATGCAATATAGGTCCATATAAAACTGTCATATAGATTCTCTATTTTCAACAAATCATTCATGTCAGAAACCTCTACTGAAATGAATTTCCTTGAATTGCCCTTATTTTTGTGCTACAGCAGTGTTTGTTGATGTGAAATGATGATCATGTTTCATTTTAGAACCTAGGTCACCCTGGTTGTAACCTAATAATAAGCACACAGAGAAATACTTCGATTTCTATTGCTACTAGAGAGTTAGTAGTGTACTATTGAGAATTAGTGTGCTTTCCTAAGCCGCCTTACCATCAGAGAGGGCCCTGGGCATGCTGGGAATCTTGGGTTATGTTCACTCTTTCCAGTAGCTGCTCATTCACAAGGGTTTTACTGGCATGGTTACAAGATCTTGTCTTGGACATGTATCTGTGACCTACTCATCTTCATTTTCACCTTGTTTCACAGGTTTGGTGTTTATGTGCCCCTCTGCTGTTTCCATCAAGATAGTAGAGCACATCTTCTCCCAACGGACTATAACTATGTGGTTCAGCACCAGGTGGTGGAGGAAGGTTCCTCCACTATGGGTGGTTTGGCCAAATCCAAAGACTTCATCTCCTTGTTGCGAGAATCTCTGAAAGAACAATTTAATAATGCCACACCCATCCCCACTCACAGCTGTCCTTTGTCACCAGACCTCATCCGTAATGAGGTAGAATGTTTAAAAGCAGATTTCAACCACAGGATCAAGGAAGTCCTCTTCAATTCCCTCTTCAGTGCCTACTACGTTGCATTTCTGCCACTCTGTTTTGTGAAGGTAGTGGTTGTCTTGTTTTTGTGTATTTTCTAGATTTGTGTGTGCATTACATAAACTCGGTATTTCTTGTTTAATTCCCCTTTTCTCTGTCTCCCCTTTGGCAGCCTGGATGGTGGAGTGCGGCTGCATCTGGAGTGCACTAGTACCGCTCCTGGTTGGTCGATAGGTATTTCCATATATGTGATGCACCTGTGGGTGCCCCTTCCCTTGTTTATTAATTTCTCTGTACCCCTGGAGAGAATAAAATCTATACTGATAATAGCATCAGTGTGTAGTAACTTCAGTCCAGGGTTTTATTGCAACTCAGATGATTGCTCTTGTTCTTACTTTTTACCTCAGGACTTACTTTGAATTTAATCTAACCTTTATCCAATTTTCAACTCCCTCCACTGAAGAGGAAAATGGTGCTGGATATCCCTTGGGCAGTGTAGCTGCCTGCATATTTGGGGACAGTTTAGTGCCTACTACTCATCCTGAAGCGGTTCTGCAGCCAGACTGAATTCATTCACAGGAAACACTCAGATGGAGTGCCTCTAGGAAGCAAGCACAATTTAAATGTGATTGTATCTCCCTAGTCCTAACTCAAACCACCAAAGAGTCAGGTTGAAGGATTTTGGAAGACTGTGTTCTTGAATTTTCTGCGCCGACAGCAGGGCAGCCAATGCATGATTTTTTCCAAGTGTGCAACATGTCTACAGGGCGTATATATACGCAACCAAGCCTGTCTCCTTTGTTCAGAAATGGATCATTTATCTTTCTTCTGATCTCTTCCAGAGTACCCAGTACTATGACATGCGCTGGTCATGTGAGCACCTCATTATGGTGTGGATTAATGCCTTTGTCATGCTCACCACACAGCTGCTACCATCTAAATACTGTGATTTGCTGCATAAATCAGCTGCTCACCTGGGCAAATGGCAGAAACTTGAACATGGGTCCTACAGCAATGCTCCACAACACATGTGAGTAGAATTGAGGAAGATACCACATACCACCTTTCTGCAAGCTGTTGATTATGTTTATTTATTTGCTTTGTATGCCATTCATATTCATAACTCCACACATTTAATTTTTCACTGTTGTCCACATGGATGCTCATCTTATCACCTTAAACTGAACACAAGCAAAGATATTAACTCTTCATTGTCCTTCAAACCCCCTCACTTCTTCCCTTTCAACTGCCTAGTTACTCTAGATAATGTTGTAACTTGCTTTCCAAGTTAGTTTTCTTCTCTCAAATTCAGATGATTATCATATATCTTTATTTCTTTCCATGGGGATCAGAGATTGATTCTATACTTTCATTACCATAGACCAGTGTTTGATAACTCTGAACTTAATTAACTAGTTATCACGTCCAGGAAACTGTAATTTCTGTTTTTGTGACCAGCCTTTTCTCCTTTTGCTAATGAGGACATTGATTGGACATCTGCTTTCCCTGTTCCTTATTCTTTTTCACTTCCTTTTTTCCCCAAATTCTAGTGACTCGACTGGCTTCCAACTCAGATTCAAACCATTTGTTGACTTCAGAGCCCTCCTTAAGTGTTCCATTGCTTTTACATCTTCTCATCTCCTGCTCTTCTGCACAATGTTTAGTCTTCTTGGAGCCGAGCTCTCTTTATTCTCTTTGAATATTCCCTTGCCTTCCATTGTACCTTAAGACTGGACCATTCTTCTGTATTCTTCTCCTTCAAAACGTTACACAGATCCCATCATGTGTAGAAATCCTTTCCTGATTTAGTGGGACAGATTCAGGTAACCTTTACCCTCACCCAAAGTTCTCCCTTCAATTATCTGCCTTGATGTCTGATACAGATTAGCACAGGCCCTCAAGCCCAGGACCTGAAAGAAATTGGGCCAGGCTGAAAAGAAACCTGACTATGGGCAAAGGACAAATTTCAATAAAAATTGAAAATACAACCCACAGCACTAGTACTGTACTTCTGCAGGCTACTACTGATGGCACATGGCCATGAGGTGTATCATCACTATGATGCTGGTAAGTGTGAGTAGGGCCAATGGAAAATTTTCTGGAATGGGAAAATGTTAGGTTGTCAGTAGACTTTTTATTCCATAAACATATCCAAAAAGCTTCCCTGACTCCTGACCTAGGAGGCTAAGAATGTAACTGCTTATAAAATAAAAGGTGAGTTAACTTATATAATCAAAGCAAACTCTGCAATTTTCAAACTTTACCCTACAAAGCCAAATAGCTAATGGGAAACAGACTCATTCTTACTCAAATAAATTAATAAAGAACTTTAATAAAAATGAAAAAGTCTCTTTATCCTGCTGCATCATCTACAGCATGTTTTAGATGTTTGATATAATTTGTATGGTAGGTTTATCCACCACAAGTTATATACAAGCCCTGGCTCTGTACTTTCTTTCACTGTTGCTCTTGCTAGAATCGGCTTCTCTTGTAATCATGTTCCTTTTAATACCTTCAAAGAGGTCTCATTCACTTGGGACTGAGGTGACAACCCACCAGTGTATCAAATATTTATCTTTGCTCAGTCTCCTAAGTCATTTAATTGAATCTTCTAATTCCAAGAGTTATCAGTATCACTTTGCCTCCTATTTCTTATTATGCTAAAGTTTAGTTTAATAAACAATTTCTGTTCCTTTCAACTTAACAGAGGGATTCTGTATTTCCAGAACCCAGGCAGGTGGAGCCTTGAACACTTTGTCACTTGCTACAGAAATGTAGCTATCCCTGCCAAAGAATATTAAATCTTGTTGTCTCTGTGTTAATGGTGTATCTTTCTTCTCTAGATGGTCAGAGAGTACGATATGGCCTCAAGGTGTGCTGGTACGCCATAGTCGCTGTTTGTATAGAGCTGTGGGGCCTTACAATGTAGCAGTGCCTTCAGACGTGTCCCATGCTCGTTTTTATGCAAGTATTTCTTCTTTATTCTGAAACCTAAATTGGGGGGGGGAAGTATAGGAGATGATATTGCATTAATTTGATTCTAATTCTGAACACCTGCTCCAGAGAGCAAGAGCAGATATTTTCCAATTAAAATTTTAGCAAAACTGAGGAATTGTTTAGTTTTTTAAATTACATTAGAATTTGTTGTATCTAATACTCTTAAGAACAAATGGGCCATTCCTAGGGTTTGGAGATCTTTTTCTTGCTCAGATTTTTGTTGTTGTTGCATAGAAGAAAGAACAGTCATTTGGGAAAAAGATTTTGATCTGTATATCCTTAAATATTAGCAACTCAAGTTTAAGTTATCAATTTACTTAGTAATTGTAACACAACAACTCAGCAAGGTCTGTAAAAGGTAGGGACATGATGTCAGGTTAGCCCACTTGAAAATCAAGAACTTGTCAGTGAACTGTGGACCAGATTGTCCTTTCTTCTAGAATGCAAAGGGGAGTTACGATTGGGTAAGTCATTCAGCCCTTCTTCTACCCCTCCCTGAACCAAGTTCCCAGTTACATTGCATTTCACATCCCCAGCCTCAGAAATTCTGATTCTTGGAGACAAATGGATTGCAAGAAGAAACATTCTGAGGTGAGAGTGAGGAACATTCTTAGTAGATTTGCCCATGGTGAGGGTGGATGTTCTGGATATGCTTTGCACAAAGTATATATTTGATAAACATTTGTATAGATCAATGAAATGAAGACCATAGGAGGGGTGGATGATGTGAAAGGTACATCAGGGAGTTTAGAGGGAGGATGCTTCATTCCTTTCTGTACTGGGAGTAGGGGATTACCAAAAGCTCTTGTCTTAGAGCATTCCAGCTAGAGATTCGAAGCCTGTCTCAGAAAAAGGCTTTCACAACTGTAATGATTTAGCCCTGAATAGATCATTCTAAATAAGTAAGATGAGGGCAATATTCTACAGCTAAATAAAGCAGATTATTTCCAAATAGAAAGTGTGATTTGTTTTAGCATACTTAGGGAAGTGTTTTCTGACTTGGGGAGTGAAGGCAATTAATGGGTTAAAAAGGTTATGGTAACTCTCACTGCCCTCTTGAAAACTGCAATAAGCACACGTTTTTCTAAGATGTTCAAGTAGCAGAGTACTAAACATACATTTTTGGACACTTTGTTCGGGAAAATCTTGCTGACTTAGAGGGAGCTGGGAAATTACTACATCAATAATTCGCTGGGGTTGGCTCATTAAATTGTAGTGGCTTTTATGTGCTAAGGCTCTATTATTTTTTAAGACAGTCTGCTAATAGAATTAAATTTTTTTCTCATATATATATTTCCTTGGTTTGGTGTACAACCCCTGACAGTTTAAGGTCTTTCTCTTACCACTGGCTCCTGAGCTTCTTCTGTAAGCCCATGTAATAGAAGGCAATGTGGGATGACAGTTCATTTGAATTATATTTTATCTTTCTAGCAAGAGGCTTCTGACACTTGAGTGCCTTCAAAGGCTTCCTTTGAGGAATTAGGATTACTCTGATCAAGCTCTGAAATCTACTTCACAGCAAGTTAGACCTTCTAACTTCCATTTGAGAGAAGTCCCATATACTCCCCCTTCCCATGCCTACTCTAGTCTAAGATGACTGGTTAAGGCATATGTCTTCTCATCACCAATACTCACAGGCACACAGCCTATAGTTTTTACTTTGTGATGAGAATAGTCTCTTACTGCTGTATCACTTAGACTAAATACTTGAAACCAGGAAGTTGGTGGGAGAACTTGAAATCTTGTTTTATATTCATTTCTCTCATCCTGGTTCTGTATATCTGTATTTTTTTATTACCAGAAATGTATGGTGCAAGGGGTCTAAGTCATGAGTATTTACAGGAAATAAAGAGAACAATTAAATTGGGATTATATTAAATATGTGTTATTTTTCCTTGAAATTACCTAGAAAAATGTGTTATGTAGGATTTTTACAAATTTCAATGAAAATATACATGTGGTGCTCTTTAGGATTTAATATACAGAGATGTAATCTCCCTAACATTCTCATGGGGAACTGCCTTAGGGGATGATTTTCTTTCTTTTTTCTTGAAGGTATTGAAACAAAATTTAACAAGGAAATTTATCCTACCAATATTGCTTAGGGAAAAAATCTCAAAGGGTATTGATTTTCATGTCAAGACCACATTTAATCTATGAAAGTGCTTTAGAGCCAGGCCTGTGCCCAGCCACATTTTTTAGCATGTTCTCTGGTATTCCTAGAAATAGGAAATTAAAAATGCTTTAGTTGTCCTAAATAATAACCAGATTGATGGTTATTTGTACATTTTGATAAAAGTATTAAATTAGCATAATGTCATTACAGAAACATTATTTCACTGGAGATTTTAGTCATTCTTTTATTATGTGTTTAATAAGCATTTGTATAGATCATTGAAATGAAGACCAGAGTAGAGGTGGATGTTGTGAAAGGTACATCAGGAAATTCACCTTTTTCTTCCCAACTTTTTTTTTTTACAGTTTCTCTTTCATCGTCCATTAAGGCTGTTAAATCTCCTCATTCTCATTGAGGGAAGTGTTGTCTGCTACCAACTTTATTCCCTGCTTCGATCAGAGAAATGGAATCACACGCTTTCCATGGCCCTCATCCTCTTCTGCAACTACTACGTCTTATTTAAACTCCTCCGGGACCGAATAGTGTTAGGCAGAGCATATTCCTACCCGCTCAGCAGTTACGAACTCAAGGCAAATTAAGCTGCTTGTCCAACAGTGAGGGAAAATCCAGATAAAAATATTTTCATACAGTTCTATTTTTTTTTCTCGCAATGTTTATAAATATTTAAGATATTTTATATTTTGTATACTATGTGTTTTGAAAGGTGGGAAGGGTAAGGGCTATTAAATGTCTCCATAAACAAAGTGATGTGCTTTTTCCTGTGTTAATTGTTTCTGAGTGTATGTATATGCAGGTCGTGAATATAGAGAAATGATTGTGAAATGTAGTGCATTATTTTAAAGTCACATTTTGTGTTTTAAGTTGAGCAATGGCACTGCTATATTTGTCTATTTTCTCAATTCTTCTTACATAGGGACTCCCTTTACCCAATATAAATAGAACTTTTCCTTTTGTGGATTCTTTTTTTTTCTTCTCTGTTGGTCAGCAGTGAGAAAAATTCCTAGGACAAGTTTCAGGTGCCCTATTCTACTGTATTCATTTGAAATATGCTCTTGAATAAGCTTCTGACTTCTCTATTAGTCTTTTTAAGCACATCTCATTTCCATCATTTTTCATCCCAGGTTATCCTTATGTCACTGTTTAGCCAATTGAAAAATCCATCATACTCTTAAATTGATAGTAGGGTCTGGTTTGAATAATATTCAGTTATTGTGAAAGACATATGGTATGGTAGAAAGAATGCTGGTCAGGGAATCTGGAAATCTGGGTTCAGTTCCTGGCTATGTTCTTTGTGACCCTGAGCAAGTCGTATTACTTGTTTCCTCATTTTTAAACTGGGGAGAGACCTTAGATGTTCGTTCACTAAGGGCTCCTTTCTATTTTCTGTGGACTTTTTAGCTCTAAAAGTCTATGATTCCATGTTCATTTATGTGAAACCTAAATTTAGGTGTAGTGTACAATATTCCATAGTAGAATGAATTCTATGGCCACATTTACTATTATGGAGTGTGTCACTACCCACTTTTTTCCTTTTCACTATTTAATTTGTTCATTAATGGGTATTTATAGAAAATCCTCTCTATATATCTTTTATTTGGTGCTATATAAGATAGAGAAATAAAAGAAACAACTCCCCCTATGTCCCCCTTCAGAATTTACATTCCAGCTTGGGAGGTAAGACATCACAAAATGAGAAAAGTGAGGCACTGTATATTCAGGTTATGATAATGCTATGACGTGAGTGGTCAGCGTTCAGTAGAGCTGATTGGAGAAAACAGCCTCTTAGAGAAAATGAATGATGAGCCTGGGTTGGTGGAGAAGGAATTGGAATCTAATTAATGAAGGACAACTAGTTTGAGTTTCTTTACCTACTCATATTCATAATCACATTTATTATCAACTTAATCTCCACATTTTTTTTCTGTTTGGACTATTTGTCATTCATGCCCGCCCTTCTCTTACATACATACACAAATGGATATGGATATGGTTCTACCAAATTGTTAATGACACATCAGATTTTTGTTCAATTAAGTATGATATCTGAATTGTTGTTTAATCAGCCCAGAGCCTGCTTCAAAGTTAACATCTACACTTTTCTGGTGTTGCTGATAAGAACAGCCATGCTAGTTAGAGGATGATAAAATAGAAGCTGTGCCCAAACAAAGAATTGAGTATGGAGAGAAAGGGGGGGGGGAGAGAGAGAGAGAGAGTGTGTGTGTGTGTGTGAGTGTTTGTTTGTAAAAGAAGTATGTAACTTTATCACATATAGGAATTGTCAAGACTAAATGATACATCTATTCCCACATAGCTAACACCTACAGTTAAAGAAAAACTTAATATTCCATTGTGTTCTCATTTGCATCTCTTCCCAAAGATAATTATTAAAGTGGTTGTGTCTTATAAGGCCTTAGTAATTTTAAAACAATTTTTGTTTCATAGGTATGTTTGAATTTCACAGTTACTTTACACTAGGAATCTTTGCCCAAATATGCTAATTTTTGGTTAAGATAAAAAAACTAGAGTACTTAGTAGGTTGTGATGCAGTTTGACTATGGGAAAGAAAATTGATAAGTGAAGGTAAGTGTCTGGCTCAGACTGAATCACTTAAAAGACTGAGGACAAAGAATGACTCAATACTTTGGCTACATTGTATATCACCAAATGTTCAACACATTTCTATGTCCACACCTTTGCTAGGTGCTTTGGGGATACAGAAACATAGTTGGGGAAATGGGCTCCATGAGAGGTATGTGACTTTACCCTTTAGCTAGAATACTTAAAGGATTCATACCTTTGATACTTCTATATTTTAGTAAATGGTCTTTCTAAATTCTTGTGACTGAAAAATGTATGTCACCCTACTGTCAACTTGGTTATGAACTTTCTAAACTATCAGATATGATGACATAGCTAGTTCATCAGCAGACTGTACTGTCTGTAGCTTGGAAGGATCTGCTTACTGATACTTTCACTCTGGGCATGCATTTCAAAAACAAGGGTCACTTCCTTGTGATGGGTAAGATATTGGAATAGAACTAAAGTCATCTTGATTAGCTGTATCAAATTGGAATTAGAAGGAATTCAGAAATGTTTTAGGCAATGGCAATACCTTTGAAATTAGGAGACCACTTAGTATGAATTATATTGTTGAGCTAGAATAGACATGCCCTGCAAAAAGAAGGAAAAAAAACCACATTTGGAGTAGACTGGGGGGTGGGGGAGTCGTGAGGAAGCTCTGAGGAAATGGATGAAATACCACTTTTTTGCCACTTTTAGCTAGATGGAGTATACAATTGCCTTTTGCTTAAGAGTACCCCACCTCTGAGTCATAACTTGCCAAGACCTTGAATTTTTATTAAAAATGCATTCCATTGAATCTTGGGTTTTCTGGAATTCTTTAAAAAATATACATCCTCTATATTCCTCTGAATCTGCTCTTATCAACTAGCCTTAAAGAGATTAGCTAGAGGCAAAAATGAATTGGGTGGAGGGCATGAAGGAGAAAAATGACTCCTAGACAAATTTCATGGTTTCCCAAGTTTACCCAAAGCCAACTTTGGTTGCTAAAGTGGAAATCTTGAGAACATTGAAAGGAAATGACTGATCATTCCATCTTAGAATTGATATCTAAAAAAGAAAGGTAGTCGGACATTCAAATGATTGACATTCAATTTCTGACATTTCAAAGTCTGACATAGACTTTGAAAGAATAGATTTCAGAATGGAAGGACAAGTTCCTATGACCTAAATTTCTGTGGATGAAGCTGGCCCAAATAGGAATATAATCCAAGGAGGTCAGAGACAGATCCTATACACACACACTCTCTCTCTCTCTCTCTCTCTCTCTCTCTCTCTCTCTCTCTCTCTCTCTCTCTCTCTGTCACAGAAATGTGGAATCATACTAGGTGTCCAGTTGTTGATTGGTTGAACAAATTGGGGATGTGAATATAATGGCATATGGTTACAATGCAAGAAAGAATAAATGAGGGATTCAGAGAAACTTGGAAAGACATGAGTTGATACAAAGTGAAGAAAGCAGAGCCAAGAGAATATATGCAACTTCCGCTAGAAGATTGATGATCTTGACAAAATTCTAAAATATTAAAGAATGTATTTCTCAGCGTTTAGAAAGAAAAATGTGATTGTTAAGAGCCAGCACAATTGCATCAAGTACACCAGAAGATATCATTTCCTTATTTTGATGTGGTTATTAAACTAGATGAGAGGAATGTTCTCTGTCTCTCTCACAGTTAAGCAAAGTATTTAACAAAAGTCTCTCATGCTGTCAGTGGAGATAAAAGTGGAGAGGTGTGGCCTAGATGGCAGTAAGGCGTACTGGAACTGTTTAAATGACTGGACCCAGAAAATTGTCTTTAATGAAGTGATCTCAAAGTCTGTGTGGGGAGACAGCTTTAGTGGAATGGCCCCGTGTTGGCCTGGTACTCAAAAAAAATTAATGCCTGGCCAAAGGCATAGATACCATGCTTTTCAAATTTGTGGACAACACAAAGCTGTTAGGATGGCATACATCTTGGATGACAGGATCTAAAAATATCTCACTTAGCCAAAATGATAAACCTAATTATAACATATCAATCAAATCTAATCATATAGAGCTACATATAAAACCTTAGACTTGGGGGCGGCTAGGTGGCACAGTAAATAGAGCACCAGCCCTGGAGTCAGGAGGATCTGAGTTCAAATATGGCCTCAGACACTTAACACAAAAACTAGCGCTGTGACCTTGGGCAAGTCACTTAACCCCCTTTGCCCTCCAAAAAAACCCCACAAAAACCCAAACCTTAGAATTGGGTTGAGGATTAGCTTCACAAAAATAGGATGGAGGAATATGGCTAGGCATTGTATAAAAAAGATTTGGGGGTTTGAGTGGACTACAAGGTAAATAAGAGTCAAATGACATGACAGCCAAAAACTTAATACAGTCTTCAGATCCATTAAGAAGTAAAATGTTTTGGGGGCGGCTAGGTGACTCAGTGAATAGAGCACTGGCCCTGGAATCAGGAGGAGCTGAGTTCAAATATGGCCTCAGATGCTTAACACTAGCCCGTTAACCTCTATTGCCCCTCCAAAAAAAAAAAAAATCTATACATATAATCTCCGTGGTTCCTTCAGCTCTAAAAACCCAATCTTAAGAAGTATAATGTTCAACCTGGAAGAAGTGATAGTCCCACCATGTTTTTATCTGCAATATTGTGCTTAGTTCTAGTTATCACATTATAGGAAGGACATTGAAAAACCAGTTTTTACAGTGGGTAAACAGGATAGTGATTATGCTATAGGAAGACTGAAGAAACAGGATATTTAACCTTGAGGGGAATGGGGACAGATATAATAGCTGTCTTTGAATATTTGAAGGTCTGATCATATGAAAAGGGATTATATTTTTACTGCTTCACTCTAGAGAACAAGATTAGGAGCAGTGGGTGGGACAAAGGAAAAACTTCCTGACAGCACTATCTCAAAGTTAACTGGGTTGCCCTGGGAGATAGAGTATCCCTTTTCACTGTAAGTCTTTAAGCAGAAGCTGTATGGCCATATAAGCATGAGGGATTTACTTGGTTCCCAAGTAGTAGGTATTGCCACACTCTAGGTTCATCCACTGCGAACTGGAGGTGCTAGATAATGCTTAGATATAGACAATAACATTTCCCACCAGTTCCTTGCATGCGCATTCCAACCGTCTTATTTTACAGTCTTTATTTTAAGGTTAGTATGTGAAACTCCACTAAAGTTATATTGCAGTGGTTCATTATAGTGTGGAGGTACCTCTGGGTGGCTCATGCCAGGAGAACACAAGCTCTGATAGCTCTGATCAAGATGGACCAGCTTCTAGTGCAGACATGATATAAACTCAACTGAGGACCAGTTTTGCTAAGTTTGAAGTTTATCAGTTTTGCTAAGTTTAAGTTTATCACTAGGTTGGCCACAGGGTGATTAATGTTTTGTTTTGCTACAGCAGCTCTCAGAGACTATCTACCAAATTAAGGTTTACTATCTAGGTTTGTCAAGAGAGTAGCCATACTGTTGAAATCACACATCTTTGGTGAGACATTAGTTTTAAAACAATTTAGCAACCCTCTTTTCCCTAACTCTACCCACAAAGGCTGACTAATTTCTGGTCTAGAAACCTCTTACCCTGAGGGAGTTCAGGGCTTGACTTGTCCACAAATCATCCACAGTCCAGAATAACTTGGGGAAATTTAGTAATATAGAAGTAGAATCCAAAGGGTTTCACCTGAGGCCTAGGTTAGCCTAAAAGATAAAACTGTACTTAGTTCTGGGCTCATGAAAAAGTGAAATTGAGCTCAAGCTCTCAGTTAAGAAGATTGCTGGTCTGGTAAAACACTGAGAGCTGGAATATTGTCCAAACACCTCCTGCAAAATATTCCTGGTTTTATTTATTTAATATAAACCTTAAAGGGATCATCCAGGACATATATTAGAGAAGGGAGTGGACATTGGAACAAGTGTGAGAGATTACAAAAAGACAATCCCAGTGTTGGCACTGGCACCAATATGAGAAATTGTGGTGGCTCATGAGTTATCTTTTGATAGTTGTAAAGCTATGATTTTATAATAATTGGGGGAGAGGATTTATCTCTGGCGGAAGCTGTCATCAATCTTTCCCTAGTAAGTATATTTTCCTATGTGTTTTGAGATTTTTCTAGACAGCCATATTTTGAGAGAGATCATTTTTCGTCAGCATCAAAAAGGACTGCCTATCAAGTTGAATCTGGTCTGTGTTAATGCAGTTTCTTCAATTTTTTCAATCTAGAAGTTTGGCCTGAGAGGCAGTACATAATGCTGTTATAATGTAAAGTCCCAACCCTATGTTAACCTGTTATGGCCATTCCTTTGACCTCCATTTTTTTTTTTTTTTAGTTCTCCTTATCTCACTTAGGCTATAAGTGCTACAGCCATTCATGCACCTTGACTGGTAGGGGACCTTTGACCTGTTCCGTTTTCAGCCTGGGCTAGTTCACTCCTCTTTAGCCAGGCCTAGTGACCCCTTGCTCCTCGGGGCTCACCATACTGGTGTCAGACTTATTGTAGATACCCAATTGGCTTTAGCCCACTGTAGCTCAGACCTATAGAGCTTGTAGCCTCACCCTGCCCAGTAGCAGAGATTACAAGCATGCACAATCAAACCCAGCCCTTCCACCTCACTTTAAACACTGGACCTGAAACTGAGTCCAAAACTAAGTATGATTTAGTGAAGAGTGAGAAGTGGCTTCTTCCTGATTACCACTAATTAGTTAGGTGATCTTGAGTAAGCCACTTCTGAATCTGTTTCCCATCTGTAAAATGGGGGTGGGGGAGTAGGAATTAGACTTTGATGATCTCTAGGACCTTTCTGTTCTAATACTCTGTGATCTAGTGCCAATAAATACAGTGCCATACCAACATTATCCCAGTGTCAACTCCAGCATAAAACACTAGTTCCAATTTTATCAAGGCCAACACTATCCCATTTCCAAACCTCACCCCAACCCCAGAAATTACCATAAACAAAGCCCAAGCAATGCAAAATCATGACCCTGTAAATATATAGGGGATACTCCTTTATTCTGTCATTGACATGACCAAGTTCTAATGAGCATCCCAATGTTTCCTCATGTTCATTTTCCCAGCACAAACACTATACTTTAAAATATTTATTAGTATAAATTTTGGAAGCATAACAATTATCTTTAATTACACATTATATGTTTCTCTGTATATGTTTAATGTTATATTTATTCATACATTTTATTTTAAATCAGAAAAAAATATTTTGATTATACCTTGGAAAACAGGTTTGTGGATTTCAGCACATAACTAAAATCCTGTGGCTTTCAAATAGAAACCTTTGGAAAAGTGCTTCACCTTGCAAAATCAAAAATGAGGGAGAACTATGGTGCTACATTACTGCAAAGCCTTGTAACTCATTCAGTAACACATTCCAATAATATGGTGATCCTCCCTATACTTACCCTCTCTCACTTTATTAGAAAAATAACCCTCACTCACATTTCCCTTCTTACTATCAAAAAATACTGACTGTTGTGTGCTTGACACACTGGGATATTCCCCAATTATGTACTTTGTGAAATGACAGAGCTCCCAGCTAATCACTCCTCATCCCTAGACTGTCACTTCCATGTTTAGACAGTTGCTCCCTTCCTTCCCTGTCCCTTAATTGCTAAAATTGGGTTGTATTGAGCTGGGTGAGGGCTACCTATTGTTCTTTCTCAGCCAAAAGATTGGTCTGCCCCATTTCTCCCCCAAACCTTAAAGTATCTGGAATTACCCTTCTGGGAACACATCACCCTAAGCTTCAAAGCATCATCTGAGACTAGGCCATAATACAGTACATGACTCATCTAGCTAGGTTGAGTCATACATCTAACCAAGATCTTCTACCCCAATTCCAGACAAGTAAATCTGGTGTTCAGAAGTGTCCCTTCATGTAGGAGACTCCAAGACACATGTAGACATTCCTTGTTCCCTACCATCCCTCCCTCTTTACCTAATTTGGGCTAGCTCTTCTGATTCTGACATATAAGCAACAATAGAAATAAATATAATTATCTAACAACCTAAAATTCACCATTTAAGAATATCACATGTGAACCTGCCCATTTTCAGATAAGAAGGTAGAATCTAGGGTCATTTAAAACCATGTCAACCTTAGTTCTGACTTGAAATATGCAAAACAAATACCTGCTTAACTAGAACTAGTTCATCAAAGCCATCAAAGGAAAACACTGAAAGCTGGAATGTTGTCCGAACACCTCCTGCAAAATATTCCTGGTTTTATTTATTTAATATAAACCTTAAAGGGATCATCCAGGACATATATTAGAAAAGGAGAGGAAGTGGACATTGGAACAAGTGTAAGAGATTACAAAAAGACGATCCCAGTGTTGGCACTGGCACCAATAGAATGTTGAGAGGTTCTCAGCACATTGGATAGACACTTTTACGGAGTACTTTCTCCATTAGCTGGAGAAAATGGAAAAAATCATGCAGGATGAGAAGGCACAGATGGTTATCTAATATGTTGACACTTCATTTGGTATTGAATGGTCTCAAAATGGTACTCCAATTTTGGTGGGAACTACGCAGCTTTTGGACAATACCTATCTGTAAATGAGTAAGCATAGAGCGTAACATTACATAAGCAACATTGCCCTCTCTCAATCCCAGTTTTTGTATTCAGTGTTTCTAGTTCATAAAAGCTCTGCCTTATGTGCTAGTCTTTTTGTTCATGATATGGAGTTACATAAGAAGTTAATACATCTTTTTTATAAATATTGATGAAACTGTGAGAATATCTTGTACATAGTAGGCACTTAATATAGCTTATATCAGCCTTCCTTTCTATTCACATGAATCAAACTAAAAGCCAAAACTTCAATTTCCATTTGAATTCTCCAGATAGACACCTTGAATCTAGTTTATTTTGACAGTAGGATCATTAGGTCTTGGCCTACTCTGACTATTCTGTGACTAAAATCAACTGCTTTTCTGCTCATGGCATACATTTGAATGGGATAAAATTTTCATCAGTTGACTTCAAATGATTTGGGGAATTCCCAAGAAACTGGTATTACCATTTTCTCTCTAGCATAAGACCAGGTCTATAATGCTGCAGTGTCTTCCTACAACAGCCACACTGAAATGGCCCAGCATCATAACTTCCCCAGTCACAGATGGCTAGCCCTGACTTGCTTCTGCTCCCAGAGGATCTAAATTTCAGTGCATGAACTAAGTGAATGAATGGGAAAACCCAAGGTATTTTTCTTCACTGGACAATGACAGTAGATGGGACACTATTTACTCAGTGGTTTCAATGTGTTACAGTAAGCCTTGGAGGGGTTTGCTTTATCATTTACAAGTATTGAAAGGATTTCTTTAGTACCAGACCTGCATATAAAGCAGTGCCTGAGAAAATCTTCGTTAAGTTTAGGGTCTATTTCTCCAGGAGTCAAATAGAAGACTCAAGAAGGTATCACTCTTTTTTTGGCAGTGATTCATAGAAAACTGGTAGAATAAGTATCTCAAATTCTAGCAGAGGCATTCTGAAGAAAAGTCAGCATGCTAAGCCTGTGCAATTTGACTGGCTTGAGAATGACAGTAGAGAGAAGAAAGAAGATCCCTGTCTGTCTCTAGACAAATTCCAATGTATATTTTGAGAATATCCACTTAGGATCTTGAATATGCTTCTTTAAATATAGCATCAGAATGTAGTCAAATTGAAGACATAAGTGTATATCTATATACACACATGTCTGTATATATGGTATGTATGTATACACACACATATGAATCAAACATTGAGCACTGAAAATTTAGTCACTTATTAATAAGTAAGCCAATGATTTTTCAGTGTAATAGCAAAATAACAAAAATATACTCTAGTATGTTGCAATCAAGAATTCAAAATATCCATAATGTATTTTAAATATCCCTTTACTGAGCTCAGAGTCTCCCTGACTCTGAAGCAAAATGCTGATGCTTTCATCATTCATGGTCTAATTGTGTTTTAACGTGCAGTTCATATGGCAGAGCTGATGGAAGAATGGTTCAAACCAAGAGGAACTGATGAGAGCCTAGGAATTGAGTTGTGTCTCATAAACTATTTTTTCTTTGAAGGCTGGAAATATATCTTTGACACCAGAAATGACACCAACACTTGAAATTCTTGGACACCAAATTAATAATCTCACCCCAATTATTTTTAATTAATGTAACTCCAGAATCACGTTATATGCCCATCAAACCCATTCCAACAGTCCATTTTTAAAGGAGATCCTCTTGTCTTACTGCCTTAATATCTCCCTCCTCGGCTGTGCTTATTTACCATTTTTATTGCCTCTGCTAGGAATGCATCAAAACCAGGCAAAGATCATCAACCTCTTTGTTCAACCTGTCTCAATTCCCTGACATGTAGGACTCTCTTCCAAACCAACTAACTCAATATCCCTACACAATGGCCTGTCAGATATCTCTAATCATGAGACCAGTCCAGAAAAAATAATCACGTTTACTTTTCTGGTTAATTGCGTAGAAAGTGAAAGCTCTAGTGTTGGGTTCTCTTACTTGCTAGCTATATGACCTTAGACCAGTTACTTTGTTTCCTTGGGCCTTGTTTCTCACCCATAGGATGAGAGGCTTGGACTAGGTGACTTCTAATGTCCCTTCTTGTGCTAACATTTTTGGATTTATAAATGAATGAAGTGGAATGCCATCAAGCCAGGACAGGGTAGCATCTCTGTCCAATTCTTAGGTGACTGAACCTGGGAAGAATATTAGATTTAGCCAGGATTTGACCTGAAAAGATGATGGGAAGAGCAGAGAGATGACAGAGGATACTAGCAAAAGCATTGCCAATACTGACACAATTCCATTTGACCTTCAAACAGGAAAGTTTCCTCTATTGGTCTAGTGGAGTAAATGAGCTGGTATATAGGTTTATGATGTCTTACGTGGGATTGAAGCTGGAGTGCTTTTTTTCAAAACCCTAACTCCAGATCATGCTTGGATTGTTTTCTTCCATCCAATAAGGAAGGACTAGAGGAGTGTCAGGCTAGATTCTGAAGTAGCTAGAGAAAGAATTCTAAGGAGCATGTATGAGCATGTGAATGAATGGAGAGAGGACTCTCTGGGAAGGCAGGAAGAAAGGAGGTGATTTGTTGGCTAGAATGAAAATATATCTTCTTTAGGGGTAGCTCTCACCTTCAGATAGATGGTGGAGTGGGAGCTTGTTACTAGCCACTGCCTTCCTTCTCCATCTCCCCCCCAAGAATCAGCCCTTTCAGGGAGGAGGGGATAAGGAGGAATCTATCTTCACTAGCTAAAAAGTACTGGCACCATCCCAGATTTTCTATACAGGCCATTTACATATTATAACATATTCTTTCACTGACATTTGAAAGAAGATTTGGAGGGAAGCAAAATAGCTCCAATTTAACACTGCACTGCTCCCATATAAAAAGAGCATCCATCATTATCATAGCCCTCAATGTCTTTCTCTGAGTTACTGGGAATGTAAATGAGAAAGGCAGGCAAATTCACACACTGCTAAATACAAATAAAAAAAGTCTCTTTTTAATTGGTGTCAATCACAGGCATTGTTATTGTGTGTTTTTATTTTCTAGGCTGTACTTTTAGCCAGTAGCACCAGCTTGGTGGCATGCACTGATGTGAGACCTCCAAGGAAAAAGTGTATTTGTTAATTCACCTGCCTGAATTTCTAAGGGCACAGTAGGTTTATATTTCCAAATCTACTTTCTTTTCTGATAGTAGAATTTTATAAAGCATATTAGAAAAAGGTACTAAAGAAGCATCAGCTTTAAAAAGCATTAAATAATATGAAGGAAAGAAAGAAACCAGAAACCTCAGAAACAATGTCTTCTTATACAGGAAAAAGATTTTTCTTGTTGCAAAGGGTATTATTATGACCAACTCTCAATAGTATTGGATAAAGATAGCATGGATCAATAAATGCAATTCACAAATAATTTCCAAATTGCATTTTAGCCATCTCTCTCACTAAATATGTCTCCCCTTCACCTGAATATACAGGAAAATGGACTGATCTAAGTTCATCTCTTTGTCCGCTTAACACCCCAATCCTGTTGGTAAGTATTAATGAATACTTGAATGGCCTCAAGAATAGCTAAAAAAGGGAAACAAAAGGCCTGGAAAATCCCAAAGCTGGCTAACTTTTCCCTGGAATAAAAGAGTTGGCCATAAAATAATACCTAGGCAAATCTTAACAGAGCCCTGTAGTCTTTTAAGATAGAGTATAAGGTTCCAAGTAAAGGAGCTGATGTCATTCTATTTGCCTCCCACTTCTTCCATCCAGAATTACTGATCTCCTTTGGGGCTGGTAAAAGCAACTGGTTGAGGTCTCTAGTCTCTGGCCATTCTTAGGGATAGTCATTTTGTTCCTAAGTGTGACTCCTTCTGGGGTCACCCACCTGTTTTCAGCCAGCTCACCACAAATGAGACCAGAAGAAATTGTTTGGGTGGGACTTCTGATAGGGGAAAGTAAGACTCTGGAGTCTGAAGAGGAAGATGGGTGATCCATGATAGGGAAGGGAGGACTAAACAAGATTAGGCTTTGAGGTCTTCCTGGTCTTGACCTGTGGAAGGGTTTGGAAGCCCCAGATGATCGCTCAATTTTTGAAGAAAGTGGATTGTCTCCAGATGGTTCTGTTTCTGATATACGTTTTCTGCAGGGTACTGAAGCATCCTGGGAGGAGAGGAGGCAAGACATGCATGGATCTGGAGAAAGGGTGTGGTCATCAGACACAAAAGATGTGGAGTCCATCTGGATGGCATCACTGTTTCCCTTTCCTTCTTGGTTTGGGTTCTCCTCTCCAGGTCTCCCTAAGGAAGGAGGTGAGTCATCCCTAGCAGACTTTGGAGATGTCCCACCAGTTGGGCTGGCCTCTGCTTTGGCCTTCTCTACAGGGGCAAGTACATCTTCCCCTGCGCTCTGAGCCTGGAGTGGCTGTGGAATCTGAGTGTACTGAACTTTAGGTGGTATGACAGGCACAGCCCTAGCTTGGCACATTTTGACCATGAAGGAAGTTCTCACTGCTGATACACTCACAGGGGCAGAATTACGGCGGCCTGTTAAGGCATGAGTGACCATATCTAGGTCCTGGGGACCACAATGAACTCTCCAGGGGTCTGCTTTACTGTGAGGTGAGGTCATACAGATGGGAGACCATGGGTAGTTGGGATCTTTCCTTTTAGCTTCTGCTTGGTCATACAGTTGGCTTCCAGGTGAGCTGAGTGAAATCACATTCTCAAACCTAAAGAAGTCATTTACAAGAGACACACAGTCCAGGTTGAGGGAAGAGGGTCTATTCTTCCCTTTAGGAGGCACACAGTCATTATTCTTTAGCTGTAACTTGGGGGAAGGAAGCATCTCACCTTTGGGAACAAGAGGCATTCCAGGGCTGGCCTTGTCCTGAACTCCGGATGCACTATCTTCCCTAACATTCTCAGATCCTAAGTCACAGCTGCCTTGTTGATTCACGGGCATGGAGGGCTCTGACCGAAGGTTTTCTTGATCTACTTTTGTTTCTTTCTCTTTAAAGCAGACAGGACTAGTTCTTACTGTTTTGGATTGTATGTCTCTCCCTGAATTCATGCCAAGGGCATCTTCTGTTTCCCCTGGCTCTGGGAGCTCTTTGGAATGTCCTGGTGCCTTCTTTTCCCATTCACCTTTTTCTCTGTTGGGTGGAAGCAGCTGTAAAGGGTCAAAAGCCATTAATGATTCCAAACTGACACAGCTATTCGATGAAGGGAATGGATGAGTCCACTGGTTTCTCATGGTAGTTTCGCTGTCTAGGGAATGACTCTGAACGAAACTGGGTCTATGAGGGAGCCTCTTCTCTCTTTGATTTTGCAGGAGGAGTTCTTGTGGGCGAGTTTCCTGAATATCTTTCAGTGTTGGGGAATGAAGAGGGCTTGTGACCCATTGGTGGTCCTCCCAGGGCTCTACCATTTCTAAATTCTGTGGGGCCATGTCAGTGGAGGTGTCTTCTTCATCATAGTCAAAAGTTTCTTGCATTAGACTGGCTCTATCCCTCTCTCTGCATGGCAAGAGCCCAAATTCCCTTAGTGGGCCTTCTCCCCCTGAAGCCAATTTCTCTCTCTTCTCCTTGGGACTTTGCTTTTCACCCTGTTCTGGGACAACTTCTTCTCTCTGATAGAAGCTGCTGGGGTCACTAAGACTGTCTACAGCCCGAGTCTGGTCTGAATGAGGATTTGTTCCCATAGCCTCTGAAGTTTCTGTTCTCTCAGGGCTATTTGTCATGGAGTCTTCTTTCTGAAGAGTTTGCTCTAGAGCTGGGGGAGGTGAATGTAGATTCCCTGAGCTGCCCATTAGGAGACTATCCTGTGGAGAAGCAGAATCAGGTGTAATTATTTCCAGCATGGGAGTTCGTGTGGAGTCCCCCTGCTTATTCTGCTCAGACAAGAGCCTGACTGGCTGTTCGGTCCTCTGGTGACTGTGGAGCTGTTCTGGGTCTCCTCGGACTCCAGTTATGGGGATGGTAGCACCCTCTGCAGGTGGGGCCAGAATGGCTTTATCTGTAGTCTCTTCCATGGTAACTGCAGACAGGCTGGAGTCATCAGAGAAGCCCCTTGCCCAAGGAGAAAGGGTGGTCTTTGGACTTGAAATAAGAATGGGTTGACTTGTGCTGATCTTTGGAGCAGTTGATGGTAGGGCCTGGAGCTCTTCCTCAGACTCAATGATCTTCAGCTCTTGTTGAATCTCAGGCCATATCAGGGCACTTGTAGAGTCATCTTCATCCTGAAATATATCACAAATTCCTTTATTGATCAGCAGGGTTTTTTTCCCCAGTTCTTATATTCATGCATTTACTCATTCATTCATTCAGCAAACATTTATTATGCCCTTACTACATGCAAGACACTTGCTAGATACTGGGGGTACAAAGACAAAAATTAAATAGTCTCTGTCCTCAAGGAGCTCACACTCTAGGAAATTCACCAGGGCTTTCTCTTGCAGGGGTCAGGGAAACTAAAATAATAGCTAGTTTGTGAACATACTGATGCCAGCTTCATCCCTAGGTTCCTCCAAATAAATGCTCTCATTAATAAATGGATGATGAATTTATAAACATATCTCACTTAAGTATAACTTATACCAAATAAGCCTGTAACAACCAAAGTTTGGAATTCTAATTGCCCAAGCCTTTGACTTATTTTACTAGTCTATCACTTCTGTCTCCCCCCTCATAATGTGGTCAAGACTCTAGTTTCTCTTCTTCCTATCCCTTATTCCACTCAACAGATACCAAAGCCCAAAGGCTCATTTAGAATTGGGGAAATCTCGTTAGGGTTTGGGAAAGTTTCCAACTTTAAAAAAATTTCCCTACCTCAAATCTTGGCCTAGTCCAATGGAAAATAATCTAGTGCAGAATTTCTGATATGTGTTTTCCTCGTTGTCGTTCAGTTACTTTTAGTTGTGTCAGACTTTTGGTGATCCCATTGAGGATTTTCTTGGCAAAGGTTTTAGAGTGGTTTTCCATTCCACCTAGCTACCCTCTGTGTTTCCCAGCATTTTTCAAACACTCCTTCTAAATGCTTTCTGCCATTCATGAAACACTTATTACATACTGCAGTATATGTTAGTTATTTGGGCTCATACATGCTTTGGAGGAAAGAACTCTTGATAGAGTGAAAAGACTTCTTGGAATGGAGACAGGAGATCTGGGTTTGTTGGTTGTTTTTTTAAAGTTCTGGCTGGGCACTAACTGTGTATTTTGAGGCAAGCCACTTAACCCTTCTGGGCCTCAGTTTTATGATTTGTAAAAAACAAGGAGGTTGGACCATATGATCTCCATGGTCCCTTCTAGTCCTAGCTATTAAAATTTTTTCTAATTTCTTTTCCTGGGGGTATGTTTTTCATAATCTTAACATTTTTTTTGTTTTGATCTTAAACACCAAATAAAGTGCACAATTTCATAGAGATGATTCAGACATGAAATTGAAAATCTCTCATGTGAATTTGTTTTTCTTTTTTTTTAAGTATATGAAAAATTCAACATGAGACTGCAATGCTGTTCTGATGTCTGGGATCTCTTCTAGACTTGAAGGAGATATTTTCAACTGGAGCATGAGCACTTTAGAAAATGGGGCAGGGGATGGGGCAGCTAGGATGGGGCAGTGAATAGAGCACCATCCCTGGAGTCAGGAGGATCTGAGTTCAAACCCGACCTCAGACACTTGACACTTACTAGATGTGTGACCTTGGGCAAGTCACTTAACCTCCACTGCCCTGCCTTTCCCTCTCTAAAAAGCAAAAAAAAAAAAAAAAAAAATGGGGCAGGGAGAGGAGGGTTCTCCAGGTTAGACTAGCCAGTGCTGCCAACTTACCATTTCTGAAAGGAACATAGCATCTTCCTTTTTGTTCCTGGAGCCCTCCTGCTGAGCACTGAGCTCACTCTGGTGGCTTTCACTGATCTTTGTGGCTCCCTCTGAATCCTGTCTCTTATCTAGTGTGGTTGAAAATGGCAAGCTTGCTGAGATAGTAGAGATTTCTTTCTCTCTAGGGTGGGTACTTGGCTCTGGGGAATGATTACAGCTGCATTCCACTGTCCTCTCCTTTTCAGGTATTGGTTTGGAATCTTCCAGAGATTCAGATTTTATGGTTCTTAATTTCTGAGGTGCAGAAGCTGTGGTAGAAATAGAAATAAGTGATTAGTTAACTCATTGATGAAATGACTTGTAAATTTCTTTTCCAAAAACCTCATGGCACAGGGATTGCTGGGAATACAGCTCTCTAACCAATGGGAATTGAACAATTGTCTCCAGTGTTTTCACTTTCTCTCTTGTGCCCGATTTGTGGTCCCCTTAGAATATCTATAGTTAAACAGTCAATCTCTGCTCATCTCTTTTCTTAAGACCCACTCTCAGAAACTTCAATAATGCTAGAGACATTAGGGTAGTGACAGAGACTTGTCTCCTACAGTGGTCTTACACAGTGCCTTGTATAAAGCAACAGTCCAAGAGTACAGTTTGTCTGCTGACTGATTTATTAATTCTTACATCTTTTCAGTCTGACAGCTATCTAGCTTTAGAGAAACCCATAAATTAGGGAAAAGAGACAAACATATGTTCCCCATATATGAGCCAAGGAAATATTCCAAGACACCCTGGAACCTCATTTTATGAAATTAATGTGTCCAGAAAACTTGCATGTAAAATTATTTTTCTTATTAAACAGAAGAGAGGTATGTATGTTAGTCTAGTTCTGGATCTAAAGCAACAGAAATACAACCATGCTAACCTATAATCGTACTACAGGGGTTATTAATAACATAAAAACCACCTGGGGAATACACACACACACACACACACACACACACACACACACACACACACACACGCATGCACACAATACAAGGAGCTATCCCAGACTCATTTTGATTCTAAGAACTGAAACAGTTGTGACTTCAATGCAGGAAATCGTCTCTCTTCAGAATGAGAGACAATTCAGAATGACCGTAGGCAGCTAAGGGTTATATGGTTTTATATTAAAGTAGACAAAAGCAGCTAAAATCTTAAAAAAAAAAAAACAACAATTCAAGGTGAATAAATCCCAGGCACCTTTGAATATACCAACCCAAATACACAGATGTTAGTAAAAAAAATTGGGGGGGGGGGTGTTACTCAGGTACGAGACTCAGGAATTTAGTCATTTTGTTTCTACTTCTATGTGCCTGTCCTCTCTCTGTATCTGTGCACATATTATTAGCCCTCCAGTAGACTGGAAGCTCCTTGAAGGCAGGGACTGTTTCATTTTTGTTCACACATAGCATTCAGCACAGTGCCTGGAAGAGAACAGGCACCTGATGAATACTTTTTTCTTTTAAATTGTAAGGGGTTGGATTGTGACAGAGGCCTGGTTTAATCAAATTATAACAAGATAATAGTCACTAGTTATGGGCAATCACTAAATCTTTTCACGCATCATTTTTCTCATTTGCAAAACTGAGATGATAATACTTTACACTCCCTTCTGGGGTGTACTGGTAGGTGTTTAACAACCAGATAATTCATATTGGATTTGCCTAAAGCCACATAGCCTCTGGGAACTCTGTGGTAGATGTCACTCTTCCTCCTTGGATTCTATAGATTCTACACTCAAACAGGAAGTAGCCTTGAATCAGTCTAATCAAAGTGTTGAAGATCTGAAAGTGTCCTTAGGGACTATCTAGTCCAGGGGTGGGGTACCACATGTGGCCCTCTAGGTCCTCAAGTGCAGCTCTTTAACTGAATCCAAGTTTAAACCTAGGGGACCTAAAGGGCCACATGTGGCCTCAAGGCCACAGGTTCTCCCCTCCCCCCAATCATTTCTAGTCCAACCTCCTCACTGTTATTATAATGACATTGATTGAAGGGGGAAATTTGGGGAGCTCTTAATATCACCAGTTTTTCTGTTCATGCTTTACCATGTTACCACTCAATGATACCTTACCATTGGGTTTTTACAGAATTATGTATCTTTATCTCACACATGAAATCTAAGAGGAAGTAGATGAGAATTTTAAGCTGGAGTCCTTGAGTGACATAGTAGTTAGAAAGCTAGCCTCAAAGCCAGGAAGACTGGATTTGGATCACACCACAAAATGGGGGGGACAATAATAAATGTGCTGACTCCAGGGGTCCGATGGTCAATGCTTAACAATTAGCTCTTACACACACACACACACACACACACACACACACACACACACACACACACAACACTACCCTTTCAAGTTTAATCTGCATCACTCATATTTTCTCCATCACTTTCTTAAGACTAGAAATCAATAAAGCAATTTAGCAAGCCAAAATCAAGTGGTTGGTGATCCTGGGCAAATCTCTTGACTTCTCAGGGCAACTCTCTAAGACAAGAAGTTGCAAAGAAGGTTCTGCCCTGCATTGGGAGGGGTAATTTCCTCACCCAGTATTTCTTGATACCAATACAATTCTAGATCCAGTCCCCATCCTTGGCAATTTTATCTAATACTTTTCCCTTGGCAAGTACTTTCAGGTATGGCCATTGCCTTCCATGAAAAGTGAAATTTTGAGTTTAAGATACTTCTGGAATGAGCCTGGAAATGTATAGTCAGGCTTGCGAAACAGGAAAGGGTGAATGTTTTTATCCCTGAAGAACCTGCTTCCCAATGCTTCTAGGAAACAAGTATCACCTAATAGTTGCTATTCCTAGCCTTACTACTGTTTTCCAGCTAGGGCTCTTCCAGATGTATCTGATATGGCTCCCATGTTCTTGTCCCTATATTACTGCAGCTAACTGGTCCCCAAAAAACTACTGGGGGAATACGGGACCTTCTAAAACAGTGACCCTTCTCCCTCCCCCAATGCCAACTGAGAGAAAGGGAATCTGGCCACACTTTTAGGAATAGCACTGGAAATAGAAGAGAATGGTTATCAAAATAAAGAGGTGCCTTCCATGAAATTTTACCTGCAGAAGCGTCAGCTACAGGTGTCTTCTCCTCCTCAAACCCAGGCCAACCCCCACCCTCAGCCCCCTGGAGAGAAGATTCTTCTAGGCTGGAGAGTGACTGCATTTCCTTAGGAGGTGTTCTGCAAGGGGTGCTGTTGGTACTGATAACTGCTGATACCCGAAGAGGTACCGACACGGCAAAGGGCTCTGAGATGTTGAGGGCCTTCCTCTGGTGACGAGGTGAGGATTCCATCTGGAAGAGGCTGCTAGTGAAGACTGATTTGCTGGAGCTATCATTTGAGGTGTAGAACATGGCAAGCATCTTTGGGGAGGCCTGGTCATTCTCTGGATCCTCCACGGCCCGAAATACCTTCAGCTGCTCTGGTGGTGGGCGGGCCTGGGGAGCCTTGCCACCCACTGCTGAGCCCCCCTCAGCTCCCGCTGGGCCTCCGTCTTGGCCCCATTCACCCTCTTGCTTACTAAGGTCACAAGAGCTGCCCGTACTTGTCTGCAGTTTCATTGCTGGGATAAAAAACCCTCCAGTGGTGACAGTCCGATTGAAATGTCCTTTGGTTTCCTTCCCTAGGGAAGTCAGAGCAAACACAGGGACAGTTTTATGACACCAAAACACACAAAAGTTCCTATTCATCCACATAAATGCATGCCCATTACTCAGGTACAATACACTGGGACATACCTACCTGTTCATAAACACCCATGCAAGTTATAAAGAAAAAAAATCATGGATGGACTGATAACAGAATTCTGAGATGGATGTTGTCATATAACAGGGTTTACCCAAATTAAAAGAGAAAAGAGACAGCGACAGTAAAACAGCTATAGTATAGGAAGAAGCAACACATTTTAATGATAAATCAGTCAAATATTGGTTGATCATCATTCAGTTTCCTTGTCTATGCACAGTCATAAGAGATAATACCATTTTTAACCACAAGAGGAGTTTTTAGAAGAAGCTAGCTGTTAAGGGGATACAAGCTGAGGAGGGTTGTGCTTTAACACCAAGACCAGAGGTAGAGATTGATGCAAAAATTTGCTTGGTCCTTTAAGAAATTCTTAAATTAAGGTCTTTTTAAAAGTAGGAGCTGTTAAGGTGAGGGTCAGTGGGGGGGGGGGAGGTGGGAGGATACAAGGTAGAGAATGATTTCTTATTCAAGAAAAGAAACTAGTAAAAGCAGAAGGGAATATAAGAGCCTCCTACGATTGATGAGGCGGTCTGCTGGGAATAGAGAAATCAGCAAGACCCAGGTTCCAATTTTGCTACTGATAATGCACAGACTGTGACCCTGATAAAATTATGTAACCCCTCAGGACCCCAGGCAACTCTCTAAGAATATAAGTTCTAAGGCAGAAAATTATTGGGAAAATAGGGCTAATTGTGGGGTAAGAGGACGTGAACTCAGATACTGCCTCTGATGATGGCATTAGGCAGATCACCTAACCTCTCTAAAAACAAGCTAAAATAGATCATCTCTGATGTCCTTTCTATGATCTGCATTGGCAGAGGGAATTTCTTCACTGGGAGTTCCCTGCAAAAATGAAGTCACAGGTTTGGATCTACCAAGAATTTCATGAAAAGAGAAAGGGTTGGGGATTTTGAGGCTTCAAGAAGTGAAAAGGGATGCCAGATTTGTTTCCTTCTTTCTTTCTTTCCATCCCTCTCTCAGCTAGAAACTTGAGCTAACCCAACTATGGAGTAAAAAGAAGTCAGGGAGGAAACAGAAAATAAATGAGAGCTGGAACCTGACTGGCTCAGTGACCAGAAAGGGAAAAGACCTTTTTTAAGGGAAGTGGTCTGGCAGCTCTGGTAGCTGCTACAGGGAATTTTGAAGCGTAAAACTTGGAGAACTGAAATGGAATAGCCCCAGGGGCTTTTCAAACCCAGTCTAGAAAGTTGAGTGTAAAAATGAGTACTAGCCCTAAAAACTGAGTCACTGAATATTCCCAACTGACTTTTTCTTAAAAAAATAATTCAAAAGGATTATCTTCCATTTTTGCATTTGTGTTCTTGTTATGCCTTCCCAGTTAGTATTCATTCATAAAAGCTAAGTGATATTAAAATTTGCTATTAAACTTATTAATGATAAATTAATTAATATTAAAAAGAAAAATCGGGGCGGCTAGGTGGCGCAGTGAATAGAGCGCCGGCCCTGGAATCAGAAGGACCTGAGTTCGGAGCCGGCCTCCGACACTTAATCCACACAAACAAAAACCTAGCCGTATAACCTTGGGCAAGTTACTTAACCCCAATTGCCCTAAAGGGGCGGCTAGGTGGCGCAGTGAGTAAGAGTGCCGGCCTCGGAGTTTGGATGACCCGAGATCAGATCCGGCCTCAGAAAACGAGCACCCACGCATAAATCATGACTAGCCGTGTAACCTTGAGCAAGTTACTTAACCCCAATTGCTTTAAAAAAAAAAAAAAGAAAAATCAAAGGGATTATCTTCTTTAATCTTCCTTAAAGGATATTGAATAAGGACACAGAAGAATTCAGAAAAGCACAGGAAGACTTACATAAAATGATTAGGAGGAAAAACGCAGGACCATGATAACAATCCATCCAATGACTATAATAATGGAACTGGAACAAAAATGAAATGGCACTGAATGCTATGTAACTATAATGGCCACACTTGGCCCTCAAGAAGAGAGAAAGAAATGTATCTCCCTGACTTTTTTCAGAGGTGGAAGAGTATGGATGTGGAATATTATATATTGTCTGACTTGCTTGAAAGATTAGTTTTGCTATATTGCTTTTCATTATTTCTCATAAGAAATGGCCTATGTTGTATAGGAGGAAGGAGGGATATATACATACACAAATATATAAATAAAAGTGATGTTAAAATATATATACACCACAAATTAATTTTAAATATAGTTATTTATTATCATTTTTCAAATAAGTCTAGGAAATGTGTGGGTATAAAAGTAGGAATGTTTGAATAGACAGTTACCTTTTAAATCTCAGGGGCAAGAAAGGCATTGTAGCCCACCATTTATAATACACCACTACCACATGGTGGAAGCCAAAACTTCTCAAATCCAACACCTCATGGCAATTACTCTTGCAGGTGCAATTGTGGTTTAACTTAGATACTGATAAGGGCAGCTAGATGGTGGATGGATAGAGTACCAGACCTGAAGCCAGCAAGACCTGAGTTCAAATCTAACCTCAGACACTTACTAGCTGTGTGACCCTGGCTAAGTCACTTAACCCTGCTGGTCTCAGTTTGATCAGCTATAAAATGAACTGGAAAAGGAAATGGCAAACTGCTCTAGTATCTTTGTCAAAATCAGGTCACAAAGATGCTGAAATGACTAACAACTGTTGTCTTGCAATTCAATTAAATTCAAAAGGCATGTTTATAATGCACTTACTACATGCTGGGTAGTAGTTGAAAATACTATATATATATATGTGTGTGTATGTATACACACACAAGCACATATGACATATACATACTACATAGGTATATAAATATCTTTTGTTAATATGAATGAATAATTTCTTGGTATATTATTGATTTTAATATTGGATTTTATAAAGTGACATATCTGAATATACTTATTATTATTATATATTTGTTGAATGGACATTAAAACCTTGGAGTCATCTTTGGCCCTTCCTCTCTCCTCATTTCTCATCAGTTACCAAGTCCTACATATTCCTCCTTCAGAATACCTCTTCTACTTGTCTATTTATTTCCACAGTTCTACCTTCACTATGACCCACTCAAACTATTGTAACAAACTTCTAATGGATCTTCCCTCACCAGTATCTGCCCCCTTCACTCCATTCTTCATTATTCTTATAAGAAAGATTAACTTTCCTTATCCACATGTCTAGTCATTATTTTTTTGCTCAAAAAATTTGAGAAACCCCTTATTTGTCTCTTATGTGCAGTTTAAAGACATTTGTCAGGCATTCAAGGCTTCCTAGTACCTTTCTTACCTGATCTAATATTACTTCTCTCCTCACAAACTATGTTGCAGCCAAACTAGGCTACTATGTGTCATTTAACACACATTATATTCTCCCACCTTTCCTTATGCTATTCCCTTTGGCTGGGATGTCCTCCATTTGAGTTGAGTGTAAAGACAAGTGATAACCCTAAAAGCTAAGTCACTGAATATTCCCAAATGAATTTTTTTGGGGGGCAGGGCAGTTGGGGTTTAGTGACTTGCCCAAGGTCATACAGCTAGTTTTTGTGTTAAGTGTCTGAGACTGGATTTGAACTCAGGTCCTCCTGACTCCAGGGCCAGTTCTCTGTTCACTGCACCACCTAGCCATGCCCCATTTTTTAAAAAAAAATTTATTCAAAAGGATTATATTCTGTTTTTATATTTCTGTTCTTGTTATGCCTTCCTGGTTAATATTCCTTCATAAAAGCTAAATGTTATTAAAATTAGTTGATATTAAAATTGTTAACAATTAATTACAATTAATCAGAAAAAAATCAAAGGGATAATCTTTCTTTAGTCTTCCTTAAAAGATGTTTAATAAGGACATAGAAGAATTCTGAAAAGCATAGAAATCAGAACAGAATAAGAAACAAGCTGATTAGAAGGAAAAACGTATGACCATGATAATAGCATATTTAATGACTACAATAATGGAAAAAAGCAAAAATCAAATGGTACTGAATGCTTTGTAACTGTAACTTTCCCTATTTGCCATCCTTTAAAGCCTCTTTGTGAAGCCTTCTCTGATTCCCCTCCCCACTAGTCACTAACAACCTTGCTTCTTAGAAGTCACAAAGCATTCTATTTTTCAAATCTCTATAACACTTGTCAGGTAATAAAGTGCATTATAGTTTGTCATTTCCCCAGATTAGATTCTAAGCTCCAACAGTGCATTTAAACTTTGTATATAGGGCCTAATGTAGTGCTCTCCAGACAGCAGATTTTCTTATAAATTATGAAGAAATAAATGGGTAGATGAATGGATATATACTTTTTTTTTGCTTCTCCTTACCCTTTACTGATTCCTATTTCTTCCCCTCCCCCTTCCTCCACCCCTGAAGATCCGCCCTAATCAATAAGTAGAATCAAGCTAAACAAATCAACATATTGTTCATGTCTGAAATTCTATGTCTCATTCTGTGGCTGAAGTCCACAACCTAAGAGGGTTCCTTTTTTCCATGGCACTCTTATTAGGATCTCTTTGAACCAAGCTCATGAATGATGGAGAAAATCATTGCTCTCCAGCTATGTTAGCCTTAATGATCTTAGTTCTTAGGGGACATGTCATAGAGCTTCTCTGAAAGGGCAGGCTACTCTGTGCACCTCAGGACTTGTCCATCACTGTTCTGCCCCTTAAGTAAGAGCAGATCTGATTGGGCAAGAAATGGAGGCTTGCAAGTGTATGAATGGAGCAACCAACAGCTCAAAATGGTTGACTCAGATATCAATTATTAGGTCTCACCTTCTACTGGCAGAGAACAGAGGGAGTCCATGCTTTTGGCAGGTCGGATGGTGGCTTTTTCTATTAAAAAACAAACACACACCAGTATTAAAAAACCTTACAATATCATTAAAGAAATAGTATCCTAGAAGAAATAATCAAATTATGAATATGTAGTAAAAACATTTTTATGAGACTTTTCCATGTAGTATTGAAAAGTTACCAGCCCAGAAAACTTAATTATTAGACTGATGTTTCTCAGTGGCGTCTCCTTTTATTTAATAATTATTCCCCCATTGTTAAAGTTCACACATCTTATTTACAAAAGATATTAGGGGTGGCTAGGTGGCGCAGTGAGTAAGAGCGCCGGCCTCGGAGTTGGGATGACCCAGGATCAAATCCGGCCTAAGAAAATGAGCACCCACACATAAATAATGACTAGCCGTGTAACCTTGAGCAAGTTACTTAACCCCAATTGCTTTAAAAAAAAAAAAAGATATTATCAGGTTGTCACGACTTACTCTTATCTACACACATTCCTACCAAGATTGGTGATGAGGTCTAAGAACCTACAGGAATTAAATTTCAGGGATGGGGAGTGGGCTTTGTTAGATAAATGCAGAGACAACAATGAGAAATGACAGTTGACAATGAAGTTGCAGAAAAACTCTTTTTAAAAAATGCAAAGATAGGGGCGGCTAGGTGGCGCAGTGAGTAGAGTGACAGCCCTGGAGTCAGAAGGACCTGAGTTCGGACCCGACCTTAGACACTTAACACACACAAACAAAAACCTAGCCATGTGACCTTGGGCAAGTTACTTAACCCCAATTGCTCTCCAAAAGGCAAAAAAATAAAATAAAATAAAATAAAAAATGCAAAGATAACTAAAAGGCACCTCAGCCTGAATCAATTTGTCCTAAATACTTCAGCATATCCTGAGACGATCTTTGTTTTAAAGCACAATACACAAGTTGACATTCATAAGAATGACACAAATTCATTCAAAAAAAGACTAAATTATTTTCAATATTCTGTTGAACCAGGGAAATATGTAATCTGTTTTAGAACATTTCCCATTTAAATTCATTAAAATAAATTTTGGTGCTTAAAGGTATAAATGCTGAGATATCTGAAAGGCCCATCCCCCAAGTATTCCAAATAGCCAAGGTTTGTTTTTCTTATTATTTTTTTTCTCCATTTATATTGATATCTTTTGTTTTTCCATAATTTGCAAATATATTCTCCCTCCTCCTTTACCCAGAAAGCCATCTCTTTAAGGCACTGGTTTTCAAACTTTTTGGCCTTAGGATACTCCCTTCACACTCTTAAAAGTTATTGAGGATTTCACAAAGAGCTTTTATTTATATGGACTATATCTCTCAACATTTACCATATTGGAAATGAAAATTCATGGTATTATTACAAAAATAATTTTGACCTCCAGAACCCCTCTGAAAAGGTGGGACTGCCTGGATCACACTCTGAGAACTGTTGCTTTAAGGATTTATCCAGAGTTAAATTCATGACCCCATGATCCTTTAAACAAAAAAAAAAGGAATTTTTTTTAAAAGGCAATTCAGCAAAACTAGTCAGCATTTGCCAAATTTGACCACATATGCATTCTTTCCATGCAAAACTCCTCTTTAAAAAACTAACAGCACTGAAATAAATGGTATGGCTGTAAAATCTTAGAACAGTTTAAACAGTCACTATAGCCATCTGTCCCTGCCACTTTTGCACCTCTCTTGGCTGGTCTAGCATTTCAGTTTTCAATATGCATTTACATATATCATTGTACCTGAAGCTCAAAAACCATCATGAAGCAATAAAAATAACAACAATGATAACCAATATTATTAGAGCAGATGTCTATGGAGCATTGTAAGTTTTACTAAGTGCTTTAGAAACATTATTTCCAAAAATATTCCTTGACACAGGCACTCCAGACTTTATTATTCTCATTTTACAGAATCTCAGAACAAAGGAAGAAGTTAAGTGACTTTCTTAAGGTTACACAGCTAATACTAACTGATGGGGCAGGGAATAGAGCCCACTTCTTCAGATTCCTGGTCCAATGTACTTCTTACCATACTGAACTGCAGGTAGAATATGGTTATATCTTAAAATATCTTAACAACCTACATATAAACATTCCATCGGAAAACATGACTACCTAAGTTCTTAGAGGTCTAATTATCTTGTAATGTTAAAAAAAAAAAAAGGCAGGGAGCAGGGAGGGAGAAGAGGCGATAAAGGCAAACTTATGAAGATCAAATGAGACAAAGTTTTTACAAATCTCTCATTTGACAGGATACAAGTGAAACAAGGCTTTTATCTTCTAGATAGCTTGAGATCCAGCTAAGTCAGAGCATCTTAAAAGCATCTTAAAAATGGCTTGGAAGAAAGACATCAAACAGATGAAACAAATAGATGAAATCTATTCATCAAACAGGTAAGTTCACCATCATCTATTTAATCAGCTAGATGAAACAAATTTGCCAGCCTTTCCAACATGTTCTAGTCTCCTCATTGCTATAATCAAACCACTACAAGTGGAAACTATCCTTTCACTGTTCCAGACACTAGGTGAGGAAGTAGAAACTGCACATAATTTTAAGGAATGTGGAACAGAGGGATGGATGTTGCCAAATCCACACACGCAAAAAAAGTTTTGTTTTGTTTTTTTGCCTTTTTGGAGGGCAATTGGGGTTAAGTAACTTGCCCAAGGTCACATGGCTAGGCTTTTGTTTGTGTGTACATTAAGTGTCTGAGGCCGAATCTGAACTCAGGTCCTTCTGACTCCAGGGCCAACACTCTACTCACTGCGCCCCCTAGCCGCCCGCACACGCAAAAATTGATAATGGAGGCAAGATAGACTTAAAATTATTTAAGGATCAATTTTCAAGATATTCCAGAGAAGAAGGAGATCTGGAAAGAATAGAAAAGACCTCAGAAAGTATTATTACAACAGAAAGATGCCTATGAAAAAATCAACAAATACCAATGTATATTTCTGTTTTCACATCACTATCCAATGTTTATGAGAACCTTCTCTTTATAAACTATATATGTATAAAACTGTGTATACCCTCTGATTGAGCAATGCCACTAACTAGGGCTATATACCAAAGAGATCTTTAAAAAGGAAAAAAGACCAACTTGTAAAAAAATATTTATAGCAGCTCTTTTTGTGGTGATAAAGAATTGGAAATTGAGGGGATACCCATCAATTGGGGAATGGCTGAATAAGTTGTGGTATATGAATGTAATGGAATAGTATTGTGCAATAAGAAATGACGAGCAGGAGGATTTCAGAAAAACCTGGGAAGACTTACATGAACTGATTCTGAGTGAAGTGAGCAGAACTAGGAGAACACTGTAAACAGTAACAGCAACTACGAATAACTTAGATATTTTCAGCAAGACAGGATCCAAGACAATTCCAAAGGACTCACCATAAAAATTGCTATCCACATCCACAGGAAAAAGTAAAGGGGTCTGAATACAGACTGAAACATAGTATTTTCATGTTTTGTTTTTTGTTTTGGAGTGTGTGTGTGTGTGTGTGTGTGTGTGTGTGTGCAACCACACACATGTGTTTTAATTGATCTTTCTTCTTTCATAACATGGCTAATATGGAAATATGTTTTACATGGTTGTGCATATATAACCTATATCAAATTGCTTACCATCTCATGGAGGACAGAGTTGAGGGAGGGAGGAATAACATTTGGATCTCATAATTTTAAAAAATCAATGTTAAGGGGCGGCTAGGTGGCGCAGTGAGTAAGAGCGCTGGCCTCGGAGTTGGGATGACCCGAGATCGAATCCGGCCTCAGAAATGAGCATCCACACATAAATAATGACTAGCCGTGTAACCTTGAGCAAGTTACTTAACCCCAATTGCTTAAAAAAAAAAAAATATGTCTTTAGGGGCGGCTAGGTGGCGCAGTGAATAGAGCAACAGCCCTGGAGTCAGGAGGATCTGAGTTCAAATCCAGCCTCAGACACTAAACACTTACTAGCTGTGTGACCTTGGGCAAGTCACTTAACCCCAATTGCCCTGCCCTCCTCCCTCCAAAAAAAACAAACAAACTATCTTTATATATAATTGGAAAATATAAAATACTATTAAAAAAAAAAAGACATCTCCCAGATGAGAAAGAATGCTTAGATACATGAGAAAACAGTGCATGATACTTTGCATTGAGCCAGAGAGAAGCATATTTTTCTGACAAGTCACATAGCCTTGAGGGATTTTCATGTAGTTTGTTCTTCTTACTTTGACATTTCAGTATTCAAAAAAGCATATAACTGAATATTTTACTGAATTCCATTTTCCAGATAATTTATAAAAGTTTTAAATAATGCCATTTCAAGATCTAATCTCAGGGAAAACTCACAGATAACTACCTATATAGGTTTCTGCATTAGTGTAAGGTGTGTGTGTGTGTGTGTGTGTGTGTGTGTGTGAGAGAGAGAGAGAGAGAGAGAGAGAGAGAGAGAGAAAGAGAGAGACTGGGTGAGTCTCTATATCTTACCCAGGCTGGAGTACAGTTATCATTCACCAGGCCAAATTCCACTGTTGATTGACACAGAACATTTAGCCCTTCACTTCCACAGGATCACCATATTGAAGGTAGACTTAGTACAGGCTCTTGATTGTCTTTTGTCCTATTCTAGCTCAGAAGTCCTAAACTCAAGAAATTCACCAGCTTCAGCATCCTCAGTAGCAGGAATTATAGGGATATAACACCATGCCCAGCTGTCTATACATTATTAATTATTATAATCTGTGTTCAAATATTATCTCTGATGCTTACTAACTGCATGAAATTGATCAAGTCACTTAACATCTCTATGTTCCTATGAATTTCATTAAACAGATTAGTCTAGTGTGATTGTCATTCAGAAAGACTGACCTGCCTTTTCTTTAACAGGTCATGATTAAGTACTTGTCAATTCTATGCCTTAATATCAATCCACTACTATTATGGAAGCAAAATGTATCCTGGTTTACAACTCCTCAGGTATTTTTAGAAGTCATTTTTATGCATGATCCTTACTTTGGCAGCTACCATATCCTCTGTCGAGTGATTGAGTTGATGCTTCTAATGATAGATCATAAATTTGGGGAATTCTATAACTTCATCCTTGAGTTTTATTAGAATTCATTCAGTCCTTTCATTTCCCAGTCATTTATTTATATAAGTATTGATCTTAAGATCATAGAGCTGGAATGAACTCTAGGGGTGACATAATTCAACAACTTTGCTTTACAGGTAAGGAAATCAAGATTCAAAGAGGCAAGTGAATTGGCCAAGGTCACACTGGTAGTAAGAGGCAGAGCCAGGATTTAGATTTGCTCTTCTTACTACTGTTTCCCAATGTCTTAGGTCTAGGATAGATTAGAATATCCAGGGCATTTACATTAATTAAAATCAGTTTAGGTTTGGAAATCTTTCTTAATAAAAACGGCAAGTGATCCACTTGGTGTCTCTGTTTTCTATTTCTTAACATTATTCTTTCAGAGTGAACTGGTCTCTAAGAACCATTAAATGGTCTCATTGATTTCCTAGCTGGCTTCCTCCATTGAATGTGTCTTCAAAAGGTCTTATTATTGCTTGATTCCCTTGTAAGGTGCTCCCTGAATTATTTCCCCCAGTTAATTTCTAGTTTGCACCTGATAATTTCCTGTTCTCTTTGGTTGTACTGTCTTATTTCACAGGAGACAGGTCCTTCTAATAGACTGCTTTATTGTCAGAATTAGCTATGTGGGATTGCATTCTAGCCCATGGTCCCTTTTGTTTTCTCTTAAAATCTTTGCCGTGCATTTACCCAGGGCTTTGATTAAAGTGTTTCTTAAATATTCTCCATATCATTTGTATGTACTTTTTTTTCAAAATAGACTGAATATTCAACTATAAATGAATGGTGAATGGCTTGTTATATGGAATGTAAATGTGAAGAAATAGTTATGCCACGGAGACAAATATAAAAAAAAGAAAAATGGGAAGATTTGCGTGAAGTGATGAAGAGTGAAGAAAATGTGAAAGAGTGAAGAAAGATCTTTCCTCCAGGGCCAGACACCAGAAAGACTCTGGTAGCAAGGCCCCAATCCTAGGGCAGGACTAAAGCAAACCTCCACACTCAGGGGAGGCCAACAGGAAGACTCCATCCCCCAGTAGAAGCCAAAAGGGAAACCTACCCTCCCTAAACCTTGAAGCCCAGTGAAAGGCAGCAGTAAAACTTTGAGTCTCAGCACAAAAAGCTTGGGACAGTGTAGGACCAGAGTCTAACTTAACATAAAAACACCGAGTCACAAAAAAAGCAGAAAAATGAGCAAAAAGCAAAACAAAAAAGAACTTGACTACAGAAAGTTATTATGGTGATAGAGAGGATCAAGGCATAAATTTAGAAGACAATAACATCAAAATGTCTATAAGTGAAGTCACAAAGATAAAGTCACAAAGTGAAGCCACCAATATAATTTGGTCTCAGGCCCAGAAAGAATTCCTGGAAGAACTTTAAAAAGATTTTAAAAAGCAAATTAGAGAGGTAGAAGATAAATTGGGAAAAGAAATTAGAATAATACAAGAGAATCCTTTTAAAAAGAGTCAATAGGATGGGAAAAGATATACAAAAAATTTTATTGAGGAAAATAACTGTAAAAAGTAAAATTGGCCAGATAGAAAAGGAAGTGAAAAAGCTCACTGAAGAAAATAATTCCTTAAAAATTAGAATTGTGGGGCGGCTAGGTGGCGCAGTGAGTAAGAGCGCCGGCCTCGGAGTTGGGATGACCCGAGATCAAATCTGGCCTCAGAAAATGAGCACCCACACATAAATAATGACTAGCCGTGTAACCTTGAGCAAGTTACTTAACCCCAATTGCTTAAAAAAAAAAATTAGAATTGAGCAAGTGGAAGCTAATGATTCTATGAGACATCAAGATATGATAAAATAAAATAAAAGCAAAAAATAGGAGAAAATGTGAAATTTCTCACTGGAAAAACAATTGATCCACAAGATAGATCTAGGAGAGATAATATAAGAATTATTGGTCTACTTAAAAGTCATGATAAGAAAAGAAAAAAAAAAGCCTGGGCAACATCTTTCAAAGAATTATCAAAGAAAACTGCCCTGATATATTAGAACCAGAGGGCAAAATAGAAATTGAAAGAATCCACCAATCACCACCTGAAAGAGATCCCAAAATGAAAACTCCCAGAAACATCATAGTCAAATTCTAGAGGTCACAGATCAAGGAAAAAGTACTTCTAGCTGCCAAAAAGAAACAATTCAAATATTGTGGTGCTACAGTCAGGATCACAAAGGATTTGGGAGGTTCCACATTAAAAAACTGCAGGGGAAACCCAAAGAACTCTCGCATTTTCGTTGCCGTGGAGTATCCTCCTGTAATCTCCTTTACAAATGGGCTCTGTGGCCTAGCGCCCCCTTCCCCCGAGCCAGGTCATCGGTGATCATCCGCTGCAGCCCACTGCCTGACAGGGGCTGCTCGGGAGCCGCCACTAAGGTTTACATCATCATAAGAAGAACAAGCAATATGGCAGCAATCCCGTCCAGCGGTTCACTTGTAGCAACCCATGACTACTACCGAAGGCATCTGGGTTTCACCTCCAGCAACAGCTCCTGTGGAAGTGCTGAGTATTCTGGGGAAGTGATCCCCCACCATCCTGGTCTTCCTAAATCAGACCCAGGCCACTGGTGGGCAAGCTTCTTCTTTGGCAAATCGAGTCATCCATTCATGACAACTGTATTGGAATCCCCAGAGCACTCAGGAACTTTCCAGGTTGCTCATGGCAAGATCACCTGTGACCTGGCTCAGGAGGCCATGAGGAAGCGGCATGTCAGCGAGCCCAGCAAGACCAGCACTGGGCCTTCTGCATGAGCAGCAGCACCCTCCTTGCTGCTCCTCTGGCTTCTGAAGTGTGCTAGGCATCAGAGCCCATTTCCCCCTCCCCTCCCCTCCCTTCCCTTCCCTCTCCCACCTATTCCTTTAGAATAGATAAGCTGCATAAGTATAGAAGTAGTTGTGGGGTGTGTGTGTGTGTGTGTGTGTTTAAGGAAAACAAAAGCAAAAAACCAAAAAAAAAAAAAAAACCAAGTAAAGGAAACCACACTGCTATTTTGGTTTTTTACTATCTGAATCACCTATGTGCTTTTCGGCAGCCTCAGTAACCTGTTGACTTTGTACTCAACTGAAACTAATAAACTTTGAGCAGCCTTTAAAAAAAAAACAAAAAACTGGAGGGCTTGGAATATGATATACCAGAAAGTCAAGGAATTAGGATTACGACCAAGCAAAACTGAATATAATCTTTTGGGGGGGGGGGGAGAAATAGATATTTAATGAAAAAGAAGACTTTCAAGTATTCCTAATTAAAAGACCAGAGTCCAAATACAAGACTCAAGGGAAACATAAAAACGTAAAAAAGCATGAAAGGGTAAACATAAGAAATTCAACAAGACTTACTATATAAACTATTTGGAAAAATGGGTGAAGAAGGAATCCTACCAATTCCTTTTACAACATGAATATGATACTGAATACCTAAACCAGGAAGAGCCAAAACAGAGAAAGAAAATCTCAGACCAATTTCCCTAAAGAATATTGATGCAAAAATTTTAAATAAAATAGTAGCATAGAGATTACAGTAATATATCATAAGAATCATACACTATGACCAAGTGGGATTTATACCAGCAATGTAGGACTGGTTTAATATTAGGAAATGAGCATAATTGATCATATCAATAACAAAGCCAATGAAACCATATGATTATCTCAATAGACACAGAAAAAGCCTTTGACAAAATACAATACTCATTCCTATTAAAAACCCTAGAGAGTAAAGGAATAAATGGAGCTTACCTTTAAAATAAGTAATATTTATCTAAAACCATCAGCAAGCAAAATCTGTAATGGGGATAAGATAGAAGACTCCCCAATATAATCAGAGTGAAGCAAGGGTGCCCATTATCACCTCTATTATTTAATATTGTACTAGAAATGTTAGCTATAATAATAAGAAAAGAAAAAGAAATTAAAGGAATTAGAATAGGCAATGAGGAAACAAAACTATCACTGTGCAGATGATATGATGTTATACTTAGAAAATGCTAGAGAATCAACTAGAAAACTACTTGAAATAATTAACAACTTTAGCAAAGTTGCAGGATACAAAACTCCTGTAAATCATCAGCATTTCTATGTATTACCAACAAAGTCCAGCAGCAAGAGATAGAAACAGAAATTCCATTTAAAATAACTGTATATATGGGGCGGCAAGGTGGCACAGTGAGTGAGAATGCCAGCCCTGGAGTCAGGAGGACCCTGGACCTCATACTTAACACCCACACAAAAATAACTGGATGTGTAACCTTGGGCAAGTTACTTAACCCCAAGTGCTTTAAAAAAAAAAACTGTAGATAATATAAAAATATTTGGGAGTCTACCTGCCAAGACAAACCCAGGAACTTTATGAACAGAACCATAAAATACTTTTCACACAAATAAAGTCAGATCTAAACAATTGGAAAAATATTAATTGTTCATGGGTAGGCTGAGTCAATATAATAAAAATGATAATCCTACCTAAATTAATCTATTTATTCAGTACCATACCAATCAAGCTATCAAAGAATTTATTTTAACATAGCTGGAAAAATAATAATAAAATTCATCTGGAAGAACAAAAGCTCAAGGATATCAAGTAAATCAATGAAAAAATTATGAAAGAAGGTGGTCTAGCCCTAACAGACCTCAAACTGTATTATAAAGTGATAATTATCAAAACAGTCTAGTACTGATTAAGAAATAGTGGTAGATCAGTAGAATAAATTATATACAAATTACATTATAGTAAATGGCCACAGTAATCTAATATCTGATAAAACCAAAACTACAAACTTTTGAAACATAAATCCATTATTTGAAAAAAAAAACTTGCTGAGAAAACTGGAAAACAGTATGGCAGAAACTAGATACAGATCAATATCTCACATTCTATACCAAGATCAGGTCAAAATGGGTAGAACATAGAATAGTTTATCTGTCAGATTTATGGATAAGGGAAGAATTTAGGATCAAAGAAGATATAGAGAGCATTATAAAGTATAAAATAAATAATTTTGATTACATAAAATAAAAATTTTTTGCACAAAAAAATCCAATGCAATCAAAATTATAAGAAAAGCTGAAAACTCAGAAAAAATATGTTCAACAAGTATCTCTGATAAAGGCCTCATTTTTCAAATATATAGACAACTGAGTCAAATTTATAAAAGTACAAGTCATTCCTTAATTGATAGATGATCAAAGGATGTGAACGGGCAGTTTTCACATAAAGAAATCAAAGCTACCTATGCTCATATGAAAAAATGCTCTAAATCATTATAGATTAGAGAAATGCAAATTAAAACAACGCACACCTCACTACTTCAAATCTATCAAATTGGCTAACAAGACAAAAAAAGATAATGTTGGATGTTGGAGGGGATGTGGGAAAACCGGGACATTAATGCATTGTTGGTGGAGTTGTGAACTGATCCAACCATTCTGGAAAGCAATTTGGAATTATGCTCAAATAGCTATAAAACCGTGCATACCCTTTGATTTAGTGATACCATTGCTAGGTCTATAACCCAAAGACATCCAAAAAAAGGGAAAAAGACCTATTTGTACAAAAATATTTATAGCAGCTCTTTTTGTGGTGGCTAAGAATTGGAAATCAAAGAGATACCCTTCAATTGGGGGATGGCTAAACAAGTTGTGGTATATGATTGTAATGGAATTTTATTGTGCTATAGGAAATGACAAGCAGGAAGATCTCAGGAAAACCTGGAAAGATTTACATGAACTGATGCATAATGAAGGGAAAAGAACCAGGAGAATGTTGCATATAATAATAGCTCTTCTCAGCAATACAATGATCCAGGACAAGCCCAAAGAACTAATGATGAAGCATACTATCTACCTCCAGAGAAAGAACTGATAATTATTCAAATACAGACTCTGGAATACTATTTTTCACTTTCTTTCATTTTTTCTTTTATTAAAATCTTCTTGTACAAAATGACTAATATAAAAATGTTTTACATGATTGCACATGTATAACCTATATCTGATTGCTTATTGTCTCAGGGAGTGGAAAAAGGAGGGAAGAAGGGATAGAATTTAGAACTTAAAACTTTAAATAGAATGTTCTTCTTAAAATTGAAAAGAGACAAAATTCAACATGCTTATATAATCAATCATCTTGATTAACATACAAGTTTATCTTTCAGGATTGGAGAGTTCTGCATGCCCAAACCAAAAAAGGGAAGGAGCTGAGCTGGGAAAAATAGACCATAAAACAACATGCTTACCAGAAAGCCTCTGTCCTCTCACAAATACACTCCCATTACGGTTCAGCTTTGATTTTGAATCTGAGCCAGAACGTCCCAGGTTAAATATTGACTTCCACTTCTTAGATTTACTAGAGAGTTTCCTTCTAAAAAAAAATTAACAATAATAATTTTTATTGTTTACTATTTAGATGTTGGGTAACTGGGTGGCACAGTGGATAGAACACTGGGCTTGGAATCAGAAAGACTCATCTTCATGAGTTTAAATCCTACTGCAGACATTTACTGTGTGGCCCTGGACAAGTAATTTAACTCTGCCTCAGTTTCTTCATCTATAAACTGAGCTGGAGAAGGAAATGGCAAATCACTCCAATATCTCTGCCAAGAAAACCCCAAAGGGGTCACAAACAGTTGGATATGACTAAGATAACAGAACAACAATAACAAATTTTGATGGTACTTTCCTCTTATACAAAGAGCTTTGCAATTACATTATTAATCATGATGTTTCCTTAGCAACAGATGAACATGACATTTAGGAACTTACTCTCTGGAAAAAACAAGTTCAGCCCAATGTTTCCCTATGGACAAGGAGTGCCATGTAATGAGTGTCTCAGCACAGATTCGAATAGGCAAAGGAAAAGAATAACTTTTGCTATTCCTAAAGGGCAGTCTGATTTTATAGACATATTGTACTATTGATAGGAGATGTGCTCCAAAAGTGGGGGACCAAGGGTATACACGTAATGTCACTGCATTATATACACACACTGCATGGAATGTAAAATTTCCTTTTTTTAAAAGTCTTTGAATTAATTTGTTTATTTTTAGTTTATAAATTCAGTTCCATAGTCCCTTGAGTTTCAAATTTTCTCCCCCTCCCTCCCATCATGACAGCATGCACTCAAATATAGCATCTGGAATGTAAAATTTCTTTGTAATGTTGGTCAATTTTGTGGATTTAAAATTTTTTCTTCCTTTCTAAATTTAATTTAATTTATAAAGGATAGTTATCTGGGAAGGAAAGAGAGAGATGATAAGACATGTAGGTGATATAAACAGGTATCAATATAATTTATTTATAAGTACTAAGGTGCATATAAACTTGTTCCCAAAGAAGAGATGAGGAAAAAAAAATATCTCCATTCCATTTCTGTATAGGTGGGACACTATAAGGGTGAAACATTGCAAATACTGTCAGACCCAGTTTATAGTTCAGTTTTTCCCATGTGCCTTTATTTGTTTTCCCCTGTCTTTTTCTATTGTTCGTTATAAAGGATCAATTGCTGGGTATGGGAGAAGGTAGAAGTATATTAAAAAATGAAGGTGATATAAAAACAAAAGCTATAAACAAAAAATTTAAATGCTACCCAAAGGGAAAGGACAGGAGTTCTACCATGGACACATGGTGCTAACCTCAGCACAGTCCAAGAATGTTTAAGTTCCTTGGGGGCAAGGATTATTTCCTTTTTATCACAGTGTCTGTGGCAGGGTGCCTATCACACTGTAACCACTTAATAAATATTGGATTTGCCACCATCCTAGTTCAAGATCCATCATCTTTCTCTTGGACTATTTTATTACTTTATGCTAGGCACTATGATAAGTACTGAAGATAAGAAGACAAGTAAGCAAGTCAGTCTCCGCCCTCAAGGAATTTGCATCCTAATGGGGTGAATTGGAAAGATAACTGGTATGTATTAAGTGCTTACTTAATGAAAACTCAATGTTTCTCTCTGTTTATCTAAAAGTTATAAATAGAATGTTTAGAAACAACAACAGCAACAAAACAAAGTTCATGGGCATGGGGGTGAGTGGTGATAGTTTAATGAAATAATCCAGGTGAGAGATGATGGAATCCTGAACTAGGACAGTGGCTGCTGATCAATAGACAAACCAAGGTTCAAGGTTTACATGGAAGAGTATGGGAGGAAGGAAAAGCAATAATCATTTACAAATATTATTTGTAACATGTAAATTTGTATTTATTATGTGTAAAATCACAAAATTGGAAAAATAATTGATTGTCATAACAATCCTGAGATGAAAGTGCCATTTTATGGTTGAGGAAATAGGCAGACAGAGAGGGTTAAGTGACTTGCCCAGAGTCACATGGCAAATAAATGGAGGTCAAATTTGAACTCAAGTCTTTCTGACTCTAGGCCCAGTGCCATATCTACTGTAGCACCGATGTGGGGAGTGGTTCCAGATTCCAAGAGTCCAAAGTTCTAGCAGTGAATACATGAAGATGATGGAACAAATGAACAAGGTATAAAATGGAATGACCAGGAAGCGAAGTGGAACCCTGGATTTGGGCAAGATGAGCCCTCCAATCAGAGCCCTGGGCAGTCCCAGCAGAGGAATCCAAGGTTCTTGTGGGGACATGGCAGTGATGACAGTTCATGTGCCAAAGACATTGAATAGAGATGCTTGAGAAGTTCCCCAAAGAGCTCTGGTCCACGGAGAATAAGGGGAGAACTTGTAAGGGCCTCCAAGCAATAATAACTAGACTTCCCGGGCTCTGGACATGCCCTCACAGCCCTCATTGCTATGACATCAATAAGGAAGAAAAAGACCCTTGGCCACTTAACAGGCTGGGGAGATGTGCTATAAATTGGCTTCAAATCTCAATTGAAACCAGATTCTGGATAAGAAAACACTGCCCATTTCTGCTTTCCACTGGTCTCTGTAGCTATTGCAAATGTAGGGGATGGACAATCAGCAACATATATAAAGTTCAATTTATGACCTTTATTTTTATTTCTTTCAGAGAAAGGGAGGAGCAGGGGATACCAGCTGAGAAAGTATAGTAAATCAGGAAACCCCAGGGGAGCAGAGTCCAATCCCTGTACTCGTTTGGAGAAACTTGGGAATTCAGCCAAAGTAGGAACTAATCCTGACAATATGTCTATTTCTGTACAAAGTCCTTGCTCTGAAGATTTCAAGTCATTTACATGGGACTTATACATTATAAAGATAGTGTATTTCTAAAAACAAACAGCAAAATGGCCAATAGAGGGAGGCAGAGGAGCAAGAGACACCATCCTTGGTGCTATAGGTCTGGTCTAGTATCCTTCAGGCAGGCACAGTGTGAGTACATTTCACCCAGCTGTATAACTATGGCAATAATGCACCCCAGGTGTGGTAATAGGCTGGGAAAAAATGCAGAAAAGTTATCTACTCTATAGAAATCAAACAATTCCTGGGACAGAAGAATTCTCTCAGAACTGAAGGGAGTGATAAGGTTGGGACCAAAATGGAAATCATTTCTTCTTCTCTTGCCTTGTCTGTCTTGGAAGAACATATGACATTTTTTGCCCATGACCCTTTTCCCTCCACTATAGTCACCTTAATAAATGCTAGTCCATTGACTGACTGGTCTAGATTAGTGCAGCAGACTCCTAAGCGGTTTCCCTGCCTCAAATTTCTCCCGACTGGACTCCATCCTACACACAAAGTGATTTTCCTCAAACAAATCTAAGCATGGGACTTTCCTACTTAGTCAAGTCCAAGGGCTTCCTTTTGCCTCTCAAAAAATATAAAAGTATCATAATAATATAATCTGACTTTGCTTGCCCTCTCTCTCCCTTCCTATTGCTTCTCAGATAAAATATAAACCTCTCTACTGAGCTTTTAAAGCCATTCAAAAGCTGGCCCCAATTTATCTTCCTAGTCTTTATGGACAGTAGTCTTCCTTCTACTCTGTGATTCAGTCAGACTGGTCTTCTCTCTGTAACTCACACCCCACATTCCATCTCCTGGTTCCAAAACTTTGCACTGGTCATCCCCTATGTCTGATGCATTCTGTCCTTACCTCTCCCTCCTGCAGGTTCTTTTCCTTTAAGACTTGACTTTAGTATCACTTCTTCCATGAAGCCTTCCTTGATATCCCCAAATGCCCTCCCTCTAAACTACCTTGTACTTACCTGTATTCATGTTTATTTGTATTTATTAACTTTCTTTTTATGCTTATATATACTTATATATTTACTTGATATCTCCCCCATTAGAATATAATAAGAGCCTTATATGTAGGGATTGTTCCATTCCTCATACTTCTATCCTCAGCATAGGGCTTAGCTATCAGTCGGTCATAATAGATGCTTAATATAACCTTGTTTAATTGCCCTTCTCACCTGGCAGAGAAGTGGGAAAGCCACTCCACGCTTCTCCAGCCTGCTCCTAAAATTTCTCAGTATTAAAAAATGTTTAACTTCTCAGGATAAAAAATAAAAGCTTGGGGCGGCTAGGTGGTGCAGTGAATAGAGCTCTGGCCCTGGAGTCAGGAAGACCTGAGTTCAAATCCGGCCTCAGGCATGTAACACAAAAACTAGTCATGTGATCTCGGGCAAGTCACTTAACCCCAATTACCCTCCAAAAAGCAAAAAAAACATAAAAACACAAGCTTACTTGTTGTCTGGTAACTCCAGGACAGTATGGAAGAGGGCTCCTGTGGAAGGGACGATCTCAGGCAAGCTATTCTCCCTCCTCTCCTTGCGTGCAGGGTGGTTAGTAGCCAGACTCCGGGCCTGAGCTTCTTCAAGGCTCACCAGCTTCATTGGGAGGGAGAGGGCTGGCAAGGTCAGACTTTTCATAATTGGCCTGTTTTCTGTAAAGAAACAGGAGGAAGTCAGTCTTGTGAGAAGAACCTAAGGACTGAGATCAGACCATCCCTACTTCCTACAACCCCTCTCTTGGTAACTTTGTTGTTGAGTATAAACCCAGATCCCCAGGATAAGTGTGGGACTGGGGGAACAGGCCCTTGGCTTTCTTCCTGGTAATTCAGAAGTCATCACCAGAACCACATTACCCCAGAGGACAACTTTGGCAATGACTTGCCCATGTCTGGGTTTTGGAGCTGAGGGGAGAAATGACAATAGAAGGCACTTTGTTTGCTGGTTGGACATACTGGGAATTTGACTGCTCTGCCTCATGAAGGTAATCCTACTATTTGTTATTGTTGAATCCTTTGAATCATGTTCAACTCTTCATGACTCCATTTTGGGGTTTTCTTGGCAAAGATACTGGAGTAGTTTGCCGTTTCCTTCTCTAACTCATTTTACAGATAAGAAAACTGAGGCAAATAGGCAAAAAAACTGTGACTTGCCCAGGGTCACACAGCTAGTTTCTGTTATAGGAATGGGAATTTAAGATCTTCCCTGCCCATAGGCCCTTTGATAGGCTTAAGTGACTCTGAGAACCTTCTTTGACTTTAGAATATACTTTGTCCCCTAATAGTCTGATTGTGGTCACATGGAGCCTGTGTCGGGAGGCTTGTTTTTCAGGAAAGCCCACACCTTGATAATTTGTGATTGGGCAGTGGGTCAAGAGGGCTGTTACATTCTCTGAGCCAGGAGAAGGCTATATATACCCTGAGGTGAGATTTTGTTTTGGGGCTCACTTTGAGAAGAGTTATGTGATTTGACCAGATGTGACTCTGGGCAGCCATTGAGAGATTCCCGGCTTTGAAAACCAAGATGTTGGTGCTTCCATCACTGGTAACTGACTTCTCTGGTAACTGATTAGGTATGGATGTAATGGTCAGACAGCTGGAAGCCTATCTGCTGATGTTTCTCTGTATTTGTTGTCTGCTTGTAACTTGTTTGTATTAGTTCATAGGACTTAAGTTACGAATGGGTGATTGATGTTATGATCTGCAAAATTAGTATTAATTTTTTGTTATACTATTATTTTTGTTAAGTATTAACAAAATATTTTTGTTATAATACATTTTGTATCAATATTTTTGTTATAATATATCATTGATTTTATTGTGAAATTATATTGATCAGGGAGCTATCATGATGGCTATGCCTGTATACCACACTGCTTTGTCCTATAATTCTAGGGAGAAGAATCATTTTAAGTGTCAGTAAATATGAAAACTTTTTAATATGCTTTTTAAAACTTCTCATTTATGTGTAAGTAAGGCAGCTGGGTGACACAGTAGACAGCGTTGGACTTGGAGTACATAAAACTTGACTTTAAATTCTACCTCAGATACTCACTAGATATGTGATCATAAACAAGCCAATCAATCAATAAACATTTGTTTTTTTTGTTTTTTTTTTTTAAAGCAATTGGGGTTAAGTAACTTGCTCAAGGTTACATGGCCAATCATTATTTATGTGTGGGTGCTCATTTTCTGAGGCCGGATTCGATCTTGGGTCATCCCAACTCTGAGGCCGGCGCTCTTACTCACTGTGCCACCTAGCCACCCCAATAAACATTTGTTAAGTCACCTACTATGTGCCTTGCCTACTATGTGCCAGGCAATGTTCTAAGTGATGAGATGCATGTCACTGTCTCTGTGCCTCAGTTTCCTCATCTGTAAAAAAAAGGTAATAATAAAAGCACCCATCTATCAGAGTTGTTGTAAGAATCAAATGAAATCAGGGCGGCTAGGTGGCACAGTGAGTAGAGTGTCGGCCCTAGAGTCAGAAGGACCTGAGTTCGGATCTGGCCTCAGACACTTAACGAACACACAAACAAAAACCTAGCTATGTGACCTTGGGCAAGTTATTTAACCCCAATTGCCCTCCAAAAAGGCAAAAAAAAAATCAAATGAAATGAAATAACATTTATAAAGCATTTTACAAAACTTTTAAGTTCCATAAATGCTAGATATTATTAACAAAGGCTTTTAGTGAAATTCCTGACTATAGTTACCCAATAAATGCCTAAGCTGATTAAACTGGAAGGAGGCTTAATATTCTATATTTATTTAATTCTTCTCCCACATTTGTCCATGGTACATGCATTCTTTTAATTCATCATTTTATTGGTCACTTGTTAGGAGAAATATAGAGGGGATTCTTGGGTAGGTGTGGATTAGACTAGATGGCCTTGGAGGTTTCTTCCAGATCTAAGATTCTGTAAGGGGAACGGTGCTTTTTGGGAGATGCAGGAACTGAATTAAGGCTGAAAAATAAGGTCTAGGACAAGGAAAGGCAAAAAGGAAAACCAAAAAATGTAAGGGACAATTTTTATGACTAATAATTAATCATATAGTATGTTTTATAGGAAGCTAGGTTGTGCAGTGGATAAAATGCTAGTCCAGGAGTCAGAAAGATGTGAGTTCAAATGGAATCTCAGACACCTACTAGATATGTGCCCCTGGGCAAGTCACTTAACCTCTGTTTGCCTGCTTTCTTAACTATAGACTAAGGATGATAATAGCACCTACCTCGAAGGGTTGTTAAGGAATAACATGAAATCTATGTAAGGCACTTAGCACAGGGCCTGGTACATGTAGTAAGTGCCTTTCTTCCTTCCCACAAGTCACTTTCACAGAGAGATTGGAGATTAAGATATTACAGGGTAGTTACTCATTTTAGTAAGTCAGGGTAGCTAGGTGGCACAGTGGATAGAGTGACTGGCCTAGAGTCAGGAAGACTCCTCTTTGTATCAAATCTGGCCTCAGACACTTACAACTATGTGACCCTGGATAAGTCACTTGGTCTTTTTTTGCATCAGTTTCCTCATCTTTCAGCTGAGCTGAAGAAGGAAATGGTAAACCACTCCAGGATCTTTGCCAAGAAAATTACAAATGGGGTCATAAAGAGTCAGACACAGCTGAACAGCAGCAACTCATTTAAAATGGAATTGATATAAAATAAGGTATTATCTTGTTATGAAACTAGTTCAAATCCTGGCTCTTCTGTTTATTAACTATGTGACTTTCAGTAAAACACTTAACGGCTATACACTTCATCTGGACAATGAGGAGGTTGTACTTCAAGTTTGAGACCCAACAAAGCCAAATCAAACCAAAAGACCTGAAGGTCCCATCCAGCTCTAGACTTAACTTTCTTAGAAATCTGAGCAGGTTTAACTCAGCAAAAACCCTTAAAGTAATAGTTCATAGCAGTCATAATCTTAATAGCTATTGTGGAGTCAACAAAGGTAGCTTGGGAGCATAAGAGTCGTTTGTGTGTTTCCAGCATTGGGGAGAGAGGGCGTTGTGCCCAGTATGCCAGCCTGCCAGGCAGATTACCCCCTGGGGAGAGCAGTGACTGATGAGAGCATCACAACCTGATGTGGGAAATATCCCAGAAGCCATATAATTGCCTTTCCTGGAGCCTTTATTTACCAAACAATCTTTTGGTTATTAATTTCTTTTCCCAAGTAAGGTTGCCTACTGGGAAGAGATTGGGCTCTTCCAACATAAACATTATGGTTTCTAAACAGTTATATATATATTTTTTACATCTGTATGAGATTAACCATGTCAATTGATAGATTGTTATTTTAGCATGTAAATCAATCTCATGTGAGTTTGGATAGTCATTTTCTCCAGGCTCTGGGTTGCACCTAGTTTGACTATGTAGAGACTAGACCTACAAGGAACAACTCTATACCTGTGATAATCTCACAAAGATCTATAACCCATAAAGTCTAGTCTAAAATTTCCTGATGGATATTACCAAAACTATAACACTTGACCCAGAAATCCCTCTATAATGTTCCTAAACAAGTAATCAACAAAGTCATAAATTCTAAGAATACATGTATCATGGACAAATGTTGGAGAACTAAATAAACTTCAAAAACAATTTTAAGCCTTCTTCCAATTTAATCAGGTCAGTCATTTATTGGGCAATTCAAGTCAGGAGTTTCACTAAAAGTCTTTATTAATAAAGAGTCATTTATATAGTGCTTAAAGCTTTGCAATATGCTTTGTAAACGTTATTTCATTAGATCTTTACAAAAGCCCAAGGAGGAAGGTGCTATTAGTGTCCCCTTTTACAATTTCACGTGAAGTTTCTTGCATTTTTCTTACTTCTGAAGCTGTGATACTTAATCCTTCCTTTTACATTCAGCTCCACTTCAGACCATGGGAACCATATTTTCCCAAGCCTGGGAGAGAAATAAAAGGAACCCTGGGCCATAATCCTCACCCTTTTGCATTCCACAGTTCAGTCATATGGACCTTTTTACTGATCTTCCTGTGAGATATCCCATGTCCCATCTCTATTCCTTTGTACTGACTGTCTCCCACCCCTGGAATGTGATCCTGCTTCTTCTTAGAATACTTACTTTCCTTCAAATGCCACTGTCTACATCAAGCTTTCCCTGATTGCCCTGGCTTCTAGAGCCTTTCTTCCCCAAATTCCCTCCCATTTGTTTTGCACATAGGGAAGCTGCACGATATAGTGGATAGATCTGGCCTTGAAGCCTGGGTTGAAATCCTACCTCTGAATCATACAGCCTAGATGACTACTGGCAAGTCACCCTTCGTGTTCTAAGCAGTGGAGAAGGTGATGACCTATGGGAGGTTTTCTCACTTAGGAAATCCCTAGACCAATGAAATCACAGATCCAGTCCCCATATATTTTGTATATATCTCTGGTCTCCCCCAATAGAGTATCAGGTCCTTGAGATGGAGAAGTTTCATTTTTGTCTCTGTTTTCCCAACACCCAGCATAGACCAGTTCCCAAGGGGGCACCAATATCTTGGCTGGTTAACTGATTAGCTCTTGTACTTAAATGATCTAGATGAATGCATCAGCATCTTCTGAGATGTCAGGTGAAGGAATAAAAAGGCAGCTAAGCACTGGAACAGAAGAATGTGCGCATTGCTGCTGAACATTAACTCAACCTTGTAAATAGCTTAGAAAAATCACTATGACCACAATAATTGCATGAATTCTGTTGCCCTTAACCACATCATAGGGATTGAATATGTGACAGGTGCAAGCCGGAACGACAGAACAGGCAGAAACATGCAAAGGCCAATGACAAACACATGGAACATACCTCCAGCAGACACAGACATATGCACAGCAAAGCCTAACAAATATTAAAGGCGTGGGGCCATGCATGGAACTAGCTTGGATTCTATTCCTGTACCAACTTGTTTCTGGCTTCCGCCCCTACAGCAAAGAAAGACTGGGATGGGCCGATAGGTCATGTGACAAATGTCAGGGCACACAATTACCATCATTCTCTATGGAGCAAGATGAGCTGCTGAAAATTTGATCCACATGATTCAAGATAAACTCAATCACCACCTGCTGGACTCGGACGGCAAGAAAGGCTGCATCTCCATTACAGCCAATAGCTTCAATTTCCTTAGACCTAAAGCATAAGGGAAAATATAGAGTGAGCAGCAGTGCATTATGAGATAAGAAAGAAAAAGGAATCAGAAAGACCTAGAAGCTAAATCCCTCAATTTTTTCACATTTGCTAACCTGTAGGGTGCTGCAGCTAGGTCTGACTAACTGATCCAATATTTATCCATAATGCCCTCCTTACTGTTCCTCACACATCATTGTTCCTCCCACCTCCAAGTTTTTGACCTAGCTGTCTGCCATGCCTATAATGCATCCCCACCTCACCTGTGTGTCTAAGAATCTCTTATTTCCTTCAAAGTTTAGGTCAAATGTCATTTTCTCCATGAGGGGTTCTTATCCTAGAGTCTGTAAACTTGGTGTTTTCAAATAAATTTTATGATAATTGTATTTCAATATAATCTGCTTCCTTTATTTCATTTATTTAAAAGCACTTCTCTGAGAAGTGGTCAAAAGACTTCACTAGAATGCCATGGGAAAAACCACAGGGAAAATGTTAAGAACTCCTGTTGTACATGAATCCTTTCCAGATGTTAATGCACTCTCTCCCAAGACCATCTTGTATTTATTCTGTACAAACATGTGGTCTCCCCCCAGGAGAATGTAAGCTCATTGAGGGTAATGACTTTAATTTTTGTCTGTGTCCTTAGAGCCTGGAATATAATAGCTGCTTAATAAATGAATGTTGATTGATAATCAAGTACATAATTCTAATTATTATACAGTAAACATGTTTTATATAATTACCATTACTAGCTGTAGGTACTGAGAATCAACTACTCACAGAGGGCTTTTAAAAACAAAACAGTCTGTACAAGTAAGTAACAAGGAAGTGGATTTTTTTTTCCCTCAAAGAGCCTTTCCCCCTATTGTTCTAAAGGGCTTGTCATCATTCATTAAGTAGTAGGAACCTGTCTTTTTCCTTCAGTAAGCAGACCTTCTGGGTTTCAGCCAGTTAAATGTGAAGATGAGAATAGCCAGTCATACACACAAAGACCAGAAAGTTTTTCTTGAGAGATGACCCATGAGTCTATCTATATTCTACTGTAGTTACAGTGAGAAAATTCCATCTGGTCCCAGATGCTTCCAGATTTAACTGCTGAAGGAGATTTGCCATCAAAATCAATTTAAACCACACAGAGACCCCAAGACTTACTAATTATTTCCTCCTGATTTAGTTAGCTGGAACAAGATTATTTAAAAGAGGTTTTATGATCTCCTGTTTTAATTTTCCCATAATGGATGCTTTGACCTCATTAAATGCTCGTTATTTGCTTTTTGGGAAGGGGTTGTCCTTTGATTGCTCCTCCCCTAAGTTTTCTATAGCAAGGTCATTTCCCAATTCTCATTGGCCCCCACTGCCATTGAACCCTGCCTTGTAACAAAGAAAAACATTTAAGCAAAACCAATCAAAGAATGATACTATTCAACTGGGTGTGCAACTTCCAGTTAAGGAAGGAAATTAATTTCATCCATTTCCTAAGATCAATATTTGCCATGATAATTAATCTGAGTTTAGTAGACTTTTAGAGTAGCTTTCATTTGAATTTGTGTAGTCATCATATTTACTCTCTTATTTCTGCTGATTTTGTTTTACATCAATTCATTGACCAGTTTTAAAATATTTGAGTTAATGTAAAGATGTTACCTGAGAAGATTTGGTGCCCACACCAATGCAAGGTTCCTGGTATGCATGTTGGTCTTGCTACTGAAGGAGGCGATATGGGTCAGGTGCCTGATCAGGTATTCCAAGGTCCTGTAATGGTTCATTTTTTGATAAAGTAAAAAACTTCAATGCCTGTGTGAATCCTGTAATCTGTAGATAATTTCAAAGTTTAGATTTAAAGGGGGTATATGAGGAATCTTGCCTCAGGAATGTTGGAGAAATGTAAGGAAGATCTCATGATATCACTGATAATCAGTCTTCCAATAGAACGTAAGTTCCTTTAGAGCAGGGACTGTATTAATTAATCTTTTCCTTTGTATTATCTCTAGCCTAATACATTACTTTATGCAAATGAAGTATTTAATAAACACAAGTTGGATGTAACTCTCTGCTCTATGCAGGATGGCACAGGCCATGAAAGGACATTGTCTTGGTTTCTGTGGGCCTCAGTTTTCACATCAATAAAATGAGGGAGTTGGACCACTCCATTATTCTGTGGTTCTAGGAGGTTTGTCTCACCTTAGCTATGCCATAATGCAAAACAGTCAAAGACAAGTTCTAGGGAAAATGTGTGTGAGGTTGTAAGAGAGAAAGGTGAGGAAAGGTAAGAGACAGATGTTAAAATAAAGGGAATAAGTTGTAAGAATGAACTGTGAGGTATGGATGATTTCAGTGACAGAACTACATGGGGCAGCAAGAATCATGACTGGGGAACAAAGGTAAGATCCGTTAACATGTCAACAAAAACAGTAAAACCCCATTGTTATTGAAGTTGAACTTTAAAAAACTTTCTTATTCCTTGTATTCCGTTGTTTTGGTTTTATTGTGGGTCTAATCATGCCCTTGTACACTCAAGTGTTAGATAGGGAGGGCATCTCTCTCATTCATAATTAGGTCATTAACTTTGTTCCCTAACACCTCCTCATGGTTTTCTGTTGTAAGTATTGAGGTCAAAAGAGTTATAAAAGTAATGTACTTGGGGTACATAGCTGTAATAGATCATGGTTCTTGCCCTCTATAAATAGGAAGGTCAACATCAAGACAAAAATAAAATCAACACAAAATACAACTCAATGTGATTAAAGGGGTTGGGGCTGGTCAGGTCTTGTACTTGTAAGTGCTGGAGTGTGAAATGTCTATGAGTGCAAAAAGAAAGGCATAAATCCTAATCTAGGTTGTCAGGCCAAGATGGACGAAAATTTCCAGAAGGAGAAAGACTCAGTAGAATGTAAGTTTCTTGAAGGTATGGGTAATTTTCCATATTGATTTTGCACCCTCTTTGTTTAATAAAGTCCTTTATACCACCCATTACCTCTAGGATCAAAGACATGTTTGGCATTTAAAATGCTTCACAACTTGACCCCAGCACACCTTTCTGGTCTGACCACACATTACTCCCTTTCACAAACTCTGTAGTCCAGCTGGATTCACCTTCTTGTAGGTCTTCAAATGGGACACTCCAGCATTCATTTTGAGGCCCTGACACTGGCTGTCTCTCAGGCCTGGTATGCCACCCTCATCATTTTCACCACTTCATATTTCTAGTCTCCTTCAAGATTCAGCGATAGTACCCCCTTCCACTCCCTGAAGAGCAGCACCCACCTGCTGGACCTAAGAAGTATACTAGGAGCCAAGTCAGAAAATGGTCTCCATACCAGGACCAGCTTGGGTTGAGCTGTTACCTTTTTACCCCTTCTAGACACTTCCCTATCCATTCAAACTCCATTTTCTTCCAGGTACCAGGTGTACTGGTTTACCTGCCAAGATGTCTCATCTCACCTGTTCCCTTCATTTTGTACTGATACCCTAAACTCTGATTATATCTTGGCTCTCTGAACCCCAAACCTCTACAAACCCCCTCTTTCCATATTAAAAGCTTCCCTCCTACCCTGAGACCCTGGCAGGTTTTGATATTGAAGCTAGGTCCGTTTCATCATAAACATTGCCATGCAGGACCTGCTGCCAACACAATGTACCTTGTGCCTGAGTCTAAGAGACTCTAGGGCAGGGTATTATAGTGCATAGAATATTGAGTTAGTTAGTTAGCTTAGTTCAAACCCTGCCTCTGAAGTTCACTGTGCGATGTGGGCTAAACACTCTGAGCCTCAGTTTCCTCCTCTGCAAAGTGGGGATACTAATATCTAAAAGTACTCTCAGGGGGTTGGCTAGGTGGTGCAATGAGTAGAGCATCGGCCCTGGAGTCAGAAGGACCTGAGTTCAGATCCGGCCTCAGACACTTAACACACACACAAATAAAAAAAATCCTAGCTGTGTGACCCTGGGCAAGTTACTTAACCTCATTGCCCTCCAAAAAGCAAAAAAAATAAAAATAAAAAAAATAAAAATAAAAAATAAAAGTACTCTCATAGGTTTGTTTTAGGCTCAAGTGAGAAAATGCATATAAAGTGCTTTACAAACTTTGAATTGCTATAGAAAATGCAATGGGGGCATACCTATTATATGCCTTCTCTATAGGATGTCTGTATTTTTGATTATTTTACTATTAATAATATAAATGATGATGGCAATGACAATAATGATAAAGGATGCTTACCTATAATGTGGTGGGGGAAGCTGCTGGATGACATTTTGGATTCGGGCCAATTGGTCTTCTTCTGGACAGTGTGATACTGCTTGCTATGGAGAAAAATAGAAACAGTTCAGTGAGTAAATACATTGAAAGGTAGATACCCTGGATGTGTACACACAGAGACGCATTCCTTCCACTTAAAAGTGGCATGAAATCAGCCTTCTTAAGGGAATATTTTCTTCTTCTTGATAGTTTTTGTTTTTATCACTTCATTTCTTTCTTTTTATATATTAAAATTTTTTATTTTGAATACTCATATTCCTTCAGTCTTCCTTCCTGTAATCCTACTGAGGCACAGTGGCATTCTTTTGCTTTTAAATGTCTATGTATAACCTCATAATATGGTGTCAGGCAAGTGAAGTGGGGAAGGTACTGAGTCTCCTAGCAGGAAAACATACAAAGAGACCAGATGAAGGGAACTAGAGAGTTTAGGGGGTATCTTCTGTGGATGTGTGTTGGGGAGGGTGTCAGGTCAGTTCACTGTAATTATGTGAGATGATGGGAACCAGATTAATATATTTTTTGTATTTCTTAATTTGTCCTTTGATGGACAGAGGCAAAATTAGGTATCTTACTAAATGGCAGAATATATAATACTATGGACAAACCATGATAAACCTACCACAATAGCTAACATGTATACAGTACTTAAACATTTGCAAAGCTCTTTAGGGATATTAATTCACTTTATTCTCACAACCACTGTGGAATGTAAGTGCTATCATTATCCTGATTTTCTTTTTGTTACTGTTCAGTCGTTTTTCAGTTATATCTAACTCTTCATGACCCCATTTTCTTGGGAAAGATACTAGAGTAGTTTGCCATTGACTCCTCCAGCCCATTTTATACATGAGGGAACCAAGGCAGGCACAGGTAAGCAACTTGGATAGGGTCACAATTAAACAAGTGTCTGAGGCCAACTTTGAACTCAGGTAGCGCTGACTTCAAGTCCAATGTTCTACTATGCCTCTTCTAGCAAGAGACTTCCTGATTGGCTAAGCATGAACCTGGGATTGGAAAAATGGACCAAAGAGCTCAAAAGGGATGAGGTTAAATTCTGATGGAGAGGGGGGGACTGGGGAGAAGGTACACTAGATTGAAGAAGTCATTCTTTTCTGGGGCCATGAAGAACACGGATGAGGTTACAAACCTCCTAAATCTTGGAGAACCAAGATGGGCAAACCAGGTCAGAGAGAATTTTAGTAAAGTTAGGAAAATCAACTAGTCTGGGATTAGTTTTGCATATTCCTTTATGATGACCTTATTCTGCCATACTGTTCTTTAATTTATATATACTGTTTTCTCTAGTTTGATAAGCCCTAGAAAACACTCTTGTTTGATTTGGAGTATGTGGATGTAGGATAGAAAGGATTCTAGGAAAGGACACCTGGATACAAATAGAATGAATCCCTGAATTAAAGAAACCAGGGAGATTCAAGGTTCAGAGAGGTTTCAAGGGGATTTGGTTTCAAATTCAGGTTCAGATCACAGGACAACAAATTTAGAGATTGAGTAGACCTTAGAAGTCATCTATTCCCAGCTTCTCACTTTATAAATAAAGAACTGAGGCGGGGAGGGATTAAGTGACTTGTCCAAGGTCATACAGGTAGTGTGTGACACAACTAGGTCTTTTGACTCCAAATCCAACTATACTGACACTTCAACACCCTGAACCTCAGGATCTGGGAAGCTTAGTAAAGAGTTTAAGATGAAGGAGCTCTAGTGCATCCCAAGAAGCTAACCAGGCTAAAAGAATTTAGAACTTGAAGATACCTCAGAAAGCATATAGTCTAACCCTCTTTTTTTACAGGTGAGGAAGCTGAAGCCCAGAATACGGAGTTTGTATGTGGCCATTGTGAAGAGACAGGACAGTAAGCCAGCCAAGGGAAAAGGGAACAGTTGGCTTCTATTTTCAATAGCCTCCATAGTGAACCACTGTTCAACAAAAGAGGAGAAGGCTGACAGACAGGAGACTAAGGGCAGAGATGCTAGATTGAATCTAACTAGTGACTAGGTTTGCAGAGCCATTCCTAAAGGAGGCTTTGGATGGGGTGAGCTAGACTGAATCCTAGATTTAGAGCTGGAAGAAACTTTAGAGGCCACTGAATCAAATGTTCTCATTTCACAGATGAGGAACCAGAGGTTAAGAGAGGTGGTGATTGTTTAGGATAGCAGAGCCAATATGTGACAGAGAACCCAGGGTCTTACTGGCTTCCAGGCTGACTCTGTATAACGAGTCAATGGAGCAAAGGTGAATTGGAGTAGGGGAGGGGATTATCTCCTTTTTTGTGAACAAATGAGGACAAAGGACCTAAGCTAAAGAAAGAGAAGACAGTTTCCATTAGCCACTCTCAGCTCTCACCCTCTACCCCGATTTCACTTTCTGTTTGGTAATTTTGGGAGGGAATGGGGATTCGTCTTTAGTGAAGTGTGAACTGTGTGTCATTCTGACTCTTGATTGTGAGGTGACAGGAACTTTGCTATGTGCCTATTTTCATTTACACATAAAGGGTGATACCATAAGGATGAAATATGCTATCCACCTCCAGAGAAATAACGGATATTGTTGTAATGCAGACTGAAGCATGCTATTTTTCACTTTCTTCCCCCCCCCTTTTTTGAGTCTTTTTATACAAAATGAACAATATGTTAATGTTTTACATGATTGCACATATATGACCTATATTAAATTGCTTACCATCTCAGGAGGGAGGGAGGCAGGAATAGAATTTGGAACTCAATACTTGAAAAAAAAAATTTAAAAATTGTTTTATCATGTACCTGGGTGGAGGGGGTGGGGTGCAGCTAGGTGGCACAGTGAATAGAGCACTGGCCCTGGAGTCAGGAAGACCTGAGTTCAAATCCAACCTCAGACACAACACAAAATGAGCTGTATAACCTTGGGCAAGTCACTTAACCCCAATTGCCCTGCCTTCCAAAGCAAAACAAAACAAAACAAAACCCCAAACCAACAACAACCCCAAAACAACAAACCATGTACCTAGAGGGAAAACCAAAGTATTTTTTTTTTAATTGAAAGCTAATGTACCTGTTTCTATATCCTTGCTTCTCCCTTGTTTGGGGGGAAGAGAGAGTAGAGAAATGAAGTCAAGAATTATATAATATTTTAGATTGGGGAAAGAGGATCCATCCATACTGTCAGAAAGTTTCTTGATTGGCTTAGAGTGAGCCTGAGATTGGGAAACTGTACCAATCAATCAATCAGTAAACTCTCCCATTGGGAGAATCTAATTTGTCTTGGGGGTGAGGAAGAAATATTCTAAAGTGAAGCCACTATGATCTGCAGACACCATTCTTGGTTACTAGAGAATCAGGTTAGGATAACTTAGGAAAAGTTGAGGGCATAGGACAATATGGACTGTATGCATTTCTGACTATATTGCCCTGCATATATTTTTAAACGTGTATAGACACATCCTTTCCATGTTTAATAAACACAAGAAAATGTGCCCATGGTCTGTAGTGAGTGAAAGCAGTTGGTGGGTGCTGGGAAATGACCCGGGTCAGGGGAGAGGCAATAGGAGTATATGTGTAGGAAATCCCTGGACTAAGGCAATCAAGCAGGTATAGGTGTCAGAAGTTTCAGGAGCTTCAGGTTTCAGGCTAGGCTTTGAGGATAAGAGAATCTTAGACTGGGGCAGAAGTCAAGGTCCCCTTCTGAGATTAGGAAGGAAGAGATAGTGTACTCCGACACTAAAAGCTAAGTTAGGGTCAGACACTGACAATCCTTTTGTCTCCATCTGTAAATTGCCCTCTCTACACAAGGGAATAATAGGTCCCTAGTTAAATAAAATTAGATTAATTATATTAGATTTAAATAAAATTAGATTATATGAAAAAAAACCTTATTTTTATGTACTACCTTAGTATAACCTTAGTATTTTCAAAGGTTTGATAACAATCTGTGAAATGGGCAGGGTAGATTTTATCTTCATTTTATAAAAGAGGAATCTAAGGCCCAGAGAGGTTGTGACTTTTCTAAGGTCACATAGCTAGAAAGTAGGAGAGCCAGGACTAAAGGCTGAATCTTGTGGTGCCAAGGTTCTTCCACTACACTACCCAGTCATCTCTGTCCTTCTATGCTGTTAAGTTTGAGCAAATGGCATTCTACCTCTATCCCTTCAAAGAGGATGCTATTGGCTGTGATCTTGGTTTGCCTGCAGACATAGCTTTGGAAGCCAATATGGAACCACAGGGGGCCCCCACAGGAAGGTGACTGCTTTGTAGCTGTGCTTAGCCTTTGAAGAATGGGTTGTTACTCACTTGTGATTTCACCATTCATATTAATCAAAGGCCCTAGGTTCCTGATTACTGCCTATTAGGTTAGCCTATTATGCGCTGTCGTCCTTTTTCAGAATTTAAGGCCAAGTTTTGAAGCTGGGCTTTTAACAAATCTTATTTTTACTGATATATGCCGTTTTACAAAACCTTCTTTTCTGACTCTATCTCTCTTTCTCATTCCAAGCTAGTCCTCATAACACACATTTTTTAAAAAGAAAGAGAAAAAAACACTTTAAGAAAACTAATGTATTGATCAATCTTATCTGACAATCTAAGTCATATCTCATATCCATAGTCCCCCGCCTGTGCAAAGAAAGGAAGAAAGGAGGTTCATTTTCCCCAATTCTTTTCCAGTGTTAAACTTGTTTATTATACCTGACCTTTAAAAAAAATTTATTTTGGAAGTTTTTCTTGTAGTTAACTCTTGCTTATTTACTATATATCAGCTGACTACATGGACTGCTAATAGCTTTTCTCCATACGAGCCTAGCCTGAATGGCTATTTTCCCTTGTTGTTCCCTCCTTCTTTATTCTCATTTCCCCTTCCACTTTGCTTCCTCCTCCCCTTTCTCTTTTTTTTCTCTCTTTTCTCTTCTCTTTCTCCAGGACCAAAAGGAAATAAACAATGAACAATGGAGGAAAAAAATAGCCCCGCAAGCCCCATAGATAAGTATAAATGGCATAGCTAGCATTTTTATATATGATATTTGATATAATAATAATAATAATAATAAATCTCTAGCTATGAGATTGGACCAGTGAGTCATTTCTTGCCACTTTCCAAAAAACAACCTACTCCCTGAGATTCAAAACTGGAAGGAGAAGAGAGCTATCCCCTCTTTCTCCAAAGACCCAATGTACACTACCCACCCACCTCCCTTTAATTGAACAAGAAATACGCACCGTGAATTTCTCGTAGAGCTCATAAGTGAGGAGAGGGTTGGGCAGTTCCCTAAAGTACAACTTACAAAGGGAGCCTACACAGTGAATGTCCTGAAGGTAAACTTCCCTTGTCAGATCTGGACATTGATCTGAGCCAAACTCCTGCCTGAAACAACATAGACAGAGACATAACAATACTGAAGAACACAAATTAGATGTACAGGGGCAGGCAGAATAAAAGTATCACAACCTGAAATGGCTGATCTAACTGTACTTTCAACCTTGACCTCAACCCTACCCAAGATCCTCTATCCTGGGCAAAAATTTAAGGGAAAAGTTGTGGGAAGACTCTTGATTCAGTTCTGTACTTCCCTAAAACAGATTCGGTGATTTGAAGGACATAACAATCACTTAGTAATGAGTTTCCCAGAGAGGTTTCTATCTCTAATTTCTCAGATGTAAGTGGTGGGGATGAAAACAATTTGTCTAGTATGGGTATTAAAAACTTAGTGCTTAATAACATGTTTCAAATGAGATCCAGAGGGCAAGAAGGAGGGAGTGAGGGAAGGGAGGAGAGAGAGAGAGAGAGAGAGAGAGAGAGAGAGAGAGAGAGAGAGAAGAGGGAAGGAAAGGAGAGAGAAAAAAGAAAGGAAAGGAGAGAAGAAGGGATGAAAGGAGAGGAGTGCAGAGAAAAAAGGAGAGATGTGGAAGGGAAAGAAAAAGAAAAAAGAAGAGGAGGAAGCAGGGAAGGGGAAGAGGAAGAAGAGAAAGGGGAGAGGAAAGAGGAGGAGAGGTGAGGAAAGGGAAGAGGGAAAAGGGGAAGGAGGGGAAGGGAAAAAAGGGAGGTAGGAAGAGGGAAAAGGAGGAGGGGGAGGGAAAAGAAAGGGGGAAAGGAAGAAAAGGAGAGGGGAGAAGGGGAAAATAGGGTGAATCAAGTCTGTTTCTTTTATCCTTATTTCCATATATTACTGTCAACAAACATTCTTTTTATATGTTTGTTTGTTTATGACAACATAAATCCAACTTGAGAACTAAAACTAAGCAACTCTTGATGATTAATAGTGACAGGGAGTAGACCTGTGATTTCCTTCATATAAGGACCAGGAGAGTAAACTCCCTTGTCCAATACAAGTTCAGTGCCTTTCCTTTAACTTATATTCTTAGAGAGTTGCCTAGAACATTGAAAGGCTAAGTTAATATTGACCAGGGGCTCAAAGCCAGTATGTATCCAAGGTGGGACCTGAACATAGGTCTTCCTGGTTTTGAAGCTGGTTTTCTATTCCTACGAAACACTGCATCTCAGAATCTTCTAAATCTTGGCATCTAGCAAGGAGCTGGCTACTGGAGATGAATCTTCTATGCTCTATTATGACAAATTCATGGAATGGCTCTAAAACAAGTTATATTATTATATCATAATGTCATATGACTGGAAGTTAAACTCCAAATTATATAAGATCTTTGAGTTTTAATATAGAAGAGCTGGATTAGACATTTGACAAAAGAGATGAAACTGACAAGGTAATATTCCTAAGACTGGCTAAAAGGAAATACACAGGATATGCGGATCCTTGAGGCCTATTTCCATAACTTTGAACAAAATGCTATGAAATTTCTGATGCTGTTAAAATCTGGAAGGAACTGAGTAAGACCTTGAAAAGAGAAAAATGCAATGACCAATTTAATTTATAGGCATTTAAAAAAAAATGAATGGAACAAGATTTTCTAGCCAACATTCTTGCCAGCTCAATTTCTTGCCAACATTCTTGTCAGTTCATTTTCTTGCCAATAATCTTAGTACTCAGTATAGGGTCAATCCTTAACTGCTGAAGAACTGGTTATGACATGAGCATCCAGCAAAAATACATGATTGCTAATGAATTTTTGAAGAAAGTTGAACTAGTAACCTAATGCAAATCTTTCAAGCTCCTGAACACAGAGTATTTAGAAGCAATAAACCAGTATTAAACAGCAATCTCTTCTATAGGAAAAAAATTCTTTGACTATTTCGTTCTAAAGAAAGAAATCATTTGGGAAATGAAAAAGCTGGAAAGCTTATCCTTTTTATTCCCTTCTAGTTTATGATTAAGTAAATAGATGATTAATTAGTTGAACAATTCATGTATATTTTCCTGTTAGCCTAGCTAAAAGAATCTTTATGGCTTAAGAACAGTTTCTAAAATAGATAAAACTGTTTTTATAGTTATATTCATATATAAGAAAGTTAGGGGAAGACTTTTCAGTTCACTTAAGGACTCTTCTATAGCTGTTTGAATTTCAAGGACCTAGCACAATTCAGTTATGGGTTTCCTAGAGAGACTCATTAAGAATAAGTGTTAATGTTCTATTAAAAAAATAAGAATTTACTGTTGTTGGGAATAACTCTAGTCTTTCCTACTAGCAAATTTTGCTGAAATCAAATGTACCCATCAGGGGTCCAGAGAAGCAAAATAAAACTTCCTAGATGTTTTATTGGAGATATTTATATTGGACTTGATAAAGAAACTCTTGATTGAAAGCACCATAATGACCCCTGGAATTCCTATCTCCAAGAGAACCTGAAAGCACTCATCAGTTTGGGAGGGGTTGGTTATGGTCCTGCTGTGAGTTATGGTAGGCAAGGCTAGAATACCTCAGTTTTTGGATGTTTGATGTTACTCCTGAAAGTCGATAAATTCCATCCACAATGCCATGAGTCTCAATAAATTCTGCACAGCTCCTCAGTACATAGGGAACTACATAAAAGAAAAGAAAGAAATACATTAGATAAAAGCTTTATAGTCCATTACAAATGCCTTTTAAAAATCCAAGTCATCTTATAAAATAAGCATGTATTGAAAGTAATCATAGTAAACCATAAATTATTTATGTGGTGGGTCTCAGGACTTTAATATGGGTTTCAAAAGCAAAGTGCTATTAAAAAAAAAAAAACACAAGAGCACATTTCACTGCAAGGAAAAGGAACTTTTGTCAGGCCCCTGATTTGACAGTTCCCAAATGATAACAGTATGCGTGTGTGCAGGAGAAAAGATGTTTGGTTTGAAAGAAAAAAAGATGCATCAAATCTGAATCAGTTTACTGACCATGCCAAAGTGACAGAAATGACCACTTGACTTCCCTCTCTATCTTAGGGCAGGGGCTAAGGGGACAAGCAGACCCATCTGTCTATATAACAAACAGCTCTACTTTCTGTACATTCTTGGACCCTTAATCTAGCTCTGACTCAAGGGCAGAAGATGGGAGATTCTTCAGTAAGTTTCATCACTAGTTTTATTGCTTAGGATGTTGGCAGCTGTAGCCATGGTGATGGCTGAAACTGCTTCTGTATCTTATTTTTAGTGCTTTCAGGGGTGTGCTAGTAAATGTTTAACAATCAGCTTTCTGGAGGGGAGGGAGAATATATGAATGAAATACATTTAAGCTTAATCTGCACTGTTAACATTTTTCCCATCACTTTCTTGAGTCTAGATAATCAACAAAACAATACATCTAGCCTTGATTTGTAGTACTGGCTTATTTCCAAGGCAAAAATCAGCTCCTAGCTTATTCTAGCTGGCTTTAGCACATCCCTACCTTTACCATTACAAAGCACTTTACTGACATTAGTATACTGGATTCTTTTAAGTCTACTCCATAAGGTACAGCAGGGCACATAGTATTATCCCCATTTCACAGATGAAGATACAAAGTTTACTTGGCTAATTTAAATGACTTATTCAAAGTCAAAGAGCCAGTCAGTTATAGAGCTATTATTTGAATTCAGGTGTTCCGGCTCCCAAGTTCAGCCCTCTTTCTGCTACTATAGGATCAAAAAGACATACTATTTGCAAAGGTGCTTTAGTATGGTGCCTAGCACATAGTAGGTACCATAGAAATGTTTATTCCTTTACATTCCCTTTTCTTCTTCCTTCCCCTCCTATACTTTATAACTTGTTATTTTCAGCTTTAAATCTTTAAATTATCCACACTGGTCATATTTCAACATTTAGGTGTGCTGGCTGGACCATATTAAAATGTCATTGGGAATCATCTAACAAAATAAAGATGTTTTCCAATTACATTTTAATATGGTTCAGCCTGCATTCCTGAGTGTTTGACACCTCCAGTTTAGACTAATAATGCAGATTAAACTTAAAAGTGTGTCAGGTATACATTCCTTAAAAATTTTTTTTATTAAAAAATGGTTGCTAAATATTAACTAGCACACTAGTCTTGTCCTCACCCCATCACTATTTAGCTTTATTTTCTTAAGTAAATCACTTTACTTTCCTAGGCCTCAGTTCCCTCATCTAAAAAAACGAGAGGACGGAAATGGACACTAAGACACTTCAGTTTTAAGGTTCTATGAAACTGCCTAGCTGTACTGAGTGATCAAATACACAAACCATCCTCAGGCCTTTCTAGGACACTTCCAGAGTCAGGGCATTCTCTCAAATATTAAAGCAGGTGCAAGGTACAAGATTTTCTATCAGTCACAGGGAGTTGATATGGAATTAGATATGTTAACATGACTAAAATCATATCTAGGGTAATTAATGGAGCCAACCTCTTGTTTATTAATTTAGAGTATGGTATTTGAGTCACTCTCAGGAAGTGCATTTAAATTCTTTTTCTTTTAAATTCTACTTCTTTTACTATATTTTATTGTATGTGTATCTCTCATTTTTAAATGTGTTTTTTTGTTTTGTTTTGTTTTGCTTTTTTGGAGGAGGAAGGTAGGGCAATTGGGGTTAAGTGAATTGCCCAAGGTCACACGGCTAGTTTTGTGTTAAGTGTCTAAGGGCGGATTTGAACTCAGCTCCTTCTGACTCAAGGGCGGGTGCTCCATTCACTGCACCACCTAGCTGCCCCAGTGCACTTAAATTCTAAAGACGCTTTCCCCCTAGTGTTTAAATTCTAAAGACATTTTCCTCCTAGTTGATCTTTTTCTTACTTGTACCCATAATAGTAAGCCAACATAGTCTACTTTTTGTGGGGAGGGACAGGGGGGTTAAATGACTTGCCCAGGAGCACAGATCTAGTAAATGTCTGAGGCTGGAATTTGAATTCAGGTCCTCCTGACTCCAGGGCTAGTGCTCTATTCACTGCCGCACCTAGTCTACTTTTGAGGTAGGACCTGAGGTGCCTGGATCAATTCAATTATTAAGGTATGGACTGGACTATATGACCTCTAAGGTCCCTTCCAACTCTGGGATTCTTTGGTTTTTGGCTCTACCACTGACTAGCCCTTGGGATGTTTTGATATGAGTCAGTGCAGTAATACGTGAATTATATTTCAAGAGCTATCCAAGTGTTCTCAAGATTACAGGGAGCTCATGAGGTATGTCACATAAGAAGAAACAACTTAAGACTCAACCAGGCCATAGAACTACTTATTTACCTCCTCCCCCACCCTGCCAAGAAGAGGTCATATAAAATTAGTAATACACATTATGAGCCACTATAATGATGATGACATTGTTACCACAATTGCCCTTAGAGAAAAGAAGGCCATCATCAGTCACTATTATTATCAACTAGTGTTCAGTTCATTTTAAAAGAAGCAGGTAAATAAGACTGCCTGCATACATTGACCCTGAATTGACTTTGGCTTTAGTACATAAGCTACTGGAACTCTTGTACCCATTTATGTTTAAATAACAAGCAATAGTTAAACAAACAAGGGGCACAATCCTTTCCTCTGTATTAGGAAGGCTACCAGCTCTCCAAATCTCTTTACTCAGGCCACACCACGGGGGAAAGGCAATACTTAGATTCCATACAAGTGGAACATACCAAGTGTTACAATATGCCCATTCCTGACAGAGTCTAAGCTAAGTCCTAAAAAAGGAACACAGAAGTGGATAGTAAGAGTTTTGACCCAAAGCTCCCCCTAGTTCTTTAGATTATAGTTCCAAGGTTCAAATCCAGTTTAGGGACATCATAGTACTTTCTTTTCTTTTTTGCTTTTTGGAGGGCAATTGGGGTTAAGTAACTTGCCCAAGGTCACATGGCTAGGTTTTTGTTTGTGTGTGCATTAAGTGTCTGAGGCTGGGATCTGAACTCAGGTCCTTCTGACTCCAGGGCTGACACTCTACTCACTGCGCCCCTATAGTACTTTCTTTAAGGGGAAAAAGTGCTCCCTGCCTGCAGCTATAATGTTAGGTGGGTGGATGTACAAAAGGTTGACCTCAAATATGACAATCATGATCACCTTGGGGATGAATGTTCATGCCAAATAAAGGGTATTCTATGAGGGTTGGCGCTAGTCTCTGTGTCATTCCATTCCCTTCTTCCTGTCTCAAAAAAGAATGCGCAGTTCCTGATTAGGTTGTGCTATAATTGAATTGAATTATTTTAAGTTTTGTGGCTCTCCATTCTGATTTTTTGATGTTAGATTTTTGACATTTCACAAGTGACTTCCAATCAATAGTCAACTAGGATGCTCTTTGAAAGGGGTATATGGTGGGGTTTGGGGGTGTCTGGTCCCAGATGGAAATTTCCTCATCTCTTCTCCCCACCACTCTACAGTAATAATGTCAACTAATCCTTCAGCAATTTTGAAGTGTGAGAACACTCTCTGAATTCTCATTTTGCTGCCCTAGAGCTTTTTATGTTGGAATTAGTCAAGGGAAGGGGTGGGATTGAGGAGAAACATGCCAGGAAGATCAGAAAGATCCTGAGAGATCACTGAGGCCAACCCCCTCACATTTTACAGATGAGGAAAATGAGGAAGAGGAAGTTAAGTGCTTGCCCAATGTCATACAGGTAGTACAGCTAAGAGGCAGGATTTGAACTCAAACCCTCTGATTGAAGAGCCAGTATGCTTTCCACTGTATCCAGCACATCCTCCCAAATTCTAGCACTTCTGTTGCTGAATGGCTATAGCATCAAAAACCATTCTGGGGACACTCATTTTAGCAGAAAATTATTGCATGCAGTTTGGAATGCAACCTGGGTGGTGTTGGTGGTGTATTTTAAATGCTTATATAGTTGGCAAAACAACAAAATTTATTGACTCTTTTGGTAAACTATATGCTTTTAAGTGCATAGATGTGGCATAAGTTGGTAACTTTCCCAGGTTTTCTGGGCAAAGGTTTATGAACCAAGAGAAGGGAATGAAATCCCTCGAGTTAAACCTGCTTCCATCCTATAGTGAGATTTCTGACCCCAGGGCTATCTATAGTCAAATAGAGCTGAAATTTAGATTTCAAAATGAATCCCATTACAAAATACCCTACTGGGCCTTCCAAGTAATTTTGTTGTACTGGAATTTTGTTTTATCCAATGGTACTTGAAGTAAAATAAACCATTGTTGGAGGCTTAGAATTTTTTTCTCCTGCCAAACAAACAAAAAATCTGATAGCGTGCAACTGAACCCACATATAAACCTATACATACATTTGGAGAGCTGCCTTACTTAACTGTGGTTTGTGGCAGAAAAGGCCCAAAAGTAGAAACTCCCTCTGAGAACTGGTACATTCAGAGGAGAAGGAGCAGCAGTTGCCCCAAGAAGAATAGCTTATCCCAGATGGGAGGGCTTAAAGAGAGTAAGAGTACCATTGGATAAAACAAAATTATTAATATGAAGACATCAAAGAAATACAAGACACACGCAGTGATACCAACTGATAAAAGTAGAACCAAGAGAACAAAACACACATTGACTATAGATATAGTTAAAGACATCAATAACAGCCACAAATTCACAAGATACATAAGACAAAAGAAGGTAGTGTAACAATGACAATAATTATATATAATATATAAATTTATTTATATAGTACTTTATATCACATATATTTATATAGTACTTTATATAATATATAAAATTTATATAGTATACATAATATTTATATAGCATTTTATATTATATATGCATATATATATATATATATAAATATAAATTTATTTATATAGTACTTCAAGATTTGCAAAGCATTTTACAAACATTCTCATTTGATCCTCACAACAATTCTGGGAGGTATGTGTTATTACTATCCCCTTTTTACAGATGAGAAATCTTAGGTTGAAAGTAACTTGTCCAGGGTTTTGTAATTTATATAAAAAAATTGACATTTATATGACAAAATCAAAGATCTTTTCTTGAATAAAGATAGGGAGAGCAAACTAGAAAGTGTCTGGAGCAGTATTTGAACTTCCAGACCCCAGGTCTAAGTGCCATTTGCCTGCTTCTAAAAGATCAGAGAAATAGAAGGGTTACGGAACCATAGCTCTGGGGCTGGAAGAGACCTGAGAGTTTGTCTATGGCAACTTGCCCATTTTACAGATGAGGAGATCAGGGCCCAAGGAGATGAAGTGATTTCTCCCAAATTACACAGGTAATATTTGAACCCAGGCCTTCTGACCCCGGAATGATTGTTCTTTCCACTGTACTGTGGACACTAACCTATGAAGCACATCACTTGGGGGTAGGGTTAATGACTGATAAATAACAGAAGGTACAAACCCATGCTAACATTTATCATTTCTTATTGTATGTTCAGCTTTACACACTAATTTTACTTATTTCCTTCACCTGTGTTTGTCAATGGAAGTCAAAGTAAGATTCTTATTAAGAACCACCCAATAAATAAATAAGGAACCATTAAAAATAGGAAATGTGGTCATTGAAGTTTGCCTTTGGTCAGCCAAACACCCCTAACTCATTCTCTGGCACTTCCTCATCCTAAAAGTTTCACATGTCTTCCTTTTCCACTGATTTGAATATGGGACAAAATCTATAGCCAGGCATTTGAGATGCTTTATTATTCAATAGCTATAGAAGGTGCTCTGCCTCCGACATATGGAAAAGAAGATTTGATCCTTTTTATCTTTTGAAATTTCTAGGAGAAAAACTAGAACAAAGATCTTTTCCTGAATAAATGAAAGGGAGCAAGCATAGGCAGTGTTTACACAAAGAAACGGAATGTTTCCATGTCTACCTTTTTTTCATAAGTGAAATAACAGCAGAGATAAACTATTCAAGAATTTCACATTGCAAAATCAGGCCTACTTCTAAACGTGCAGCCGTCAAAGAACCCACAAACAGAAGTACCTAGTGATAAGGACCTCCCTGTGACCTGACGCTCTCCACAGCCTGGCACCAACCTACCTTACCAGCCCTATCTCCTCCTCTTCTTTCTCCCCTCCTCATGTATGTTTTGGCACTCTTTCCCCCTTCAGTCTCCTTCAGACATGCAATATATCTAAGCTATCTGTGATAGGCCACTCCTGCTTTTTCAGCCTCAGGTGGTGAAGTGAGCAGGAGAAAAGACAAAAAAGGAGGGGGAAAAGAGTAAAAAAATCTGTTTAAGTTTATAGGCTTGAAAAAGTAAGAAATGTGGATAGTAAAACTTTTGTGGATCAAAAGCAGGGAAATACAGATTTATACTCCAGCCAAAGGAAGCTATTCATGTTTCCCTGGATGCACACTGTGCCTTTTAGAGTCCATATTTTGTTCAGTTATCTTTCCATTGTAGGATAGGCAGAAATGGAAGAGGAAAGAGTAGTGTAGATACAGGTAATTGTGAGAACAATGACCGTGGTTCAGGAATCAGAGTACACAGATTCAAATCCTGCCTTGGGCATTTACTATGTGTGTGACCTTTGGCAAAGCTAACTTCCTTAGGCCCCAACTCTAAAAATGAAGGAGTGGGCCTCGGAAGTTCCTTCCAGTTCCAGAGCTATGATTTTGTGATCTGCCTCCATATTTCAAGAAGAGTAAAGATAGCTACAAAAGAATAAGCAGGGTCCCAAAGAAATAGGAGAAGAAACTTCCCTGTTCTCCTTTACAGAATTGGGAAGAGGGTGGATAATCCATGCTTATGGCACACCATCCTCCCCCACTTCAGGGCTCCCCAGAGTCCAGTGGGTGGAGCTGCAGGGTGGAGGCTCCAAGCTCAGACTGGGGACTGGGGGCTCACTTCAAGGCATGTGCTTTTCATCCAACCACAGACCAGAAAAGGAGATTAGAGATGGCAGCTCCCCCCCTTTCCCTTTTTCACCTTACAGGTCTTCTGACACTTTTGCTAGTGTCCTTCCCAGCGCCTTCCCATTGCCTCTCCTCTCCCTTGCATTTTATGGGTTATTTCAGACTTACTGTGTTAATAAAACTACATATTATCAGAATTACTGCTTTGTTAATAAATAATTGTATCAGAAAGGTGTATTTTCAGCAATCTCTAGCAAAAGATTCCAGTTTTGGGTAGCTGAAGGAACCTGACCCCCGCCCCCCACATTTCCCATAGGTTCAATGTATCATCATTTAAGTTTTTTACTTTCGTGCAGTTTTCTAGGAAAGTTATCTCCTTGAAAGTTGAGGACTGATTGTATGGTTTGTTTATTTGTTTGTTTTTAATTTGGAATATTTTCAATGTATTAATTGGTTTTGCTGATTTTCCCCCTTCTTTTTCTTTTAAAAAAAAATTTTGTTATATGGGATGGCTCTCTGGGAGGGGAAAGGTGGAAGGATACTGGAAAGAAACTTAGATAATATAAGACAATATATTTAGAAGAAAAGAAACTCAGACAATATAAAATCAAAAGCTATCAATAAAATTCATTTTAAAAATAAAACTTTCATCTGTAATAATATGAACTACCTGCTGACAAGTTGAAAAGCAGCACTGGCATTTTGGCTAACATACATACACACATATGTATACACACATGTGTACAAATACACACACATACATGTATGCGTATATACATTCCCCAAATTTCCTGCTGTTGTATAAGAGCCGACACAAATGAGAATGAACCACAAAGTGCACATGAGTTCATAAAAATCTTTGATGTGTGTTAATTTACATTTTTGCTCCATCACAGCATAGTAATATTCCCTAAACCAGCATCTCTTCATGCAAGCATGCATTTAAATTCCAGGGTACCAGTGCTCTAACAACTGAGAAGTCATTTCTAAGACTCACTTTCACATAATGATATGTCATAATACAATGCCCATAGGCCCGCAGTCTACCTTAGGACCCCTAAAGGGGCCCAACTGTTGCAAACTGCAAAAATATATATTTCATTGGTGATCCAGATTTAACCCTTTGTAATGGAAATGCAGATTTGAAGATCTTCCCTGCCCATAGGCCCTTTGATTGGCTTAAGTGACTCTGAGAACCTTCTTTAATTTGAAAATATACTCTGCCCCCTAATAGGCTGAATGTGGTCACATGGAGCCTGGGTGGGAGGCTTGGTTTTCAAGAATGACCACACCTTGATGCTGTGTGATTGGGCAGTGGGTCAAGAGGGTGGTTACATTCTCTGACCCAGGAGAAGGCTATATAAACCCTGATGAGAGGCTTTGCTTTGGGGCTTACTTTGAGAAGTGTTGTGTGATTTGACCAGATGAGACTCTGGGAAGCCGTTGAGATCCCAGATGTTGATGTTTACCTCTCTGGTAACTATGATTTTGGTATAGATAATGGTTGGACAGTTTGGAAGCCTGCCTGTTTGATCTGTCTGTATACTCTGAAGTTCAGGGTGCTGATCTTTTCCCCCTGAACTAGGTAATATATGTTTGATTGATTAAAGTGAGTTTGTTAACCCATTTTGAGTTGCTTTCCTTTTGAAAAGCAGATCTAAGAACCTGTGTTGGCAGCCACTCTGGGGATGTTGGGGTGCTTGCTGCTATACCCTTCTACACTCCCATGCTGCCTCAGCCACCCAGGACTCTTCTCACTGCAACCTCACTATTTCACTTGCCGTCCTCCATGAAGGTGAGATCATAATGGGGCATGGCAGATAGCTATGTCCAGTGAATTCTTTGCCCTTTAAATCCCAACAAAGAGAAAACCTATCTATTTCTTCTATGCCTAAAGCCTGACTGTAAAAAAAAAAGGTTGCTCCCTCAGAACTACCTTTATAACTTCTTTCATCATCAACTCCTTTAATTTGAAGCAGAGTTCCTGTTTTTGTTTTGTTTTGTTTTAGAGGGGGGAAGGTGAGGCAATTGAGGTTTGACTTGCCTGAGGTCACATAGCCAGTAAGTGTGTCAAGAGTCTGAGGCCAAATTTGAACTCAGGTCCTCCTGACTTCAGGGCCAGTGCTCTATTCACTGCACCACCTAGCTTGTAATGGCAAGCAAAGAAGTACTTAGTGCCTTGTTTCAGATATTTATTTAGCCCCTTATTCCAATTCCAGTTTCTTTTAAGCCTTGCCCATGATTATATCAAGTCTTTGTTAAGAGACAGAACTTGTGAACCTCTGTTGCTGATGCAACAGGAGGGGGAGGAACAGGGAGGAGCTAATGAGGAGAAGCCCTAGCTGGGAGACAGCAGAACTAAGAAGAGAACACTTATGGTGGCCAGGAACTTTCTGTTCTGTTTATGTTGATTTGTGTTTGTAATACTTTGTACAGAAGCCCTGGGACCTTACTGGAATCCCTGAAAGAGGATTTTCTTGTTGTCTGTTTACAGAAGTCCTGGAGGAGGGTTTCAGAGGTCCTGGAATTGTACTGCTGATTTGTGTTGAATTCTCACACCTTGTATGTGGGTCTGTATTGATTTCACAGGCAGATAGTAAATTGATGATTGTGCCAGCAACATGTATAAATGTTGTTTTGGCTCTGTTAAGTTTGTCTTCCTAGAAAAAGAAACTGTGAAGGACTTGAGGTGGACTGAACACTATGAGCTTCAATATGGAACTGGACAAGGAGCTGGATGAGAATCTGAGAGCTGCCTACCTTCAAATCCAAGTGATGGTTGAGTAAATTCAGGCAGGAACTGGACCCATGGAAGAGGAACCATGGAATCTGAGAGCCAGCCTCCAGTCAAAATGAAAAGACCTCTTCTTGGATACTTAATGCTGACTAAGAAGATCGTGATACAACATGACATAGGGGTAGAGAACTTTTACCTTTGTACTTGTATCCCTTAAGGAGGCCTGCTCCTTAAGGATGATTAACTTAAGGACTTAATGATATCTTTTGCTTAAAACTATGTGGCCACTTTGGTGAAAACTATGTGGCCACTTTAGTGATAAATTGTTATGTTATAACATTGTGAATGCTGTACTTTGGTTTCTGTGAATGTTTTGCTTTAATTTACTGCTGAATAAATAGAGTTCACTATACAATATAATCAGAACCTTAGAGCTATCCACAGCAGCAGTCCTCTGGAAACCTGCTTGTGCTTGGCTTTACATAGCCGTCCCTAGGGTTTCTTAAGCCCTTTTGTGTCATGCATCCCTTTGGTAGACTGGTGAAGCCTATAGATCCTGACTCAGAATAATGTTTATAATAATATAAAATAAAATGCATAGGACTGAAAAGGCTGAAGAAGGATGCCTTTAGATGAAATCTGTCTAAATAACAATTCAATTATATATTTATATTAATTATCAAGCTCTGTGTATTCCTAGGGTACAGTAATGGCCTGCTCAGGAATTTCTGAGTGACGATCTTAGGACTTAGAAAGAAATCTGCTGCTTTTTAAAGTGTGAGAGTAGAAATTTGTCAGGTGGCAAGAAATGAATTTGGAAATAGCCTAAATTTATATCCATCCATGTGCATAGCCAGATAATACTGTGTACCTCAATGGACAAACACATTTAATAATTGGGAGAAAGCAACAAAGAGAAGTAAAGTGTGCCAAGGAACAAGCATTGAAATCATGAGAGCTGGACTTAAATCAAGTTTAAATTCTAAACAACTTTGTGACCTTGGATAAATCACTTAATCTTTTTTTTTTTTTTTAGTGTTCTAATGTAAAAAGAACTATATGAGCTTTAGAATTCCATGCACATATAACATTACGATCAGGGGGTGCTGGTAAATGTTCAGTAACCAGTTCTCCAAGGCAAAAAACAAACATTGGTGTATATGACACACTTTCAAGTTAAATCTGCATTATTAACATTTTCTCCATCATTTTCTTAAATCTAAACAATCAACAAAATAATAAATCAAGTCCTGATTTGTAGTGTTTACCAATTTTTCAAAGTATAAATGCTCATATTAAAAATTTAACACCATACTTTCCTGACAAGGTACAAAATGGCTCCAACACACTCCTGATTATGACATTATGGAGTATTAGGACATGCCTAGGTTCTAGTTCCAGATCTTACAAAATCTGAGAAAAGTCTTTTGCCACTCAGTTTTCTTATCTGGAAAGTTGGGACAAAAATATTTGCCCTTCCTACATATCTCAACATTATTTGAAGATCAAAAGAGAAATAATAAAAGTGCTATGTAAATATACTCTGAGGTATTTCAGTATACAGAAAAAAGGCAAGTTGAAGGGAAGTGAGCAGAAAGATACTGGCCTCTTTACAAAATGCTGCTACTATCTATTTCAAACTTAAGACTTATATTGTTCATGTGAACATCTAAACTAGCATAACATGTATGTTCTGACTCTCTTTCCTGGAGCCAGACTTGTTATATTACTTTTCAGATTGCCAGGGAGGAAAACCTGAGAAGATGGAGTGGCTCTCTTCTCCACTGCCATCAGCCTGAGCCCTTACCAGTTATGGGACTTAGAGTTCCACCAGACATCCGCATTGTTTGGGGCCTATGACTAGTGTTCCAGTTCCATTTAAACACTTGGGTAGCTTCTGCGGAGGGATATTTTCTTCAAAAGTATAGCAAAAACAAAGCACAACATTTTCCTTAATATTTCTGGGGCATACTCTCTACTATATCCTGTCAATTTCTGAAGGAGTTGTCTTAAAATTTAGCTCAGTTCCTACATAGCATTGGTCAGTCCTACACACACACAGACATACACAGACACACACACTACTCTTCCCATGTCACTATCTCTTTAAGCAATGGGTTCCCATCCAGAGGATTAGCTGCCTTTGTTTCAGCTCTCTCTGCTGAGGGTAACTCATAAGTTTGCTCCTTCCTGCTCAGGGCATCAGTGTTGGCCTGGCTGCAATAGCCATCTTGGAGCCGAGCCTCTGAAACAGCCTTATGATGACCTTTCACTAGGTTGTATGGCTCTATTCCCTTCACCACATGGTTTCTTGCTGGCCAGTATCAAAGAGTCACTGATCTCCCCCTGATATGAAGGGTGCAACAAGATGGTCAAAGCTGATTTAGGTCTTTTTTTTTTTTGGCTTTTTTTTTTGGTGGGGCAATTGGGGTCAAGTGACTTGCCCAAGGTCACATGACTAGTAAGTGTTAAGTGTCTGAGGCTGGCTATGACCTCAGGTCCTCCTAACTCCAGGGCCAGTGCTCTATTCACTGTGCCACCTAGCTGCCCCCTGATTTAGGTCTTTTTGAAGACACTAACAGTTCAGTTAAACACCAGTCAGTCAATAAAATCTTCTCCCAATCACATTGTGGCTAGCCAACCAGAACCAACTGCAGAATGTCCATGCCTACTTACTTCACAGTTTCTCTAAGGCCCTTCCCTTCCAAAAGCAAGCTTCCCAGGTTCTCCAAGTGGGGAATCTGCAACAGGTGAGGTGCTGAGGTCTGCGCTTGTAGCAGACCCCAGTTAGACTAGTGTCAGTGGAGTCTCTATTCCTTGAAGAGGAAGACGCTCAATCTCAGCTATAGGCCCAAAAAGAAAACTGCCTCTGAGAACCCAGGGTGTGTCAAATAAGCAGACCCATGGGCGTATTAATCAAGACCACTCCCTGACTCTTTTCCCAACCAAACCCTATGCTTAGGTGGTAGACTATCTAAGTAGGTGGCCTGAGCAACCCACTTAGCAGGAACCAAAATAGTTTTCTCTCTCTCTCTCTCTCTCTCTCTCTCTCTCTCTCTTTCCTTTCTTGGGCTTGATTAAATGATGAAGCAAAGTCACCACCAGCAAGATCTAGAGTAGGGAAACTTTCTTTTAGCAAAGGGTCCTACCCACATAAAAAATGAAATGCTGCACACATGAAGCAACCTTTTTCCCCACCTGGCCATTTGAAAATAAGCACCTTGGGGCAGCTAGGTGGCTCAGTGAGTAGAGCGTAGGCCCTGGAGTCAGAAGGACCTGAGGTCGGATCTGGCCTCAGACACTTAACGCACACAAAAACAAAAACCTAGCCGTGTGACCTTGGGCAAGTTACTTAAATCCAATTGTCCTCCAAAAAAGGCAAAAAAAAAAAAGCACCCTCTTTTTATTCAAGCAACCCACTGCTTACAGAGATAGTGAAATGGGAAGAGTAGAGCATATAAAATGTATCCAATAAGAGCATATAAAATGTATTCACTATCCAATGTGAGAGAAAAGATATAATAATAATCCTTTTGGATATTGTGTCCAGGTAACCAGAAGCTAGAGATGAGAGAAAGAAAAAGAAAAATAGACAGATAGATATGATCACTTAGATGAATCTTTATTTCAGCTCTCACTGCCATGGGCCCTGAAGGTGGCATCATAAGCTTGTTCCTTATGACAGACTTTGGAACTCACCAGGTTGTGAAGCTACAATAATCACACACACACACAATTATTGCCTGGACACTATATACACATATGTACATGTGAATATGTATAGAGAAAGAAAAAGGGGGGAGGAGAAGAAGTGAGGTAGAGAGAGAGAACATTCTAAGGTTTGTGTTTTTCTTAGTGCAGTATTGGCCCCATTTTAGAGGTAAGGAATCTGAGGTTTATCAAAGAAAGCAGATAAGACCTTAAAATATTAGGGCTTGAAGAATCCTTATTAAAGACTATTAGTCCAACCCTTTCATTTGTCAGAGTGTCACTCAGCTATTTAGTGGCAGAAATAGGACTATTACTCTGCCTATAGATACTTTCCAATATATCACTACTATCTCTCTTAGAGCTAGGGAAAGAGTAAAAAATCTTTGGCTCAAATCTCCTGCCATCAACTTTCTCATTGTCAGTAGGACTGATCTTTATGAATACATTCAATATGATTTGTCAGTCCTGGGGAAGTTCCCTAGCTGCAGAGGAAGAAATAAATGAAAAGCCTTAAGCCTTTTCACACACACACACACACACACACACACACACACACACACACACACACACACTCTCGCACGTGCGCACGCGCACACACATGCACACACACGCACACATATGTATATTGTATGTATAAGCAAAGATAGTCCCTATCGTCAAAGAGCTTCCATTCTAAAAAGGGGGATGTAGTGCCAATGTGATATTCACAGCATGTTCAGTGACTATGAATATGCCCAGTATAGTCCTGAATCACAAATATAATAGACTCTCCATATAGAAAACAGAAGCAAAACATTTATTCTGACACCAGAAAGCCAAATCCCCACACCAGAAAACTGAATTCATCACAGCAACAAAGAAATCTATACACAATAACACTGTAGAAAGCAACACCATCCCAAAGCGTTCCCATAAACACTCACAAATCTAGCTGTTTACTTCCTCTCTCTTCCTTCCATTCTAACTTCTGTGACTCCAGCTTCCTCTGGGCTCTGCTCCACCCATTCAGTAAACTCCTCCTACCACAGGCTACATGTGATTACATTCAGCCTATTAAGGGGCAGGGAAGATCTTCAAATTCCCATTACCATTACAGGGGACAATACCAGAATAATTTCCAAAGCAGAAGCAGCAAGGTGGTGTAGTGGATGGGGTCTGGAAGATCTCAGTTCAATTCCTACTTCAGACACTTAATAGCTTTGTGACCCTGTGCTCCCTATGTCTCAGTTTCTTCATCTGCAAAATGGGGCTAATAATAGCCCCTACCTCCCAGGGCCCTAGTGAGGATCAAATGACATTATATTTGCAAAGTGCTTTGCAAATAAAGTGCTATATACATTTGCTGTTGTTGTTAAAGGAAGAGGCGACTGGAGAGGAAGAATGCACAGGAGTAGTAGTGCATTAATTAGGTGGGGGCTGGGGGCATGAAGAAGCAAGCTTGTCAGGGTGCCTCAAATTCCATCATCACAGCATCATTCCCTTGGCTTCTCAAGAATCTCCTATTAAAGTGTATTAAAAGGTGTTACTCTCGCCATCTAATGAGTTAACAGCCAATAGGTAGCAGCCTGAGGGGAGGCAGGATGAAGATGACTCACCAGAGGGGCACAGACAGAGAACAGGGGCAAGGTGGCACATGCAAACGTTGCCTCTATCTCAGTGCTGCCCAGGGCTAGTGTAAGCAGGCTACTGGCCAACATTCTCCTTTCTCTGACAACCTGAGATTCTGTTTCTAACACTCAACTTTCACAAAACTTGGACTCAGGTTCCCCACAGTGCAAATGTCCAAGGCAAGGACTTTCATTTTCCCTACCCAGAGAAAACTTTCTTTTGGGTGACAGATGCCACTCTATTTTTCATATTTCATTCTTCATATTCATAGTCTTCACATAAAAGAATAGAGCTCAATTTAATTTTTTTTTTAACTACCGGCCAGTGATTTCCTCAGAGTAGAAGCATTTGGAAAGGAGGTTTACAGTACCAAAGCAGGTTGGCTAACAGTTCTGTAATTTAATGTCTTAGAGAATTCTCTAAGGGTTATGAAGTAAGCAACTTGCCCAGGGTCACAAAGCCCAGGTGTCTAAATTGATACTTGAATCTAAGTGTCTTTGACATGCAGGGAAAATTTCTATTCCCTAGTTCAAGCTATCTCTGATACCCCCAACAAATCTTCAGTCTGTTAACCAGTTTTCATGCTGTCTGCAAGGTGACTCTGATAGCATATTAAAGTGGAGACAAAGTGTGGCCAGAATGACATTACAGAAGAAAGAACACTGGGCTAGGAATAAGGAGCTCTGGGTTCTATAATCTTGGGCAAATGCAAATTTCTTCATATATAAAATGGAGAGAAAAATTCCTTCCCCTTTCCATATCTCATTTGATCTTTCCAACAGCCACAAGGTAGATGATCACTACTGTTTTCACTTTTCCAAATTTCCCACCAGGTTACACTCTTCTGGACTTTTTCCAAGAATCTCATCATCAAGATCACATCAGTTCTGAAATTCACCCCGGAGAACCCCCTTTCCCAGGGACCTTTCCCTCCTTCTGATAGAAGAGGGTAGAAGGTACAAGGGAGAGAACTTCTCCCAGATCCTCCATGTAAGCTCTACAAGGACAACCATCTCAGCCTTTCCCTTCCACAGATACCTTCCACACTTTTTCAGCATGTTTTCCTATGTTGTCTCCTCACGTGGGATTTTATGTTTCTTCAGGACAAGGGTTTTTTTTTTTTGCCTTTTTTAAAATTTGTATTACAGTGTCCAGCACATAGTGGATGTTTAATAAATGTTTACTGATTAAAATGAGGAAACTGAACATAAAATGGGCAGCATGAAATTGATTGCTGAATTTAGAGTTAGGGAAGAATCGAGTCCAAATACTATTTCTGAAATGTACTGGCTCTCTAGGGCCAGTTTTTTTTTTTTTTTTACAGGGCAATTGGGGTTAAGTGACTTTCCCAACATTACAAGGCTAGTTTTTATGTTAAGTATCTGAGGTCGGATTTGAACTCAGGTCCTCCTGACTCCAGGAGTCTTGTTCTAGGACTCTATTCACTGCCCCACCTAGTTGCCCCGGGCCCAGTTTTTTTTAATCTGTGAGATAAACATTGTGAGTTCTAAAACACAAGTGAAATTGCATATGAAAAGCACATTTGCACATGCTGTTAAAATGATATAAATGTCAGCTTTGATCAGCATCATCTCCACCATCTTCATCAACATTATCTTACTCATCATCAGCATTATTAACACCATTTGGGTCATCTTCCTCTTCTTCACCAAGAATTGTCTAAATCACACAACTAGCAAATGATGACACTACTTTTCTCCCTAATTTTTAATTGCTAATCGGGTCCTCTGATGGTCAAGTCTGGCACCTACTTCCTACTTTACCACTAAGTCTGGTTTCTGTCTTTCTTACTTCAAAAGACTGTTATGTAAATCAAATAATATAGTTCCAAAGAAGATTAATGTTATGATTACTGCATTTTTTTTTATATAGGAAGAATAAACAGAAAGAAAAATAAAATCCATCCCCCAAACCCTAAACTTTTCAAAGGTTGAAAGCAGAAAGTTCCAGGAAACTTTAGCAATAACAATTCTTTTTTAAAAATAAAATCTGATAAGAATTATAAGATAGTAGAGAGGTAAGATGGTTATGAAAACAGTGGGGTAATTCAAAAGTGATTATTAAAAAGTCACCACTGCTCCTTTAAGTCTAAGTACTTTATAATTGAACCAAAGTAAATCTGATCCTGTGGGAATCAGCTGTAAAGCAAAGGTATTTCCATAAATAACCTGCTGCCCTCAGATAACCAAGTTTTATTGTCTCACAAAAATTGGAAGATCCCTTTGGCCAAGCTACACTCTGAAGAATATTCAACAAAAATTCATTTTCTCATGTGAAAGTACCTAGGAATGATCTTTGATCCCTCTGTAGCATACCTCTCATTGCATTCAATTAAATGGCTGCCAATTGCCCTACCAAGCACTTCATCCTAGATGTCCCACCAGTATCCCAAATCCAGTGCCTAAAACTGAACTTATCATCTATCCTGCTAAGTCTTTCTTTCTTCTAACTTCACTAATTCTCTCTTAGGCATCACCATCCTTTCACTTTTTCTTTTTTCCCTTGACATACTTGTTTTTGACCATTCCCTCTCCCTTTCCTCTTGTATGGAATCAGTTCAATTCAATTGAATAAACATTAATTGCCCACTATATCCCAGACATTCTGCTAGGTTCTGGGCATACAAAAACAAAGGTGAAATTGCAAATTACCCTTGTGCTCAAAGAGCTTACATTCTACCAATCAGAAGTATTCAAGTCAAGGAGCATTTATAAAGTGCCCACTATGTGCCAGTCAGGTGGGTGGTGAAATGGATAGAACACATGCTCATTTTTTTAGGTCAAATCTGGTCTCAGACACTTACTAAAGAGTCAACAACAATGATATGTGCCAGGCACTGTGCTAAGGGCTAGGGATACACATACAATCAAAAAAGTTCCTGAACCTCAAGGTGTTTGTTGTTGTTCAGTCATGTCTGACTCTTCATGATCCCATTTGGGATTGTCTTGGCAAAGGTACTGGAGTGGTTTGCCATTTCCTTCTCCAGCTCATTTTACAGATGAGGAAACTGAGCTAAGCAGAGTTAAATGACTTGCCCAGGGTCACACAGCTACTAAGTATTTGAGGCTGGACTTGAACCCAGTTCTTCTTAATCCCAGGTTCAGTGCTCTATCCACTACACCAACCAGCCCCCTCTCAGAAATTCATATTGCCTTATAAAAAATAGCTGTTTGTCGTGAGGTTTGCAAACTGCTTCTAAATACATTGTTCAACTGTATCTCACAATAGGCCTGTAAAGGAGCCACTCTAGGTATCATTTTATAGAGGAGGAAACTGAGACCATAGGACCATTTGATTAACATCTAGAAAGACATCAGATGCTCAAAGGGCTATAAATAATTTCATACCCCAGGGGGCGGCTAGGTGGCGCAGTGAGTAGAGCTTCGGCCCTGGAGTCAGAAGGACCTGAATTCGGATCCGGCCTCAGACACTTAACGCACACACAAACAAAAAAAACCTAGCCATGTGACCTTGGACAAGTTACTTAACCCCAATTGCCCTCCAAAAGGCAAAAAAAAAGAAAAGAAAAGAAAAGAAAATTTCATACCCTTTGACCCAGTAATACCACTTCTAGGGTTGTATCCCAAAGAGATTATAGAAGTGCGAGGAAGAACTGTATGCACAAAAATATTTGTAGCAGCTCTTTTTGTGGTGGCAAAGAACTGGAAATCCAGGGAATGCCCATCAACTGGAGAATGGCTAAACGAGTTGTGGTATATGCATATAATGGAATACTATTGTGCTATAAGAAACGAGGAGCAGATGGACTTCATAATAACCTGGAGAGACTTAAACAAACCGATGCTGAGTGAGAAGAGCAGAACCAGGAGAAATGTGTACACAATTATAGACACAACATATGTGTGACGACTAACTATGATAGACTGGACTCTTCTCAGCAAAGCTACATTATAAGACAACTCCAAAAGACTCATGATGGAAGGAAATATCTACATTCAGAGAAAGAACTAGAAAGAACTGGAAAGAACAAAGTTTGAATGCAGATTAAAGCAAACTACCTCCTCTCTTTCTTTTTCTCTTTTGGTTTTGTTTCTTCTTTCCCATTATTCATTCCATTGGTTACAATCCTTCTTTAAAACCTGACTAATGTCTAATGTGAAAGTATTTGCAGATCCTATACTTGATTGCATGCTGCCATGGGGGGTTAGGAGAGGGAGGGGAAGAAAATTTGAAATTCAAGGGATTGTGGAACTGAATCTTGTAAAATAAAAGTAAACAAACAAATTAATTAAGACAAAAATTTTTTTTAAATTAAAAAAACAGACAGAACATTTAGTCCAACTCCCTTTGTTTTTGTTTTTGCTTTTTGGAGGGCAGTTGGGGTTAAGTGACTTGCCCAAGGTCACAAGGCTAGTTTTTGTGTCAAGTGTCTGGGGCTGGATTTGAACCCAGGTCCTCCTGACTCCAGGGCTGGTGCTCTATTCACTGCGCCACTTAGCCACCCCCATATGTATTTTTTATTTTATTTTATTTTATTTTCAACCCCCTTTGTTTTACAGAAGACAAAACTGAGGTCCAGGGAGAATAAGGGACTTGCCCAAAGTCCCGGAGATAATATGCACCAGAGTTGTTTTTGAATCCTGGGCTCCCAATGTCAGTCAGTCAGTCAGTCAGTCAATCAATAAACAAATTAAGCACCTATTATGTGTCAAGCACTGTGTGCTATGTGATAGAGATACAAAAAGAGGCAAAGGAGTCAAGGAGCTCAGTCCTATGAGGGAGATAATAAGCAAACAATTGTGTATAAACAAGCTATATAAAGAATAAAATATTTAAAAAATAATTAAAGGAGGGAAGAGATTTTAATTAAGAGAGGTTGGGAAAAGCAGGAAACAGTATTTTTCCATTGTACCATACCTTTTCCATATGAGGCAAAGACCCTTTCCCCATTGCCACACAGCTGGTATGTCTAAGGTGAAATAGGAAGGAACTCAGGTCTTTCCTGGCATTAAGTCTAATGCTTCTTCCACTATGCCATCCTGCTTCTCAGCTAAGAGATATTTAATAACTAGAGACATTGCTTGAGAGATTTATAATTTCTCATTCCTATTTGAGTAATTCCTCTATTAATGAAAAGTTATTGATTAGACTAATAATTTTTTTGTTAAATTTTTCATTAACATAGGAAATTATATAAAGATACTGACCAGGATGTGAGAGGCCGGTGATTATGCTAACAAAACAAAATGCCCATCTGGCAAATACTGACTAAAATAACATCAGATGTGCTACAAAAAAACTAAAATGAATTCTGAATTGGATAAACATTTATTAAAGGCTTCCTTTGGATGAGTTGATTTTCTGCTGATGCAACTTCTATGTTGGCAAATAAAGATGAAAGATAATTTGAGGAAGGGGAAAGTACTGTACTATCCTGGGGGGATCAGGGAAGTGGAAGGACCCAGTTTTTGTTGAGGTCGGAGGGGCTGGGGAATTCTAAAGAAAGGAGTATCTGCTAAGCATTGTTGCATCAGGGCAAGATGAGCTCTAAGTATGGAAGAAGACAGTGTCAGATTAAGAAAGGCATAACCCCTGGCCTGTAGTACCCTTAAAAGTGAACCCTATCTATTGGGGTGGGGTGGAAAAGGAATCAAGAACTGTCCTTTCTGCTGAGTTTGAATCAGAAGACCTGGGTTTGGATCCAAGCTGACATTTTCCTTACACAGAACCTACATCTGCCTATCTAGAGCTTCTCCCAAGGTCACACAGCTAATAAAGGCCAGAAGGAAATTCAGCAGAATGTAACCTCCCACAACTGAAGGTAATCTCAGGGGTCAGGGACTGTTTTTCTTTTTGTCTTTGTCTCTGTGGCCCCGGCACTTAGCACATTGCTTGGCATATTTTCGGGACTAAAGAAACTTAAACCCACATCTCCTCCAAAACCAGTGCTCTTGCCCCACTCAATACAGCTTCACTCCAGGTTGATCACTGACTGTCATTTCGTGCTTATTATACCATTTAGTTTCCCTATTTTTTTAAACATTACCTAAGGGCTTCCAGCCATATTACACTGTTGGTTCCTCTTACCCCTGTGTTTTTCTAAAATAAATTTTGCTGATGAAAGATTGGGAACATTTAGAAAAACAACTTCATCTTTACTGGGCTATATCTGCATGAAGGCCAACCAGGTAGTGCTTATCAGTTCCTTTCTACTCCCCACACCAGCATATTTTCATTTCCTGCCTGATATTCCTGAACTACAGGCCGACATTGTTTCCAAAGTCTCTCTCACTTGGAAGCCTCTGTAACTTTGCTTCACAATACTTCCTGTTGTGATAAGGCCTCTCTTTCCTGCTTAAAACAACAGGACTTCCCTTCAGCCTGTAACCCTTTTTTTCAAAAGCTCTGTATGCAATGATTTTCTAATGCAGACTGAGAAGAATAGAGACCTCCCCAAAGCAGAAATATGAGGAGTTCTTGTTGGCAGTGGGTCTGCGCAAAATTGGTGGCCACTAGGTTATCTGGGAGAGTGAAAAGGGTTCTGGGTAGAACAGAAGGGAAGAAATAAGTTCTTTTTGATCCCCTTGAAAAGTTGATAGTTGGGAATTGAGTAGGGATCTGGAGGCCTTTTTGGCACCTAAAGCTGCCTCAACAAATAAGCTAGTATTAAATTTCGGTCATATAGTCAGTAGAAAGGAACAAATAGAAAGAATATATGAAGTCAAAGAAAATGGGTTCCTATACTGGCTCTGATGCTTGGGCAAATCACTTAACATCAGTTCATCATCTGTAAAATGATGGGGTTGAATTAGAAAGATTCTAAGATTCTTTCTAGCTCCAAATCAATGACCCCATGACTAACAACCTAAATTCCTACCTCCACTCATAACAAGATATCCTGGAAGAGTAAATAGAACTGCCCATTAACATTTGTATGAATAGCCCAACTCTTGAACTTCCCTCTCCCCAGTGGGTGTTAGCAGGGGAAACTGAATCACTGCCTAACCCTAGTTCAGCCTCCTGATGCTGAATTCCTCTGAGTGAAGCTAAGGATGCCTCACAACGATGTGGGGAAAAGTTTTCTTCATTTTCTTTTTTCCAAATCTCTATCATGGTGTAATGGAAATTGTGTTGCAGTGGGAATCAGGGGACCTGAGTTCACTTCCTGCTTCAGCATCTTACTAGCAGTGTGACTTTGGACAAGTGGCTTGGGCAAACTATTCTCTAGGCCTCAGTATCTTAATCTATAAAATGCAGTCAGAATTCCAAAAGATTCATGATGGAAAATGCTCTCCACATGCAGAGAAAGAACTATGGAGTCTGAATGCAGAGTAATGCAGACTACTTTCACTTTTTTTTCTTTCTTATGGTTTCTCCCTTTCATTCTGATTCTTTTTTTACAACATGACTAATGTGGAAATATGTTTGATTGTACATGTATAACCTATATCAGACTGCTTGCTGTCTTGGGGGGGGGGTGGGAAGGGAAGAGAGGGAGAAAGAAAAATTTGGAATTCAAAATCTTACAAAAATGAATGTTGAAGGGTGTGACCTTGGGCAAGTCACTTAACCCCAACTGCCCTGCCTTCTTCCACTCCAAAAAGCAAAAAGCAAATAATAATAATAATAATATGAATGTTGAAAACTATTTTTATGTGTTATTGGAAAAAAATACCATTAAGTTAAAAAAAAAATGGCAGTCAGATTAAATGATCCCATAGGTCCTCTCCAGATCATAATCTATAATTCTCTGTTCATATCACCTACTCCTACCCCAAACATAAACCATTTCATATCCAAATATCATAGACCACTCCATATATAATTAAGAAACTTGATCTAATTTTAATTAATTTAACTCATCTAATTTTAAGTTAAGTTAGTAAAATAGAATTACTCCTATACGACTCCCTTTCACCTCAGTGACAGAAGCCACTTTCCCTCCTCTATACTCCTGACCAAATAGCCCAGGCTTTGGTCTTTTGTCATAGCCTTACATGGTTATAATATGATAGCCCCAGAATACCCATTCATTTTCATTTAGTTAGAAACCTTGTCTCTAATCATTCCTAATCTTAAATTAGGAACTGTAGTCTCTTGAAAATGTTACAAGTTGTAGTAATTTTCAAGAAAATGTTACTTTAAACTAATATTCAGATAACAGCATCAAGTTTGCTAAATGAAAAACAAAACAACAAGTTTAATCCAATTATCTCATGTAAACTTCACAGTAATCCTAATGAGGTAGCTACTACAGATAATTTATACCCATTTTGCAGATGAGGACATTCAAACTCAGGGAGTTTAAGGGATTTGTCCAAGGCCACACAGCTAGTAAGTGATGAGATGTGAATCTCCCTCATCATGTTTACTTTCAAGGATTTAAAGGTGGGTGCATCATAGGGAAGCCAGCCCAGGAAGGATAAGAGATGCTTAAAAATAAAATTCTGAAGACAGGAAGAGAAACAATTTCAATAAGGAGGGAAAATGGGAACTGTCTGAGGAGACCTATGTGAATGTATAAATAGGAGTTCTCAACCAACTTAGATGTCAAAAAGAAATGTACAGGAGATGGAAGCAAGATCAGGGAACTGAGAATGAAAGTGAATGTACAGGGTACTTTAAAAATATCATCAGGAATGCTAAAACTTACATTGAACTGAGGCTGGAGAGGGAAACTTAGGACAACAAAAAGGGGGTGTCCATGTAGCTATACTGGGAAACAAAAGAAGGGGTAGGGACATTTCTTGGGACAGAGGGGTTATGTTATAACTGGCAACTGAGAGGACAGAACTGCTATTTTATAACATTGTTTCTGTTTTCTATGCCAAGAACAATGACCTTTTCACTGGAAATTACAGAAAACCAATATTGAACTGATAATCAAGAGATGTAGGGAGACAGTAAGAATATGCCTTGCTCCCTATGATGAATTTCAAGTCACCTGTCCAAGGTGAATCACATCCTTGAGCATAGCAAGAAATGGTAGATGTGATTGCTAGATCACTGACAGCAATATTTGAAAGATCATGGATAACAGGAGAAATCAATTGGCTTGAAAGGAGCAAGTGTTATTCCCCTTTTCAGAAAAAAGAAGAAAACAGCATCTAAAACTGCAGGCCACTGAACTGAGTTCTGATTCCTGAGAACATATCCAGGAGGTGGCTTGATAGAAAAGAAAGTGATCACCAAGAGTCATTAAGGCTTTGTCAAGAAGAGGAAATGGGGACGGCTAGGTGGCACAGTGAGTAAGAGCGCTGGCCTCTGAGTTGGGATGACCCGGGATCGAATCCGGCCTCAGAAAATGATCACCCACACATAAACAATGACTGGCCCTGTAACCTTGAGCAAGTTACTTAACCCCAATTGCTTTAAAAAAAAGGGGGGGGGGCGCGGCTAGGTGGCTCAGTGAGTAGAGTGTCAGCCCTGGAGTCAGAAGGACCTGAGTTTGGATCCGGCCTCAGACACTTAACGCACACACAAACAAAAAAACCTAGCCATGTGACCTTGGGCAAGTTACTTAACCCCAATTGCCCTCCAAAAAAAAAGAGGGATTAAATGAGGGGATTGCTTTAGATACAGTTTAACTATTTAGTTAAGCTTTTGATAATATATCTCATGACATTTTTGTGAAGAAGATGGGTTGGATGATAGTATAATTAGAAGGATTCTGAGCCAGTTGGATAACTGGACTTGAGTAATTGTTAATGGTCCAATGCCATCTTGGGAAGAAACTTCCAGGGGAATGCACTAGGGATAACGTACTTACCCTTATGCTATTATTATATCAATATTATATTATATATTCTATTATGGTAATATCATTATATTACATATGCTATTATATTATTATGTATGACATTATCATCAATGACTTGGATAAGGGATAGGTGGTACAGTCATTGAATTTTCAGATGACAGAAAGCTAGGAGGAATAGCTAACACAGTCAGGGTGGATCCCAAAATATCTCATCAGGCTAGAATTCTGTCAGTCTAATAAGATGAAATTCAATAGTGATAAATGTAAAGTTTTACACCCGAGATCCCCCATTCCCATTCTGAAAAAGATCAATGTCAGTCAGCAGTGTGAACCAGAAGTCAAAAATGTTAATGCAATTTTGAGCTGTATTAAGAGACATAACTTTAGGAGTGTGCTGGTAAATATTTAATAATAAACTCTCAAAAAAAGCATACGACAGACTTTTTTTTTTTTGCTTTTTGGAGGGCAATTGGGGTTGACTTGCCCAAGGTCACTCACATAGCTAGTTTTTATGTTAAGTGTCTGAGGCTGGATTTGAATTCAGGTCCTCCTGACTCTAGGATTGGTGTTCTATTCACTGCTCCACCTAGCTGCCCCAACATGACACACTTTTAAGTTTATTCTGCATTATTAACATGCTTCTCCTTTACTTTCTTAAGTTTGGACAATCAACAAAACAATAAATCAAGCCAGAGGCAGTATTTGCAGATGAGGTTTAAATGCTCATGTGGAAAATTTAACAATCAGCTAAAGATTCAACCTTGCATGGATACATCCCTGCAGAGCTTTCTACTCTGCCCCAGTGAGACCACATCTGGAGGACTGTGTTTGACTTGGGCGCCACAGTTTAAGAAGGACATTAATAAATGGGAAAGAATCCAGGGTAGGACAGCCAGGATTAATGAATGGTCCTTATCAACTGAGGATCGGGTGAAAGAACAGAGAATGTTTAGTCTGGGTAAGAGAAACTTCAAAAGGAACATGATAACAGCTTTCCAGTGTCTAAAGGACTGAAGTTTGTAAAAGGGATTAGGCTTGTTGAGTTTAACCTTGGAAGACAGAATAGCAAGTATATGGCTGGAAAATGCAAAGAACCCAATTTGTGCTGCACGTCAGGAAAAGTGTCCTAACCATTAGCTGTCCAAATGTGGCATGGGCTTGGAGAGGTACTGAGGTCCTCATCCTAACAGATCTTCAAGCAAGGGGTTCGTGACTACTTGCTGAATATGCTATATCAGAGATTTCCTTTCACATGCTGATCGAACTAGATGGATATTCTTAGATTCTGTGAACTGCAATCTCTTTTTCCTTAGAGGATAGTAAAAGAGATTTGGTAAATACAGACTTCTTAGAAGTATTGCAAATACGTTTCAAAATGCTGCTACTCTAAATGGAAAGCTGAAAGTGAGTGGCCTTGAAATACCCCTTTAATACCCCTATGTTTTTATTATTCTCTCATTTCTTTGGTGACTATTTTTATTTCAATTATCAAATGTTCATTTTTCTTTCTCTCCTTCACCCGTGAAAAGAAAGGAAAGATGAAACTCTTATAACAAATGTGCTTAGTCAAGCAAAAACAAATTCCCTTATTTCCCATGGCCAAAAATGTGTGTTTCATTCTGTGGGTTTAGTTTTAGTCCATCACCTCTTAGCCAGGAAACGGGTGCTATTAAATCCATCCCTTCCTTTCCATATTCATGGCCTCCACAGACAATAGATGGCTTCTTAGAACAATATACACAAAGACGAGCGAAATGAGAATGAAGATCTCACTAAAAGACAACTAAATTCTGATTAAGTGCAGCAAGAGGTCTCAAAGAACAGAGGCTTTTCTCTCTCAATAACTGGAGGGCCATGGAGGTAGAATGTTACTTTGGTCATTAGTTTTGCTTAATATTTTTTATTTGTTACCAAAGAGGTTTCAATGGAGGGAAGGAGTATTGAGGAAAAAAGGGAGAAAGGAGTGTGGAATGAATGGAGCAGTATATCAAGAAATGACTATGATAAAAGAAAAAAAAATTAAATATACAGTGGTATTACTGCTTAAAATCCATTCAAACAACGTATATAATATCTACCACCTTTATCTACCCTGTCTTTTTTTTTTTTTTTTTGCTTTTTGAAGGGCACTTAGGATTAAATGACTTGCCCAAGATCGCACAGCTAGTAAATGATTTGAACTTAGGTCCTCCTAACTTCAGGGCCAGTGCTCTATTCACTGTGCCACCTAGCCGCCCCTACCCTGTCTTTCATCTTAAATGCCCTCCACATAATAAGGTCATAGAAGCATGGGTTCACAGATTTTGAGCTGGAAAGGACATTGAAGGCCACATACTCTAATTCCCTTATTTTGCAGATTTAGAAGCTGAGACTCAGAGAAGTCAGCTCTCTTGCACAGGATTCCAAAGACGGTATGTAGCAAAGCTGACATTTGAACCTAGGTGCAGGGAATGATGCAAGGAAAGAGTGATAAACCCACTTTCTTAAACTCCTTTCTTTGTTGCAGAAGAATAGACTGACCATTACCTTTCTAGACAATTTATCATCTTTTGTGTAGTAAAATAAGAAAAATCCAAAGTACTCATCATATTGTTTTTTTTAAAAATCATGAACAAGGGGGCAGCTAGGTGGCACAGTGAGTATAGCGCCAGCCCTGGAGTCAGAAGGACCTAAGTTCGGATCCGGCCCCAGACACTTAACACACACAAACAAAAACCTAGCCGTGTGACCTTGGGAAAGTTACTTAACCCCAATTGCCTTCCAAAAAGCAAAAAAAAAAAAATCATGAACAAAAATACTATATGGAAGGGAATGAACATTTATTAAGCACTCTGCTAAGTGCTTTAACACATTTGATTCCCATAAGAACCTTGAGAGGTACATGTTATGATTATCCCCATTTTAAAGTTCAGGAAGTGTAGCTAGGTGGCTAGGTGGCTCAGTGAATAGAGCACTGGCCCTGAAGTTAGGAGGATCTGAGTTCAAATTTGACCTCAGACACTTAACACTTATTAGCTGTGTGACCTTAGGCAAGTCACTTAACCCAAAAAAGAAAAAAAAATTCAGGATACTGAGGTTAAATGACCCACCCAAGATTATATAACTAAGTAAGTGTCTGGTGCAGGCTTTGAATTCAGGCCTTCCTGACTGCAGACCTAGAACTTTATCCATTGAGCAGGCTTGCTACCTATACACCATTGGCCTTTGTTGGTCTCTACAGTGTTACCTTTACAACTCAATGAACATAAGGATTTAGTTAATGTATGCTCCATACCAGACTCACATCCCATCAAAAACAGCTGTTGACTTTATAGGTCAAAAAAAATAAATAAATCACAGTAACTAAATCCTGTTCATTTCTTTCTTCTCTCCCTTTCTTACCTGTGCTGTTTTTTAATTGCTCATTCAGTAACATCTGCACTGGCAATTCATTTCAAATGCACTTAAGATTATTGCCCAGCAATAAGAACTGACAGAAAAAAAGCTGGTGTCAAATTCTAGAAATTCCAGGAGAGGAGGAAACAGTCATAAATAGTACAGAAAATGATGTGGCGATTACAGTCACAAATAAGTGGGTAGTTGGTAAGGAAATGCTCGTCCTTCAGTTTCCTACAATCACACAGACACACCAGGCCTGGAGTGTGGAGTCAGGAAAACCTGAGTAAGATACTTACTAGCTGTATGACCCTGGACAAGTCACATAACCCTGTTTGCCTCAGTTTCCTCATCTGTAAATGAGCTGCAGAAGGAAATGGCAAATCAATGCGGGGGGGTGGGGGAAATCCCCAAATGAGGTCAGATGCAACTGAATGACAAATACACCAGCTGTTCCTCATTTTGGTAGGATATTTAAATCAATTAGAGATACTACTTATTCTAAAAGTTTCTGTCCTCACCCTCCCTTATTGATGCAAGAGTCTTAAGCTCACAGACACCATCAAGGAAAGGTTCCTGGTTGTTCCTGTCCTGGGAGTCACAGGATCCTGATCTGAGAGAGGCCTCATTTGACCTTATCTTTTCCTTCACCCTTCTGAAGGGCTGTGGCAAATGAGAGGTGATGAATTAAACATGAACGATGTATTGATTTGTTTTTCTTAGTTTTGTGAAACAGCTAGGTGGTGCAACAGATAAAGCACTAGGCCTAGAGCCAGGAAGACCAGAGTTCAAATCCAGCCTCTGAGGCTTATTACCTGTATGGCCTCAGGCAAGGTACTTAAGGGCAAACCACTCCAGTGTTTTTGCCAAGAAAACCCCAAGTGGAGTCACAAAGAGTGGTATATAATTAAACAACAATAAACCTCCAAGGATCAATTGAGATAATATTTGTAGAGCATTCAGCATAGTGCCTGGCACATAGTAGGCCCTAAACAAATGCTTATTCTCTTCCCATTCCCCCACTCCCATTTATATTTCGCTATTATCAGGAATGGCTTTTTCAGGATAGGGGAGAGCCTTTGGGAAGTAACAACAAAACTCTGATTTAACTTTTCTTTTTGAGGGGGGAGGCAAGGCAATTGGGGTTAAGTGACTTGGCCAAGGTCACAGAGCTAGTAAGTGTGTCAAATGTCTGAGGAAAAATTTGAACTAAGGTCTTCCTGATTCCAGGGCTGGTGCTCTTTTCACTTCGCCACCTAGCTGCCCCTGTTTAAAAGTATTTTGTAAACTACAAAGCATTCAACAAATACTGTCACCACCATAATAATGATCATCAGATTTGCCTGGGAAAGGCTTAGGAAATGGAGGCAGGACTCTTGGATTTGAGTCCCAGGTTGCCCAGATTTGTGACTGTTTGATGGTATCTCAGAGGCCAGTTTCTTCATCTCTGTAATGGACAACCAATGGTATTGGTTTAATACTTTTACAAGGTACTTCACTGGACTGTTGTGAAGAAGGGGTTTTGAACACTTTGTAAATATAACCAATTACTGTTAATTTGCAGGAACTTAAGAGGTCCCAGGGTCAGCATTTGGGAGCACTCACCATTTACCAAGAAGACCCATTTTTAGAATGTTCTCCATAGACTGTCATCCTCATGGCAGACTCTGTCATACACATGCCTCTTTCTTTACATTCTTCTTTGTGAAATTAACTACCATCAACCAGTACAAACATTTCAAAAAACAAACAAAAAAAGAACAAGAAGAAACTGTAAGAAATGATGTTACATAGAATTTGCCTCAGAGGAATGGTATATTTATGTGATGAGTAGACATCTTCCACTTGAAGACCTCCCACTAATTAAGACCTCCTTAATCCATTCAACTTTTGGACAGCACTAATTGTTTTTAGTGTTTGCTTGTTTGTTTTTCCTATGCTAAGCCTAAATATGGCTCTCAACTACTTCTACCCATTGCTTCCAGTCTGGCTAGAACAAGGCTAATCCTTCTTCCACATGACAACCTTTCAAATATTTAAAGACAACTACTATATCCCTGTTATGTCTTTTCTGCTTTGAAATAAACAACCCTCCTCAGTAATGGTATTTTACACATATACAAAATTTCTATCCTTAGCCTGCTTTATTGCACACAAAAGCCATGCCAAAAACTTTATTCTTGCTTCCTCCTTGGTGATCATCCCAGAACATTCCTTCCATTGTTCACTCTGCTTTGGAAACCTATATGGACTTCCATGTCTTAATGCCACCCTCAAAGAACTAACAATCTGTTTTCCTATCATGCATTCCTGATGAAGGCTTTTGATGGTAGACTTCTGCAGACCCAACTCTTAAAACATATTTCTCTTTGAAAAGCTTTTCTGTGTTCTCTCTTCTTTGTGCAGATTCTGAATAGGAAGGAGAGGTTTTTTTTTTTTTAAGTGCCTACTTTGGGTCAGGCACTGTTCTAAGCGCTTTGTAAATATTATCTAGTTTGATCCTTACCCTGGTGGGGGGTAGGTAGGTGCTATTATTAACCCTATTTTACAGTTGAGGAAATTGAGGCAAGACAAGTTAAGTGACTAATAGGGGAAGACTTGTTATTCAGTCATGTCTGGCTCCTCATGACCCCATTTGGGGTTTTCTTGGAAAAGAAACTGGAGTGGTTTGTCATTTCCTTCTACAGCTCATTTTACAGATGAGGAAACTGAGGCAAACAGGATTAAGTGACTTGTACATGGTCATACAGCTAGTAAGGGTCTGAGGCTAGATTTGAATCAGTTCTTCCTGACTCCAGACCTGGCGCTCTATCCACTGTGCCACTGAGCTGTCCTGTTGCTGTTTTATAAATGCTGTATGTATTTTGCCAACTTTCTTTTCCCAGTGACCTTTGAAGAAACAGAAAATGTTCCAAGGCAGTGTTTCTAATGTAACCTCAAAATAACTATTTTTCCTTTGGCCATAAATTCTTCCAGACAGTAAATGGTAGGAACACATTAGTAGGGGAGAAGATTAACAAACTGTAGTATATGGATGTAATGTGATAGTGGAACTTTAAAAATTATAAACATGAAAATTTTGGGAAACTTTGGCAGAATCACATGAATTGAAGCAGCAGCGAAGGAAGCAAAATTAAGAAAACAATTTGCACTAATAATAACAGTGATAGCTGGTATTTCTATTCTGCTTTAAGATTTGCAGAGTGTTCTACAAATAGCATGACATTTGATTCTCACAACCCAGGGAGGTGGATGCTATTATCAATACCATTTTACAGAAGAGGAAAGTGAGTCTAAGAAAGGTAGAATGACTTGTTACGGTCACATAGCTAGTCAGAGGCTGAATTGTCTAGGTCAAGTGCTTTATACACTGTGCTAGTAAACCACGATAACAGAGAGGGAAATATTAAGTAAAGACACCAGAACAGTGATTAATATGAGCAATTTTGATTCTGGAAGATTGATCAGGAAAGACTGGGGGAATCCACCTTTCCAATTAAGGCCAGGTGGTCATGGACTATAGATGTGGAATGAAGTATATTTGCTGTGCAGAAGTATCTTCCTTCCTTCCTTCCTTCCTTCCTTCCTTCCTTCCTTCCTTCCTTCCTTCCTTCCTTCCTTCCTTTCCTTCTTCTTTCTTTTTTCTTTCTTCTTTCTTTCCTCCTTCCTTCCTTCTTTTTGCTTAACTATCCTTGTTTTTTTTCATAAGACATGTATATGGTATATATACATTAAATAGATTATTGAATAAATGAATACGTACATATAAAAGAGTGGGAAAGGAGGAAAGCATTCTTTCACCCTGTTTATACAAAAGCAGTGATTCTTATCTCTCCTGGTCAACATTAGGGAAATAGAGTTATGTTGTTTAGTTGTTGTTCAGTCATTTTCAGTGGTTTCTGATTCTTTGTGACCCCATTTGGGGTTTTCTTGGCAAAGATACTAGAGTGGTTTGCCCAGGGCCACAGAGTGACTCTATCTGCTGTATCACCTCCTGGTCCCAGTTATGGGCCTAGTTATGGATTCCGTATAACTGAAGTAATTGTAGACTCTTAGAACCTACTCTAGTCACAGAGGTAAATATAATAGTAATTGCCATTATTATTACATAATAATGTAATTATTTTATTTAGAAGATTTAGAGTTGGAAGGACCTAAACCCCTTATTTTATTGATAAGGAAACAGGCCCAGAGAAGTTATGTCACAGCTGGAACCCAAGTCCTCTGGCTGCAGATTCTAATGACAAATAATAAATAAGAGCAGTATTTCATCTACTTTAATATTAATATTTATTTAGTCTTCTAAAATCCAATGCTTTCCCCACTATGCTCCCTCTGATTCAGGAGCTCAGTACTACTCAGACTTCTGGGTCTGGCTTGGTTCCATTATACAGAATGTAACAAATTTACTTTGGGCATAGAAACCAAAAGCTAGGTGTGATGTGTCTATCTTACAGCTACACTGTTATCTACATGTTGTTTCCCTCATAAGGGCAGAGACAGAGTTTTTATCTTTCATTCTATAAACAGAACAGGGAAGCTAGGTGCTACAGTGGATAGACTGCTAGGTCTGGAGAGAGTCAGACTCATCTTCTTGAACTCAAACCTAGCCCAGACACTTACTAGCTATGTGACCCTGGGCAAGTCACTTAGCCCTGTTTGCCTCAGTTCCCTCGTCTGTAAAATGAGCTACAGAAGGAAAATGGTAAACCACTCCAGTATCTTTGCCAAAAAAACCTAAAGGTGGTGGTGGGGGGGGTTACAAAAGAGTTGGACACAATGGAAAAGTGACTAAATAATAATAAATAGAAACCAGACACATTTTGAAAAAGAACTTTCAAGGAAAAAAAATGAATATATTGCTATTAGGGTATTGGTATATCAGAGCAGTGCACTAGGAATTCATAGAGAACTAGAAAGATCTTCTGAAAGGTTCTAAAGGGAACAGGGCAGGGAGTGGTCATCACCACCCCAGCCCCCTTTTCTGGAGCAACCAGGGAACAAATGCCGAACTCAGATGTGGGAGAGGTGCCTGACAAGCCAGGGGAGCTTCCAGGTGGGGACAGAGCCTGCCGTCCTCACTGAGAGGCCCTATTTCACGCTTTTGGCTTCTTGTCAAGTTATTGTCCTTTTAAAATCAGACTGAACATGAGTGGGAAGAATGAAATGGGCTTTTGTTGCTTCACATAAGACTGCTGAAAATATTAGGTGCCAAGATGAAATTGTAAGCCACCAAGGAGACCTGACACCCAGGATTTCAGAGAATCGCAGATTCTGAGCTGGAAGGGAATTCAGAGGCCATATGATAGTCCAACATCCTCATTTTACAGATGAGGAAACTGAGGCCCAGAATGGTTAAGGTCAGTTGGTAGTGAGGATGAGAGGTGGAAGGAATTAATACTGGGTCCTCTGACTCCAAAGTCATTATCGTATGATTTACATAGAGTCCTGCTGCACAGATGAATTCCAAAGGCCGATCTTGACTAGGAGAAATCAATGAAGACTAAATATGGAAACATGGAGAGGTCTGGTGACAAAGGATGAAGGAATGGTTGTGTGGAGAGACCTCTGGCACTACCCTGGGCTTTTAGGCATAGGAATATGTAGGTAGCTGTTTTTATCTAATCTATCTTTCACAACCCCTTTCCTTTCCCAGTTAAAACTTGCCTAATATGGGAATTTAGGATGCTGTATCTATAGGAAGATGCAGCTGAAGCCCTAGCTACATTGTTGGGTTAGATTAGGTTATTTTGTTTTCATTCACACCCATAGGACCAGCAAGGATGACAAGATAAAAACGGTAAATGTTACAAATTCACTGTTGGGGAAAACTATGAATTATTCAACTATTCTGGAATTATACTAAAAACGTGACTAAATTGCATATGCTCTTTGACCATTAATACCACAACTAGTACTCCATCCCAAAGAGGGCAAAGACTGAAAGGCTTGTAATATATACGCATACAAATATGTACACATCAAAATGTACCTTTTGGGTCTGCAAAGAACTTAAAAACAAAATATATGCCCTTCGTTTGGAGGAAGCCTGCCCAAATTGTGGTATGGGATGTAATAGAATAGTATGAATACTTTTAAAAATCTAGAGAACTCTGGGAATATCCATATAAACTAGCTCAGAAAAAAGTCAGTAGAATCAGAAGAATAATTTACTCAATAACCAGAATACTGTGAAGGTAAACTATTTGTAAAACCACCAGAGCTCCATTGCTGCAGTGCCCGATGTCAATTTCAGAGAACTAACAGTGAAACTTGTCTCCCTACTTTCTACAAAGAGGTAATAGACTAAGGGTACATATCACTATCAGGCATATCCAATGTCATTTGTGGTTGTTCAGTCATTTTCAGTCATGTCTGACTTGTGACCCCATTTGGGGTTTTCTTGGCAAAGATATTGGGGTGGTTTATCATTTTCTTCTCCAGTTCATTTTACAGATGAGGAAACTGAGGCAAACAGGGTTAAGTGACTTGCCCAGGGTCACACAACTAGTAAGCGTATGAGGCCAGACTAGAACTCAAGAAGGTGAGTCTTCCTGACTCCAGGCCTGGCACACTATCCACTGTGCCACTTAGCTGCCTGTCCAATGTCTGTAGTCCCAACTGGGCCTGAATTCAGGAAAATTTGAGATCAAATTCAGCTTCCAACACTTACCTGAGCAAGTCACATAATCCACTGTCTTATCTCAGTTTTATCAACTCTAAAATGGGGATGATAAAAGGTCCCACCTGCCAAAGTTGTTGTGAGAACCAAATAAGATAATAATTATCAAGTGGTAGGTGTAGTGCCTGGCATACAGGAGGTGCTTAATAAAAGCTTATTTCCTCCCTTATTTATTTTATTTAGCTGTATTTCTTTATAACAAAGGCTATGGGTGTGCAGGAGAAGAAAGATTATTGAAAATTTGCTGTTTAAGCGATACTCAGTAGTGCTTGAAGAACCAGCTTCTGAACTGGGAAGACCCAGTTCATGGGTTCAAGTCCCACATCTGACAGTATTGGTTATGTTCCCATGGGCAATTCATTTAATCTCTCAGTTTCTCAGAGATTACAAACTGCAGAGCAAAAATACCAACAAAATCCCAGGTCGACAGAAAAATAAAAAAGGTTCATACAGACATATAATTTGCATAGTAATCACCTAATCATTTCCACTGCCTTAATAATCAGGCATTACCCTGTTGTATACCAGGCATTTCCCTCAGTCCTTCATGGTTCCTCCCTCTTGCCCTTCCCTCCATTAAACTCTCATTTAAGTTGTTGAGGTCATTTTGGTTTTAGGGAAACTTATGATTTGATTAAAGTAATTCATAGTAATTTTTAAGTCACAAAATCTTCTCAGGGACTATATTATACATGTATGTGTATATACACATACATACACACATACACATACACATACACACACATACACATATATTTAAAGACTTTATTTGTTTATTCAAAAGAACCTCTAATTCAGTGGTTCTTTTAACCTGGGATTCATGTAGGGTCTGTGAATAGATTTCAAGAGGCCTATGGGAGAAAAAAAAATTTATTTTGCTATCACTGGTTTCCTTTGTGATCTAATGTATTTTATCTTAGACCTTTTAAAATGGACCACCAAAGGAGTCTATGATACAAAATAAGGTTAAGAACTCCTGCTCCAGGGGCAGCTAGGTGGCTCAGTGAATAGAGTGCCAGCCCTGGAGTCAGGAGGACCTGAGTTCAAATCTGGCCTCAGACACTTGACACAATTATTGGCCATGTGACTTTGGGCAAGTCACTTAACCCCATTTGCCCTCCAAAACGCAAAAAAGAAGAATTAGAAGAAGAATTGGTGATCTCTAGGAAGACATAGTATCATATACTAAGGGCTAGAAGGGATTTTTGAGGTCCTCTAGACCCTTCAATGAGGCCCAGAGAAGTAGGTGGAAGGACTTGTCCAAAATCATATGAGCCAAGATTTGAACCCTAGATCTAAATCTTTTCCCCTTGAGCTTGCTGTTTCTCTCTCACTGGGCAAGCAGCAGGACGGGCTTTGGGTGCTGGCCTACTTTCCAGTAATTCCTCTCTCCTGACCCAGTTGTATCACCCTTGTAAACTGAGCAGTCTAAGGTTACTTTCAATTCAATCAGCTGACCTAAGTGACCTGGGGTTCATCTGGCCACTCCCAAGGAAGAAGCTACTCTTCACTACTCACACACACAAAAATGTAGTGAGGACATATATCTTTGCTGCTGTCTCCCTTCCTGTTGAATCATAGGCAAATTTGCTGGCTCTGGCTATTTTGCTCTGAAAGAACTGTAACACTCAAGACCTAGCACCATTTTCTGAAAGAAACAAAACAATGTAGTAGAGAATTGGAGCGTGGAGTCCTATGAAGACAGGACAAGCTATGGCAGGGCTAAAGACCACATTGGTGAGCAACCAGTGGGGCAGAACCTAGACAGCAGAAAATGGAAAGGACCTATAACAGCAGGTCAAAGGGTGAGGAAAGTCAGTGCTCAGCATTTTAGGAAGAGAGAATAGAGACCGGTAAAGGAGCAACCACCAGAAAACAGAGGGAAGAACCAGCCAGGGAGAAAGAAACAGAGTCTCACGTGAAAGGTCCATGGACTTCCTCCCTATGGTGGGAATGAGGGTCCCCTTCAGAGAACTACTGTAAATCACATGAACTGAACCAATATATTAGTCTAGGATGACAAATGATGCCCTTGTCTCCTCTAAGTAGAGAGGTAAGAGACTATATAATGTCAGATGGGGTAGTTGTATGGGTTGATTTTTCTTTGTGAGCAGGGAGAAATCCTGGGGGGTAGGTGGTGAGGACAAAAAGAAATATCAGGGAAGATCTATGTTATAGAAAACTACAGGCATGTTACACACACACACACACACACACACACACACACACACAGAGTGTGCAGTGTGTTCTTTCTTAAAAAAAAAAAAGAAAGAAAGAAAAAGAAAAAACCAAACAAATCCACAAAACTCAATGGATCCCTGGGGGTAGGCCAAAAGGGTAGAATGTTTGACTCTCTAGTGAACACCAAGTTCTTTCACGTCGCGCCCCCAGCCAAGGTACAGCTATAAATTAAGAGGACATATAGGAGCTCTGTGTACTCTCCAAGTTGTCTATATACTTTCTTGTGTAAGGATCACAAGTGCTATTTGACTCAGGCTTTAGGAGCCTGAATATAAGAAGGAACTTATCAACACCGTTTGGAGTGTTACAAGTTAATATTTCTGGGTATTGCCTTCTTGAATGCTGAATGAGTCAGGTAAGTGGCAAGACTGAGCTTAAGACTTCCCTTCAGGAAATGTCAAATATTGACCTCAGGCTTCACCTGGGTTGGGACAGATGAAACAGAGAAAATTTTGAGAGATTCTTCCCACCTCCAAAAAAAGTTACCCAGATCCTTTGTTTCTGGAGGGAACATCAGACAAACCGGAGGATTCCTTGCCCTGCACTCCAGGCTATCCAGGAGCAGCAAGTAGTGCAGTGGGGCATATGGAATGGGTCTCCTCTACTTCCTGGGATCCCATTTTCATTTTCGTAAGGGAAGACTGGCTTCTTATTCAGTCCGTGGAAGAAAGGAAGGAACTAATCTCAGGAAAAAATTTCAAGTTGATAAAATCTGCATCAGTGCTTTTCTATCTTGTTCTCTACTCACTTTTCCTGTCTCCTATGGCATAATGTTTCTCCCCATAGAAATATTCTTGGGTAGAGAGAATATTTTTGGTGATTTGAGAGACAAGTTGGGGGATCCCAGTCACCTGGATCTCCCTGGGTGATGATAAAGATATGGAAACCTTAGGGCATTCTGTCCTTTGAACTTCAGCCTGACTTCAGTCTGTGGATACCTCCAAAAAGGAAGAGGTGACAACTCATGGGAACCAGATCATTATAATCAGAATATTTAAAAGGTGAAATGTATAGGCATGAAAGATAAATGTTCAATTAAAATTTCACCAGTAATTTGTGAATAAAGTCCATAATAAGGCTACTGACTCAAAGGTAGTTTTTGGATACATTTATGCTTTTATAAAATATGGCTATTTTACCTTAGTTACTAGTCTCTATTTGCCAATTTTCTGTAGAAAACCATCACTTAGATGGCTTCAAGTTATAGAGTGATTTTTGAGAATATATGAACAGAAAAATAGTTCTTAAGTGCTTACTATGTTCAAAACACTGTACTGAGCATTAGAGATAGATATAAAAAAACAAAGACAATCCTCAAAGAATTCACACATTAAGCTCATAAGAGGGATGTGGTAGGCAGGGAGGGGCATTCTGGTGCAAAAAATAACAGGGACAGTGAAGAGAAGTCAAAGGGGAGGAGACTGATACAGGACTATGGCAGCGTTGATTTGATCATGGTTCCAGAAATTATGGAGGGGATTGAGCTGAGAGTAGAGGAGACTTAAGATGAGGTTATATTGAGAAGACAGTCAGGGGAATAGGGAGTGAAGAACTCCAGCAAGGCTGGAGAACTCCTGAAATGGTGGACCAGATGAGGTAGTCATGAGAGGGAGAGGGACAGGGTGGAAGTTCCAGAGATGAAAGGGTTAAAACTTAAGGGCATTGTTTCTGATTTGGGTCTTGTAGTTTAAGTTCCAGTTGTAGTTTCGGAAGCCCAGGTCCTTACAGTATTCCACAGATCACCCTACCTACTTAGGGGTAGGACCTTCTTTGATCAAGCCTGAAATTTATTCTGATCTTCATTTTCCTGTGACCCATGCAGGAAAGAGCAGGTTGTGGATAAAACTAAGTATTCTTTTGAGAAACTCATTTTTTTCTTTTGATCTTAATGTACATTTGGCATTCAGGGGTTTTTTCTTAATATGTTTCCGTTTACAAATGTATGACCTCAATCTCCTTTTAACAAAGCATTACTAGATCTGGAAAAGGATGTGGAGATTATAAATGGAAAAATCCTTCAAGTCTTCAGCCTGGGGTATTAGTGCTGTTTCAAAGCATATGTATGCATATTTTCACAGAAGGCTAGCCTACAAAAAGGTCACTTAATAAAAGAGGAACAGGGATCTTTGGAAACCATAGCTAGAAAGATATTAAAATGGAAAATAGCTACTACCTTGACAAAAGAATGATAGGAAGCAGGCACATTTAAAAAAATATATAGTCAACTAGGTATATATTATAAATATATAATACATATGTTTCAGAGAGAGAGAGAGGGAGAGCGCTCTCTGATTTGTGTCATTCCTGGGGTGACAATGTGTGAGAACCACTGGAAGGGGTTGGGAGGGGTCATCAATCAATAATAAATATTTCTTGTATGCTATGATACATTGCTGTCAAGCACCTACTGTGTGCCAAGTACAATGTTAATGTAGCTTTCTTCATATCTGGGTTGGTTTTTTCCCATTTACTTTCTAGTTGTGTGACTTTAGACAAATCATTGAGACCTACTCTTTGGGCCTCAGTCTCCTCATTTGTAAAAAAGTAAATTGGACTACATGACTAACATTTTATAATTTAGAAATGGTCTTAATTTTAATTTTCTTTTTTTTTTTTTTTGCTCTTTTTGGAGGGAAATTGGGGTTGACTTGCCCAAGATCACATGGCTAGTTTTTGTGTTAAGTGTCTGAGATCGGATCTGAACTCAGGTCCTCCTAACTTCAGGGCCGGTGCTCTATTCACTGCCGCCTAGCCACCCTTAATTTTCATTAATTTTCATGTTCAGTCAGGGTTTTCCTCTGTAGGTATCTTCAACCAAGATGAACCATTTTCTTTCCTTTAGCTTTTGTGTGTGTGTGTGTGCGCTTTCCTTCATCTATTTTCTGAGTTAAAAAGACAAACCATCCCTTGACTTCAGCACAAAAGCTTGTGTCTAACTTCCCAGTTGTCTCAGGTTTCCAGAGCACTTTGGCTTATTATTATTATTTTTTAATTCCCTTCAAGTATGAACAGCTCCCCACCCCCCTCACCTCCTGTTTTCTAGAATTTGTAAAGCAATGATTGCTTACGGACTTGCAGTCCCTTTGACCTAGTTCCTGGAGAAACCGCCTTAAGAATCACAGAGAAGATCATTAAAATCACAGAATCTAATTTAGAAATAGAAATTTAAATAAGACTTTAACATGGTTCTTTGTGGCATTAAAAGCTTTTGTAAAATAAACAATTAGTAGACTTCCATATAGGTTTCCTCTTTCTCTTATATCTGTCACATAGCAAAGATCCTGGTCCTTGCTATATCACATGGCTACTGCTTTCCTTGTTACATTTCTATCCAGTTCCATCTCTGGAAATGGTGAAGAACAGTTAGTCCAGGAAAACTTTATCTAATATCCTGCTATGGTGGGGAGCAGGATGCTAGATAATTATAATTGCTACTGTCAGCTTTCTCATTGCCTTTCTTATACAGAAAAATCAGTCATGAGAATCAGAGTTGGAAAGGACTTTGGAGATTTGAGCCCAAGCTTCTTGTTCTACAGAGAAGAAACTGAGGCCCAGAATGCGAAGATCATATGCTCTAGGTTACACAGTGGATTGGTATTAATACTAAGACTAGAATCCAGAACTTCTGGTCTCCAGTTTAAAAATCTCCAAAGCAGTCTCTAAAAATCTCTAAAAATATACCAAGGAAGTGCAACTTAGGACATTTTTTAAATCTTGAACCACTTCCTTGGTAATTCACATGTTAAAGAAAAAAAACAATGCAAACATGATTGGACTAGGTAATTTCCCAATTTTAGTTTCTAATCTCTAAGATTTTGTGACATCTGTTTTCTGGGTGGCCAGGAGAAGTTAGCTTATGTTATGTTCAGAAAATGGCTGAAACCATGGCATTATGTGGTTTTGCTAAACTGTCTTGGGAAAATATACTGGGGTGTGGGGAAAGATAACTGTCTGAGTATGAGTTGGAAAGCATCTGTTGCTTCATACAAAATGTATCCAAATAAAATATACCTTCCACCTCCCAATAGAGAGGTGGGTATTATGGGTATGAAATAGAGTATACATTGACAGGTAAGGCTCCTCAGTCTGTTGGCTTTGAATAAATGACTTCTTTTTTTAATTACAAGGAAAGGTTAAAAGGGGGAACAGGTAAGAGGTTTTAAAAACAAAAGACAATAATAATCTATTTTAAAATATGTCCAAATAAATAAAAGAATGTTAAATCATTTCAGAAGAGTGTAGAGCAGCTAGATGGTGTAATGGATAGAGTGCCAGGTATGGAGTCAGGAAGACTCATCTTCCTGAATTGAATGAAATCCAGCCTCAGATACTTACTAGCTTTGTGACCCTGGGCAAGTCACTTAAACCTGTTTGTCTTAGTTTTCTCATGTCTAAAATGAGCTGCAGAAGGAAATGGCAAACCCCTCCAGTATCTTGGCCAAGAAAACCCAAGATGAGGTCATGAAGAGTCAGACATGACTGAAAGACTGAACAAAAACAAAGGGGTTCCAACTGTCAAATTTCCATCAGCCTTGATATAAGGAGCTACTCCTACATTCAGCCAGAGTCCTACTGACTCTCCTTTTCTAATATTTTTATTTTATATCTCCCTCTCAAGCCATCATTTTATATCTGCATTACTACGACAGCTGTCTTTCTGTCTTCACTTTCCCCATCTTCCTTGCTCTTGCCATGAGTGGGTCATGTATACTGCTATTGGAATAAAAAAAGTCTTCCTTGGGGCAGCTAGGTGACGCAGTGAGTAGAGCGTCGGTCCTAGAGTCAGAAGGACCTGATTTTGGTTCCGGCCTCAGACACTTAACGCACACACAAATAAAAACCTAGTCGGGTGACCTTGGGCAAGTTACTTAATCCCAATTGCCCTTCAAAAAGCAAAAAAAAAAAAAGTCTTCCTCAAACTCTATATATACATTACTCCCTTGATGAAAAGTTTATATTGTCTCTCTACTGCTTATTAGATTCAAGCTAAACTTTTCACATTCATAATTAATTAATATTTCTTCCTTCCTTCCTGTCTTCCTTCCTGTCTTCCTTCCTGTCTTCCTTCCTTCCTTCCTTCCTTCCTTCCTTCCTTCCTTCCTTCCTTCCTTCCTTCCTTCCTTCCTAACCTTCTACCTCTGATTCTTGCTCACCCCTTCTGGTGTCCCTGAGTTGTTGCTAAAAGCAACCTGCTTGTCATTCCCCCCATATGGTTTACTACTTCATACTTCTGAAGCTTGGCTCGCACCATGAATCTAGCTGGGAATATGCCTTCCTTCTTCTCAGCTAGATTTCCATTGCTTCCTCTCAGAAGCTCTCTCGACCTGATCCTACTCTGCTTTAATCACTTCTTTACAATAATTTATGTCTTATTTAAGGACTATTACTTTGCATTTCAAATCAACAGATAATTTAGTGAGTACCTACTCAGTACTGCACTAAGCACATATTTGTTTTTCATCGTTCTGTGTTTAATGCTCTCATGGCAGCACAGGGAAATGGAAGGTACAATGAAGTTAGAATCAGGGGTCACTGGGTTGAATTCTATTTGTGTCATTTGCTATCTGTTTGATCTTGGGGAAGTCACTTGTAGAATCAGAGATCATGAGTGGGAAAGCATCTGAGATATCATCAAGTCTAACCCTTTCATTTTCCAAAAACTGAGGTTAAGTGACTTGCCCAGGGCCACATAGTTATTAAATGTTTGATGAAGGTTTGGAATCCAATGCCCCATCACTTCACAAGGCCTCAGAAGAATGAAAAGGTCATACATGTGCAAAAATATTTATAGCAGCTCTTTTTGCAGTGGCTAAGAACTGGAAATAGAAGGGATCCCCCTCAGTTGGGGAACGACTGAACAAATTGTGGTATATGAATGTAATGGATATTATTGTGCTATAAGAAATGATGAGCAGGCAGACTTCAGAAAAAACTGGAAAGACTTATATGAACTGATGCTGAGTGAAGGGAGCAGGAACAGGAGAACATCATACACAGTAACAGCCACAGTGTTCAAGGCCTAATTTTGATAGACTTAGCCCTTTTCAGCAATTCGAAGACCTAAAACAATTCCAAAGGACTCATGATGGAAAATACCATCCACATTCAAAGAAAGAACTATGGAGTCTGAATGCAGAGTGAAGCAGACTATTTTCTTTTTTGTTTTGTTTCATTTTTTCCTTCTCATAGTTTCTCCTATTTGTTATAATTCTTCTATGCAACATGACTAATGTGAAAATGTGTTTAATAGAAATGTATGTGTAGAGCCCATATCAGATTGCATGCCATCCTAGGGAGGGAGGGGGGAGAAAGGGGGAGAAAATGTGAAACTTATGGAAGAGAATGTTGAAAATGAAAAATTAATAAATAAATTTTTAAAAAGAATGAAAGTGTCAGTTAACTTTTTTTTTTTTAAAGCAATTGGGGTTAAGTAACTTGCCCAAGGTTACACGGCTAGTCATTTGATTTATACGTGGGTGCTCATTTTCTGAGGCCGGATCTGATCTCAGGTCATCCAAACTCCGAGGCTGGCGCTCTTACTCACTGCGCCACCTAGCCGCCCCTTTTAGGGCAATTGGGGTTAAGTAACTTGCCCAAGGTTACACGGCTAGGTTTTTGTCTAGGTTTTTGTTTGTGTTGATTAGGTGTCGGAGGCTGGCTCTGAACTCAGGTCCTTCTGATTCCAGGGCCGGCGCTCTATTCACTGCGCCACCTAGCCGCCCCCAGTTAACTTTTTTAAGCTTTGGTTTCCTTAGCTATAAAATGAAAGGTATGATTAAATAATTCTCTGGATAGATAGCAGTCTTTTAGGGGAAAAGATGATGAATTCAGTCTTAGATGTTTTAAACTTAAGGTGAGAGGGGTGGCTAGGTGGCACAGTGACTAGAGCACCAACCCTGGAGTCAGGAGGACCTTAGTTCAAATCAGGCCTCAGACACTTAACACTTACTAGCCTTGTGACCTCAGGCAAGTTGCTTAACCCGAATTGCCCTGACTTCCCCCTTCCAAAAAGAAAAAAAAAATTCAGGGAGTTAGTAACTGGATCAGACTTGAGGTAGATCTCCCATGGAAAGGATATGGAGATACTACTGAGCTTTGATGTTCAGTTGTTTCAGTCACGTCTGACTCTTTGTGGCCCCATTTGGAGTTTTCTCAACAAAGATACTGAAGTGGTTTGTCATTTCCTTCTCCACCTTATTTTACCAATGAGGAAACTGAGGCAAGCAGGGTTAAGTGATGTGTCTGAGGCTGGAAGGTGAGATGAGGAAGAGGAGTCTTCCTGACTCCAGGATGGGCACTCCATCCATCTTGTCACCTAGCCACCCCGTATCTATGTTACTACTTATTTATTAAAAGGCTACCCCAGCTGTTGAAAAAAGCTTAATTCATGGCAGTAAAAATATGAGGACTAAATTTTTAAAGTATTTTAAAAAGTATTCTCTGGAGTTTTAAGGACAAGCTTAAAAATGAATTTTTAACACTAATTTGGTTTGTATGTGAAATTTTTATTAACTGTTTTGGAATTAACTTTTAAAATTCAGTATATAGATATGTATTTGCATATTTGTATATGTATTTTGAAGAAAATCTATTATGTATTTTTAAGCATAGAATAAAATTTCTCTGCATTTAGATAGGCTTTACCTGCCAAATTAATGATATGCTTTAACAGTTTGCTTTAATCCTAGACTTATATAAATGTGGTGTGAGGTATAATTACTGTTGTTATTGTTATAAGCAGATAATTTAAGAATGACAATGAGGACAATTGTGGGGAGGGGAAAACAAGTTATTAAATGACTCTTTTTCCATGTTCACGTTATCACAAGGGGAAAAAAAGAAGAGATACTTGCCATGAGCCCACAAACTCAACTTCTGACAAATATGGGCTGTATAACCTTCTCTATAAAGATGCGTGCCTTGCCCTATGTCTGAGTTTACCCATTGACTATAGGTGACCCAGTGGATAGAGTGCTCTGAAGACCTGAGTGCAAATCTGGCCTTAGACACTAATTAGCTGTGTGACTCTGGGCGAATCACTTAACCTTCTTTGCCTCAGTTTCCTCATCCGTAAAATGAACTGGAGAAGGAAATGGCAAACCACTCCAGTAACTTTGCCAAAAAAACTCCAAATGGGGTAGTGAAGTTCTGGACATGAATGAAAACAGCTGAACAACAACAATAAAATTTAATTCATCCAACCATTTAAAATTGTATTTCTATTTCCCAAATTATTTTGGACCTTAGAAATAAACTCTATATTTTCCTCCAAAATGAAAAATAAATGTGGGGGAGGGGAATAAGAGGGATTTTAAAATTCCTTTTATGCTCTAAGAAGCAACAAGGTATGATACAGTGTTTAAAGCACTGGGTTTAGAGTCAAAATATCTGAATGTGAATCTTGGTACAGCTGATTTCTATCCTTCTGACTTTGGGAAAGTAATTTAAAGCCACTGGGCCGCAGTTTCCTTTTCTGTAAGAAAAGGGGGGCCTCAGACACTTAACGCACACAAACAAAAACCTAGCTGTGTGACTTTGGGCAAGTTACTTAACCCCACTTGCCCTCCAAAAAGCAAAAAAAAAAAAAGGGGGGGGGATTTGGATATATTACTTTGCTTCTCTGTTATTTCTCTCAGTACCTATCAAAATAAAGGATCTGGTGCTCATGCAAGGGGCCATTATCCAGCATTGGGACCTCTGAAGCTGAAATCAGATCCAATACATTTCCCTGAATTCATCTGTTGAAGGATGGAACTTCATAAGCAGATACTCAAGTCATGTCAGTAATCCTAGTGCAGTGCCTGATGACATTTCCATCTAAAAAGTGTAAACAGACTTACTCCCACCAAGAGCCATGTCACCACTTGTGGAATGTGCAAAACTGCACAACTGCTAAGGCTAATGAAAACTTGAAAGCAATGAAGCTTCAAAAGTTGCTGGGGAAACAAGCATTTAACACCTAAGGTTCTCTGATAAAGTTTGGATGAGTACAAGATTTTTTTAAACAAAACATTTATGCAGCATTAGTATAACAGATGGGAAAAGCCCCAGTGCATACTGGTATACCCCTAGACAGCCTTTTACACCTACATGTAAGGCCAACATGGCAAGAGAGACAGATAATCATTAAAAACAAAATAGATCATTTCAATCATACAAAATTAAAAATACTTATGCATGAACAAAATCAATGCAGCCAAACAAAATTTTTAAAAAGAAACTGTTGAGTGGGGAGATGAATAGCATTAAGCATCATTGATAAGTCTAATAGCCAAAATATGTAGGAAAAGAAAACAAATATAACTAAGAGGTCTTCAAAAACAGGTCAATAGTTTCCAAAATAAGAATCAAAACTATTAACGATATGAAAATATATTACAAACAAGAGAAATGCAAAATAAAATACGAAAGTTTTACCCCACAGCTAGCAAAATGACAAAGATGACTCCCAAAACCACTAAACAACCAAAAATGGGAAAATTTTGGTGGACTATGTTAAGATATGAACACTAATAATATACTTGTGGAGAGCCGTGAATTGGTCTACCTGAACTACAATTCATAATTGTGCCAAAAAAGTGATTAAACTCTTCATACTCTTTGACCCAAATACTCTTTTGACACAAATTTTGAAGAGGTCAAATGTACATTATATAACAAAATAATCTGTGGAAATTTTACAAAAGCCTAGAAACTAAGTGGATAATCATTAATTGGGGAATGCCCAAAACAACTGGTGATATATGAAAAATAGTGGACTCATTGTGCAATAAGAAATGATATGTGTGTGTGTATATATATACACACACACACACATATATATACATATATGTGTGTATATGTGCATATATAAACATATATACATATATATACACACACACATATATATGGAGTTTCAAGAATATGGGATCATAAGTTTTAAATGAAGAGTGAAATATGAAATAAGAACAATCTACACAACCACTTCACTTATGTAAATGACAAGAACACTTATCAGAAAACTGAACTCTAAGTAATTGTAATAACCTAACTTGTTCCTGGAAAACATATAATGAATCATATCACCCTCCTCTTGAAAGGAAGACAGGGAACTGCGTAATGTTCTGACATTCTCAGGCAAGGTCACTCACTGTATCAGTTGTTTTTTTTAGCTGCTTTTTCTTTGTTATGAGGAGAGATTATATTCAGAAATAATTATGATATAAAAATAAAAGGAACAAAGAAAACCTTAAAAAACCCTGAAGATCTTTTAAGCTAAAAGATAGAGTCTCTTTGGAATATTTATGGGAGTATGTAGAAACAAACCACCTAAGATGGGAAGGCACGGACATAGTGTGATTTGCAACATTAGTAAAAATACCTGCAATCATGAGGTCACAAATCTTCAGAAGTATTTTAGAATATTTGTTTTTAGTCTTTAGCAGCATAAACACGATGACCTATTTAAAAATATAATAAATAAGTAAATAAATTAAAAATACCTTTTTTTGGTGGGCATATGGAGTCTGGGTCTTCTTATGACATCCAGGCTGAAAGGGCAATGTCCCGAAATCCACTAATGATTGACTTGGAAGCTCTGACCTGCTCTGTGTCTGATTTGGGCCAATTTGAACCTGGTACTCTGATCCCTACCTTACCAGGTTCTCACTACAATGGTGCCAGACTTAGTCAAGACAGAGCCAGCTACATGGTATAGTGATTAGAGTGCCAGGGCTAAAGAAGGAAAACTCAAGTTCAAATTTGATGTCAAACATTTAATAGTTGTTCCAAAAGACTCACGATGGAAAATGCTATTCGCATCCAGAGAAAGAACTTTATAGTCTGAACACAGACGGAAGCAAGCTATTTTCTCTCCTTTTCTTTTGTTGTTTTGTTTCTTCTTTCTCATGGTTCCTCCCATTAGTTCTAATTCTTCTTTACATCATGATTAATGTGAAAATATGATTAATATCAATGTATAAGTAGAGCCTATATCAGATTACATGCCGTCTTGGGGATGGGGAGGACAGGGAAGGAGAGAAAATTTAAAACTCAAAATCTTATGGAAGTAAATGTTGAAAACTAAAAACTAATTAATTGTTAAATTAAAAAAACATTTAGTAGTTGTGTTACCATTGATAAGTCACTTAACTTTTGTCAGTTTCTGCTTCTCAGCGTTGCAAGGATCAAATGAGATAACAAATATAAAAGCAAACTTTTCTGGCAAACACTTTTCTAAGTACTGACAGTGGATATATTTAATGTCTTTCCTAGAACTTTGCTGGGGATCAAGAAAGAAGTAATTGTACTATAATTTCAAGACATTTGTCCATCTCCAGTCTTTGGCAACCATCACTTTCTCCACTGTTCCTCAATAAGTAGACACCTAGGTGAAGCAAACAGAGCACTGGCCTGGAATGAGGAAGACCTGAGTTCAAATCCGCACTCAGACATTTACAAGCTATGACCATGGGCAAGATACTTAAGCTCTGTTTGCCTCGGTTTCCTCATCTGTAAAATAGAGATAATAGCACCTATCTTCCAGGGTTGTTGTGAAGCTCAAATGATAATAATAACTGCAAAGCACTTAGCATTGTACCTGGAATATAATAAGTGTTATATAAATATTAGCTATTATTATTATTTAATCAGTGTAAACCACTGCAGTTCAGAACTCCAGAGCTCATGGGATCCACCAGCTTCCATAGTGCCAGTACAGGGGATTACAGGGAGCCTCCATGACTGGCTTCAACATATATTTATTAAGGACCTCCCATGTATTTAGCAGGTGCTGTTAGGGAAACATAGAAAACCTTGTCTTTACCCCACAGGAAAGACATATCCCACCATTCATTAAACAACTAATCTAAGGCTAGATTATGTAGGGAACTCAATGACTACAATTCTTATTTCATTTGAGAAAGATAGCTTTTTTTCTCTTCTCTTAGAAGCCAGTCACTCATGATATCAGACACCAGCTACTTGTATGTGGTTACAGATTGGCAATGGGATACAGCAGAGAGATAGGATGACCCTTCTCTGTCCCAAAGCCACCACCGGAACGGCCAGTACTACTCTGCATATCGAGGATTGAATCTGTTTATTCCTTACCTTGGAATAACCACCCCTTCCAAAAAGCAAAGCAAAATAAAATTCTCTATAATTTACTTTTCTATCATCTACATAAAGCTACAAGGAGACCAAAGAAGACAAATGAGAATAACCTCTAAATTGTGCTATTTGTGACCCTTATTCTTCAATTAAATCGTTCCTGTCTCAAGTTGTGTCTACATTAAGCCAAAGCAAGGGGCTGATTCAGCATAATAAATATGGGAACAGGAGACCTGAGTTCACAATCCACCTCTAACACTTATTAGCAGTATAAACAATAACCCTGACAAAGTTACTGAATTTCCCTCTGCCTTGGTTTCCTTACCTGTAAAATGAAGGGATTAGATTTGATGGCTTCTGAGGTCCCTTGTAGTTCTCAATCTATGATTTACATCTCCCTGCCTCAAGGGTCCCTCCTCTCTAGTTCATTCTCCACTTAGCTATCAATGTGATCTTCCTAAAGGTAGGTCTGACTATGTCAGCCCCCCAACCCATCCCCACCCCCTTCAATAAACTCTAACAGTTCCTTATCACCTGTGGGATAAAATATAAAATATTCTGTTTGGTGTTGAAGTCCTTCATAATCTGCCTGTTCCTACCTTTCCAGTCTTATTACACCTTACCCCCTCTGAATGTTCTGAGATCCAATGATATAGCCTCCTTGCTATTCCTCAAACACAACACTCCACCTCCTCACTAAAGGGGAGCCCAAAATCCTCTCACTCCTTACCTTTACTTCCTGGCTTCCTTTAAGTCTCACCTAAAATTCCCCTTCTTCAAGAAATCTTTCCCATTCCCCCTTAATGCTAATGTGTTCTCTCTGAGATTATCTCCAATTTATCCTGTGTGTGTTTATACATATCTAATACATTCACACATGTACACAGTTATCTGTTCCACATCACAAGGATTCGGGACACAGAGCCCCAGTGATCTGGAAAATCCATGTAAAAATTGTTTGGCCCTCCCTTCATACCAGAGAAGAAATCTGAATTACTATGGTATTAAAGGATAAAATATGTTGCTATTATATGATACCATACATAAATTTTATGCATTTCTAAATTTTTTCTGGGTTGTCTGCGGCTTCCACAAAACATCCTCCAAATTCCCATTTACTTTCTTATGCTGACTTGCCATATATTAGAATTGCCATGGGCAAAGTTGTGATGTGGAATATTGATAACTGTACATATAAGTATATATGTATGTATGTGTGTATACACACACACACACACATATGATATCTCCCCCATTAGACTGTGAGCTTCTTGAGGGCAGGCATTGTTTTATCTTTCTGTGTATTCCCAGCTCTTAACACAGTGTCTGGCAAAGAGTAGACAATAAAGACATGTTTCTTGGCTTGACTTGACTTCTATAATTTGGCTAACTCAGTCAATTCAATGGAAATGGCAGCAAAACTAATTTTTACTTGAGTTACTGGTTGGTTTGGTAATAATAATTGATCAAGTGGCCTTACACAGACAGACATGTCCTTCCTTCTCTTTACAGAGAATGTGGCTTTATTTACTTCTATTATTATTTGCTTATACAGACAGGATCTTCATTGGAAGGGATTTTTCAGCAGCACTGTAAGAACCAAACAATGAAGCATTAATGGGGACTCCTAGGGTAGACACTGCTGACCGAGGTTCTTCTAAATACTCCCATAGTTCAAGTACAGAACAGTCCGTTCTTTCACCACTGTGGAATGAGCACAAAATCTGTAAATGAGCTCTCAGGGCATCCTCTGTCTAAAGTAAAATCCTGTTTCAAAGTTCTCTGTTGTAGCCTTGGAGACTGGTTAGATGGGGGTGGGAAGCCCCTATAAGAAGGCCATTGTTTCTCACTGTAAAATCCTGGGGAGATGCCTTCTTAATGTAGGCCATGAATATTTGGATTCTAGAGCTGGGAGGGAGAAGCGAGGGTTGAAATTTCTTGAAAGATAGTGCAGAGTTTCTTCACGATCACAATAAGGAGATCGGGAGCAGTTATAGATTAGTTGCTGTTGCTTTTAGAGGAGACATTTGTCTATATTTGGATACAGTGTATGGGCAGAATGCTAGCTAGCCTTGGGGTAAAAAGAGTTCTGAGTTCAAAAGCCTCTTCACATGACTCTCGGCTGTCTGGCCCTGACAAATCACTCTCTAAACCTCAATATCCTCATCTGTAAAAAAGACCAAAAAAAAAAAAAAGCATCACAGTTTTACTGTGAAGATTGAATGAGCTGGTATATGCAAAGCACCTTGTAAATTCTATCGCACCTGAAATGCTATAGAATTATGAGCTATTGTTATTGTCTCTCAATATTCTGAATTCTCAGAGAACTTTGTACTTCTCTTACCCATTTATCACATTCCTTTTAAAATGTCTTAGAGTCAATTTTCGCTATTTTCTTGGAGGCCACAGGGACCAACTGGCAAGCCTACTAGATTGACTCAGGAGGACCTGGCTTCAAATTTCCTGATGGAAAGCTAAGCTTATTTTCTTACCTATGGGACCCTGACCAAGACACTTAACTCAGTTAAATGGGCATCATGAAATACTTTGGAAATCTTAAAGTATTTATATAAATGTGAACTACTATTATGGAGATTTTTTTCCATTTAATGCCTAATGTAGTGTCAGCCCTACTAAATAAATGTCCCTTCAATTTATTTTTTGTTCATTTGGATTTATGTATAAGATTTGTTTTAACTTCCCCTTAAACATTTTGATAAAGACTCCTTTTAAGCAGAAGCATTTACTAACAGCACACAGAACATGGTCATAGGATGAATACAATGGTTTCAGCATGAACATAATTTGCTTATGTGGATACAAGAGAGTGCTGAGACATCATCAAGCAACCCCAAATATTTTTATATAAACTGTGTTTGTCCTTGAGATAAAGTCCAAATAGGAAATGGGTTGGATATAACTTGCCACCAAGCATCTAGAAAGTGATGATGAGGTCCCAGAAGAATGTTGGAAAGAATGGAACACTGGACTTGGTAAATGGAGGACCTGAGTTCAAATCATGTCTCAGACATGATCTGTGTGATCTTGACAAGCCATCTAAGTCTAATCAAATAAACAAACATTTATTAAGTCCCTACTATGTGCCAGGTACTACGTTAAGTGGTTAAATTGCTCTGTGCCTCAATTTCCTTATCTATTAAAAGGAGGGGAGCTGAGCTCAAGAGGGGCAGCTAAGTGGTACAGTGGTAAGGTTTGAAGTCAAGAAAACTCATCTTCCTAAGTTCCAATCAGGCCTCAGACACTTCCTAGCTGTGTGACCCTGGGCAAGTCACTTAACTCTATTTGCCTCAGCTCCCTCATCTGTCAAAGGAGCTGAAGAAGGAAATGGAAAAACCACTCTAGTGTCTTTGCCAAGACAACTCCAAGACAACAAATGGGGTCAGGAAGAATCAGATAGGACTGAAAAAGGAGGAAATGACAACCACATAGCAACAAACAAACTCAGTAGTTTCTAAGGTTCCTTCTAGCTCTAAATCTGTTATCTGTGGCAGGGCTGGGGAACCTGAGGCCTCAAGGCCACCTGTGGCCTTCAAATAGTTTGGATTCAGTCAAAGGGCTGTACTTGAGGACCTAGAGGGCCACAGGTTCCCCACCTCTGGTTTATGGTAATCTCCATGTACAGCATTTATAGGCCATTCTCCAATGTGTATGCAGATTGTTTAAAGTCCCGGAAGGGTACATGAATGAAACCATTAATCATTTACAATTATTTAATTGTTGAAAAGTCAGGTACAAATGAAGACGCCTGTGGCAAAGAATGAATTAATTGCCCAATGTGCTCTTTATAATCTTTTGCATTCTTGAGTGTACCCTGGTTAGTGAGTAGGCCCATCTGAGATTCTCTAGATCAGGGATTCTTAACCCTTTTTGTGCCTCCTGATCCCTATGGCTGTGTGATGAAATCTATGGACCCCTTCTCAGAATGTTTTTAAAACACAAAATATAAAACAAAATTGCAAAGGTAACAATTATATTGAAAAATAATTATCATTTTTTTTTTGCAGGGGGGAAGACAGGGCAATTGGGGTTAAGTGACTTGCCCAAGGTCACACGGCTAGTAAGTGTTAAGTGTCTGAGGCCAGATCTGAACCCAGGTCTTCTTGACTCCAGAACTAGTGCTCTACTCACTGCACCACCTAGCCGCCCCCAAAATATTTTTTAAGAAAAAGTTTGTACCTCAGGGTAAGAACCCATGCAGATAACATGATATTCATCCTTCCTTGTAAATTATTTCTTAATAGATTTGCAGACCAAGGTGAGTGACCCTTTTTCCTTTGCTATGACAATCTTTCCATTTCTTTGAGTTTGATTTACTCTCTTTTCAGAGTATATTTCATAGTAACCTTTTAATTTCAATAGAAAACTAAGTATCGCAATTTATCATAGAAGATAATGGAATTTGTTTAGTTTTATTAATATCCAGTTTTGAGTTTTGTAGCATATATTTATCTTAAGTTTCCAATAGTTATTTTAAAATAATCTCCAGACATCTTATAAGCTATTTACTGTTTAAACTCTTCCTTCCAATTTTTCTGTTTTATTGATTTAATTCTGTTATAGTTTCCCCCTTCTAAAGTTAAGGAACCACATGACAGATTGCTTTGGGTTTCCCTTTCCCACCAAAATGTTGGATCTTATCACACATATATCCCAATGCCAGGTCATTACTCAACATCAAGACCAGTATATTTCCCTTCTAATACAAGATCTAAAAATAAGCCATTTAGGAAATAATTATTCATCCCTACCAGAAGCTTCACCTCCACATTTCATTTTTGTGAGATAACACTGCCATGTGTGGTAAGACGAGTCCTATCCACAGTTGTCAGAACACACTTCCTAAAGCAGAATCCCGATAGTTTGTTTCCTCCTGTTCACAACGTTCAGTCACTCCTCACCACCTTTGAAACAAAGTATGTTTCCTTGACCTGCCATTCAAAGCCTGCACCAGTGAGTTCCAGTCTTGTCTTAGACTTCTCTCATTTATATCCTCTGCTTTGTTGCTGCCTGGACTCCACATTCTCAGAACTTACCTTAACAGCCCCTGCCTACAGGTATTTGCTCGAGCAATAGCCTATGCTTGGAAAATACTCTTTTCCCCCTCTAATTTCCACCTAGTGGAATCCTAATCATCTTCTCAAGATGAAGCTTTTCCTTATCAATTCAGCGGAAACTAATCTTTCCAGATTCTGATAACTAGCAGCACTTTGTATCTCTTCTGTGCCCTCACTGTATTCTCTCATTATCTGTGTGCCAAGTTTTATCTTTTCTAGGAGATGATGATCTCTTGGAAGAGGAGGGACTGGGTAGCATAGTGTTAGGGAACAGGGAGACAAGGAAGGAACAAAGGAAGGAAACAAGAATTTATTGTGTACCCACTAGGTGTCAGGCCCTGTTCTAAGTACTTTACAAATATTTCATTTGTTCCTCACACCAACTCTGGGAATTAGTGGCTACCATTATCCCAATGCTACAGCTGAGAAAACTGAGGCTATTTAGCTATTTATTTATTTATTTAGCAGTTATTTGACTCCCTAGGATCACACACAGAAATAATAATAAAAACTAAGATTTGAGGAAACAGAGACAGAGTTTAAGTGACTTCCCCAAGGTCACATAACAATAATAACAGCTAAAATTTATATAGTGCTAAGTATTAATCACTTTACAATTATCATCTCATTTAATCCACACAACCTTGTGAAATAGATGCTGTTATTACCCTCATTTCACGGATGAAAAAACTGAGGCAAATAGGGGTTGTGACTTCCTCAAGGTCATACAACTTTTAAATGTCTGAGACTGGAAAGAATCTTAGGTTTTCCTGACCCCTGCTCTATCTACTTCCCTGAATGTCTACCTACAAGAAGCTTATTGTCTGGGGCGGTTAGGTGGCGCAGTGAGTAGAGTACCAGCCCTGGAGTTAGAAGGACCTGAGTTCGGATCTGGCCTCAGACACTTAACGCACACACAAACAAAAACCTAGCTGTGTGACCTTGGGCAAGTTACTTAACCCCAATTGCCCTCCAAAAAGCAAAAAAAAAAAAAAAAAAAAAAAGAAGCTTATTGTCTGGCTGAGGGGACACACTAATTCTACATATTTTACTTTATGCATTTAAAAAGCCTTTTCTGAGAAGGGATCCATAGGCTTCCTTATACTGTCCAAGGAGTCCATGAAACAAAAACAGTTCAACTTCCCCCCTTGCCTTAGATAGTTCTGATGCTCCCCCAAAATGCCTACAACATTGTATTAAGTACTTTTAGTAGTGTTATCTTTACATTTTAGTGTTCCCCCCAAACTACAGTGGTTTTGATAAGGATTCAGTCCAGCTATCTCGAACCAATATTCCAATAACTGAATATTCTATTGCTGTCTATCCCAATATTTCCACATGCAAAGTGCAACAACAATTCACCTGTCATTTCATCAAATAAAAGCAAGAACTTCAAGAGAAAAATAGTTATTCTTTAATAAACTGATATAGCCTAGAAAAGTCATATTGGAAAACAGAAAAATCTTCAGTGAATCCCTGAAATACTGGAACATCCAAAAACACACATCCAGAAAATCTTTCACATAGAGCATCGGGTCCTTGGATGTGGTCCTTTCTCAGCTACACTCAGATTCACAGAAATGTCTTATTAGTCTATTGAAATCCAGAGCTTGTGAGTTCCTACCTATGTGTTCATTGGTTGTTGTACAGTTAGAAAACCCAGATGACCATGAATTAAAAGTAAAGGAAGTTAATGAAATAGAACTAATTAAAACAAAGGATTGAATCCAATATGAAGTACTCTCTAACACATCCCCAAATAATGATGATGATGATGATGTTGATGATGGTGGCTAACATTTATACAATGCTTTAATATATGCCAGCCACTGTGCTAAGCACTTTTACAATTATTAGAATGACTGCTGAAGGAGCACAAATCATTGTTCCCCTGATTAGACACTGTCTTCTCAACACAATGAAAGGGGGGGGTCATACATAGAAAACTGTTAGGGAAATTAACTGAAACTCGAGGAAATGCTGTGGATCTCGCTACACAGGAACAAAAAGAGCACTGTAACACCTAGGGAAGGTCTTGAAAGACTAGAATGGGAGCAGGGGGGAACGGCTAGGGTGGGGGGGTGGATTGGGAAGTTTGAACAGGAGGAGATGAGTGGAATCAGGACACAGTTGACATTTTCTTCTGCTCTCTCCCTGGTTCACCTCCTTTGTTTGTCTGACTCTGAGTCTAGCCCTTAATGAGACTTCTTGCTCAGCCTCTTACAGAAATATTTGTTGATTGATGGATAACTAAAGACTGTTGAAGAAACTGGTTATTACCGACACATGTTCTAATTTGGGACATTAGGTGATATACAATTATTGAAGTACAAAATTAGTTTTCCACTTGAAGATCATGTCTGTTTCTTCCCCTTCAAGCTTAGAAGTATGCTAGAAATATGCTAGAAATGTTCTCTTTCTTCTCTAGAATTAGAGGGCATAAATACTTTTGTGGGGGAGGTGGGTCTCTCCACCTTTTCTTCATAGCTTTGCTTTAATGTACTTTGCAGATACTGTATTTGTTTTTTTTTTAAATTGAAGGTTTGTGGCAATCTGGAATCAAGCAAGTCTGTTGGAGTAGTTTTCCCAACAGCATATGCTCACATCAAATCTCCGTGTCACATTTTGGTAATTCTCAGAATATTTCAAATGTTTTCATTATTATTATATTTTATGGTGATCTGTGATCAGCAATCTTTGACGTTATTATTGAACTTGTTTCAGGGTACCATGAACAGCACCCACATAAGGCTGTGAACTTAATAAATGTGTGTGTTCTGACTTCTCCAAAGACTGGCAATTCCTCTCACCCTTTCCTCAGGCCCCCCTGTTGCCCAAGACACAACAATGAGGTCAATTAATAACCCTCCAATGGATTCAAAGCATTCAAGTGAAATTAAGGCAAAATTCACTGTTGTCTTATTTTAAGAAATTGCCATAATCACCCCGACCTTCAGCAACACCACCCAGATCAGTCAGCTGCCATCAACATTGAGGCAAGACCCTCCACCAGCAAAAAGACTTCAACTCAATGAAGGCTCAGAGGATGGTTAGTATTTTTAGCAATAAAGTATTTTTAAATTAAGGCACGCACGCTGTTTTTAGACATAATACTACTACACACTTCATAGACTACATAAACATAACTTTTATATGTGCTGGGAAACCAAAACATTTTGGTTACTGCCTTTATTGTGGCAGTCTGCCTGTTTAATTATAGTATACCTACAAAGGATTTTGCTAAAGATTTTTCCTTAGGTTGATGAGCTGACACCTGCCTCCCTCTGACTTCCAAACCCTGATCCTAGTTCTGCCTTCCAGGGCTAAACAGAATAAGTCTAACCCATTTTCCATGTTACAACCCTTCAAGTATTGAAAATAGCAATCTAGTTCATCAAACTATGTCCTCTTCAAATTCGACCACATATAAGAATCCTTTCCAAACCAACCTAACTAAAATGAATTTTCAATTAACTTCTAAAATTCTCATGAATTTTCACTTTTCATTTTTCTCTCTGTGGACCAGAAGCTCATAAAGTACAATCTAGAAGTCTCAGAAACATTTTCAGAGAGTCTGTAAAGTCCAATCTACTTTCATAATACTACAATGAGGGGCATTTAGGTAGCCCAGTGGATAGAGCACTGGCCCTGGAGTCAGTGACCTTGGGTAAGTCATTTAAATCCAATTGCTTAAAAAAATATATGATGGTGACATTTTAATTATGAACACTGTACAGATTTATAGATATGACCAATATAAGCAAAAACTCTTTGTGGGTGGGGCAGATTCTCAATTTTTAAGTGTAAAGGGTTCTTGGGATCAAAAAGTTTGAAAATAATCTAGTCACTGTTTTTCTCTGTATCTCAAATAGATCAAACTTTGAATATCTGTCCCTCCCTTTACCAATCAAGATAAAAATTATAAATTAGCCTCAAGAATTCAGAGAAACATGGGAAGACTTGCATGAATCAATCTGTTTGAATCACATCTCATTGAGCTGTGAATGAAATAAATGTAGTTCTTTCAAAACTGGTACTCTGCAAATGGCACCATGCATTTAAAGGGAAGAGCCCATTGGAAGTTATTCTGTGTTTTGAAACTTAAGCAAAGACATAAGAAGCCTGTCTCACACTATGACAGGACTCATCACAGGGCCTGAGGTTGAAATTTCCCATTAGAAATATCTTTTTATTTTTTTAGGGGGGGGAGGCAGAGCCAAGATGGTGGAGTAGAAACAGCACTTCCAAGGTACTCTGCCCCACACCACTTCCAAACTATGTAAAAAGTGGACTCTGAACAACTTCTGGAGCTCCAGCACCCACAGAATGACACAGAAAAGCTAACCTCCTGCTGAGGACAGCCCAGCAGCCCTGCAGGGAGCGGCCATCGCAGCACAGCACAACCCTCTGGGAGCGCAGCGCAAAGCTCTGGGAGCCAAGCCCAGGCTTTCGTGAGCTACGGTTTTAGCCCCAGGGCGGCCGGGCCAGCAGCTGGCTGGAGGGACCCCAGAACACCAGCAGCTGTGTCGATTCCAGAATTATCAACACAGACATGCCTAGGACAAAGTGAGAGGTTAGTGCCCTATGGACTTTGGGACCAGTATTTGGGGAATGCATTGGCTTCTTCCCCTGGGGTCTAGAAGCAGCTGAGAAGCCATGGAACAGAAGCCATTTTGCAGCTTCAATGGCAGCTTAAGCTCCTGGTCTGCGAACTGTAGGGAGATCCAGCAATCAGTCTGGGGGTTAATTGCTCTTGCTTTAACCTGCTTGGATCTGGATTGTGATCTGGGGGGGAGGTCTGGGGTGGGTATCCAACTTGCCAGAGCATGTGGAGGCTTTACAGAGGCCACCCAACTAATATCTCCAGAAGTTGTGAAGAGCTCACATTTTGGACGGAAGCTTCCCTGTCTGGTGGCAGAGTCCTACTGTGGCAACAAGCCCCCAAATCAAGTAATTAAGTGGCAACATGCCTAGGCAAAGGAAACAAAATAAATAAAAAAAATGCAACATTAGACTCCTATTTGGGGGGCAAAGAGGATTGAAGCATGGAACAGGAGGTGGACTGTGAGGTCAGAAATCCTGTACCAAAATCCCCAAATGAAAATATGAGCGGGTTACAGGCCATAGAGGACCTTAAGAGGGATTTTAAAAACCAAATAAGAGAATTGGAGAAATACCTTTGGGTTAGGAAGGGGGAAGGCATCCCAAGTACTCTTTTAAGAAACAAATCTAAAAGAGCAGCTAGGTGGCACAGTGAATAGAGCACTGGCTCTGGAGTCAGAAGAACCTGAGTTCAAATCCGGCCTCAGACACTTAACACTTACTAGCCATGTGACCTTGGGCAAGTCACTTAAAAAATCCAATTGCCCTGCCTTCCTCCCTTCAAAAAGACAAAAAACAAAAAAAAAACAAATCTACCTCAGGAGTAGCATTAAGATGTCAGCATTTCTATGTGAATTGTTTAGTAATTGGTTTCTCCTATTTTTTTAGGTTGTTGCAATAGAAATAATCTAGACATCAGAGTCAGCAGTGGATAGAGCCCTTGGCTTGGGTAGAGAAAAGACTTGGGTTCAAATCTGGACTCATATATTTATAAGATGACTGGCCTTGGTCAAAGTTACTCTGTTTGTCTCAGTTTCCCCAGTTGCAAAAACAGGAATAGTAATAGTACCTACGTCTTAGGTGGTTGTGAGACTTGAATGAGGAAATATTTGTAACATACTTAGTACAAACACTGGCCCATACTAGGTACTTAATTAACATTAGCTTTATTATTATTGAAAGAAAGAGACTACTTCATTTTAGAGATCAAAACAGTGGAGAAGTAAGGCCTAGGAGGTCATGTTACAATGAAAAATGTGCTGGAAAGTCAGCAAACTATAGCCCAAGGGTCAAGTCTGGAATTTTAAAATGTGAAAAAAAAAACAAACAACCACCATTATTAGCTGAAAGGCCATACAAAAATAGGCAAGGGATTTAGCCTGCAGGCTGGACTTTACTGGACTCCTGGTCTAGACTTCACAGGGAAGGAAACAAAGCCACTTATCTAAGGCCACACAGAAGGTAGTAAAACTAGGATCTAATCTCAGTCTGTTGATGACCAATGTGGTGTGCTTCTCATGCCCCCATGATATTCTGAGGATGGACAGAAGATGGTGAATTCCTTCACGTTTTCCCTGTTATCTGATCTGGTATTTCATCTTGAGCTATATTTAAGAGTCAGGGCTGTGAATGACATGACTTCTTGTGAGGATTCCCAACCTTTTAAAATCTCCATGGCCCTTTTGACTTTTCAGTAAACTTTCCTACACCGCCCCCTATTCAATAAAAAAGGAAATAAATTTTTGAGTTTACTTTAGATACAATGATACATATGAAATGCAATAAAGGAATGAATCTGTTTGAAAGAGAGAAAAAGAAGGAAAGAAGGAAAAAAGGAAGGAAGAAAGGAAGAAGGAAAGAGAAAGGTGTGCTGGATTTATAGCCAGAGGATTTGCTACTAACTACCTGTAGTATCTGGAGTAAATAATCTCAGTTCCTCATCTCTATTGACCTTTAAGATCCCCTTCAAGTTCTATAGCTAAAATCCTATGGGGGCAGCTACTCAATATAATGCAGAAAGCACAGGCCCTGGAGTCAGGAGGACTTGAGATAAAATCCATCCTCAGATTGTTTACTAACTGTGTGACTCTGGGCAAGTCACTTAACCCCAATTGCCTCAAAAAAAAAATTAATAATCTGGAGTGCCTCCCAGGGAAAAATCACATTGCAAAAGACGTAGAAAAAGGATAGATCACATCCTATGGCCTAAAATACTATTCAGGAAATTGGTCCAAGAGGGATGGAAAGTGGTTTTATTTTTTTTCTTTTCTTTTGCTCTTTTGGAGTGGGGAGGACAAGGCAATTGGGGGGCAATTGCCCAAGATCATATGGCTAGTAAGTGTTAAGTGTCTGAGGTTGGATTTGAACTCAGGTCCTCCTGACTGCATGGACGGCACTCCATTCCCTGCACCACCTGGCCACCCCCAGATGGAAAGTTCTGAAGAAGAAGAAGAGGGAGGGCTGTCTAAAGAGTGAATATGGATGCACAGAAAAGTGACTGATCAATTTAGATTCAAAAAAAGATATAGACAATGAAGTCGAAGATAAATAACAGAATATTACATAAAGGCAATGTATGATATAAGCTAAAGCTTTGGATGAGCCAAGGTTGGCAAAGAATCTTAAAGATAAAAAATCTTAAAGAATCTTAAAGATAAAAAAGATTAAAAAAAATTTTCTTTCTGTTTTATTTTAATTTGTATTGTTGTCTTTGGCTTTTATGTAATTTTCACTTTTAAATAGTTTTTTCCCCCTTAAATTTATTTATATTTAGGTTACAACATTCAGTTCCACAAGTTTTTGAGTTCCAAATTTTCTCCCCCTCCTTCTCTTCTCCCCCCCCCCCAAAACGGCATGTGATCTGATATAGGTTCTACATATACCTTCACATTAAACATATCTAAATAGTTTTATTTGCTTTTGTTTTGTTTTGTTTTGTTTAAGCAATTGGGGTTAAGTAACTTGCTCAAGGTTACACGGCTAGTCATTATTTATGCGTGGGTGCTCATTTTCTGAGGCCGGATTTGATCTCGGGTCATCCCAACTCTGAAGCCGGCGCTCTTACTCACTGCGCCGCCTACCCGCCCCTTTTAGGGCAACAGGGGTTAAGTAACTTGCCCAAGGTCACAGGTTTTTGTTTGTGTGGGTTAAGTGTCCGAGGCCGGCTCTGAACTCAGGTCCTTCTGACTCAGGGGCCTGCGCTCTATTCACTGCACCACCTAGCCGCCCCAGTATTTGCTTTTTTTTAAAGCTATATTGGAGACAAGAGTAAGATCTAAGAGAAGGTGAGAGAATACTTTGCAACTACTCAACTCTTATTTCTCTCTGACCTATTTTGAGTGGGAAGTATAAAACTAAAATGACTAATGTAGTAGAAGCCCAAGAAAAGCGAGATGATAAGAGAATACTTAGCTCCACTCCAGTCTGAGTTCAAATACTGAATAAGCTGGAAGATGTAATTGCTAAATTGCTTTCAGTGAAAGATGGTGAAAGTGAGAGGTGCCATGCATGAGAGGAGAATCAACTAATGTTACCCCAATTTAAAAAAAAGAGGGAAAAGGGCATCATGTTCAAATTGTAGGCCAGTGAGTCTCATTTAAATTTCTAGTGAATTCCGTGCATTTAGAAAAGGAAGTGGTAATAACTAAGAGCCGACATGACTTCAGACAAATCCCATTTCCTTTTTGACTACTTTAATCATTAGATAGACCAGGGGAATTTTAAAAATATATCTAGATTTGAAAAGTCTTTTAGTTTTCTTCTACGCAGATGAGTTTCTGTGCTGGGAGTTCCATATACTGTTAAAATCTTAAGTCTAAACCAACCTTTCCCTCTTTCTCCAAATAGCAGAGCTGATTATTTTGAAATAGCATTTTTTTTAACAACATGATGTAGGTACCATAAAGGGAAAATTGGTAGGTTTGTAGACCAACAAATATTTTTTGACAACAACAACAACACACACGTGCACACACATGCATGAACATAAGCATATAGCCAAGGTAGAACTAGAGAGGAAAAAAAATTTTACCAACTAACTCCATTAGCAAAATAAAGAGAAAGTAATAGTAAAGGTTGAATGGCTGATCTAAAGAGTGGTCATGACTGGGTCAATGTCAACATGGAGAGAAGTCTCTAATGGAGTACCTCAAAGATCTGACTTTAGTATTAAAAAAAAAAGATCAATTACATGAATGTCACAATTAAATATTGCTAATAACACAAAGCTGGGAGCGGTAGTTGATATTTTGGATGACACACAAGATCCCAAAACATCTCAAAAGGCTAAAAATAATGGGTAGAATTTAATAAAATGACATTTAATAGGAACATGTGTTAAATCTTGTACTTGAGTTTAAAGAAATCAAATGAAGAAGTACAAGATAGAGGAAGAAAGCTAGACAACAATTTTTAAATAGGATCTTGGGGTTTTTAATGGATTGCAAACTCAAAATGAGTCAACAGAGTGATGTGGTTGCCAAAGGCTAAGAAGCAAGCTGAGGCTGAATGAAGAAAAGGAGAGTCCAAAGTGGGCAATGTGATAATACTACTGTACCTCTTCTCAACCAGACTACATCTGAGATACTGTGTTCAGTTCTGTGCACACATTTTTAAACTGATATAGATAAGAAAGAGAAGTGTGTCAGAGGAAGGCAATGAGGGTGGTGAAAGGTTTTAAAAGTGTGCTATATATAAGAACATTTGATTAAAGGACCTGGGGATATTTAGCCTGGAGGAAACTTAAGATAAATATGCTAACTGTCTAGAAATATTATGGAAGAGGAATTAGACTTGGTTTTTTTTTTTTTAATCCCCACATGACAAACCTAGAAGTAAATGGGAAGTTAGAAGGAAGCATGTTTCAGTTCAAATTCAGGACAATAACTGACAATTTGAGTTTTTCCAACATAGAATGTGCATTGCTGCCTTGCTGAGAGTTTTTCCAGAATCAGTCACTCAGTCAAAAAGCATTTAAATTCACATTCTAATAAGGGAGAAAATATGTAAATAATTATGTGTAAAAGATATAAACCAGGAAATGTCAGAGAGAAGGAATGGGAGGAATATAGGAAAAGGGAAAAACCAAGAAAGATTTCTTGTAATGTTTGAGGAAAAGCCAATAGGCCAGCACATCTGGACTATAGAGGGCATGGAAGGGAATTAAGTTGTAAGAAAACCCACAGTTAGTCAACAAGTATTTGTTGGGTGAGACAGGGATAGAGTTATCTTTAGCATTCATTGCCAGACTCAGTTTATCTAAAGCTTTAGCTCACATCACACTATGCTTTCATGTTATACTCCATTATTTGTCTTAGATTTCCATCTTCTGTGTCTTTTTCAAATCTAAACTGATCAATGAATATTTTTTGCATCTATATAATTTTTTTTAAAGAAAACTCTACCTTTGGAAGCTATAAAAATGTAGGTGAAGCTAGCTTATTAACATGTCCTGCATTTCCAGCTTGCTTCCCTAGAAATTTCAAGGACACTCCCACTCTGATTGGAATGGAGATCTCTTCTTGGTTAGCAATGGGAACCAGTTACTGAGTGTCTACTCATATTACACTATCTGTCTCTCTAAGGCACTTCCTTTACTTGTCTTCACAGTTCTCCTGCATGTGGAGATACTGTCCTAGGTGTTTTGCGCGTTTTCCAGATCCCTGTTGCATAATCTTACATGGGCAGCACACACCTTCCTTTCACAAATAACCATGTCATATAAGATATATCCTGTGTAAATGGAAGTTAATCTCAGAGAGAAAGAACTGGAGGTAGGAGAGAATACAAGAAAAGGCAGAAGAGGGTGGGATTTGAGCTGAATCTTGAAGGAAACCAGGGAACCAGGAGTCTGAAGTGTGGAGGATTCCAGGTATGGGGGACAACTAGTGTGAAAAGGCCAAGTATCCAGAGATGGAGGGACGCATATAAGGAACACATCTAGTGTAGGCCAGAGTAGTATAATGTAAGAAAACTGGAAAAGTAGGAATAGGCCAGACAGTGAAGGCAGACAGAAGATTTTATATTTTACTTAAGAAGCAATGGAGAGTCACTGAAATTTAGGTAGGTAAAGAACACATTTATTGAGTATTTACTAAGAGGTAAAGTTTGAGGATTTCTTGGCAAAGATACTGGAGTAGTTTGCCATTTCCTTCTCCAGCTCATTTCACAGACGAGCTGTGAGGGGTCACACAGCTAAGTAAGTGTCTGGGGCTGGATTTGAACTCATGAAGATGTCTTCTTGATTCCAAGTCCAGTGGTATATCCACTGCACCATCCAGGTGCCCAGGACAGAGCCTTGGTATATTTTATATATATATATATATATATACATATATACATATATATATATATATATAATATACCTGCATAGGTATACCCCCAAGAGAAGCAAGCAAGAAAGTTCCTCCCCTTTAAGAGCTTACATTGGGATGAGAGAAGACAATCTATAATGTGAAGCTGAAAGGATGAGGGTAGACAAAACAGTGCTTGGCAGAACAGTTTGGAGAAGTTGGCAGAGAGGTGAAACAAGATAAAAAGGAGCAATCAGTAGTCAGGATGGTTCTCAAGGTAGCAGATGAGTGCTGGAGGGAAAGGAGACTGGGCGGTTAGAACTGTGGGGGGGAGGAGGGGGTGGAGAAGAGGTGGTCGGATGCAGAAGCCATTATTTGCCTACACTCTGAATAGGACACACAGATGATTTCACCTTTTTTCTTCTTTTCTTTCACAAGACCACCATTATAACTACCCCACCCCATAATTCCCTAGAGGGAAGGGTGTGAGAGAGGGAGAATTTAGGAACAAAGAGAGAGGAAACAATAATAATAGCTGAAACATTAGCAAGGAATGCTTTGGTGGTGCTGGGAGTGGGGAGCCAGCTAGTTCCAGGTCAACTAAAGCCTGCTGGAACTTTCACTTAGGAGATATAACCTTAGCTGCAGAGGTAGTTGAGGAGTTTAAAATGTACTCCAGATGGATGATAAGGGAATGCGGAAGAGGGTGTGGGAAGGGAATCTATTACATATGTTCATATTTTTTGAATTTTCTCCTAATTTTACCACTTTCTACCTATCATTTCTCTAGGAAATCAGTCCCCTTTGCTGAATCGTCATCCATGCTTGGCTTTTCATTCAGGTCATACCAGCTAACAATGGGTATACCCCCAGGGCTCTGTTCTGGGCATCTGGGTGGTACAGTAGATATAGCACTGGACTTGGAATCAGTAAGACTCATCTTCATAAGTTCAAATCCAGCCTCAGACACTTACTAGTTGTGTGACCCTAGGCAAGTCACTTAACCCTGTTTGCTTCAGGTCCCTCATTTGTAAAATGAGCTGGAGAAGTAAATACAAACCACTCCAGTATCTTTGCCAAGAAAACCTCAAAGTTTTGCAAAAAATCAGACATGACTGAAATAGTCAAACAAGAACAACACTGTTCTAAGCCCTCCATACTGTATTTCACTTGATGATCTCATTCATCTCTATACAGATGATTCTCAGACATATCTGTCCAGCCTCAACCTCTCTCCTGATCTTCTGGCTCACATCTCCAATTGCCTATTAGACATCTTGAACTATATGTCCTGTAGATATCTTAAACTGAACATTTCGAAAACCAAATTCTAAAGAGTAGTTTCCCAACCCTCACCCTTCCCCTCTTCCCTAACTTCCTTATTACTACTGAGGTTACCACCATTTTCCTAAGTCACTGAGGCTTACAACCTAGAAGTCAGCTTTAACTCCCACTCTCTCTCTCAGCCCCCCCCCCCATAGTTAATCTTATGCCAAAGCCTGTTGATTCTATCTTGATAACATGTGTCATGTCTCATTCTCTCTTCTGATCCCACCATCATCCTGGCTCAGGCCCTTATCACTTCATGCCTACACTATTGCCTCTGCTGGCTGGTCTCCCTCAAGTCTTCACACTAGTTCAACCTCCAATATCAGTGATCTTTCTAAAGCACGGGTCTGACCATGTTCACCCTCTATTCAAGAAAGTCCACTGGAGAAGGGTCTAGAATCCACTCAAAGGATCTTTAAATATAGTAGAGAATTTTCCTTTTGTGGGATGGTTAAAGTGTGGTCCCATTTGCAGGGATCATAGTGGACTAGAATAGTATTTCTCAGTGCTGATCAGCAAAAGACCTAAATTATCCACTGCTGACCACTGCAGTGTCAGGCGTGGAGGAACAGGAAGAAGGACTGAGAATTGGGAAGGAAGAATGATTGGGATGGGGTGGGGTTGGGGAAGGCCAGGCCACAAGTCAAAGGAGAAAAGACAGAAGAGTCAGTTATTTGAAATAGATTTCTAGAAGTAAGGGCCTTTGGTGGTAAAAGTTTTACGGACCCCACATTAATATTTACCAAAGAATGACAACTTGGGGGTGGGGCGTATGAGGAAAGGATCAGAAAACCTCCTCAAGTGTATTTCTAACCACAGGGTGTAGCAGAAACCACACAGGCATACCCAGGATGGCTGCTAGCACAGGTTCTTAGATCTGCTTTACTAGGAAAGATAGCTGTTTAAGGGGTCAACAAACTTTTAAAATTACATTTACTAGTTCAGGGGAAAAGTCAGCACCTAGAACTTCAGAGGAAATACAGAGAAAATAAGACCAACAGACAGGGTTCTGACTGCCTGAATCAACTATATACTTTACATACACATTCCTGGATCTAGAGAGCCTTTACATCTGAGCAGTTGGGCCACACAAAATCTCAACCAGGAAATCACAAGATTCTTCTCATAAGTGAGCCCCAAAAGCAAAATACAAACTCAGAGTATATAAATACTTGTCAGAGCCAGAAAGCATCACAACTCTCCTGACTCTGCCTAATTAGAAATTAGCAAAAGTTGTGAAAGCCTTCTTCCAAGCAAGCTTCCCTTAATGGGCTCCACATGAGGTCTATTAATGGTCTGGGAAGAACTTATACTCCATTAACATTACACAGGGAGATCTCTACTTGAAAAAAAAAATGAAACAAAGGTGAAAGTGTGCCCAGAACACCACAAAACAAGCATGGTACGTGTACAAACATATAAGGAGCAAGAATACCTATTCTACTTCACTCCCTACTAAAATTCATTCTGAAGCTTCACCACGGACTGGAAGTGACCTTGGCTCTCCATGACTAGGTCTGATATGGTCCAACACATCTGGAACAAGCATGGAATGAAGATCCACTGACCCTGTCAATCCAGGACAAACACAAACTTCTCTCTTAGGTGTTAAAAGCTCTTTCCAATCTGCTCCATTCTACCTTTCCAGGCATATGACATATTGCCCCCTTTTTTGCACTCTGACCAGCCAAACTAGCCAATTTGCTTTTCCTCCCATGAGACATTTTGTCTTTTATTTCTGCCTTTGTCCAGGTTGCCCCACGCCCAGAATTCACTCCCTCTTTACCTCTGCCTCTTAGAATCCCCAACTTCGCTTAGAGTCAACTTGTGCCCCGTACAGAACAAGTTCTTTCCTGAATTCCCCAGTGACAAGTGATTTCCCCCCCAATCCCAGAAATTACCTTATATTTCCTTGTAATATATTTTACATAAACTCATGCATACATGTTGATTTCCCCAGAATGCACCTTCTTGAGGGCAGGCACTGCTTCATCTTGGTCTTTTGTATCCCTAATACCTTGTACATAAAAAGAATCCTAATAAATACTTGTTGATTAAAGGATCATATGAGGATTAGCTAAGTACATAGAAGTCAGTCTGGCTGTCAAAAAGTTTTGCTATTATTATTATCATTAATTATTTTTTTCTCAAAGCACCTTATGAAAATCTCCATTAAGGTTTACAGGGTTTACCCACTCTGATTAAACAGCAGATCTTCTGAAGAATCTAAGTAAATGAAGATTAAGAGGAAGTGGGCTTCAGTTTTCAAGTGAGAAATAAACTTCAATTAGCTAAAAAGAGGACCCCTCTTAATTGTTACAAGACATTAGACTGGATTATTGATAATTATTATGGATCCAATAATCCAATAAATTTTCAAAAAGAAAAAAACTTTTAGCTTCAGGATTTGGAGCCAGGGGTCAAACTCCTGAATGCTGTGAGTGGGGAAAGATGGCGTCTATGGGGCACATTGGTATGTCTGTTGTTTCTGTTGTTATCATTTGTCCTTTGTTCTTGAAGAGGACCATGACATCAGGTGATGCATGCATGAAATGCAAGTGAATTGGATTCAAGTGAAAGAGGGTTGTGCAAGTCACCAGTCACCTGGGTCTAGTGGCAAGATATAGATCAGGATGACTGGTATGTCTAAGGCAATGAGAAAGGAGAAGGGAAAAAAGGCAGGGGGTGGGGGTGGGGAGGACAAATGTGGAGAATAGAAGAAGAGAGAGGGAAGGTAAAGAAACAGAGAAAAGAGAGAAGCAGCAAGCCACCAATAATAGCTTCAGGGATCCCAGCATCCCCACCCCTGGTTTAAATGTTCCCCTTCAAGAAAGCAGGAGGCTAAACCAGGTGATCCTCCCAAATCCCTTGAAGTTCTAAGAGTCTCTGATACACATGCATTTTGTGGGCAGAAGAGTGAAGATTGAGTCTTGAAAGTTGCATGTTCAGACAGGGTGGGGCTGAGAGGAAATCCCCACCTCTTCTCTGGCTTCCAAGATTATACAAACTGATTTTTGGCTCCTTTTCCACAGTACAGAGTAGGTTCTTTGTTCCTCCAAATATATCTCAGGCTCACTCTCCACTGGGCAGCTATGTCCAAGTCACACCGGGACTTAAAAATGAGGGGCATGCCTTTTCTGAGCTGCAGCCTTGTCCCAAAAGGTTCCATACCACACGCTCTCAAAGAGGGATTAGTGAAAAGCATTGGCAAACCCAAACAAAATGAATGCATCTAGGATAGGAAGAGATAAAGGTCTAAAGGGAGATAAAATCTTTGTATCAGGTTTCTCAGATAAGAGTTTGCTATCCAAGATATATCGACAACTAACATATTTGTATTTATAGATATGACCAAAATATTCAATAAATAAGTAGTCATAGGATACGAACGAATAGTTCTTGAAAGAAGAATTATAAGCTATTAACAATTATATGAGAGAATGATCCAAATCATTAGTAAAAAGAGATGCAACTAAAAATAACCCTGAAGTTTTGTTTTATACCACCACCCCAGATGGCAAAGTTGAAAAAAGGTGCCAAGTCAGTTTTGGAAGGACTATAGGAAGATAAGCATTGCTGTTGAAATTAGTAATAACTCCTTTGGAATACATTTTGGAAGTATATAAATAAAGTGACTAAAATGATCATATTCTTTGACTTCCAAGCATATATACTCCCCTAAGCATGCCATTGACAAGAAGAAAGTCCCTATACACACCAAAATATTTATAGCAGTATTTTTTTTTAGTTGACACATATTTACTAATATGCAAAGTCATATAGCAGTATTTTTATGGTAGCAAAGAACTGGAAACAAAGTAGATGACCATTGATTAGGGAATGGATAAACAAGTTATGGTATATTAATATAATAATAATAGCAGCATTTATATAGTGCTTTATGATTTGCACAAAAACCCTAAGAGGTAAATGCTACTATCATCTCCCCCTTACACATGAGGATTTACCAAGGGTCACACAGCTAATAAAAGTTGGACCAAATAAAAGTCTGAGGCTAGATCTGAACTCAAATCTTCCTGACTCCGGGGCTAGTGCGTTACTGTGTCACCTAGCTAGAATATTACTACATTGTAAGAAACAACAAATATGAAAAAAATGTAGGTAAGTTTGGAAAGAATTATATGAACTGATTATGAGTGAAATAGAGGGGAAAATTTAGGATATCTTTTAAAGAAAAAGTGTTAGAAGAAAGGCCCAGAGATTCTTTACAATTCAATAAGCATTTACTTAGTATCTACCGTAAGTTAAAACAAGGTTCTTTGCCAGACTCTGGAGATACAAATTCTTGAGTCCTTGCCATCAAAGTACTTATATTCTATTGGCCCAAAATATGTACACAGATATGTGTGTGTGTATACCTACACACAAATATATAGATATACATAAACATATATATGTGCATACACACAATATAAATATATACACATGTATATTGCAGTATGTATGCAACATGTATAACATATACAGCATATATGTATATAAAATATAGCAATAAACATTTGTCTTTAGTGTCCATGTAGGAGCCAGTACCCAAAATTTGCTTCAAAGGAAGTCAGTGACTCCAGAAGGCAGGAGTGAGTAAGGAGAGTGATCAAAATGTAGAGGCTCACCTATACAGGGACTTGGGGCTGAGAGATGGAAGATTGAATTTGGGGAACATTAAGTAGGTTGGGTTAGTTTAAATGAAGAGTGTATGAGGAGGAATAATGTGAGATCATTCTAGAAAGAAGAGAGCCAGAGTGTGAAGGGCTTAAAATTCCAAATAGGAATATTTGTATTTTATTGTTGGGTTAAACCACCAAATATCAATTTTGAAGCGGTAAGGAAAATGATAGAAGGAAGAGACTGGAAATAGGAGAACAAATAGAAGGTCATTTCAATAATTCAGACTCTATGGAAAACGACTGTCAAAATGCAGTTGGCAGCAGGGGTGGCAAAGACCTTTTTAAGCCATGCTCAGTAGGAGCTGGGATGACACATTTAACCTAACCAGTAGAACAGGAAAAAATCAAGAGAATTAAATACTTTCCTAGATAAAGAAGTAAAAAGTGAAAGCAAGATATCATGCATTGCTTTTCACAATCACTGCGTTTCACTAAGTACTAAGTTATTTTTTAATCACTAGGAAATTGCAAGTCCACAAATGAAGTGACTAAACTAACATTTGTATTGCGACTGCTGATAGCATTTTGTATCTAATTCCGGAACCAAAAACCAAATGTGCTTCTTCAACTCATATGAAGCATCCCATCATCTCTCTTTCCAGAACAATAAATAATCATATCAACAAGTCTTTGCACTACTGCAAAGATTTCAGCAGAAGTAGGATAAATCATGAATGATACAAACTTAAAACAAAAAAAATATAATATGTAATCAATAGCTAGCTTTAATGCTTTAAGGCTTGCAAAACCTTTTACCTATGCTATCCGATTTGATCCTCACAACAACCCTATGAGGAAAGTATCTTCGTTTTACAGATGAGGTAACTAAGGCTGAGAGAGGTTAAGTGACTTGCCCAGAGCCACACAACTTGTCAGTGTCTGAGGTGGGATTTGAACCCAGATTTTTCTGAATTCACGTCCATCACTCTATTTAACGTGCAAACAGACTTGACCTTATTAATTTTGTGACTTAAGGGTAGACTATATGCAAGGTCTTTGAGGGCAGGGACTGTTTGGGTTTTGTCTCTGTACCTTGCAGAGTGCCTCATACAGAGTAAACATAATATTTTGTGTTGAATTCAATTTAATTTTAGGATGGAAGGCCCCCTTCTTTAGAATTTATTGACACTTTTTAAGAGAGACAATGAGAAAGAGTGAATCTGAGCAATCAAGTTTTGCTTTAACATCACTTTTACATTCTCCACATCCAAGGAAATGCTCCTATGCACCAAAAAAAATTTTCATTAATCAAAGCAGATACCTAATGAGTCTCCACCTGCCTGACTCGTAAACTGAAATTCCTGATACATTCTGCACTCTGCCCAGCTTCTTAAGTGAGTTACATATGGAATATGAGAATGCTCCCTTCTTCCTTGGGTTCCAGACTGATAAAGTAGAGGTGGTGGTCAGGGTGGGAGGATACTTAGGAGATAATTGTGACAAGAGACAGACAGAACCAATCCAGGTAGATTCTCATTAGTTGTAACTTTCCCCGCATTTGTCATCCATGCCCAAATGAAGCTAGATCTCTACTCCTTTCAGCTACACACAAGACACACATGAAGAGGAAAAATTGTTTCATAAACTCAGACCAGACCAAATGTATAAGTTCCTTAGAATCCACAAGACTGATGGTAAGCTTAAGACTTCTAAACATTATTTTCCAGGATCCTACTACCTCATCAGATGGTATCTTTTCTGGGCTAAATGGAAATTTTTGATTAGATCATATCACTAGTTCTGAGCCTTATCTGCTTATTATTTTCATAGGATACCGACTCCACAAAAAACAATATAATGGACAGGACAGTGGGCATGAGTTCAAATCCTACCTAAGTCACATACCAGTGGTGTGATCTGGGGAAAATCCCTTAACATCTCTGTGCCTTAGTTTACTTCCTTGTAAAGTGGGGAGTGGGGGGCGGGGGAGAGGGGATCAAGGGTTGGACTCTAGTGCATTTAAGATTTCTTCCAGCTCTCAATCTAGGACCTTATTTCCAACTACGTAACTCTGCCTTTCTCATTTCCCCTGATTCTGAGTCTCCATATTTATGTACGATTTCTCTGGTAATGGGATATTTTGAGAATTGCCTCCTTATTACCACTGCCACGATCACCATTATGTCTAAACCCATGAAACTTTCACCAGTTGCACTCTAGCAATGGGAGACATGGGGGAGGGATGTTAGCAGTTCTCCTAATATTTTGTTGGTTAAAAATTTTTTCTAATTTAAAAAATTCTGAACTTAACAAACACCAGACACAATAAGCATTTCTACATACATAGTAAAAACAGCACATGAAACTGTGGTTCCGTTATGCTCATTCCCTCTCTTTTAGGTCCAACCTGTTCTCCTTCTCATCCTTCCTCCATCCCTGGCTGGCTTAGCAATATACCCCAAGATATGATTCTTGCTTGAACACCTACTCTTTTTTGCCTTGCCTTTCCTATGATGCTGCAAATTGTAGACCAAACACTAGAGAAAAAAGGCAGAGAGAAGGTAGAGTACTCCTGCCAGCCCAGCACAGAGCAGAGGTTTAATTAAATATTTATGAAAGTGAATTGAGTCCATCATCCTTACCAGTCATATATTGTAAGGTGAAGTTCATAATTCCTTTCCAAGTTTTCCTATCAGAACATTATAAGTAGCAGGTGATGTTGGATCTCAGGCATATATTTGAAACTCAATAAAGACTTGTTGGGGGTGGCTAGGTGGCACAGTGGATGGGGCACTGGGCCTGGAGTCAGGAGATGACTGACCTCCCTGGCTTCCTTTACATCCTAGCTTCCTTACAGGAAGTCTTCCCTCTAACCCCTCTTAATTCCAGTATCTTTCCTCTGTTGACTATTTCCCATTTATACTGCACACAGTTTGCTTTGCATGTTTTTCTGCATTTTGTTTTCCCTGTTAGATTGCATGCTCCTCAAGGATAGGAACTGTCTTTTACTTCTTTTTGTATCCCCCAGTGCTTAGCACATAACAGGAAATTAATAAATGTTTACTGAATGAGTGAGTTTAAAACTGACCTCAGAATTTATTAGCTGTGTGACCCTGGCCAAGTCACTTAACCCCTGTTTGCCTCAGTATCATCCTCTGTAAAATGAATGTAAGATGAATAGCACCCACCTCCCAGGGTTGTGGTAAAGATCAGATGAGTTAATAATTGTAAAGCACTTACACATAGTAGCTGCTATAAGTGTCAGATTATCGTTATTATTGTTGTTAATAACTGAAGGGAAAGGAAATGCAGCCATCCGTGAATGTAACTTTTTGTTTCTGCCTAGAGAATACATAGGAATTTCTGGGTCTATTCTGGAAAATACTCAACTTAATCAGATGATAATACTTTATGAGGAATCATGCCACAATGTCCAATGGCTTCAAAACATGCTTTTCATCAGAATCAAATAAGAGAATAACCCCTTCCCCCCTTCAAATCATCTTATAAAAATGGTATTAACAGGGCAATGAGTGTTCCCATTCATTTCACCTTAAAGGAGAATTTTAACAGGGGGACTTGATGACATTTGGACTCAGGAAACATAATAATTTTTCTGACTGTGTCTGGTTTAAAAAATCTCCAAACTATTTTAAAAGATGTGATGGGATCCAGAAGGTGCTCTTTAATCTAGTAACACCCCTACCTAGAGATGAGTGGATTACGTACATGCCTTGTTCTGGATGGTGCTATATTTACCATCACTTTGGATGCCTCAATTTTTCTGACATCTGTTTCACAGTTGTTACTGTTCGTTTGGTATTGAACAACGGAAGCCATCATGGGGGAAGAGTCTTTAGAAATGATTCCTAAGACAGAATGGATGAATTAGCAGCACTGATTATTTTAAAACAGCATTTTTTAACAGCATGAACTGTATACTCTACATAGAAAATTGACAGGTCTGTGGACCAATGAATGTTTTTTGACAATATCACTCACACACACGCACATGAGCACACACACACACACACACACACACACACACACATATTCTTCTTCTAGGATTAATTATTGCATTCCATCCCAGAAGAATTTATTTTGTGAGTTTTGGATAGGGACCTGAAAACTGTCCTAAAACATTCACAGGCATGGTGAACTACATTCGTTTTTTGGAAACTTAATATTAAATTGCTTCCAAGAGTTTGGGGAAGGAAATCTAAGTTTTTTGTTGTCTTTATCATTCAGAAATTTTCTTCCTTAATGAAGAGAAGGGGCAGTCTTGCTTCTTTAAGCTTTATGAAGAAAAATAAATCATTATTGTATGGCATGGTAAGAATTTTTCCTAATTGACTAAGTTGCATTTTTCCTTAAATTGCCAACCAATCTGAGACAGTATGTTAGACCCAAGCTCCACATAAAGCAAGCTTACCAAGCAAAGATTTTGGTTTTAAAACCATCTCTTAGAATCTAAGGGTTCTCAACATGAGGTCTGTAAACTTTTTAAAAAATCAACGACTGCATTTTAATATAATTGTTTTCTTTGTAATCTTTTGTATTTTACTTTATGCACCTAAAAACATTTTTCTGAGAAGGGTCCATAGGTTTTACCAGATTGCCCAAGAGGGCCATGACACTGAAAAAGATTGAGAACTTTAGAAGTAGATGTATTTTGGGAAAAAAAATTCAGTAACTTCCAGCCTATTCAGTTTCTCATTTAAGAATACTCATGTGATCATATATGATTTCATCCTTCCTACATTTGAAAAAAAATTGAAGCTAAGATGGTAATAGTTCTTCAGATTAGTTCTTATAGTAGTTCTATTTAAAGATCAGTGAGGTCTTGCTTTTGAATAGCTTGAAGAATTATTTTTATTTTCCTTAATTTTTTTAGTCCTCTAAGGTATGGGAATTCTTTCCACAGATATAGACTCTATAACTCTTCCACAGTTAGTAGTCTTTTTTTTTTTTTGCCTTTTGGAGGGCAATTGGGGTTAAGTAACTTGCCCAAGGTCACACGGCTAGGTTTTTGTTTGTGTGGGTTAAGTGTCTGAGGCCGGATCCGAACTCAGGTCCTTCTGACTCCAGGGCCGAAGCTCTCCTCACTGTGCCACTTAGCCACCCCTCACAGTTAGTATTCTTAAAGAGTACTTTAAGGGGAAATTGAGGAGCTAAATGACTTGCTCGAGATCTCACAGCTAGTACATATCAGAGGTAACACTTGAATCTAGGTCTTCTTTACACTTCCTCAGCTCCTCCCCTCCCCAACCATGGCATGCTGCCTCTCACTTTGCAAAAGTATCTATGATAGATTGCAAGTCTCCAAAATGAAAGGCTGAGTCAGCAACATGGCAGACACACTTCATTCTGGGCAATATATTTAAATAACAGTGGAAAATGAAATGAGATTTTTGGATTCTATTAAGAAATGTTTGCTGAATAGCTGAATCTTCGAATTAAGAGAGCAGTCTTCACCTTTCATATGTGTCCAGAAAATAAAACATTTTTATCCTACTGCTGTATCATATTATTATAAAAACATATTTTAGTAAATCCAAACATTTTTAAAAACAAACATGGTACAAAGCTTGTACATGAATTGTACTTATAGCCAGTTGTTTTTTTTAAAGTCATGCACTCATTTATTAATGAACATATTAATATAATGCATGAAAATAAAATGGCAGAACCAATCTTTTTACCGAAAAATTCTATTTTCTGTCTGTGCCATAACAAACAGCTTCCAAAATAGTAGGGTAGTGGCATTTACTTATCAGGGAGTGTTTGACCTTGGTGCAGCAGAAATCCGTACTTCCTAGTACTGGCTACTCCTTCTAATCCTAGCTTGGTCCTTCCCTAGTGTGGTGGTTTTTTGTTTGGTTTTGTTTTTTGAGTTGTCCCTGATCTTATTTCCAGTTGTCATGCAAAACCACTGATTGACGGGATGATTTTGTTTCTGCTTTTTGGCAAGGAACATCTTATCGGAGGACATGGTGAAAAAGCTATGAAGGAAAGAATCCTTTAATAAATCTACAGGGACATAAAGGCCAACTGCTATTCCCAGGCTGCAAGAGAGATTAGATTAATGCCAATCTTTCATCTCCATCTGATTTCTCTACTAAGAAGTTTCTAATGAAAATGCCAGCACCTTACAAATCAGTTCTGACAGCTTGTAGTAGGGTCTAATAATGTTCAATGCTTGTCAAGGAAATAGCTTGACCTGTGTACTCCTAGGGGAATAATTGGAGCTGCTGAACTCTCGACAAACTGACATGCCCAGGAGGATGGGCATAAGGCAAGTCTAAGGGAGAGCAGATGTCTAGAGTGAGAGATGAGGGAGGGCAGGAAAGGCAAACAGAAGAACAGATGTGGCAGTGGTATGTAGTGATGATGTATCATAGAACAGAGTAACACTTTAAAGATGATTTAAGGTATTTATGCTTAAATCTCCTCTGAGTAAACATGCTGGACTAGTTGTTTATGATTAAAGACCAGATCCCCAAGCAAACATTTCAGAAAGAAACCCCTCAGCCTATGTTATATATGAAATAAGCAGATGTCTAGACCCATTGCTCTTGGGGGAGGGGAGGGTGTGCTATTTGGGCTATATTTACAGAGGGAAAATAGCTAACAGGGACTGACTTTCTTTCCTTGAAACTTGTTTGCTTTCTTTAATAGTCAACAAGCTGAGTGAGTGACCCTCAGCAAGCCAAAAGATATAAAGAAAGAATGTCTGGGTTTCTAGGCAAAGGGGGATGGGCTTTTCCAGACTGTACTAAGCTTAGGTGGTGTAAAGATTACAGTGATGGGCTTAGACTTATGAGGTCCAGAGTTTGATTCCCATCACAGACACTTTTTAGCTGTGTGACCCAGGGCAAGTTACTTAATCACAATTGCCTTATCTTTCCTCCTCCAAAACAAACAAACAAACCAAAAATGTGAAAAGGTTATGAGACCTGTAAGTGAATTCTGTATTTACCTACAATAGCCACATAACAGTAATAATATCCTGTTTGTATAGCAGTCTAAATATTACCACATACACCCTACACATTTTATCCTATACTGAAAATATATTTATTCCTACCATACTGAACAGCAGCCTCGAATAATGGAGTCAGAAAAACCTGGGTTCAAGTCCTCCCTTTGCTACAGATTAATTGTCTGAGCAATTTGTGTGACCTCTCACCTAACTATGTCAAGCTTAAAGTTACAGAAACTAAAGTTAAAAATTCCTTGAAGGTGGGGACTTTTTCATTCTTTTTCTTGGTCTACAGGTGTGGCAGATGCTCATTGATTGATTAATTGAACAAAAGAATAAAATAGATATTTGGTAGTTTTCCTAAATAACTGATAATAGAAATTACTTGAATAACTTGACCACAAACTGTCAAGTTCTTCATTCAACATGAAAGGATTATGGGGTGTTGGTCATGGGATGAAGATTAAGTGATGGGACACTGGGAACTTCTAGGGATTGGTTGTGGCCATTAAAAAGCAGTAGCCAGCTGTGGTACATGGCTCATTCCTTTCACCCCATGGCCAATTCCTTATGATACCATCGAGTTGACTAATGAATTTCTTAACACTTTGTTATATACCAAAATACTGTATGATGACCAACTGTGAATGATTTAGCTGTTCTCAACAATGATCCAAGACAATTTGAAAGGACTCAGGATAAAAAATGCTATCTATCTCCAGAAAAAAAACAACTGATGGAGTCTGAATGAAGATCAAAAGCATATTATTTTTGTTTATTTTTTCTTGTTGTTTTGGTCTATTTCTTTCACAACATGAGTAATGGAAATACATTTTATATGATTGCACATATATAACCTATATCAAATTGCTTACTCTCTTAGAGGAGGGGAAGCTGAAGGAGAAAATTTAGAACTCTAAATTTAAAAAAAATGAAGGTTAATTGTCTTTACATGAAATTGGGAAAATATTATTTTAAAAATCTTTGTTAAATGGTCAGTTTTGTAATATTCAACTATTACTGCCAGGCTATTTAAAATTATATTACCGCAGTTGTTTTGTGTATTATTTTCCTGGTTCTGATTACTTCATTCTGCATCGGTTTATGCTTCCCATATTTCTCTAAACTTCTTATATCGATCCTTTCTTAGAATATATTCCATTACATACATATACAATTTGTTCAGCCAATCTTTAATCGATAGGAACCAACTTTGTTCCTAGTTTTTTGATGCCACAAAAAGCGTTCCTTTAAATATTTTGGGGATATTTGGGATCCTTCTGTCATTGACCTAAGGTACGTACCTAGTTGTGATATCTCCGGGTCAAAAAGCATGAACATTTTAATAACTTTAGTAACTTATTTGGTGAGTTCTTAATTTAAGTCCAATCAATAATGTTCTTTTATTTTCTCTGTAATAAAGCAATAAAGATGCATTCTGGACAACTAGAATCACTAAGTCTGAGATGACTGGAAGTGGGAATAGGATTCACTCTTCAGATGAGTCTCCCAGACCTATTACTCATCTGTTAAAGCAGAAGAGGATGGTGTGCAAGCAGAGAGGAAGGAGAGGGGTGAAACTTAGCCACACTTGGAAGGAAATCAACTCCAAGTGTTAGCCAACAAACCCTGTTGTTAGGAGGAAGCCAGTGGCAAACTCTACCTATCAGTCCTGTGGTGGTGTACTATTTACCCAGCCAAGCACAGCAAAGGTCCCCAGCATATTTTTTTTCTTTTTAAAATTATTTATTCTTGGGGCGGCTAGGTGGCGCAGTGAGTAGAGCATCGGCCTTGGAGTCAGAAGGACCTGAGTTCGGAGCCGGCCTCGACACTTAATCCACACAAACAAAAACCTAGTCGTGTGACCTTGGGCAAGTTACTTAACCCCAATTGCCCTCCAAAAAGCAATAAAATAAAATAAAATAATTTATTCTTAACTTAGCAAACACCAAGTAAAATGGATCTACCCATACTACACTGTAAAGCAGAAAGAGGATTGTATACAAAACTGCAAATGATTATACTTGCTTTTCTTTTAAAGTATGTAATAAATGTAGCCTATAGCTGTCTTGCTTGTTTGTGCTACTTTCTAGTCTCCTATTTTCTTTTCTGCATTTAAAAAAATAAGATGCTTCAATGACTCTCATTTCTTAATTACTTTTATTCTTTTTTTTTTTTTAAATCCCGGTCTTCTCTGATCCTCCCAACCTGAAGGAGGAGGAGAGGGAAGAAAAGAAAAACAAAGCCCTTGTAACAAATATGCATAGTTAAGCAGAACAAAATCCCACATCCCAGTCCTTTTTTAAAAAAATCTTTCCCATCTTTTCCATCGCTCTTTGTTTTCTTTTGCTCTTCCCACACATTCCTCTTTTTCTCCTTCCCCTATATCTCTCAAATCTCACTCTCTGCCCCTCTTTACTTCTCTTTTCATTATCTAGTCATGCATTTACCTTCTAAAAGTACACTTCTCTACTGGTCCTCTCTACTAGCATGTACATAACCACCTCCTTCCCCAAATAAAATTTGTTTCAGTCCTGGTGTATGCTGCAAAAATTAGGAATCTAGAATGGCTTTGCATATGAAAAGGGTTAGGATACATTGGTCTAGATGACCTAGATTAGGAAGTTGAATTAGATAAGAGGACAATAAAGGCAAAAAGAGTTTAAAAGTCTGACTTCTCCCATTTCCTCAGTCTCCTTTGACCCTCTTGGTGTATCAGTTCTCCACCTCCTCCCTGCATAGGCCCTTAGATCATTGTTGCCCTGCCTTTGACATCCTTGTATTTTTCCTTTGTTTTTTGTTTTTCCTTTTTCCATATCCTCAGTACCGTCTCTCCATCACTACTAACTCTTCTGACTCCTTCCACATTGCTCCAATTTGTGCAAAACCCTACATACCCCTATTGTCTAGAGATGGGTCAATATAGGTGGAACCGAAGTCATCATATTGAGAAATGACACATATGGGTAACAGGGGTATATTCTTTTGTTCTATCAATCAACACAGTTGTAGACAATGGACCATGTTGGCAGCTGAATCCAATGGCAGCCTGGGTAAACAATCTTTGGCTATTTATAGTTCCCTCCATGCTGACAAGTTCAAATTGCCCCATCCATACACAATGCAAAGCTCATACAGCTGGTATCAATTTTGTATCCATCTTTTTGTCTGTACTGTCAGACTAGAGGGCACAGTCATAAGCATACCAGAGCCTTCTACTTTGGACGGTGTCTCAGAGTTTAGGAAAAATTACCTTCCTTCAAAGCTCAGCTTAAAATTTATCTGCCACAGGAGACCTTTCCTGATCACCCCACTCTGAAGATGCTAGGCTCTCACCTCCAAACAACCTTCTATCCAGTATGTATGTATTTTGCATTTACTTATATGTTATTCTCCCTCCTCCTCATTGAATGTAAGCCTCTTGAGAGCAGAATCTGTTTGTCTTTATTTCCCTGGGGTCAGCCCAGATAATTGAGTGCTCTAAGGTTTTTGTGAGTTTTTTAAAATAAAATTTTATTGAAATGTTTTTGTTCTTATATCACCTACATTTTCCAGGGTTTTTCTTTGCACTCCTCTGTCCTACAGAGAACTATCCCTTATTTTTTTAAAAAGAAAAAAGTAGAAAAAACACAAAATTCATTAAAGCTAACCAACACTGTCAAAAATTCTGACATTGTAGGTGGTGCTCCATACCCACATTCTCCTGCCTATGTAAAGAAACAACAGTGGGAGGTTTTTTTTTCTTATCTCTGTTTTTGGGCCAAACTTAGTTATGATAATTTGCACCATTCAGTTTTATTTGTTTTGTTGTTGTTATTCATTGTGTATATTGTTTTCCTGGTTCTGCTTACCTCTTTCTATATCAGTTCATATAAGTCTTGCTAATGCTTACCTCTAGTCATCATTTCTAACCTTGTATTTAACTATCTCACATTTATTTTATTTATTCTATACACCTTTCTATTGTGAAATAATCTCTAACTTTTTTATACCAGTCAAAGGTTTGCAAAGCACTTTACATATATGTACATGTTGTCTAGACCACTAGAATACTCCTTGAAAGCAGGGATAATTTCACTTTTTGTCTTTGTATCCACAGTACCTAGAAGAGGGATTAATACATAGTAGGAACTTATAAATGTTTGATTGATTGACTATAGCATAGGGATAATATTTCATTATATTCATGTACCACAATATGTTTGGACAATCCTCAGTGGGTTTCTATTTTGTTTCTGGTTTTTTGTTAGTATAAAGATCAAGGAAATATATATATTTAAATCTATATGGCCTGCCTTTCTATCACTGACTTCCTTGGGGGGGTATATGCCTAGCAGTGAGATATCCTGGATAAAAGGGTATACCCATTTTAGTTACTTTCTTTATATAATTCCAAATTGTTTGCAAGACCAGTTGGATCAATTCACAGCTTCATCAATAGCATTTTACTGTGCTTATTTTCCTACAGTCCTTGCAACATTAACTATTACCATCCTTTTACCTCTTTGCCAAGTTTTGAGGTAAAACTTCAAAAATATTTTTATTTCCATTTCTCTTATTATTAGTGATTTGAAGCATTCTTTCATATGGTTAATATTTTTCAATTCTTTTTACAATTGTTCATGTCTTTGACAATTTACCTGTTGAGAAATGGCTGTTAGTGACCTATGCTGGAAATCAGAACCCTATCATATTAAGATCTTTTCTTTTCCTCAGTTAGTGATTCTTATCCTGCCTGTATTAATTTTGCTCATGCAAAAGTTTTTTAATTTAAGGAAATTGTAATCATTTATTATCTATTCCATCTTTTATAATCGCTTCTGTTCCTTGTTTGGTTATTTAATACACATTTGTTTATTAACTGATTCATAGTTTGGGAGCTGAAAGAAATAGCTCTGCTTTGGTCTCAGTTCCAAGGAACAAAATGCCACTTTCACTTGGCAACCCCCCCACTTTCTAGCTTTCTCTTGTGTGGCATATTCCCCCATTAGATTATAAGCGTCTTGGGAGTGGGAACTATTTTCTTTCTTTTTTTTTTTTAATATCCTCAGAGCTTAGAACAATGCCTGCCATGAAGTAGGTACTTAATAAATGTTTATTGAATTGAATAAAATGGAATGGAAAGAAGACTCCTTCTTGCATTGGTTGATCTGGGTTCAAATTTTGCCTCTCATTATCACCTGTGTGACCTTGGTCAAATCACTTTAACTTCTTTGGGATCTAGTTTCCCCATCTATAAACTGAGGGGATAGGAGTAGGAAGGTGGAGGAAGAGACCCCTTCCAGTTCAAGTAATCTTCTCCAGAACTGTCCATACCAGTGAAAATAGAATCTGACCCCAATTTTCCATTTTTGGCTGCATCTTTAGGCAGACCCACTTTAACTAGGACGAAACCAGACCTACTGGGCAGCTTGCTTCACTTAGGAATGGAGAATGGTTCCAATAAGATATAGCCTGCTTTCACTTGATTTTTTTTTTTTGGTGGGCAGTTGGGGTTAAGTAACTTGCCCAAGGTCACATAGCTAGGTTTTTTTGTTTGTGTGTGCATTAAGTGTCGGAGGCCGGATCCGAACTCAGGTCCTTCTGACTCCAGGGCCAATGCTCTACTCACTGTGCCACCTAGCCGCCCCTTTCACTTGATTAATTATATCATCATGGAAGATTTTACTAGGCAGTCAAACTTGCTTAACAACCCAAGGGCAATAAGTGCTTTGCTCAATCCTAAATCCATTGTAATGGTGTTGGCCCTGCTCTCTTCTGAGAGGCAGCCTGCAGTCATATGGACATTCCAGGAACACACTCTAGAAAATATGCAATAGGACTCTAGCCAGGCTCTCTCCAGCATCAGAGAAAGCGAAATGCCACAACAATCACATCAGTCAGCCTTTTTGTTGCCCTTCTGGGATCTGGTGGCATTTCCTCTGTGCTCCATATGCTAGGAAGCCTGCACAGATAGCTCTGCAGGCCCTCCCCAGTCCCAGCAAGCCCTCTGGAAATTTTAGCACGAAATTGAAGTAAGCAGAACCAGGAGAACGATATAGACAATGACTCCACAGGCCTCAAAAGAACACTGAAAAGTAGATGAAACACACCTCCCTCCTCTGGCTCTTGGAGAGTAGGGAACAATAGGTATGAATTTTCCATGTCATTTGGTTTTAACTGTTTTTATTATTTGTTCCAAGGACAAATTGGACGGATAGCTTATAGATCTAGAACTGGAAGGAAAACCTTAAGAGGACATCAAGTCCAACCTCTTCTTTTTACAGATGAGGAAACTGAGGCCTGGAGGGGGTTAGTAATTTACCTAAGGTCACAAAGTTAGTAGACATCAGAGGCAGGATTTGAAGCTTGGTCTTCACAGCCAATGCTCTTTCCGACTCTTACCAGCCCGACTTTCACTTAGTTGATGCTATCAGAAGCTAGAACTCCTGCTAGGATGAATTCCTAAAAATTCCTTTTTAATCTGTACAGAAATGAATAAGGCAATCTATAACAGGAAGAAAGATTTAAAGTGAACTGAAACAGGGTAAAGTGAGTAGAACCGAGAGAAGTATTTTATTCAATGACCACAATATTGTAAAGGAAAAAAATTTTGAAAGACAACATCTCTAATCAGTGCAATGATCAATCATGACTCCAGAAGATCAATAATGGAACATGCCTTCCACCCCTTGGTAGAGATGATGGATGAAATTTAGGTATAGAATGAGACATAGTTTTTAGATCTTCCCATTAAAACACAATTTTGTTTTGCTTGGCTCAATTTTTGTAATAAGGGATGGCATGGGGAATGGCAAAAGTGCAGAGGTAGTGATAATAATGAGAAAGAGAGAGAAAAAGAGAGGGAGGGATGGGAGGCAGGGGAAGAAAAGAATGTGAATGAAACATTTAAAAAATACACATAAGAGAAGTGTTTCATAAGAGGAAACTGACGAGCAGGACAGTGTTGAGACAACCACATTAAATTTAGTGTATATCAAAATGAACATTTTCTGGCTCTATAAGTGTTGATTGATTGATTTCTTATAGCTTACAGATATCTATTTTGCAATAAGTAGAGTCAAGTATTAAATCAAAGGATTAATGCCTCCAATGGTCAGCAACACCCTGTGAGGCCCAATTTTCAAACCTTATCTATAAAGATTTGTGCCTTGTCCTAAGTCTGAGTTTAGCCATTGACTATAGGTGGCACAGTGGATAGTGGAATCTGGAAGATCTGAGTTCAAATCTGGCCTCAGACATTTATTAGCTGTGTGACCCATAGCAAATCACTTAATCCTGTTTGCCTCTGTTTCCTCATCTGTAAAAATGAGCTGGAGAAAGAAACCACTCCAGTATCTCTGCCAAGAAAACCCCAAATGGAGTCATGAAGAGTTGGATACAACAGAAAAATGGTTGAATAACAAAATCCTAAGAATGAACAACAACATCATGTCTGGAATGCACTCTCTCCTCTTTTGTTTCTCAGGTTTCCTGGTTTCTTTCCTTTTCTTCAAGACCCAGTTCAGGGGCAGCTAGGTGGTACAGCTAGGTCGGCCCTAGAGTCAGAAGGACCTGAGTTCAGATCCAGCCTCAGACACTTAAAGCACGCACAAATAAAAAAAAAAACCTAGCCGTGTGACCTTGGGCAAGTTACTTAATCCCAATTGCCCTCTAAAAAAAAAACAAGACCCAGTTCAAATACCTACCTCCTTCTATATAAGACTTTTCCAGTCCACCTCCAACCTCCAGCTACCAGTGCCTTCTGCTCTAAAGGTACTTTGTATCAGAGGCTCAAATAAGATAGTGGATGTAAAACACTTGCAAACCTTAAAATACCAAGCACATCCAAGTTATTACTCTTATTAGCCTACCTTCATTCCCTTAGACTTTGACTGCACTCCTGATGAGCTGAAGGAATGGTTACAGGGTAATACAGGGGTGTCCTAGTAAATGTTTAACTGGGATAGAACCAGCACTGGATTGTTATCAACTGCTGATTACTGAGGTATAAGTGTAATTGTAAAAATTTAACATTCAGCTTACACAGGTGAGAGCTGGCTCCAGCACACACACTCTTTGCCTTGCATCTACTTTGTATATAAATGCTGCTTTCCTCATTAGAATCTAGGCTCCTTGAGAGTTCTTTCTTTACATCTCTAGTGTTTAGCACTCTGGTGTATGATATGCACTTTACAAATTCCTGTTGATTGATGATATGCTTGCTAATATTTGTTTTTAAAGATGTCTTTTTTTTTTAAAGGGAGCAATACAGAGCAATTACAGCAATAAGAGCTTGGTCTATCTGGTGCAGATTTCCCTCTAACTGTGGAGACTGTGAAGACCTTAGCAGATCTGGCTTTTAATAGCTTGGAAGTGAATTTTTAAAATGAAAAAAGTCTAGTTAACACTCATTCTATAAAGGTGTTATGCAAATGTTTCTCACCAATTCCAGCCAGCATGGCAAAGAATTCCATTCAGTAAACATTTCTTTTGGATGGTGGGGCTGTCTAGGCAGTAGAATTCAATGGCATTTCAAGGGAACTGAATAGTAGTGCTACCTGCTACATCTTTAAATTAACACCATCTACTCTGGCATAGACAAAGTGCATGCAGCATTATATGAAAATGTTTCCTAATAAAGGAAGAAGAAGTGAAATTGTTTTTAAAGTCTCCTAAGGTCCTCTGTTGAGTTCTACCCTGTATCCATGAGATTGGCAAAAATGACAAAAAAATAAAATGTTGGAGGAGCTGTGGGGGGAAAACGGGCACACAAATGTATTGTTGGTGGAACTGTGAATTGACAGTCATTCTGGAAAGCAGATTTTGAGCAATGCCCCCAAAGTGATTAAACTGTGTGTATCTTTCGACCCGACTGACATAGTGACTAGGCTTATCCCTCAGAGATCAAAGAGGAAAAGGACCCCCCATATAAAATATTTTTATTTCTAAATAATTTAATTTAATATTTAAAATTTATTTTTGTTGATAGCAATTTTTAAAATGGCAAAGAACTAGAAACTAAGGGGTACTCATTGATTTGGGATTTACCGTATATGAATGCAAGGCAACAATGCTATTGTGCTACAAGAAATGATTAAGGGAATAGTTTCAGAGAAATCTAAGATTTGTATGAACTAGTATAGAGTGAAGTGTACAGAGCCAGAAGAGTTTATACAATAGCAATACTATTGTAGAGTCCAACAGCTTCAAAAACTAAGAACTCTGATCAATGCAATGACCAACAACAATGTAGGCTTGTTATAGATGAGTAGGACTTTGTTTCATTCTTTGTATTTGTATCTCTGGAGCCTAGCATAGGGATAGAGAAATTGTAGATATTTAATAAAATATTTGCTGGGTGGGGTGGCTAGGTGGTGCAGTGAGTAGAGCTGCGGCCCTGGAGTCAGAGGGACCTGAGTTCGGATCCGGCCTCAGACACTTAATGCACACACAAACAAACAAAAAAAAAACCTAGCCATGTGACCTTGGGCAAGTCACTTAACCCCAACTGCCCTCCAAAAAAAAAAAAGAAAGAAAAAAATTATACATATATATTTTCTGGGTGATTGATTTTAGAGGACTTATAATAATTATCAACTACTAAATTGCCGTTTTATTTTGGACAAACCAATTCTTGAATTTGTTTTCCTTGACTATTCATATTTGCTCCCAAAGTTTTTTCTTCTTCTCCCAACTGGGCAGGGTAGGAGAAGAGGAAGGGGCAGTTAGATGGTATAGAAGACCTGGAGTCAGGAAGACCTGACTTAATAGCTGTGTGACCCTGGACAAATCAATTAACTCTGTTTGCCTCACTTTCCTTAACTGTTAAAATGAGCCAGAGAAGGAAATGGTAAACCACTCCCATATCTTTGCCAAAGAAAACCTCAATAGGGTGACAAGAGCCATACACAACTGAAACAACTGAACAAAAAAAGAAAGAGAATGAAATAGCTGTTAATTGAAAATAGTTACTTAAAAAAAAGAGCCTCTGCTTACAACTGTGAATGGTACCAGGTGTTTGAAATAAGAAAAAGGAAAATGAATGGTGGGGCAGGGAGGGGTATGTTATTTCTCTTGGTTTTCTTTTCCAATCTCAACACTTAAAAAAATTCCAGAACACCCTCTGGACTTCAAATAATTTGCAGGACCATAGATTTAGAGTTGACAGGGACCATAGAGCCCATCTAAATATACTCCATCCCCTCCATTTTACAAATGAAGAAATCGTAGTCTCAGGCAGGATTTCTCAATATCACATGGGGATACGTGGTACAAACAGCAGTGAAACTCAGGTCTTCTGCTGCCGTAATCAGGGCCTTTCTGCTGTCACCCTACTTCCTCCTTAACCACCTACTTAGACAAGACACATACAAGTTTCTATTCTTGTAATTTTCTAGACCATGGATCTAAAGGCTGAGATCCACACACCCACAGGAAGCTAATTGCATCCAAAGATAAATTATTCCTTCACTCAGATAGATATGGAATGACATTAACAAGTCTTAGTGAAAAGAAAGGATTATTTAGATAGAAATAGTATAAATGGATCCAAGATTTAGAGCTGAAATTGACCTTAGAGGCCATCACTACAATCCCCTTATACAGATAAGGAATCTAAGGCCCATAGAGGTCATGGGGCTACTAAGAAGTAGAAACAGGATCTGAACCCCGTTACAAGGAATGATATGAGTGTAGGCACAGGGGTAATCAGGAAGCAGGAAGAGATATTTTTCAGGTGGCAGTGAAGGTGAACCTCTCTTTTGAGACAGATAAACCTCCATATTCAAGGACATTGAGGAAAATATAAGAGAGAACCAACCCCATATTTTGTAAAAACAATTCCCTAATTCATTCCTCTTTCTTCTCTCTCCAGAACACCTAGGCTCCTTACCTTTCCAACCCTGGAACTAACCCATCGTATGCTTCATGCAGCCCTTTATGTATTAAAAGGACAACTAATCCAATTCTGTGTAACTCAACATAGTTTTATTCCTCCCCCCCAACTTTTATGCCATTATGATGGCTCTTTTGAATGGTTATGAATCTGATTTAGAAAGTTCTGCAGTGTCCCATCAAACATTACAATGTATAACATATATTATATATAATTATGAAATAATGTTATGTCGGATATATACTCCACATATACATAATGGCCATAGATATATAATGGTGAGGACCTCACCCATTTATTGGGAATACTAGACATTTTAAAATATTGTTTTATCTTTTGTTATTCTAAATGGGACCAATACAAAAAAACACAAACATTTATTTTCATATACAAAGAATAGAAAAAGATGATTATATTTGAAATTAGGAATCTAATACATACAACTTGCTTCTAAAACAAGAATATAATTAAACAACACACTAACTTTGGAACAGTCCTGCTTGTCTCTTACACTTTACATCTCAACCCACTGGTAAACACCTTTATCAAGCATTGCTGGTTCATGCCCTGATTGCTATTAATAATCAGAAGGTCTTATTAAAGTTTATCTCTTTTATCACAGTCATCCATGAATTTTCTTTTATCTCAACATATCCAACAAGGAAATACCTTGTTGGAGAGTCTTTTAAGGCTGTAATTTCTTCTACTGAATAAAAAAATTTTTTTTTTTAAATTTTCAACTAGTAAACTAAGTGGGATTTTGCATTCTCTGAACCTTTTGGTCAATTGTGTGACTAAAATGAACAGTAAAAACTTCACATGAAACTTGAGGAGGAGAGGGCTGGCACAGGATCTCCCTTTCTGAGACTTAGACTGCTCCTCACATCACTGTTTTCCACCCAAAGAAAAACATTTTCTTGGACCAAATCTTGCCTTTAATGCCTCCCACCTGTCATCCTTCCAGGATTGGTACCTTGCATTAATTAAGACTTTACTCTAGGGAGTAAGTGCTTCCTTAGCACCTGGAGACATCCTGCTAAAATATAATTGATGTTTCTCCCATCCCAGTGTCTTTGTTCTTAACTGAGTCATTTCTTTTCTTTCACCCTGGTTTCCCCCTCCGCCCCTGCATGTCCTCTAGTCTCTATTCCCGGACCTCCATTGTCTGTGGTTGGTTGGCTCAGCTTATTAGATCATAGAACTGGGATGTCAAGGACATAGGTTTGCTTCCCCTGTAAACCAGAGGGCTATATATACATTTTTTTGTGGTCACTGACCTTAAACCCCAACTATCTCTCTTATGAATGTAAGCTATTGACTGAGAGAAACACCAGGAGAAAGAGCTTGGATGGACCAGAACAAATTTGTAGATACTGATGGAATAATAATTTGTAAATCATACTCTGCTCAAGAATATACCTTCATGAGGTATTTATAGAGCCTATATCGAATTACATGCCGCCATTATGGCAGGGAGGGGGGAAGGAGGAGGAGAATGAGGGGGAAAAAATTTGGAATTCAAGGGATTGTGGAACTGAATGTTGTAAACTAAAAGCAGATAAACAAATTTAATAAAAAAAATATATATTTTTGCTTTTTGGAGGGCAATTGGGTTTAAGTGACTTGTCCAAGGTCACACAGTTTTTGTATTAAGTGTCTTAGGCCGGATTTGAACTCAGGGTCCTCCTGACTCCAGGGCCAGTGCTCTATTCACTGCGCCACCTAGCCGCCCCCCAAAAATAAAATTTTAAAAATTAAAAAAAAGAATATACCTTAATTGGACACAGAGGAGAATTCTTGTTATTCACTGAGCTGAGAAGCTATGTTATTTATATATGAAAAGAGTGCTCTGGTCTCCCTCCTTTCTTGGAAGAGGCATGATTACTATGGATGTGGGATGCCAAAATGACCAGCTTTATAAGTTTTTGTTACAAGGAAAAGTTTGCTGGGGAGGGGTACATTGGGAAAGAAATGTGATGTCAAAAATGGGGAGTCGATAATTTTTTTTTAAACAGCGCTAGGCATTTAGTGGCTACTCAGTAAATACTTATTGATTTAAATAGATAATTCACAAGGCATTGTAATTTAAAGTCAGGGGACCTGTGTTTAAATTGAGACTCTGATACTTAGCACTTGTGCCACACTTAGGTATAGCTAGGTAGCATGTCGGATCTAGAGGGCTGGATCAAAAGTCAGGAAGATGTGAGTTCAAACTTAGCCTATATTACTAGCTGTATAAACCTAGGTAAGGTACTTACCTCTGTCTGCCTCAATTTCCTCAATTGTAAAATGGGATTAAATAACAGCATTTACCTCAAAAGGCTGTTTCAAGGATCAAATGTGATAATGTTTGTAAAACACTTGGCACTGTGCCTAGCAGATATTAAGTGCTATAATATGTAGGCATATTCCTTCTCTTCCCCACTTTGTGCAAACCTGAGTTTCCTTCAATTATAAAATTAAAAAGCTGGACTAAGGTCCTGTTCAATTTTAAATCCTAATGATCCTGGTAGACCCTGTCATTTTGGAGGCCTATCTTTTCAAAATATAGGTAGAATCAGATGGCCACTCTAGTGTTTTGTGTCAGGAATTTTAGTGATAATATCTGACTCCACTGCTTCCTTTTGCAGATAAGAAATCCTAGGCCCAGAGGTACAGTAATTATTATTATTTATCTGTGAGTTTCCTAAGGTAAGTAGGGAGAAAGTAGCCGAGCCAGTCAAACCTAGGTCTTCTCATGCCAAATCCAATGCTCTCTCCACAGTTCCACACTGCCTTCCATTCCTTCCTGAGTATGACATCTTTCTTTATGGTGTGCTGGAGCCAGCTTAAGAGCTTATTGTTAAATTTTCAATGTGAATATATAAATCTTGAAAGGCAATTACATCAAACAAGGCTCTATTTTTTGTTTTTTACTATCTAGACTCAAGTTTTTTTATTATCTGCCAGTCTGAGAGGCAATGAATAAAATGTTAAGTACAGATTAATCTTAAAAGTGTATAGTGTGTACTTTTTTTTTGCAGAGAGCTAGTTGTTAAATATTTACCAGGACACCCTTGAGTCTAAATATAGGCCAAGAGGAAAAAAAATCTGGTAGTATTATAAAAAGACTACAACATACAGAATAAAGCAAAAAAAAGTCTTTTTGTTGAGTCCAGCTCTTCATGACCCAGTGGCAACAGGGTCCATGGGATTTTCTTGGCTGAGATACTGGAGCAGTTTGACATTTCCTTCTTTAGAGGATTAAAACAAACAGATATTAAGTGACTTATTCAAGGTCACACAGCTAGTGTCTGAGGTTACATTTGAACTCCAGGTCCTCCTGACTCCAGGCCCAATGCTTTATCCATTGAACTACCTAGCTGCCTTCAAAAAGTCTCAGGAAGGGACAACTTGGTAGCAGTGAATAGAGCACTGATCCTGGAGTCAGAAGGGCCTGAGTTCAAATCCAGCCTCAGACACTTGACACACTTACTAGCTGTGTGACCTTGGGCAAGTCACTTAACCCCAATTGCCTTTCCTTTCCCCCTCCAAAAAAAAAAAGGAGTCTCAGGAAAGACAAAAGCCATTATGAAATATTTAATTCTAACCCAGTATGTGCTGGTTTTGGACAGTCTCTGCAACCCAATCTTCTCCTCCTTGGGTTCTATTTACAAGACACTGTGAGAGTTAGAAAAAAAATATCTATTTTGGCCATCTGCCAATCTGAGAGGTAGCAATATTTTTAGGTTCACAAACCTGCAGGTGACAAGAGGGGCTCTGGTGGATAGAGATTATCACAGACGAATTTCTGAGACGTCAATAGAAGACAGGCAGCATGGTGAAGAGGAAGCCACAGAAAGACATTAACCATACACAAGAGCCCTGCCAAGCATTCATTTCCCTACTCATCAACATTTCAGCAGCCCCCCAGTTCTGTACTGAATGTCTAGTTTTGAATTCTTAACATTCTCTAGCCATTAAAGGGGACCTACCCCTTCCATCATCCTATCCCTGATCCTAAGGGCGTGGCTTTGCTAAAGTTGAATTTGAGCAATGGATAGTCAGATAAAAGTGAAGGATAAAAGAGAAGCAGATAAAAGGAGGGGGGGGGATGAGACTGAGTTGGAGGTGGTCTTCCAAAAATGGAGAGGACAGACTTAAGGAACACAATTGTTGACCCCAAAGGTTTGGGTTTTTTTTTTGCTTTTTGGAGGGGGGAAGGTAGGGCAATTGGGGTTAAGTGACTTGCCCAAGGTCACACCACTAGTTTGTGTGTGTGTGTGTGTGTGTGTGTGTGTGTGTGTGTGAGAGAGAGAGAGAGAGAGAGAGAGAGAGAGAGAGAGAGAGAGAGAGAGAGAAGTGTCTGAGGCCAGATTTGAACTCTGGTCATCCTGACTCCAGGGCCAATGCTCTATTCACTGCACCACTGAAGCCACAAAAAGTGCACTGAAATCCAGGAAGTGAGGCACTGGGAGCCACATGTGCAGCTGGAGAAACCTATTGATTTTCAGGTTCATAAACTATCCCATTCTGTTTACAGTTTGCAGAAATGTCATTTGAATGTCACTGAGAAAACCAATGAATTCTTAAACATTTCAAATGCAAATTCTGTTTGAAGTTGAAGACTCAGACCTGGCCATGCTGTTTCACCCAGATCGTTTTCCAGTCCTAGATGTCTGCACCCCATCTGCTTCCACTTTTTGCTCTGGGAACAGTATTCAAAACAACACTATCATTGCCTCTGGAAAGGGTGTGTCAATTGACTCCCCTATTGTTCCACTTACCATCCCAGTGACTTCCCAGACCAAAACACCCAGCTCTGGCCACCACTCCCTAACTGTGTAGGGTTCCCTTATACAAATAAAAGTTTCTTTCAGAAAGTGACATACATTTTGGGTCATTGGGACTATATGAATTTATTTTCCTTGACTATTCTTATTTGTTACAAGGTTGTTGTTTTTAAATTGGGACAGAAATTTGAGGGAAAAGAGGGAAGCTAGCAGTCAATAGTGATGCCCAAAAAAAAGACAAAGTAAGGGGGTGATTGAAAAAAAAATTTAAAAACACAGTAGAGAAAAGAAGCAAGTTCAGAATAAAGCACAGAGAAAGAGGACAACTTTGAAAGCAATGTAATATTATGTACTTTTAAAAGGCAAGTCTCATGAAATAGAGATTCATAGTTTCCAATATAATCCTATCTTATGTTCAACTTTTTTTTTTTGGTGTTTCCTTTCAGAATAAAATTTTAAAAGAAAAAATGTAGGTTCCTAGAGGGTTAGGACAGTCTCACTTTTGTACTTTTATCCTCTTTGCTTATTAACACAGAGACTAGCACATTGGTAAACCTTAATAGTTTTTTCATTCATTCATTTTTATTCTACCTCCACTATATTGCTTTCATCTGCCTCTCCCTCTCCATTCACACATTTCCACCTTAGTTTAGGCCCTCATTACCTCTAGTCTGGACTATTGCAATGGACTGCTAATTATTGGTCTCTCTGACTCCTGTTTTTCCACTCTTTATTACATCTTAAAAACAAAGCTATCTAAAGTCATATGAAAAAATGCTCTAAATCACTATTGACTAGAGAAATGCACATTAAAACAACTCTGACATACGACCTCACACCTATGAGATTGGCTAATATGACAGAAAAAGAAAATAATAAATGTTGGAGATGTGTAGAAATTGGGACACCAATGCATTGTTGGTGGAGTTGTGAACTGATCCAACCATTCTGAAGAGAAATGTGGAATTACATCCAAAGGTTAATCAAACTGTGCATATCCTTTGATCTAGCAATACCATTACTAGGTCTGTATCCCAAAGAGATCATAAAAAGGGGGAAAGGACCTACATGCACAAAAATATTTATAGCAGTTCTTTTTGTGGTGGCAAAGAATTGGAAATTGAGAGGATGCCCATCAATTGGGGAATGGCTGAACAAGTTGTGGTACATGGTCGTGATAGAATACTATTGTGTTATAAGAAATGATGAGTAGGCAGATTTCAGAAAAACTTGGAAAGATTTACATAAACTGATACTGAATGAAGTGAGCAGAACCAGGAGAACTTTATAGCAACAACAGTTATAGTAACATTGTATGATGATCAACTGTGATTGACTTAATTCTCATCAACAATACAATGATCCAAGACAATTCCAAAAAACTCATGATGGAGAATACTATCCACATCCAGAGAGAGAAATGGAGTTTGAATGCAGATTGAAGCATACTATTTTCACTTTCTTGATTTTTTTTTTTTGGAGTTTGTTCCTTTTGTTCTGCTTCTTCTTTCATAGCATTACTAATATGGAAACAGGTTTTACATGATTGAACATATATAGCTTATATCAAATGCTTACTGTCTTAGGGAGGAGGGAGGGGAGAAAGGGAGGGAGAAAAATCTGGAACTCAAAATCTTATAAAAAAGAGAATATTAAAAATTGTCTTTACTTGTAATTGAAAAAAGTACCATTAAAAATTAATACATCTTTAATATATCTATCAAAATGACATTCCTAAAGGCACTTTTTTCCACAAGGAGCTCTAGTGGTTCCCTATTAGCTCTAGAGTCAAAAACAAATTCCTTTGTTTGGCATTTAAAACCCTTCACAATCTGGCTCCATCTTATCTTTCCAGATTTATTAGGCATTACTACCCTTCATGAATTCTATACCAACTTGCTGAGCAGTCCATGTCTCATTGCCATGTCTTTGTACAGTCTGTTCTCAGTCTGGAATGAAATGTCCTTACTTCTACCTCTTAGAATAATCCCTAGTATCCTTTAAAGCTCAGCTCAGGCATCCCAGCCTATCCTAATCCTCTCCAGCTGTTAGTGCCTCCCCTTGCTCCAAATTACCTTCTATTTTGTATATATGCTTTTTTCTGCTTCTATGGGTACATGTTTCCCTAATAAAGCATAAAGCTCCCTGAGTAAAGGCCATTTCAAATCTGTCTTGGTATCCTTGAAGACTAGCCACAGTACTTAATAAAATGCCACACCACACCTCCCTCCCGTTACAATATCTTTGTCCCATTCTTATTTCTCCCCAAGGTCACCATCTTCTACTAGATTCTCCAAATCTTTTTCCACCTTTATCATTACTTCACATTAAAACATGGCAGCTAGGTAGCACAGTGGATAGAGTGCTGGGTCTGGAGTGAAGAAGACTCCTCTTCCTGAATTCACATCTCAGATATTTTACTAGTTGTCTGACTCTGAGCAAATCACTTAACCCTGTTTGCCTCAGTTTCCTCATCTTTAAAACAAGCTGTAGAAGGAAATGGCAAACCATTCCAGTGTCTTTCCCAAGAAAAACCCAAATGGAGTCACCAAGACTCAGACACAACTGAAAAATGACTAAACAAGATAGCACCTACCTTCAGAGTTGTTGTACCTGGAACACTGGAAGTACTATATAAATATTAGCTATGATTATTATTACTTAATGTATCACAATTTATTTAACCATTCTTCTGATGTTGGACAGTTTAGGGTGTTTCTAGTTTTCTGACTTCAGATTTATTGCTTATTGTTAATTACTTTTGTGGTCTATTCAGATTTATAATTTATTGTTATAAGTAATACATGTGATTTGTTTTCTCATTTTCTTATTGTTCTTATTTTTACAGCAATTGCCATATGTTTTAATGTTCTATAATTGCCTCTACTATTCAAACCAGTAAATGAAACAGCTTACATTTCTATTTTTAAAATAGTTAATTCTTATACTTCCCTAAGGCTTAGCCCCCTGTTAAGTTTGTATACAAAAATTTTGTCTTTGGGATGGTTGGTCTGTTTTTCTTTTTCCAAAGATTTATGAAGATTTCTTCCAGAAGAGAAAATAAACCTTCTCTCTTCTGCACAAAGGTAGTGGATCCTGGGAATGGAACAAACATATGAAACACGCTGTCAGGCTTGGTGGGCTTTATTTGGTTTTGCTGAACACCCTGTGCTCCCAACCTACCTTTCTTCCTTCTTTGTTAAAAGGGATAGCTTGCTACATATGTGGAAAGGAGAAGGATATATACCGAAATGTAGATTTTTTTTTTAACGTAGGAGAATTTTAAATGATCAATTACAGTTTTAGTTTTAAAATTTTTTTTCAGTTAACAAAAACTCACCTTCTCTTCCTCCTTCCTCCCCCTCCATTAAAAAGAAAAACTCTTGTTAAAATATGTATAGCCAAGCAAAACAAGTTTCTGTACTTTTTTTTTAAGGGAAAAGAGAACTCTTCCATTCCCAAACTAGAGTTTAAAATGGGTACCACTGTTTCCATCCTTGCCTGATCCCATTCCAGCTTTCCATCCAACATACACATTATTTGGCTCTGATACCTCTGGCTCCACTTTCTTTCCCTACTCACAGCCAAGGATCCTAGAGGAATACATGTTTAGAATGAGTTAGGATTAACTTTAAAATGTATTACATGCCTTTTAAATAACTAAGAAGATAATTTTTTTTATTTATGAAGCCACAAAATCCATGTTTCTTTATTAACAAAATGGACAGTTGAAGATTCATATTAGAACCATAGTTATGCAACCTATAATACTTATAAACAGAAGTGGAACTAACCAATTGTCTGGTTACCATGAACACTTAAAAACAGAACCAGCTGGTTAAGTTTTTTTAATCCCCTGTATTCATGTCGATCTTGTCTATGTTCTTCCGTAAATTGTCTACAGTTAATCTACCCAACATGTTAAAGATCTTCCTCCTTGTTTTTTAATATTTCATGGATACTGGTAAAACACAGCCTTTCCATCTGTTATCACTCACTCTCACAGCATGACTGGCCTACCTCCTTTTGGGGCGATACATGGCTCTGCTGCTAGGCTAATCTTACTTAAGAAACTTTAATTCATGATGTCACTTACCTGCTCCAGAACCTACCATGGTTCCCTATTCCTTAACACATAAAACCTAAAAACCTATAGTTTTTAGGGTTTTCCTACATCGGGTTTCATCCTACCTATATAACCTATTTCTCATTACTCCCCAAAAGAATCTCCCCAGTAAGCCCAACTCTTCTCTGTCACCCGAAGATTTCCTATTTATCTGCCATAACCAAACAAAAATGCCTGCTTCCTTTCTCTCTCCTCATCTAAATTCTACCTATTATTCAATGCCTCATCAAGTACCACCTTGTCCATGCAGTCTCCACAGCCAGACATTGACCTCTTTCTTCTCTGACCATTTAACACACTTAGAATCTATATTAAATAATCTAGCCTTGTATGGTTCTCTATAGGTTTATACATATGTCTTCTTCCTTAACAAAGACTTTTAAGGAAGGGACCTATATCCCCCACAGTACTAAACATTATGCTTAACACACAATAGATCCACCAAAAAAAAAATCAGTTTCCTTGTCAATAAGTTGGGGAAAACAATATTTATATATCTGAGAGACAACATTTTATTGTGCAGAGGTTCTGAAAGTGTAGTCTGCAGATTCTTGTATGTCATTGAGACCCTTTCAGGGGGTTTGCAAAATCAAAACTATTTTCATAATAATACTAAGATGTTATTTGTCTATTAAAATACTTTCCCTTTCCCATCAACATATCTGTGTAAGGCTTGATTTTCTTTGCATGCTTTAAATAAAACAGCTTTTTGAAACACATAATGCAACAAATTAAATGGAGAAGCAAACTTGAGAGTCCAGCTGTCTTTGGTTACATCACACATTAAAGAGATTTGCAAATATGTAAAACAATGCCCTTCTTCTTGCTATTTTTTTTTCTTTTAGAAGTTATTTCTCATGAAAATGTTAATATGAACACGCAATAGGTTTATTATTGTTCTTGAATTCATTATTTAGCATTTTTATTTCTAATATAGTAAATATCGATAGATAGAAACCACATAAATAAAAAAAGCTCATTGGGGTCCTCAATTATTTTTAAGAGTGTAAAGGTGTCCTGAGACCAAGAAGTTTTGAGAATCTCTAGTATATTGTTGAATTTGGAGTCAGAGAGACCTGACTTTGAAATTAGTCTATGATACCAGTGATATGAACATAACAAGTCACTTTCTCTGAATCTCAGTTTCCTCATCTGTGAAACAGGGATGATAATGCTAGTAGTATCTACCTCATAGGATTGCCATGAGGCTTAAATAAAACATTTTGGAAACTTTACAATGCACTATAAAAGCTGGCTATACACACATTTTTATAGAACATTATAAAGTTTCCCCAAATGTTTCATATATAGATATAGATATATATCCAACTTTTATAGAGCATTGTAAAGTTTCCAAAATGTTTTATTACATATTATTTAACAATTGAAAATGTAATTATATTTAATATAACTGAAAATGTAAACTTATATGTATATATAAATATACATATATAATTCTAGAATAATAGCCAACTTTTATAGAACATTGTAAAGTTTCCAAATGTTATACACACATACATATATATATATGTATATATAAAATTGAAAAGCGTAGGTGATGACAACGTCAGATTTAGCAATATGTTGGCAATATTATATATATATATATATATATATATATACACATATATACACACATACATTTGAAATGTGTAAATACAGACAAATATACATGTATGTTTCCATTTATCTATAGATAGTGAAAATGTTAGTTCATTGGTATAGGGAGCTCCCAGGTAAGGAGGCTTCTTTCACCAATGCAGGTCATTGCTTATTCTTCAACTTTGAATCTGAGGGACTTGCCCATGGTCACACATCCAATGCAGATCAGAAGCAGAACTTGACACCAGATCTTCCTGACCCATAGCCTGGTTCTCCGTCCACTATGCCCTGCTGCTTCTTAGTGCTGAATAAATGAGTCATTATTTTATTCACTGAGTGAGCTCAGGCTGTGATAGGAGTTTCTGAATGGCAGAAGGAAAGCCCCAGTTCAACTGGGGCTAGTGGATTATTCCAGGATTATTCTAAGAAGATGGAAGACAGCCACTTCCTAGGCCATTGCTCATACACAAGTGTAGGGTCTATAAGCATTATATCTGTACCATGGCAATGGAAACCTCTTCACCCTGCAAAGACACTCTAACCCTAGATTACTTTTCACGCTGGAAGTACTCTCACCTGTTGGCTGATTCCTCCCCAAACCTCCATTTTAAGGGAGAGGCCCAGGTCAACCATGTCTTCATTTCTCTCCAGGGTACAGTCCTGACTCTCCAGACTTTCTCTACCAACCCCAGCAGAATCTTTTTATGGGTTATCTTCCTTCACTAGAAAACAAGTTCCTTGAGGGCAGGGACTTGTCTTTCTTTTTGCTTATATTTGTATTCCCAGTGATCAACACAAGACCTGGCAGATAGTGAACATTTAATGTTAGTTGTTGTTGTCTTGTATAGTAGATAGGGCATTGGTAGTCAATAAGCCTAGCTTGTAGTCCAAGAGCTCTTAACCTTGGTTTTATGGACCTCTAAGGAGTCCATAGATAGATTTCAGGGGGTCTAATGGGGAAAGTTGAAATTTATATTTTCATTGATCTCTAACTGAAATTTGGCATTTCCTTCAATTATGCATTTTTTTTTAAATTCTGAGAAGAGGTCCCTAGGATTCACCTGACTGCCAAAGAGGACCATGATACAGTAGTTAACCCTTGTCCTAGTCCCAGCACTTAGCACAATGCCTCCAACATATTAAATTTCTGAGTCTCTACTTCCTAGTCTATAAAATGAGAATCATAATGCCTCACTGTTATTGTAAGATTCAAAGGGATGATGTATGTGGGAGCATTTTGGTATTATATAAATGTAGGGCGTCACTTTCTAAAACCCTCACCCTGCTTGTCACCCTTGGGGACAGTGAGGGTAAGGACTGGGCAGCAAGCTTCCCTGGGACACAAAGTGAAAGGGATTGACCACATGTACACCTGCAGCCCAGGCCTATGGAAATTACTTCTGGGAGTGGTTTGTTCATGGTGCCCTGTGCAAGTCACAAATAAATCACCCCCTAGCTGAGAACAATTGGAAAATGTAGGTGGTGACAATGTCAGATTTGGCAATTGTTCTGTAGCCTGATTAGATCATAAGTGCTCCACTCTGCCCCAGCCAGCTCTTTGTAAAGTCAGCACAACCAACATAATCTCTGTTCTCCCCACCCCCCTAACCCTCACCCCCACTTCCTGTAGCTGGAGGAGTGGCTGGGAGAATGAAAGAAACTCTCCAAAGCTGTTGATTATGATTAGGCTGCCAACAAGCAAGGGTAGGCAAAAGCACCAATACTTCTGGAGATGTAATTAATTATGGAGAACCTGGGACATCCTGCCCCATCTGCCATCTTGAAGGGAATTTCTTTTTTCTTTTTTTATAAGAACACCAGGATTCTGATTTTCTATGATACTACCCAGAATAGCCTCAGGCTGACTCAGAATCCAAATCCTAGAAAATTTCATTTTGGTCTGAAAGCTCATTTTAGGTAGGCCCTCACCTCTTGAAACACAGTCTATCAATCTACTGTTGATGACACTAACTAAATAAAACATATCTATGCAATGTAATATTTTGATATTTTATTTCAAATATTAAGATTTGTGAATTATCAGGTGAGAGAAGCAGGATATTGTGGAAAGAGCAAGGGGCCTCTTACTCCCTGGTCACCTTAGGCAAATCACTTCATATGTAAAATATGAGGATTAATATTATGCTTAAGAAATGGTAAAGGGGGGGGTGGTTAGATGGTGCAATGAGTAAGAGCACCAACCCCGGAGTTGGGAGGACCCGGGATCTTAGCACCCACATAAAAAACTAGCCGTGTAACCTTGAGCAAGTTACTTAACCCCAATTGCTTTAAAGGAAGAGAGAAAGAAAGAAAGAAAGAAAGAAAGAAAGAAAGAAAGAAAGAAAGAAAGAAGGAAAGAAAGAAAATGGTAAAGGGGATAGTTTCAGAAAAAACTTAGAAGACTTATATGAACTGATGCAAAGTAAAGTGAGTAGAACCAGGAGAACAATCAATATAATAACAGCAATACTGTAAAGGTAAAGAACTTTGAAAGACATGGTAGTTCTGATAGATACAGTGACCCATCTCTATTCCAAAGAACTCATAACAGAACCAGTAGATACAGAGCTGATGGACTCAAAATGCAGATTAAAGCTTTATTTTTTCTCTTTTTAAATTGTTCTTGTTTAAAGTGGGGAGGGGCAGGGCAGACATGGCTAATGAAGACATTTGTTTTGAATGACTATACATATTTGTATTAAATTTTATTTATCTTACCTTCTAATTGGGTGGGTAAGTGGGGGAGGTGGGGAAGGGAGCAAATTTGGAAACAAAAATAAAAAAGGAACAACAAAGTCCCAATGATTTAAAAAATCATCGCAGGGTCATATCCAAGACTAGATTTGAATTCATGAATAGGACTCTTCCTGACTCCAGGACTAGCCCTCTAACCACCACACCACCTAGTTGCTTAAGTATTATTAAGGTTATATAGATAGATGGAAAAGTTTTGGGAAAGTTCCTTAAGATGTTTAAAATAGAAGTGCTTCATTCTTATACTGGAAAACTTGTAACTGGGAAATGTTTAACAAAGCAAACCGCTTTACAAATATGATGTCATTCTGTCCTCACAATAACCCTGGAAGGTAGGTGTTAGTATTATTGCCATCTTACAGATAAAGATATTGGTTGATATAAAGTTTTGTTTTGTTTTGTTTTGTTTTGTTTTCGAGGGGGGAGGGCAGGGCAATTAGGGTTAAGTGACTTGCCCAAGGTCACAAGGCTAGTAAGTATTAAGTGTCTGAGGCCATATTTGAACTCAGGTCCTCCTGACTCCACGGCCGGTGGGCTCTATTCACTGTAGCTGCCCCAAGGTTGATAGAAATTAAGTGATTTTCCCAGGGTCACACAACTAGAAAATGTCGGAGGTCAGATCTGAAAACAGGTTTTAAAAAAAAACCCAGTTCAATCAACAATTCCTCTTAAAATATGGCTCCTTCTAGGTTGAATTTGTTGGGAAGGGAGGATACTCAAGGGGTGAAGTTGTGAGGTGAGAGAGGAAAGTGGCAGGAGGAGATGGGGAGAGACAGGGTGAGGTAAACTATCTCATGTAGAGGAAGCAGGGGGAAGTGGTTGCAGGGGAGGGGGAAAATAGGAGGGCAAAGAGGCAAAACCACATTCTCATTGAATTTGGTTCAGGGAGAGAATGACATACATACTAGGTGGGACATCTCAACCTACAGCAGAATGGGGGGAAGGGGGAGGAGAGGAGGGATGATGGATGGGAGGGCATCCTTGGGGGGAGGGGAGGTTGGAGGTACCCACTATGGAAGAGGGACAGGATCAAGTGGGGAATGGACTAGGTGGGGGGTGGGATGAGGGGGAGGGAATTATAAGCAGCCTTGTACAATATATCTACTATGATAATGTTTTGCATAGCTAGACATGTGCAACATACACTGAATTACTTATCTCCCCAGAGGGAATGGGTGACAAGGGAGGAAGGAAATAGATCTGAAATTCAAGGTCTTAAGATTAAATGTTTCAAATATATATAAATACTATTATTAATACTCTTTTGCTTGTAATTGGGAGATAAGATGTGCAGGCATTGGGACACAAAGATTCACCTTCCTCTAATGGAGAGGTCGAAGGGGGTGTGGGAGAGGATAGGGGAGAGAGCAGATTGGAGGAAGCGATGTCTTGTGGGACTGCTGTTCTGGGAGGGTGGGTAGGGGAAAAACAGGGGGGGAAATGCTTGTAACTCAAAATCTGGCGGAAATGAATGATGTAAAACAGAAGTTAATAAAGCATTTGTTTAAATTTAAAAAAAAATATGGCTCCTTCTATCTGCTAACTATCCTCTGGGCATGTGCCTCTTAAAATGTGGTGCCTAAGAAGGAAACATTACCTGAGATGTAGGCTGACCTAATACAGCATAGACCAGGCCTGTTAGGTCCCAGATGCTGGAATACTACTTCTATAATACTTGCCTGAATTTCTAAACTTCCAAGTTTATTAAGTAGTCATATACTCCTGGCTTGTAATTTATTTCATTTATTTGTAGCTTAATAGGAAGTCCTCCCCCATTCAGCAACTGTTAGAGACAGACAGACAGACAGAGGGCATAGAAAAGACAAATGTGAAATACTGAGTGGTAGAATTAAAACAATCTTTTCTTGATTCCTATCATAAATGATAAAATCTAACTCACCATTCATGAATTATTACCTCGATAAAAATTCAAATAGGCTTTTTTTTTTCAACATTCAACTTTTATGAGGAAAAGGTAAATTATTAGAAACAGGACTAATGGGTCATTAAACTGTGCATCTACTTTGATTCAGGGATCCTACTCTTGAGCATATATACCAAGGTCAGAGAAAAATCCCATATTTTTCATAGAAGTATTCATAGAAGCACTCTGTGGAAGCAAAGAACTGGAAATAATGTGAGGACCTATAGGAGGATATCTGAACAAATTGTGGAATGTGAACACAATGGAATATTATTCTGCTATGAAAACTCATGAATATGAAGAACACAAAGTAAAACAGAGATTTAAGTGAACTGTTGTGGTGTGCAGAAAGTAGAACCAGAAAAACCAAATAAATCATGACTATTATAATATAAATGAAATGAACACTAAAATGAAGCTAATGTTGTGTAATTATAATGACCAATCTTAATTCTGGGGAACAGGTAAAGAAATGCACCTCCCTCCTTTCTTTGGAGATGTGGGAAACTATGAATAAAGAATATTTCATAGGCTTCTACCCATAGTCCCAGTTTTATTATTTTTTTGCTTAACTGTTTTTCTTTCTTAAAAGGGAAGTTCCATTGAGTTAGTAGTAGAGAGGAATAGGGGTGAGGAACTTTGCATAAACATGTATAAACAAAAGATATGAACTAAAGCTTTAAAAAAATAATGTATCTGAAGAAGACTGGGGGAAAAAATCAAATTTCTAAGATAAGAGTTTGATATCCAAGATACACAGACAATGAATAGAAATATATAAGACTAAAAGCCATTTCCCAATAGATAAGTTGTGAAAGTCTATAAACAAAACAATTTTAAAAGAATTACAAACTATTAGTCATATAAAACAATGTTTCAAATCACTAATATTAAGAGAAATACAAGTAAAAATAATTCTCAGGTTTTACCTCACACATAACAAATTGGCAAAGTTTACAAATGGTATTACTAGCCAATGTTGGAGGGCTTATGAAAAGACTGACACACAAATGCATTGCTGGTAGAACTGTGAATCTGGAAAGCAATTTGGAATTATGCAAATAAAGTAACTAAGATTTCTATGCCTCTTGACTCAGAGATTCCACTAGTAAGCAAGAAGGTAATTGACCAAAAAAAAAAAGGATCCATATACACCAACTACTTTTTGTAGTTTCAAAGACTTGGAAACAAAATAGATGTTCATTGATTAGGCAGTAGCTAAGAAAATTATAGGGCATGAATGCAGTGGAAAATTATTGTGCTGTAAGAAATGAAATATCATAAATATAGAGAAGCATGGAAAGATTTACATGAACTGGTATAAAATGAAGTAAGCAGAGCCAAGAAAACAACATATGCAGTAACTGCAACAATGTAAGTAGAAAGAAAAACAACCACAAACAAGTAAAAATGAATGTCACAAAATGATAAAGACCCAGTTCCACACCAAATAAGAACTGAGAAAACATCTATTTATATTTCTTTGCAGAAGTAAGGGATTTGTAGGTGTGGAGCATTGCATATATTGTTGGATTTTTTTTCAATGTGCTGAACAGCTTTGCTAAATTTTTTGTTTTCTTTTTTTAAAAACTTCTTTGTAAAAGGAGAAGTACCAGAAGAAATTTAGATGACATAGAAATAAAATATATAAATAAAAATCTATTTAATAAAAAATAGTACTAGAAAGGAGAGAAATCAAGCTGATAGCAGGGAAATAGCCAGACATGAAGGTTTCATGGTATGCCCTAGAAGCAACATATGTAATTGACTCAATCTCTTATCCCTCCTCACTTATAATATTTTACAAAGACAGTCCATGTTTAGCACTATGACCCAAAAGCTCTGGGAAATGTCCAGTTATCAAGAAGGAATAGGAAGAAGAGAGCCAGCTGGGAAGGATTGCATTTAAGATATGGCACGGCACTTTCACTCCCTAAAACAGGGGGGTTCTCAACCTTTTTGTGTGTTGTGGACCCTGTTGGCAATCTGGTGAAGCCTATGGACCCCTTCTCAGAACGATCTTTTTAAATTCATAATTGAAGAAAAAGCTAAATTTCAACTATAAGTTAGTGAAAATAAAGATGTGATTATTCCCCCCCATCCAAGATCTCCCTGAAATCTATCCACAGATCACTTGTGGGTTAATGGACACAGGTTAAAGAACTGCTGTCATAAAACAAACAAAAGCACAAAAAGCCCCAATCTCCTATTTAAAAATACAACAATATTTTTTAGGTGTTAGACATATTGTGGTATAGGGCAATGTTTCTCAAGATGTTCTATAAGGAACACTAAGGGTATTTTTAGTTTGCTTTTGTTTTAATGAATCTTAGGTTTGTTAATAGGCATTAGAAATAATAATGTTAGGGGTGTCTAAGTGGTGTAGTGAATAGAGCACTGGCCCTGGAGTCAGGAGGACCTGAGTTCAAATCTGGCCTCAGACACTTGCTAGCCATGTGACGTTGGGCAATTCACTTAACCCCAATTACCTTGCCTTCCCCCTCCAAAAATAAAAAAAAAAATTTTAAGTGATCTTAAAGAAATAATGATGCTAGAGGATGTTATTACAAAGGTTCTGCCAAAGTTTTATTTAAATCAAAGGGTTCTACCACAGTGCAAAAGTTAAAGACATGACTAAGTGCCAAAATGACTTGGTTTCAAATCCCAGCTGGAACACTTACTAGCTGGGTAACCATAGAATATCCTAGAATTAATCCATCAAGGTAACATCCTAGAATTAATCCATTAAGCCACAGTTGGATTGTGATTTGCTTCGGTAGACACAGTTCCCACACTAAGAGAATTCTCAAGTACTAAGGAAACCTTAGGTCCTTCTCATTGTCATGTGCTGTTCTCATGTCCCTTGGTTGGGAAATCATGAAACACTCCAATGTCAAGGAACCTTATGAAGCAGCTAATACAAGGACCATCATCCCCACTTTGTAGATGAAGGGAAGGAAGTTCAGGGAGATGAACTGATTTGCTCATGGTTAAATAGATAGCACTTCGACACCCCAGAACCAGGGGTCTTACCATTGCATCACATGGGTCCCTTACCAGTCCAAGACCTTGGCTCTTACCACTATGCCAGGAGACACAGCCATAGTTTAGTAGTGAGTCATTAGTCAAATAACAAATGCCTTAATCAAATACCCACCAAAGAGATGTTTTGAAGACCTCTATGAAGCTAAAGTTTAAACTTATCAAAAAGAAAGCAACGACCAATGCCAAACAAAAACTGCCTGAAAGATTGCAGCAGCAAGACAAAAGCCAGAAAGAGAAATGAAAATATGCATTGTGGAGGGGGGCAAGCCAGGGAGGTGTGGACTTATAGGGAAGCTGTGATATCATTGTTTCCCAATAATACACATCACACAGGAAACAGATGGGAAAGAAATAGTGGAAGGGGCTACTTATGGTAACAGAAGCTGTGAATGGAACAAGACATGATTTAGCTTAAAAACCACCCCATTTGCAACTGAATTGCTTTATAACTGAAACGGGGAGAGATTTCATTGCCAAATGTTGCAATAAAGTCTAAATAAACATTATTGGGTTTCCTCGCTTATCATCTACTGTGAATTTTTTTCTCCCTGGGTCTTCATGCTTTTGCTTGTTTTTAATCTTAGAATAAAGTTTAGCCAATGTTTATTCAACAAATACTTGTGGCTTACCTATTATATTCAGCCTGGAAGCCCTGGTATAAATTGCCTAGAGCCAGATACTATATGACTACAAATCATGAAATACCACAATCTCTGAAGAATCAAAATTGTGACTGCAAAGGAAATGTGTACCATTAAATGAATAGGATGTAGCTGATTATCAATAATCATTTGCATGCAAACAGTGTAAAAAATATCAGAAAAAGTAATTTGACTATTAATGTAGCAAAAGCAAGGGGTCACAGCCCCATGTGGTATCTGCACCATGTTATGAGAGTACCACCATACTCCAAGTCCCCCAGGCTTAAACTTAGGTATCATCCTTAACTCCTTACCCTCTCCCACCCCTACTCCATATCTAATCTGTGGCTAAGGTCTTTTGATTTTACATTTTGTATCATCTCTGGTAAGCATTAAGCTGTCACAGTGAACTAAAGTCTAACTCTGACCATATCAACTTCCCCAACTTCCCTGCCCCAATTCAATAAACTCCAGTGCCTCCCTATTCTTCTAAGATCAAATATAAAATCCTGGATTTTTTGCTGTTAAAACCCTTCATATCCTGTCCTGTTCCTACCCTTCTAGTAATCTTGATTCTTGATTCTGTAATCAAGTGACACTGACCTCCTAACTCTTTGCATAAGATACCTATCTTCTAACTCCAGGCATTTTTACTGGTCATCCCCCATGCCTAGAACTCTCTCCCTCCTCCTCCTCACCTCCTGGCTTCCCTGAATTTCTTCAAGTCTCAACTAAAATCTCACCTCCTGCCAGAAGCCTTTCCCAGGCCTCCTTATCCTAATGCCTTCCCTCTGAGATCAGCACCAATTAATCCTATAAAACATATCTTGTTGGAACATTGTTTGTAGTTGGTTCCTCCCCCATTAGACTGTGAGCTCCTTGAGAGCAAGGACTATTTGGGTTGGTTGGTTGGTTTGTCTTTCTTTGTTTCCCCAGTGACTGGCACATAGTAGGCATTTAACATATGCCAGTGGTCTGATCTTTCTAGAGTACAGGTTCCTATGGAGGATTTATGGAAGGATGAGAATGTGGTCACACAGTTTGAGAAGGTTTATATGTTGCAATCTGCACTGTTGGATGGAATAGCCACATCAATTAATTCATTGATCCATGGATTTAGTACAGCAAATGTAATGGCTCCATACCCCAAGAGTGTGAGTGCTTTGTCTTCATTCCTGGTAATCTAGAGCAATAACTTACATTTATATGGTGCTTTAAGGTTGATGTATTTGATTTGATTTGATGCAGCTATCTACATTAGCTACACTGACTAGCTGTGTGAACTGGGACAATTTGCTTAACCCGTATGAGCCTCAGTTACTTTATCTGTAAAAGGGTTGTTTTTTTTAAAAACAGGGCTGTGAGAAAGTATTTGGAAAGTGAAAAGCACCATAGTTTAGCTCTTACTCAGTAGTCTCTTCCTCTAGGCAGTAGCCCTTAGGGTAAAGGTTTTTCTGGTTAGTTCATTCTATTTCAACCTTTTATTTTTGGTTTTAGCCTTTAGGTCTCTTTTGGTTTTTGAAAAAAGTAAAATGCTTTGGGTCTTTGTGCCAAGTACTCCTATTTGGATTCTTGGAAAAAACTATACTAAAAACTACCATCTCCCTCACAAACTTAGCTAGTGCTTTTCCAGTTCTTTCTAGGAAATCTATCTCTCCTCAGCTCTCTGACTTTTCCCATCTATCTGTTCTTTAGGGTCATCCCAAGCTGGGTGACTATTGTCAATCAGTTGCCCTAGATATGTTCTCCATTTTTTTCTGATAGACTCTGTCCATTGCCTATGTGCCTTTGATCAATTATTCTGTCTCTTCTTCCATCCTTCCATTCTTCCTTCCTTCCTTCCTTCCTTCTCAATGCTCCCTTTTGCACCTCCTTTTTATCCCCCAAAAGCATACTTAACCTTTCCGTACCTCCTCCCAACTCATCAGTTCCCTAACCAGCTGGGATCCATCACTGGAGAAGTTAAAACATTGCCTGAATAACCACTTAATGAGCGTGTTGTAAAGGGAATTCATCCATTGGGAAGGGAGTTGGATGAGATGATCTCTACGACCCCTCAAGCTCTAGGATTTGAAGATTCACAAAACATATATGCATGTTAAAGGCAATCTGGTCTAGGGAAGCCACCGAGGATTTCCCTTTGCGTTTTAAAATATTTTTTAAGATCCCACATAGACTTTCATTCCCCAAAACTTAGTCCCTGTTCTGAAGCTTATTTACAAAGCAAAATCACATTTTACTTTTAGGGAGTAGGGAAAAGAAAGACATTTTACCCACCACTTGGCCTAGAGTCAGGAAGACTCATCTTCTCAACTCCAGTCTCACATACTTACTAACTATGTAACCTTGGGTTAGGCACTTAACCCTGTTTGCCTCAGTTTTCCCAACTGTAAAGATGAACTGGAGAAGGAAATGGCAAACCAGTCCACTATCTCTGCCAAGAAAACCCCAAATGGGGTTATGAAGAGTGGGACACAACTGAAAATGACAACAAATATCATTAAGGAGGTCATTATTGCTAGTGAGAAACGAAGACTTCAGATGAGAAAGGCACATTTGGAAAATGAACAGTTAATGAAGAAGGCATCAAAAAACAAGATTTTGACTTTGATTTCTGGACTACAAATGAAAATATAAGAATGATGACTACTGGGTTTGGAAATGGAAAGAGTTGGAAGCTGCTGCCTGTAGACAATGTAGGAAGTAGGACGTAACTACACTAGGTATCTAAGATATAGTAGAGAAACATAGGAGGCAAAATCCAAGCAAGAAGCCATTGATAAAACTCATATCCCTTTACTAAACAAGGTATAAATGTGGCCATAAAAGAAAAAATTAATAATTTCTATCTTAAAAAATGAAAAAGATCTTATATGAACAAAATCAAAATAAATAGAATGAGAAGGAAAAACATTTTGGGGTGGGGAGGACCCTCTGCACCAAATATCTCTGGTAAAACTCTGAAAATTTCTAAGATCACACACACACACAAAATTTCCCAGTAAGGTTAAGGAATAGTTTTTTCAATTTTTTCAAAAGATTACAAACTACCAACATCTATTTGAATAATTGTTCCAAATTACTAATAAGAAAAAAAATGCAAGTTGAAACAATAGTGAGGGGAAAGATATAGACTCTGGAAAGGTACAGACACCTTATTTAAAATACCAGGATAGATTAAAAGCTAGAAGAATGATAGATGGGGTAAAGAAGAGGGGTGTGTGTCTGTGTGTCTGTGTGTGTGTGTGTAAACATATACTCAAATGGATCTGTAATCTCATAAATCTGGATGTTTTCTCCAAGGATGATGCCAAAGAAAACCTGAATGCTTGCCCATTCTATACAGCTCTTACCCGTGTCCTCCCATGTTCAAAGCAGAGGAGTCAACACAAATTCTTAGAGACCTTCCCTGTTCCAATATAGGGGTGGGAAACCCTCCGCCTGGAGGCCACACATGGCCTTCTAGGTCCTTAAGTGGAGGCCACATTTGGCCCTCTAGGTCCTTAAGTGTGACCTTTTGACTGAATCCAAACTTCCCAAGATTTGTTCTGTGAAGTTTGGATTCAGTCAAGGGCTGCACTTAAGAACCTAGAGGACCATATGTGGCCTCCAGGTCAAAGGTTCCCCATCCCTGCTCCACTATGTACTGGTAAATGTTGGGTATGTGTATATGTGTATTATGTATACACTGTTTTATATAAAACATGTTTTATGCCAAACTGAATTGTTTCATTCTTTGTGCTTGTATCCCTATCATCCAGCACAATGCCTGGCCCATAACAGGCATTTAATAACTGCTTGCTGATTGATGGATTGATTGACACTTTTTGTCTTTTCACATCATTTTCACTTCTTATTAATTCCTTTACTCTGCTCCCCATAGAAATTTGGCTTGTAACAATTAAACAATGATATTAATAGCTAGCATTTACATAGTTTACAAAGTAATTTATATGTTATCTAATTTGATTCTCAGAACTCTGTGAAACAGATGTCTCTATTATTGTTTTCAATCAATCAATCAATCAACATTTATTTAGCATCTACTATGTCCTAGGCACTGTGCTATGTACCGAGGACACTAAAAAAGGCAAAAGACTGTCCCTGAAAACTAATGCATAGTTGGTAGAGTTTCAAACTGATCGAACTATTCTGGAGAGCAATTTGGAACTGTGTCCAAAGGGCTATAAAAATATACCATACCCTTTGACCCAACAATACCACTTATAGGGCTTATAGAGATCATATAGGAGAGAGGAGGACCCGTATGTACAAAAATATTTCTAGCAGCTCTTTCTGTGGTGGCAGAGAATTTGAAAGCAAGGGGATGCCCATCAATTGGGGAATGGCTAAATAAGCTATGGTATATGAATGTAATGGAATACTATTGTGCTACAAGAAATGAGGAGCAGAGGGACTTCATATAACCTGGAGAGAATTATATAAACCGATGTAGAGTGAGGAGAGCAGAACAAGGAGAACTTCATACACTATTAAAGACACATTGTACCCATGATGGCCACCTGATATACTGGGCTCCTCTCAGTAATGCATGGTTACAAGGTTATAAGACAACTCCAAAAGCATGATGGAAAGGGATAGCCACGTACAGAGAATAGAGCTACAGAGTCAATGCAGATTGAAGCAAACGACTTGCTCTCTCTCTCTTGTGTTTTGTTTTGCTTTTGTTCCTTCTTTCATGTTGTTCACTCCATTGGTCATAATCCTTCTTTGCAACTTGACTAATGTTTAATGTGAAGGCATTTGTAGAACCTATATCAGATTGCATGCCACCTGGGGGGGGGGGTAGGGGTGGAGAAAGAGAAGAAAATTTGGAACTCAAGGGATTATGGAATTGAATGTTGTAAACTAAAAGTAAATAAATACATTTTTAAAAAGAGACTGCCCCTGCCCTCAAGGAACTCACAATCTAATGGGAGAAACAACAGGCAAACAAATATACATGCACAGATACAGATACATATAGCAAGCTATGTACATGATAAATAGAAGATACTGAACAGAGAAGGCACTAGAATTGAAAGGTGCTGGGGAGGTGGGATTTTAGTAGGGACTTAAAGGTAGCTAGGGAGAGCAGTTCATAGAGGGAGGATGGAGAATGCATGGGGGACAGCCAGAGAAAATGCTCAGAAAGAAGAGATGGAATGTCTTGTTCATGGAAATAGAAAAGAGGCCAGTGTCACTATGTTAAAGAATATATGGCAGGGAGTAAGGTGTAAAACCTTGCTTTCCGACCTGGAAAGGTAGGAGGGGATTAGTTTATGAAGGGCTTTGAATGCCAAACAGAGCATTTTGTATTGGATCTCAGAGGCCACAGGAAGCCTCCAATAAACTCCACTCAAGTTTATTGAATAGGGGATGACAGAATTTTAGGGAAATCATTTTAGTGGCTGAATGGAGAATAAATTAGAATAAGAAGAGACAGACCTGCCTGCAAGCTATTGCAGTAACTCAGGTATGAGGTGATGAAGGAATGGCCTTGCCATGTCACACAAGCTAGCAAATATTTGAAGTAAAATCCAAACCCAAGGCTTCCTAACTCCAAATCCATAACTCTTATCTACTATGCCACCTAGCTGACTCAAAACAAGACAGTCTTGTTCCTTTCCATGCCTGACATTATATGCCTTATTTCAGTTATTGTCTGTCTTCTCTCTATATAGGAAGAAGAGGGAGGGATCTTTCCATTTTGGTCCTTCAGAATCAATATTGCTCATTGCATTGATGGGAATTCTCAGATGCCTCAATCCTGATTTTCTTACATTGTGTTCACTGTGCATATGGCTTTCCTGGCACTGTTTACTTTATTCTGCATTAAGTCTTACAAATCTTTCCAAATGTCTCTGAACTTTTCCTTCTTGTCACTTCTTACTACGAAATAATATTCCATTACATTAATATGTCAGCTTGTTCAACATTTCCCTGAACAATAAGCCCATATTTTCCTTTACTACTGAGAACAGTGCTGCCATAAATATTTTTTTATGGTACCTTCCATTCTGTCTTTGGTCTATGCCTAGTCACTTTAAGATATTTCTTGGGTCAGAAGTTATGTACAACTTAGGTGACTTTTCTAGTAAGATTACAAACAACTTCCAAGAATGGTTGGATCATTCACAGCTCCACCAACAATGCATTATCAATGTACCTGTCTTTACACAAGTACTTTTTGTCTTTTGTCATCTTGCCAATCTGATGGGTCTGAGATTAAAACTCAGAACTTTAAAACTTTACTTTTTTTATTATTAGTGATTTGGAATCTCTCATGTACTCCAAAGACCAGGGTTCCAATCCCATCTCTGACACTTAATGCCTGTGTGATCTTAGGCAAATCATTCAACTTCTGGGTTTTGGTATCTAAATCTACAAAATGAGGAGATTAGACTGGATGCCTATGAGGTCCTTTCCAGCTCTCTAGTTATGATCTTTTACGATTATTGATAGTTTGTGATTCTTCTTTTAAAAACATGTCTTTTGGGGTGGCTAGGTGGCGCAGTGAGTAGAGCGCTGGCCCTGGAGTCAAAAGGACCTGAGTTCCGTTCCAGCCTCAGATACTTAACACACACAAACAAAAAAAAAACAAAACCCTAGCTATGTGACCTTGGGCAAGTTATTTAACCCCAATTGCCCTCCAAAAAGCAAAAACATGTCTTTTGAACTAATCTTCATTAGGTAGTATATGAGAAAAAGCACTGGATTTGAGAGTCAGAAGACCTGAATCTGAATCCTGCGTCAAGCGGTATGACCCCAGAGTAAGTCACTTAACCTGTCTACCTCAGTTTCCTTGTCTGTATGATGGCAATAATAAAGTATCTACCTCAACTGTGTGTTATAAGGACCAAACAGAATAACATACAGAATGTCTCAAAAGTCTTTGTACAGTTTGAAGATATACACTAAGATTTCTTTTTTTTTCTTTTTTGGAGGGCAATTGGGGTTAAGTGACTTGTCCAAGGTCACACGGCTAGTTTTTGTGTTAAGTGTCTGAGACTGGATTTGAACTCAGGTCCTCCTGACTCCAGGGCTGGTACTCTACTCACTGTGCCACCTAACCTCCCCCAATACTAAGATTTCTTAACAAAAATGAAAGCCCTATACCAATAACCATTACATAATTCCCCCCAAAAATGTACCTATTCTATTGTTATACAAATATCATGGGATGCACAATAGACAATTAATTGCATAAATGTTACAGAATTATATTTTAAGTATTGTTACTTCAGGAGTGAGCTTCCCTTGGGGATGTCATTCCTTTGATGAGTGAAACCTAAATCAGAATATTGCAGTGTGGTATGCTATGACAAGTACTGGATTCTGGACTAGGAATTGGATTTTGGTGCTCTTTTGGACAAGACATGTCACCTTGCTAGGTCTCAGGTTCCCTCATCTATAAAATGAGGATGACTGTAAAGTCTCTAGTTTCTTCTACCTAGAATCTATTCTCTAATGACACTGAAAATGTCGAAATATGCTTCTGGGCTGTCAGGTTCCTATCTCCAATTTTATGCCTAGTTCATAATTACAACAGACATTGATATATCTGTGTCTTGTCTACAAGGAATTTTATATACATTCACTTTATTTGATCCTCTTCACAACCCTATGAAGTGACTACTACAGGTATTCTCATCTTTATATTTACAGATGAAAAAGCTGAGTCTCCAACAAATGGTGATTTGCCCATTATCACACAACAAATAAATGTCAGAGGCAGAATTCAAACCTAGGCCTCTCCTGACTCCAAATCCGGCCCTCTTGCCTTTACACCTAACTGCTTCTAGCTGGATCTTATGGTTGGGCTGGGAATCTGTTGTTCATTCTCCAAGTACCTGGTTCAGCCTCACAGCCAGATGTTTCTAATATTATAATTTTATTGATTTTTTTAAAAAAGTACTTCCCATTCAGAGTGATGGTCCTGCTGTTCTCTCTCCCTCAGCTGTTTCCCATGTGAAAATTCCACCTAGGTTCAAAGCACTTTAGAAGAATGGCTCTGATTAAAAACAGGGAAAGATTCAGGAAAAGAAAGAGGAAAAAAATAATGGATATTTGCTAAAATTCCATTTGAAAATCTATACATTTATTTCTGAGTTGACTAAGTTTTAATCCCCATTTCAAACTACATAATGGAGTCTGCTGCTCCTGAAAGCAGGCATATCTGTCATATTAAGAGGACTGTTATTTTTCTAGTCATTTCCTTCTCCATTTGCCACTTGATTCTTTCCTATTTGTCCTTTTGCAGAGTCAAGGTCTCACCTCCCTAAATTTGTTCATCCCTGATGTCTCTATCAGCAAAGGGTCCTCTTTAGAGTCCTCATCTCCTGATGACAAACATTATCAGTCTCAAATCTGAAGTAGGAGAGTAGATGGCGTCACATTCCATTACCCTGCAAAGGGGTAATGGGATAGTTCAATAACATTATTCAGGTGCTATCATCAGTCCATGAGAGTAGTTAAATGGCCTGGCTTACATCAGCCAGGCCCACATTAGAGCAAAAGATATCCTGGCCCCTGACTCCAAGAATTCTCTTTTTCCTAAGGCAGGACAGGATGTGGTTCAAACCAAGATGGAACTTGAATGTAGTAAAATCCTTGAGGGCAGAGTCTGGTTTGTTTCTTGCTTGTTGAAGGGTTTGATTTTTCCCCCCTGTTTTGCATATATCAACATCTAAGAATGGATCTTCAAGCTACTAGATAAGAGAACCAGAGTTCAAATCTGGCTTCAGTCACTCACTAGCCATGTGACCCTGGGCAAGTCACTTAACCCTATTTGCCTCAGGTCCCATTATGGTTTTCAGTGGAATAGCATCATGGATACGATTCAAAAACAACAACAAAGTGCCTTGCCTCTAAGACCTAGTAAATGTTTGTTGAATTGTTGAACTCTGGTTGAACAGATCTAATCAAATATTCAATGGCTCTGGGAATTTCACACCTAAACTCTGAACTTGGTTTCTATTTCTGTCCTAGAGTAGGACATAAATCCCTTTGGTGACCTTAAAGGCATTGTATTTGTTTTACACAATTGTTATATACAATACAAATGTATTATAATTTCTCCAGAACTAGAATGAAAGGTTCCATGAGTGAGGCTTCCAGGATCATTCTAGACTCCATATGAAATAATTGCAACTGCCTTCAAAAACCTATCAGTTGTCTGGAACAGCAAAGAGCAATTAATCAATAAGCAGATGTTGACTGTTTACTATGAACCCAGACTCATGCTAGGGGATTATGGGAAATAATGAATAAAATATGATGCCTTCCTGTAAAAAGCTGATAATCAAATTGGGAAGATAAAACTTTCAGATGAAACTATTGGGGAGAATACTACAAGACATCATATAAATTAAATTTTGTGGGACAGACCATAAATAATGGAGTTATGAGTTCAGAAAAGGGAAAATCAGTGAATACCGGATTCCTCTGGGATTCTACTCCCAGGGGCATTAGGACTTTAAGCCTTATCTCTTACAGTGGAATAAAAGCCTTTGCCTCTGAATTTAAGGAATGTCAGGTATCAACAGGAAGAGAAGTCCCTGAAAATCTTCATTCTCAGTGGTGGCAGACTACAAACTGTACCTAAGGGATAGGGTGGGGTAGTAAAGACTGGAAAGGAGGTTTTGTTTTGGTGAGTACTAGGGAGTATTTTGGCAAGTAGGGTGGAGCTGAATGAATACAGATGAAAAGCAAATTTAGTGTTTTGGGAAGAAATACCATATTGGCATATATAAAGCAAAGTTTCTTTAAAGAAAATAAAAATTTTAAAACATAACTCACTCTATATGCTCAGACTTGAAGACTTGGAGCAGCTACAGTCAAGGTTTGCCTAGCTAGCACAGCTCCAGGGGTGCCCTCTGTGATGAAAGGAAGCTTCCGGAGAAGATTCCCAGGGACTGTCAAGGTTTTACCTGGGTAACTTTTGGCTATTATGATTTATTTATGAGCATAGAAAATTCTCTCCCCTAGTCTAAGCTCTTGCAACTCAGAGCCTGGCCCCTTTTGTTTCTTTGATGATTCAATCACTCATTCATGTATGCATATATTCAACCAATCAGCATTTATTAAGCACCTAGTACATGTAAAGTCTTCCATTGTTCATTGTGTTAGATTCAAAGACCAGTTAGACATAGTCCTTGCCCTCCAAAAGTTTAAGGGGGAATAAGACAAGGGTATGTATGTATGTATGTATGTATGTATGTATGTATGTATCAGAAGCACACATAAGGCATAGGTCCATAAGAAAGGTACAAAGCGTGGAATAGTGGAAAGAACACTAGAATTGGAGTCAAGAGGTCACTTCTGACCATATATAAGTCACTTAACTTATCTCAGCTTCTATTTCCTTATTTTAAGGTAGCATGGGATGGTAGAAAGAACATTGGTCTTGTTTCAGTTATGTCCAACTCTTTATGACACCATTTGGGGTTTTGTTGGCAGAGATACTGGAGTGTTTTGCCATTTCCTTCTTCAGTTCATTTTATAGATAGAAACTGAGGCAAATGGGTAAGTGACTTACCCAGGGTCACACAGATAGTAAGCATCTGGGTCTGAATTTGAACTCAGATCTTCCTGACTCCAGGTTGAGTGCTTTATTCACTGTTAATCTAGCTGCCTGGGAGAGATTTAAATGGGACATGGTACCTAACTATGAAAGATGGGAGGGAGGAAAGGTTATCATGATAGCCTGGTCCAATCAACCAATCCAAAAAATTATTAAGTGCTTACTATGTACTGGAGATTCAAAGTTAAAAATGAAGAAAACCCTGTTCTCAAGGTGTGGACAGTGCCTGAGGGAAACAACATGTACACAAGGATAAGCTAAATATACCAAGTAAACATGGGCCAAACTCAGGTGGATGGAAGCACTAGAAGATTGGGGAGAGGGAGAGGATAGGAAAGGTGTCATTATAGGAGGTAGCATTTGAGAAGAGCTTGGAAGAACACTAGGGATTCCAAGTGGCAGCTATGAGAGTGAAGTGCCTTCCAAGAACAGGGGACAGAGCCCATGCAAAGTCACAGAGATGAGAGAGAGAATGCACTAGAGATCCAGAGAATCTGAATCACCTTGGTGTAGCATGAGGAGCAGAGTGGAGGGGATTCATATGGGAGATATCACCTCAAGAGATGGAACCAACCTGATGTGGTGACTGACTAGATGTGGAGGGGACAGAAAAGTCCAAGTCTTTACACACAATCTACTTTTTATCCCTCCTGGTTATCCCCAACCCTTTAGACCAAGGGTGGGAAACCTGAGGCCTCCAGGTCACATGTGGCCTCCTAGGTCCTAAAGTTTGACTGAAGCTAAACTTCACAGAGCAAATCTCCTTTAATAAAAGATCTGATCTGAAAACCTGAACTCAGTCAAAAGGCCAAACCCAAGTACCGACCAGGCCACAAGTGGCCTTGAGGGCACAGGTTCCCCACACCTGCTTCAGGCCATTGTTAACAGCCCCTATGTCTTTTTTTCCTAATACTTAGATCAAATCACCCTGGATTTCTCACTTATCAAGCTCCAAGATTTTTCACATCACTGCCTGAATTGGAACTTCCTCTTCTGCTAATGAATTATCTTCCTCTCTCAAAGTGACCAACTAACTGGTCCTCAGTTATATGTCTTTCTCCGTAATGCACTAAAGAAATTACTCCATTTCTCCTGCTCCTCACCTCTACTTCTTAGAGTCTCTGGCTTCCTACAAGACAGCTCAAATGTCATTTTCTGCAGGAAGCCTTTCCCATTCCTCCTTCTCAAATAGCTAGAGCCTTCTCTAGATGTACCTATATGTACTGTTTTCCACCCTGTTAGATGGTAAGCTTCTTGAGGGCAAGGACTGTTTCCGCCTTTCTTTGTATCCCCAGTGCTTATTTCAATGCCTCACACTTAATAAATACGTGTGGACACAATAAATACGTGTGGACTAACCAACTAAACTAACTCTCCACATTTAATAGTAGAAAAGCTGCAACTCTAAGACAAAAATTAAAATGCACGTTGCATTATATTTAAAGACTGCTTGATTGTTTGCTTTTCCTTGGTGATTGTGTGTGTGTGTATTTATGTGTGTAACTAATTTTATTTGCTGTTTTGTATTGGGCAATACAGAATAAAATGCTCAACTCATCTAACCAGATCCACAGTAAAATATATTTTTACTACTATATTGTTGCCGGTTAAGGAGGGCAAGAATGAAAATTAGGAGGAGGAAAGAAAGCAAAAGGGAAAGAAAAAATAAGAGAGGTTAAGAGCAAATGGAACATAAGAAAAGATGGAGTGAAAGAGAAAGAAACTGGCTGGACAGACAAGAGACAGTAAGTAGATTCTGAAGTGTCTGGGTTTGTCAAATGGTGAATTTCTTCCTTATACTCCGTTGTTCATTTGGGCTTGTGATTAAAGTAAGTTACTGTTATCACCCTCTGAGGCTTTTAAGGAATTTAGAATTACTCTTTCTACACTGGAAAACAACTGATCATTTATTCATCTAGTCAACAAATAGCTACTGAATGGCTACAATATGTAAAGCACTGTATGTACCGGATACTAAGATGAACAGAAAGCATTAGATAGTGTTCCTCTCCTTAAAAAGTGAAAGAAATTTAATAGCTTTTATCTTTCTTTAAATGATAAATCTGAATCTTAATTTTTTAAAAAATTATCTTTTGATAGTTAAGTTCTGTTCCTCCCCTTCTCCCTCTCCCCACTTCATTTCGGCATTTTAAAAAAGTCTCTTCAGCTAAACTATACATAGAACTTGAGAATTACCATTTCAACTTCATAGCCTCCTTCAAAGTTTATGAAGATCTATTTGAAAAATGAAGATCTATTTCACCAAGGAATTCTGAATGCTTTCCAAGTCTACAAAGGAATGAGTTAGGTTTTAGAGATTTGCTTTAGAAGTTTAGAGGTGTTAGTCAATATATCAGTTGAGGCAGAATCCCTCTGAAAATAAAAAATGGTGCAGTCTCCTTATCTTGATTCTTTAAGAGACAGGGGATGTCTGATTTCCATAACTCTGGAAGCTACATTGGGAATGACCGTTTTGGGGTTGCTCTTCTGAGATTCTTTTTCAAAATTAAATCCAGATTCATGGTGTAGTTGTATTCTAGGAGGACATTATATATATATATGGACTTTCTTCCCACCTCCTCCAAAAATATCTTCAGCAATAAGAGGGTTAACCACTGTTCGTATCTCTTAATGGAACCATCTCTGCATAGAATGATCACAACTGCCCCCAAGGGTGAAATTTGTATCTGGACTGTATAAGAGTAGTATCAGAGCAATTTGACCTCATAAGTTCCTTGTCAGGGGCTCAGTGAAATAAAGCAGAACTATTAGGAGAGGTCAGTGATTCCCCATCCCAGACTAAAAGGGGAAGAGTAGCCAGGATGGATTTTTTTAAAAAGGTCTCTCAGTATGCCTTCTGTTAGTCACATGATCCCAGATAAGCCCCAGTGGCAGGTTCAGAATAAATGACTCAAAAGGAAGAGGTAAGGGACATTTAGTGAATCACTAGGCCAAGTACTTCCCCCCAAACATCCACAACATTTTCTGCAGAGAATTTTCTCATGAGTCTGCTAATATAGGACAAGTCCGTATTCCTTGGAAAAGAAACAAAGCCACCCTCAGTAGTTGAAGAAGGGATGATTTTTCTCCTTTTCCAGAAAGGAAAAGAAATGGAAAAGCCTGTTGACTATGCATGTTATTGCCATAAAGAGGAGTAGCAAGAAAAAGAAATACCCCTTCAATTCTCTGCCCCCCACCCCCCCAAAAAAGAAGTAATGTGGCATAGTGGATTAAGTACTGTACTTGAAAGCAAGAAGACTAGGCAATCGGGCAGCTAGGTGGCACAGTGAATAGAGCACTGGCCCTGGTGTCAGGAGGACCTGAGTTCAAATTCAGCCTTAGACACTTAACACAAAAAAACTAGCAGTTTGACCTTGGACAAGTCATTTAACCCCAACTGCTCTCCAAAAGGCAAAAAAAAAAGAGAAAGAAGACTAGGCAAGTCACTTTAATGTCCCTATGCCTCAATTTCCTATCTAAATCTAGGATCCAATATACTAGTTCCCAGCCTAGCTCTCAAGGGGCAGTTATGTGGACTTGTTGCTTTGAGTATGTTGACTGGTCAGGGAAGAAGGGATTAAAAGGAGGGAGAGGAAGAAATCTGCCACTTGGAATTATGTTTAAACATAATTGCATCAGAGACAGAACTCCAAAAAGGCCCACCCACAACCTCAAAGTGCAGCTGCAGATAAACTAAGAGGGCTCTAAGAAAAGGAAGTATAGAATTCTGCCTTGGGATGACCTTAGCTTTCCTTCTGTTATTGTACTGTATAATCGCCTTGCCTTTAGGGCAGGGATTATATCTGGGTTTGTTTGTTTGGGTTTTTTTTTTTTTAATCTCTTATGAGCCCCATTGCCTAGAATATAACAAAGCACTCAAATATTTAATAAATATCCCCCTCAGTGATCTCTCACTCTTCTCCCCATCCTCCTTCCAGTTTTCTGTCCCTATACCCTTCAGTCCCATCAAAGATTAATATTATATCAGTCATTTGTCCTTTCCTCCTCTAAAGTCCTAATGCCATTTCTAGGCTTATGTCAGCAGAACCTGGGCATGCTCAGAAGGTTGATCACCAGATAATTGAATATTTTGGGCAGCAGCCACTCAAGAAAGGAGCGAGCCACTTGAGGGCAAGAGCTGTATCCTTTTAGTCTTTGATTTCCCAGGGCCTAACATAGTGGGGTAAATCAGTTGTTTAGTAAATGCTTGGTGGATTGTTGGACTGGAGGGGCTCATCCCTAGAAGGTGGGCCACCAGGTAATGAATATTTAGAGCCTCAACAATTCATGAATAGAGTAGGGCAGATTTGTTTCCTCTTTGTGTTTTTCCTCTTTGGCACTGACACAGGGGCTCACACATAACGGAGAGGCATGAAATTAGAAATTAAGAGAGATGATAAGATGTAATAGGCAGTGAGTTGATTTTAGAGGAAGAAAAACATGGGTTAAGTTCTCCCTCTCAAAAATGAAAAGCAGCAAGGTGTCATGGGCAATGTGATGTATGTATTAGATAGAGAACTGGCCTCAGATCCAGAAAGACCTGAGTTCAAGTTTTACCTCTAACAAATAATTGGGTGCATTACCATAGGCACAAGATTTAAATTTTCCATGTTCTAGGCTACGACGATCAGTTTCAAAGACATTTTTGGTGTTCTAGACTGAGATTTTAAGTTCAAAGAAACTTTTAGGGTTCTAGGCTCTCTGTGACTACAAGTTTCAAAGAAAGTGCTCACACCAACCTCTAAAGGTCCAGTACCTGTTTTTGTTGCTGAATTACAAGCCCATTTTGGGTGTAGTTTGCCATTTCCTTCTCCAGCTTATTTACAGATGAGGAAATTGAGGCAAACAGGGTTAAGTGACTTGCCCAAACAGCTAGTAAGTGTCTGAGGCCAGATTTGAACTCAAAAACATGATTGTAAGCCCAGTGCTCTATCCACTGGCCCACCTAGCTGCCGAAGACAGAAACTAAGTTGTTTTCTTAGGCCAAGAGATGTACATAGTTCCATAATCACTGTCTCCCAAGAACAACAAACTTGTCTACTAATAATCACCAGAACCAGTCTGTTGTCTATTCTTTTTTATTTTATTTTATTTTTTTGCTTTTTTTTTTTTTTTTGGAGGGCAATTGGGGTTAAGTAACTTGTCCAAGGTCACACGGCTAGGTTTTTGTTTGTGTGTGTTAAGTGTCTGAGGCTGGATCCGAACTCAGGTCCTTCTGACTCCAGGGCCAGCACTCTACTCACTGCGCCACCTAGCCGCCCCTATTTTTGTTGTGGAGTTGTTCCAGTCATGTCCAAGTCTTTGTGACCCCATGATTTTCTTCAAAGATATCTACTGCACCACCTAACTGCCCTACACACTCAGTAAAAGTGTATTCAATTGAATTGAATATCTACACTAATGAAGACACATCTTTTTGAAGTTTAAGAGGTGAATTCTACTTTGCTATCAATGACCATGCTTCAAATCCTACCCAGACACCAACTCAAGACTCCCATGTCCAGAGTCATTACAAAATTAATGATTTATTAAAGTTTTATGGGTAACTATCATGCTGAAAAATCATGACTAAGATAGTCATTAAATGGACGGCTTAGGGATAAGTTTTCCTTAAATTACAATGTTAAATTCTTACTTAGGTGTATTCAGTTTTCACTGTTGTCTTAGAACATGAATCCTTTGATCACTTCAGTGGATCTGCTATTGCTTATCTGTTCATAACTTTAAAAAATAGGACACTAATTTGCTGAATGCTGAGGGAGAATTGAACTGGATTCCAGTTCTAGTCCTGGCTCTTATTATTAATCAACTGTGTGATCTTGTTACTTAGGCCTTCTTTGCCTCAGTTTACTTCTTCAGTTCTTAGAAATATCTGTGGTTTCATCTAGTATGGGCATTCTTTCCACTTCCCAGGATCACAACCCCTCAAGGATTTGGTTGGTGGTTTCATGAGTGCTATAGCCAAACCAACTAATTTACTTGGTTCCCAACTTCAGCGATAAACTTTTCCAAATTGATCTAGACTGCATTCCAAGTCTTTTCAGCTTCCAAAACTGGTCAACATGGCTTGAAAAACCAGATCACCTCTGCACCACACTGAGTCATCAGATTAAGACTTAAATTTTAACTTTTTTTTTTAAACCAGATCTGTGGTTTTATTGGCATAGGATATTTCTTACATCAGTGCAGTTGGACAATTGTTCTGGGCCTTAAAGGCTTAGAGAGTTGCCCAGGGAGCAGAGATGGAATTAAGTGAGTGGCCCAAGGTAGGAACTGTACTTGTGATTTCCCTGAATAGGGAATTACTGGATACTGTAACTCCCCCTGCCATACAGCTTATAGTCTTAAGAGAGTTGCTTAGAGCACTGAGACATTGTGACCCTCCCAGGATCCCACAGACAGTTCGTGTCAGAGTTGGGATTGAACCTGGGTGTTCCTGCCTTTGAGGTTAGCTTTCTACCTACTCTACTTTGCTGTCTCTCACTTAAACCCAGTCTTCGTTACTTTAAAACCAGCTCTCCATCCACTCCACGATACTTCATTTCTTCATTTCTTTATCTGATTAATAACAGTGAACATTTGTATAAGATTTTATGGCTATGTAAAATTTACATAAACCTTCATATTTGATTCTTATAACCCTCCTGAAAGAAAGGCTCCGTGTGTGTGTGCGCACGTGTGCAAGTGCTCTCTCTCTCATACACACACACATACACACACACACACACACACACACACACACACACACACACACACACACACACTATCTTAGTCTGGTAATCTAGAGAACTGGTCTCAAGCCCCAACTCTGTTACTGTAGAATCTTGGGAAAATCATTTTACTACTCTGTTCTCATTTACTCAAGGTCCTCATTTGAAAAATGAGGGAATTGGACCAGGCTTCAGTTCCAAAATTCTACTATTATTTCCATTTTGCAGATGAGAAACACAGGGTAATAAAATGATTTCTGGAAGATCACAGACCAAGGAAGTGACAGTCGGGAATTCAATCAGGTTCTTCTGATGCCGTATTTTCCCACTATATGCAATTTGCTTTTTAGACAAGATGACTTATGGCTCTGTGCTAAGTGCTTGGTATACAAAAAAAGTTTCTCTCCTCCTCCCAAAAAGTCCCTGCTCTCAAAGGCCTCACATTCTAATGAAGGAAACTACATGCAAAACAACAATGTACATAAACCTGTAGGTATACCCCAGGGCTCTGTCCCGGGGCCCCTCTACTCTGTCTAGGTGATCTCATCAGCTCCCAAGGGATAAATTGTCACCTCTGCAGAAGATTCCCAATCAACATATCTCTCTTATGCTCCATCATCATCTAAAGCCTATTGGACATTTTGAACTATATGTCAACAGGCACCTTAAACTCAATGTGTCCAAAACAAATTCATGATCTTCCAAAATCCACCCTTCTGAATTTCTCTATTTCTGTCAATGAGACTGACTATTCTAGTCACAGGGTCATCCTGCTCTTCATCATCCTCATTCTCCATTATACCCCATATCTAATGAGTAGCTGGATTTTGTTTCTACCAAGATAACATCTCTAGTATGTGTCCCCTACTCTCCATACACACAGCTACCACCTTAGTTCAGATCCCACCTCTCACCTGAACTAAAGCAATTATCTTCTATTTGGTACTCCTGCCTAAAGCCTCTCACCCACTCCGATCCATATCCACCTACTGTCCCCTACCGTCCCCAACACTCCACCATGAAGATAGTCTTACATTATAGGTCTGATCATGTTATTTCCCTACTCTAACACCAGTAGTTCTCAATTACTAGAGGATCAATTATAAGCTCCATCTTCTGTTTGGAATTTAAATTAATGAATGAAAAAACATTTACTAAGCTCTTAATATATGCAAATTACTGTGTTAAACACAGAAGATAAAAATGAAAATTTAAAGTGCTTCACAACCTAGTCCCAATCTAACTTTCCAACCTTGTTACATACCACTCCTTTTCACAAACTTTATGATTCATTTTACCTGGTCTTTTTACTGTTCCCCGCATATGAATTCCATTTCTCATCTATGCCTTTGTATTGGCCATCCCCCATTGCTGAAATGCATCTCCCTCAAGGCATGCCTAGGTTTCCTCAAGACCCAGGCTCAAGTACTGCCTTCTATATGAAGTCTTTTCTGATTCCCTCAGCTGCTGATACACTCTCTTACAAAAAATCACTTCCTTCCTATCTATTTTTTATATATCTATATATTCATGTATTTAAGTGTGGGTCATTGTATCCCCATAACCTAGCATAGTGATTGGATCATAATAGATGCTTAATAAATATTGGTTGATTGATAGTTTAGAATAACAGAAATACTAGATTTGAGCTTGAAGAGAATATTTTACTCCAACCCTTAGGTTGGAGGTTAAGTGACTTGACCTTAAGGTCACATGGTAGTCTCTTCCATTTCTAAATCTCTACAGTCTTTAGAGTTGACAATTACCTCCCCCCCCCCCCCAGTAATTCTCAGCTCCCTTTTTGAGGAGGAAGAAAGGAAACAAATAAAAGAAACAAACAAACCAGAAGCCACAGTAGGAAATCAACCTAAAGGTGGTTTATCAAAGGTATTCATTTTGCACATAGACTTGAACCTGAACGCACTTGAGAAAATGGGAAGAAGGCAGAAAAGGTGTCAAAGTGTGGCAATAGGGATGGCTAGGTGGTGCACTGAATAGAGCACCAGCCCTGGAGTCAGGAGGACCTGAGTTCAAATCAGCTTCAGACACTTTACACTGTGTGACCTTGGGCAAGTCACTTAACCCCAATTGTCCAGCCTTCCCCCCTCCAAAAGGCAATAAATGAATGTTAAAAACTATTTTTATTTGTAATTGGAAAAAATAAAAACATTATTACTATTTTTAAATGCTCTCTCATGCCCAAATGAGAATCCATTCATGTTTATTTCTTGACTCAAATATGGGTCATGGGAGTGTTACAAGAATTGAATAAATATTGATCCAGAGTACAAACCACTTCCCAATTTTAAGTCAAGGACTTTTTGATGACACTTTTTTGTTCCCCCAGTAAGTTCTATTTTAATAATCCACTCGTTTAAATAATTTAAGTCCTTCTGGGAAGAAAGAGTCCAGAACAGAGGATAGAGGGCAAGAGCTGCAGTCAGGGGAAGACTGGGGTTTGAATCCTCCCTGTGAAACTTATTAAGCCACATGACTCTCAGCAAGTTTCCCAAGCAAACTCAGCCTTAGTATCCTCATCTATAAAAAGGGGAGGGGTAATTGCAGTTTTACTTCGCAGTGTTATAGTGGAGATTAAAAGGAATGTTGTAAAGTACTTTGCAAGCCTTAAAGTGCTACATTAATTATTATTACATTCGGCTATTATGAAATAAACCAGAATATTTTACACCTTACAAAGCTGCAAATAACTAGGTGCTTTGCTACTGAAACTTCTCTTTTTTAAGGAAGTTAAAGCAGAAGATTTGGACTGTTGTGGGAGACACTGAATACTGAACATGTGGTAAGGAAGCTCTTCAAGTGTTTTAAGATAACTCTTACCATTCCAGTAATACTGCCCATGGTATTGATGATGCACCATGAAGTCCCATTCAAACTTCCCTTTTTGCATAATTTTTAACGTACATGCAGTACAAGCTGTCTCTAAAGTAAAAGGCTCAATTGTGATGGGTTAGTTGATGAAGGTGGGGAGCTGGGGACAGTTAATCTTACAAGATGAGATTTACCACTTAATTTGCCCACTTTTCTCATAATTTAGGTTCTAACCTGAAATACTACATTACCGTTATTGTATTGTTTGACGCTTTTCTTTTGGCAATGAATCTTTAAATTGTTTCTACCCCTCTGGGCCCCCTTTTCTTTCTCTCCAACCTTGAAAACATAAATGTTCTCTGTTTCTTTTACACATCCCAAACTATTTTCAAGCCAGAGCCCTTTGACCTTTTTACAACACTCCCCTTGTCTGACACACCATATGCTAATCTGAAAGCCCAGGAGGAGGTATGAGGTGGGGGGGGGTGGGGGGGATGGGAAGAGAGGTAGTATAAATCTGGCATCTGTTCAGAAATGCAGAAAATGTTAGCACAACCACTCCCCCAGTGAGGATCACCCCCCCCCTTCCAGTACACTCCTAAAAGGGGAGATGGGGTTTCTATTGAAATTGGAATGAGGGAGGGACACACAAGACATTCCAGGTTTATACTCTCAAGGCAGCAAACCCTTCACCCCGCCAAGTCCATGCGTCCATCATCAGTCCGTCCGTCTTTTTTCCAGCTATCTGCCAGCATCCCGGCTTAGGGACAGGACTAGGGAGTCCACTCCCCACTGGCATGCTAGGGAACTGGTGGATCAGCTGGGCTGCACCCAGCACCAAGGAGCCCGCGCCTCAGGCGGATCGGGCAGCTTCCGCGGACAGCCCCTTCCGACCCGGCAGAGCTGGGTGACAGTTAATATAGCGGATCCTCTCAGAGCCTACAGAGAGTAATTAATTACGCTTACAACGAAATTCACTGGGAGATATGAATCCAGCTCACCCTGGCATGGTCTGTTTCTCCTCTTCCTCCCACCCCCAACCCCAGGAAAGAAGAAAAAAAAAACCAATAAAAAGAAAAGAACTAGCGATGAGCACATTACCATCCTGGCCCGAGGTCTCCAGATATTCAGTCAGATCACAGCCAAATGCACCGGTAGCACCCTTTCGTTTCAACTTCTGCTTTGCACCCTTGTTCTTCATGAGTTAGTCCCAAAGAGGCTCACCCCCCTCCTGGTCCCTCCCTCCCCCTCCGCTTGGCACCGGGCTGAAGATGGATTCTCCTCCTCGGATCAGCGCCTGGAGCACGGCTCGGGAGGGTCACATCGGGTGTGGAGGAGAGAAGGGCTCAGGATCAGAGACATCCACATGAAAGCGGACCGAGGCTGCTCAACTCAGCCCCTCTTCGGGTGGGGGAGGGGAAGGACGCAGCCCGGCTCGGGAGGAGGCAGTGGAGAGAGCATAGCCTGAAATCCAAAGAGTTCTCATCAAAGGAAAGCAGTGGGTGGAGGAGGGCCCCGCTTCGGACTTGGCAGCTGAAGTAGATGTTATGTTGGGAGTGTCACTTCCTTGCTAGAGTCCCAGGGACTTTCACAGCCTCCTGCTGGGTCTTCTGGTGTTTTTCCTCTGCTTTAGAGGGAAGGGGAGCGGTCTCCTTCCCTCACCCCCTCCCTCACCCCCTTCCCGACTAAATATGTTCAGAGAAGGAGGAGAATATAACGGAGGGGGATAAGGGGCTAGCAAACTAGCAAGCAAGTGAAGAGGGAGCTTGGGCAGAGTCCACAGAGAGCTTGCTTTCTTAGGCCCCGGTGTCTTGCCTTCAGACCGCTTTGGTCAAATGAAAAACAAGCATCCTGTCTCTCTCGACCGCCCTCACTCTTTCCTTTTTTTCCTGTCTTACAAATCCTAGGATCATCCAGCTCAGGAAATGCTGGAAGGAAGTTAGCTAGGGAGGTGGGGGGGTGGGGGTGGGCGCGGAGGGTGGAAATTTTTGGCAGCCCTCTGCATATGTGTGTAGAGTAGGAGGAAGTAGGTGGGTGGGTTGAAGAGTAAAGGGGTGGGGGAGAGGACGGGCTCTTCGGAGACTCAGTTCTTGAGTCTATAGATAACTGGGCAGCTTGAAAGGAAATCGCTGCTCTTCTAATGGGCCTGCTGCTACTCAGAGCACAGGCTTCCTGTCCCACAAAGTCTCTTTGAAGAGTAGAGGAGGAGGTGGGCGTTTACTTTAGGGGCAGGGGGTATCTGATAGGACTTCCCAAAAGGTTCTCTTGTATTTTTGAACTGGTATCTTTTTTACGCTTTTTTGGGTGACACCTCCCCTCTCCCTTTCTTTTAGGCAAACGTAAAGAATAGCGATGGGGACAAATGTCTCCAAGGACTTGTAGTCCCCGAGGTTCTCTCCTTGGCGCGCTTCTCTCGCCTGTCTCCACTTGCTTGACAATATCCTCGGTTCCTATGACTTCAACCAGCATTTACCCCAACAATGCTTCACTTCGGTCGTCTTCCGTCAGGATATGCGTACCCCACCACGCTCACCCAGGGAAGTTAGAAACCTCTTCTCCAGGGACCAGGAAGCAAAACAACACTCCCTTAGCTTCTAGAAAGGTCTCTTCAATTTACTGCCCAAAGGCTCCAGTCATTAACCAAACCATTGACTTCCAAAACACTCTTCTCTAACCACCGGTAGATAGAATGCAAACTCCTTGAGGGCAGGAACCGTCTCTCTTGTGTTGGTATCCCCACCCTTTAGCAAGTTGTTTAAGAATGCACAATATTCTGAGCTCTTTTTCCTTTACTCGGGTTGAAGCTCAAATCTCACCTCTTGTTCTAATCTCTTCCAGACCTGAATTTCCAGCTGCTTTTGGTACATTTGCACCGGGATGACCCACACCTAGCTTTTCAAACTCACGACTGCTGGCAGAGAACTTATCATATTTTCCTCTAAAGTACTTCTCTTCTCATTCAAGAAGTTCATAGAATCATAAGCTTAGAGCTGGAAGCTAATTCAAAATAATACGTGCTTGGGGTTGTACAATTATTATTTCATTTGATCCTCACAACAGTCCTGGGTTTCATTGTTCAGTTGTGCCTAACATTTTGTGACCCCATTGGGGGGTTTCTTGGCAGTGATACTAGAGTAATTTGCCATTTCCTTCTCAGTTCATTTTACAGATGAGAAAACTGAGGCAAACAGGGTTAAGTGACTTACCCAGGGTCACACAGCTAGTAAGTGTCTGAAGCAGTATTTGAACTCAATTCTTCCTGATTCCAGGTCTGTCTCTTTTATCAGTTGTGCATGATTTCTCTGTCCCAACTCTCCCAACACCAGGCTGCTCTATCTATCCCCTTATGATTCTAAGGTACCCTGATGGGTTGGTGGCATGTCTCTTCTCTACCATTCACTAAAGCTCTCCCAACACACACACACACACACACACACACGGATTCACAAATTTTATTAGGGGCCATTGGCTAGCCACAACTATTTAACATCAAATAACTTTTGCGAATGGATATTTGCTTCAAAAACAAACCAAGAAATAAACATTTCTCCCTAGACAATCTTGGGGCCATGCTCCTACCTAAACCACCTCAGTCCGGAGGGGGATGGGATGGAATAGACTCAATTTAGCTCAGTTTTTGCATAACATTGGCTCTATCAAGTTCATGTGTAAAGAGAGGTTAAGGGATTTGCCAGGGTCAAACACCTAGTGACTGTCTATGGTACTAACCCCCAAATCTACTAAGGTATTAGCTGATAATAATAACATGAGAGGTGTGACATAGTGAATAGAGACTGGGTTTTAGAGTCAGGAAGACCTGGGTTGGGTCTTACCTCACACACTTAACATCTCAGTGTCCTTAGGCAACTCTCTAAGATTGTCAGTTACAGATGGCTACTGCTTTCTGAGCAGGAGGAAATTTTTACACAAGGAGTTCCTCCACTGTACCTCCCAAAATCTTCAAAGTTGTTTAGCAGGCAGCTGGAGTCAGAACCTGGAGTTAGGAAGGCATGAGTTCAAAAGTGATCTCAGACACTCCCTAGCTCTGTGACCCTGGGCAAATCCCTTCATCTCTGCCTGCTTCAGTTTCCTCAAGTCTAAAACACTTACCTCCTAGATTTATTGTGAAGATTGAATGAGGTAATATTTGTAAAGCACTTTGCAAATCTTAAAATGCTATATTGTTGTTCAGCCTTGTCCACTCCATGGACCATACTGTCTGGGGGGGTTTTCTTGGCAAGATACTGGAGTGGTTTGCCATTTCCTTCCTCAGTAGATTAAAACAAACATAGATAAGATGACTTGCCCAGGGTCACACAGCTAGTGAGTGTCTGAGGGTTAGATTTTAATTCAGATCTTCCTGACTCCAGGCCCAGCACTCTATTGACTCAGTCACTTAGCTCACTCCAAAGTAAGATATACATGCTAGCTATTGTTCTTGTGACTAATACTAATATTATCATTATTATATAGTATTTACTACCTTCGAACCTCCAGCTGGTTAATTAACTTCTCTGGGCCTCAGATTTCTCATCTATAAATGAGGGTGGATTAGATGACCTCTAACATCTCTTCTACCTATGGTCTGTGGTCTTCTCCCTTGTGACAGTACAGGCAATGGCATGACCCACTCCAATGGGGATTTTCATTCTAAGAAATGATCTCAAAAGTCAGGAAAGCCTTGTAGCCTCAAAGAAATAAAGCTATGTCAAGAAGTGAAATTGATATTTGGGGATACTTGTCACTTTCTCATAAATCACACCCTCAGGTGTCTGTCTATTCATAAGGCCAGCCTTTTCTCCCAAGCCAAATCTAAACCCCTCTGCCTTACTTTCAAGGCCCTCTCTAATCTGACCTACATCTCTAATGGCACACCCTCCATCCTGTCAATCTCCTACCTGTTTCAGTACATTTCATTCTCATTCTAACTCTGTGCCTTGGCTTCTGTGGTTGGATTGCTCACCTGAAATGGCCTCTTCTTTCCTCTCTGTTTATTCAAAACCCACAAGGGCCAGTTCTCTAGCTGCTTTTTCCATGAAACCTTCTCTAACTGTTCCTTTTTTATTTGATCACTTTCTTCACTGGACGCCATACAATTTGAACGAAAAAATTATTTCTTAAGCTCTTGCTATGTGCCAAGCATGGTGCTAACCAATGGGGATGTAAATATTTTTTAAAATATATTTATAAAAGCCAGCTTTCTGTGTGTGGTGGCAAAGAACTGAAAACAAATAAGATGTCCTTTATAAATAGGAATAACTGAACAAATTAGGATGTATGAACAGAATGGAATATTACTGTGAGAAAGAAATGAGGAAAGACCATTTTAGAGTTTTAGATGAACTGGGGGTGGCTAGGTGGCGCAGTGAATAGAGCACCAGCCCTGGAGTCAAAGAGGACCTGAGTTCAAATCTGACCTCAGACACTTAACACACAAAAAAACTAGCCTTGTGACCTTGGGCAAGTCACTTAATCCCAATTGCCCTCCAAAAAAAAAAGAATTTTAGATAAACCCAGGAAGGCTTTTTTGAACTGATGTAGAATGAAGTGAGCAGAACCAGAGCAATGATTTATACAAAAGCAAAAACATTGTAAACAAAAACAACTTTGAAACACTTAAGAACTCTGATTAATTCAATAACCAGACATGACTTCAGAGGACCCACAATGAAATATACTATTCATCTTTTGGCAGAGACATGACGAATTGAAAAATTAAAACTATAAAATAAAAATTATCATTGATGACAATGACAATTAGTTCAAATGTGTTAATCCTATCCTCCCAACTAGGTATTTAGATCCTTGAGGTCAGATAATGCTTTATACTTTCGTCATATATTCACTGAGGTGTCTAACATGATGTAAACACATAAAAAGCAATGAATTTTATTGACAATAAATTTTGTTTATTGACTGACTACAGTAATCTGTAGATTTGGACTATTGCAAAAGATACGAATAAAGGATGTATACTCAGTTCTTTGCTATTCAGTGTTCTATAAGCTGCACAGTGGTTGATGTAAATAAAAGGAATTTGAATAGTCAAATAATGTAGTTGACTTCTGTAATTGATCTTCACTATCTTAATAGAGATCTTTCTTTCCTCTTTAGGAATAATGAGATGCCTTCCCCAGATGGGTGATAAAACTTGGGTTTGTTGAAATCCAAGCTGATGCTTTGAACTAACATACTTACCTGAATGGCAAATGATAGGCTATTTGGCATAACAGAAGAATAATATTCTTCTTTGTAATTGAGGAATATGGTCTATCCCCTACCAATGCATATAGAATATGTGACTTTCAAGGTCATGTAGTCCATCCCCACCTCCCATTTTAATGATGAGTCAAGTGAAGTGGAGAGGTTAAATAGTGCAATGGCTTCCAAGGTCTCTTTCAGCTCTAGAACTGTAATCCCAAAGTTCTATGACTGATCATAGGATGGGTAATGGAAGAGCTGGGACCAGAACCCAAATCTCCAGATTGTTTTAGTCAGATCTTTTTCCATTAGATGATATTGCCTCCTGATCCCTGGGTGCCAGCATTTAAGTAGCGAAGTTCAAATCAAATCCTATTGTCCATGAACCTCATCAGATCCTTTTATAATCCAGCTATCCTGAGTCTAGTCAGTGAGTCTCACAACTTCTCCCAATCTCTTCTATCCCAATCTTCTATCCCAATTTATAGACCAGCTTTTGCCTAAGTGCCCCACCCAGCCCCACAAAGACCTGCTAGGAGAGTGACTGGTAGAATGCTTGCCATAATAATTCTACACTCCCACTCCCTATCTCAGAAAAGGCTTCTTCTGACTGTGAATTTTATCACCATATCAGCAAAGTAACTGGGCTGCAGGACACTCTTCCCACCCAGGACCTAGAAACTAGATATCTAGGTTCTATTTACAGACAAATTGAAAAGTATCTGCATCAGTGTAGAATTACAAAGTATTTTGTAAATTATATTTACTTATAACATATAGTACCTCATTTTATCCTCACAAAAACCCTGGGAGGTAGGTGCTATTATTGTCCACATTTTGCAGATGAGAAATTGAGGTCAAGAGAGGTTAGGTAACTTACTCAGAGTCTCATACTTAGAATCTCATAGTATCATCAGAAAGATGTGTCAATTGTCTTTCCGATTTTCGCTATAGAATTCTACACACTACACCTTTTACCTTTCTTCATGTACACATATGGTCGGCTTTCAACTATTTGTACTAAATGGTGAAGTGTGGAGATAGAGATAATCTCTCTTCCTACCAACATTTGAAAATGATTCCATCTGATTTGGAGAGAAGTCAGAATGTCAAATTAAATAGTGAAACCAGACAGTGAAAGCATGACTCAGGGTGTAGCTGAAAAATTGTTTCACTTCCCCATCAGGTTCTTTCTACTCAACTCCTTCCTGCCCCACACCCTATGAGAAATGATGCTTTTAGTCTCATGCAAAAAGACCCATCTAGGCCACTCTAATTCTTTCTCTTTCTTGGTTTCTGTTTGCTGTTTTTCTAAAACTTTTCTTAGGTACCTGGAAGCAAATCCAGAGTTTGGGGTTTTAAAGGGCTCTCCCATTCTGCTACAGGTTGAGTCATAAAATTAAATTATGGTAGTATGATGTCAACAGAGGACCTAGTTCTCCCTCAGAGGTGATGTGTTGTAAGTTAATAGGATAAGCTAAAGTGTTAATTGACTGGAAGAAGGCTACCCCCAAGCAGAGACACCAAATTACAATTCCATTTTTGGAGGCATATGACTTCCATTCCTGTGTTCTTCAAAGTCTAGCAAATTGTGTAACTTCTTTTCCTGATCTCCTATCAGGTGCTGAGCATCTGCCTTAAATGAGCACGAACATTAAGATGCATGGGGAAGCTAGGAGATACAGTGGATAGAGTGCTGAGCCTAGAGTCAGGAAGACTCATCTACCTGAGTTCAAAACTGACTTTAGATACTTCCTAGCTGTGTGACTCTGGGAGAGTCAGTTAATCCTGTTTGCCTCTGTTTCCTCATCTGTCAAATGAGCTGGAGAAGGAAATGGCAAACCACTCCAGCACCTTTGCCAAGAAAATCCCACGTGGAGTCACAAAGAGTCAGACATTACTGAAAAAAGACCAAATGAACATAAGATGTAGTTGGCTGGAAAACCAAGTGTACAATGACCAAAATATCACAAACAAAAACAACTTTTAAAGCCATCAAGACTGTAGAACCAATTATGATTTCAAAAGATTGATAATGAAATATCCCTCCCACTCTTGCAGAGAAGTTGTAGACTAAAGGTGGAGAATGGGATGTATATTTTCAGATATGGCCAATGAAGTGGCTTCCCTTTGCTTATTTGTCATAAGGGAAGACGAGGGGTGGACTGAGGCTTCGGAGAAATGACATCAATATAATAAAATACTCTGAAGAGAACAAAAAAGGTCAGAAGGGGATATAAACAGGGCAGATTTGTTGCTACACTTAAAAAAACGACAATAATAAGTTCACATTTTCTTTGCAATCTCCTTTGGTTCTTGTATAAATTGTGTAAATTTTGTATATTAGAATAGTTATGTTTGTTGATTGTTTGAAAGTTCATAATGAAAAATAAAAATTTCTTAAAAGATACATTGGTATTATAGGGGTGAGGCCAGGGAGAGGGTGTTATTTGTTCCTCTTGATAGTGTAGTTACTTGTTATTTTTGTTTATTCATTAAGCAAAAAGCCATCAGTAAGCAAGTTTCAAGCTGGTTCAGTTTTTCCTTCCCAAGTACTTGAGCTCAACATGTTCTTTCTCAGGGACTGGTTCTCTCTGTTATTCTAAATTGGACATTTGAGGGCTTAGCAGAATTGTCTCATCTTCATTTACTTCCTTCTACCTCCTTTTCAAGCTATGGCGCAGTTAAGCATTGAATCACACACTTCATGACTTGACTCATAGTTGGGATGACATTACTTTGTAAGGGATGCCATGCATTATTCACAGTATAATAAGAGCTCACATAACCACCACCCACCAGATGTGCATAGAAGGAGTAGAAAATGAGAACTGGGAAAGGAGCTCAATCAATGAATAAACAACAAACATTTTATTGGGCACCTACTATGTGCTGGACACTGGGGATACAATGGAAAAATGAAAATAGTCCCTGCCTCTAAGGAAGAAAGTAACATGGACACAGATGTCAAAACAAAATAAAATAAATAGTGGTAACGTATGTAAACTTTGGTAGTCTTTATCCCAACCTCTACTTGCACAGTCAGAATGGGGTTCCTCATACTGGCTTCAATCTCTCCCTCAGGGGGCCGCTAGGTGGCGCAGTGAGTAGAGTGCCGGCCCTGGAGTCAGCAGGACTCGAGTTCGGATCTAGCCTCAGACACACAAAACAACAACAACAACAAAAAACCTAGCTGTGTGACCTTGGGCAAGTTACTTAACCCCAATTGGCCTCCAAAAAAAAAAGCAAAAAACAAAAAAAACAAAAAAAAAAATCTCTCCCTCAGGCATCTAAGGCATCCATAAGGAATTGGGGATGCCTTTTTCTTTTTTGAAAAATTTTTATTTTGCATAAAAATACCTCTAAAAAGAATATTTCCATACATACAACATAATACAAAAAAGATGATTCTATAATGAAGCCATGAACCTCCATTATATGCTACTTGGTTTTTTTTTAAGTATATAATAAATTCTATAAGTTACTTTCAGAAGTGTCCTGCTTGTCTGTGCTTCCTTCAGAACTGCCTTCTGTTTTCTTCTATACATTTAAAAAAAAATGTTACATTGGCCTTCTTTTATTGGCATTAGTATTGCCAAGCCCCTCCCTTCATCTTTGACCCACCATCCCATTATAAACTGAGAGAAGGAAAAAAAAAAACCTCTTGTAACAAATGCACATAGCCAAGAAAAACAAATTTGCACATTGTCCATATCTGAAAATGTATGTAACATTCCACATTGATTCCATCATCTCTGGGTCAAGAGGTGGCTAACATGCTCTAGAGATATGTTTGTTTGTTGGATTGATCAGGTGCAGGGCTTTTTAAAAAAATCATAATTCTATTGGAGTCAGATGATTTGGGATTTTTAAAGATATTAATGATGAATTTATTATTATTGTTACTATTATTTTGCACAGGAATATTTACTTCAAAGACATAGCAAGAAAGAACATACAAATATTTTCCCAACACTTTAAGGGTATATTATCCCCAGTAACACCTTGGTCTCTGGGTGTGGGGGTGGGGAGTAGACTCAACTTAGCTTAATTTCTTTTAAAAATAATTTTAATTTATTATTAATTTGTTTATTTTAACATTATTTTCATTTAAAATTTTCAGTTCCAAGTTCTCTCCCTCTCTCCTACTCTCTCTGACACTCACTGAGGCAATATCTTATCCATGACATGTGTGAAATCATATAAAATATATTGCCATATGATTCATATTTCTTAAAGCAAGAAAAGTAAAATGAACTGTACTGTAATTTGCATTCAGAGTTCATTAATTCTTTCCCTGGAGGTGGATAGCATTTCTTCATCATGAGTCCTTTGGAAATGTCTGCATTCATTGTATTGATCAGAGTGGCCAAGTCTTTCACAGTTGATTATCATTACAACATTGCTGTTACTCTGCACAATGATCTCCCAGTTTTTCTCACTTCACTTTGCATCAGTTCATAAGGTTCTTGCCATGTTTTTCTGAAATCACTTGTCTTGTCATTTTTTATAGCACAATAATACTCTATCACAATTATATGCTACAATTTGTCCAGCTATTCCCCAATTGATAAGTATCCCCTCAATTTCCAATTCTTTGCCACCACAAAATGAGCTGCTATAAATACTTTTGTACATATAGGTTCTTTTCCTTTTTCTGTGATCTCTTTGGGATAGAGTCCTAGTGGTGGGTGGTATTGCTGGGTCAAAGGGTACTCAAAGTTTTATAGCCCTGGGGTGGCTAGGTGGTGCAGTGAGTAAGAGCATTGGCCTGGGATAGGTTCTGGCCTCATACTTAACACCCACACAAAAAATAACTGGATGTGTAACCTTGAGCAAGTTACTTAACCCCAATTGCTTTAAAAAAAAAGTTTTATAGCCCTTTGGGCAAAATTCCAAATTGTTCTCCAGAATGGTTGGACCAGTTCACAACTCCACAAGTTTTTTTTTCTTTTTTTTTCATTCTTTTCTCTCTTTTTTATTTTTTGGTTTACATCATTCATTTCCACATGATTTTGAGTTACAAATTTTCTCCCCATTTTTCCCCTACCCACCACCCCAAAACAGGGATCCCACTGAATATCCCCTCCCCCAATCTGCTTTCTCCTATAATTTCCCCCATTCCCCTCTGACTTTCCAGTAGGGCACAGTGGATCTCTATGCCTCAGTGCATGTATATCTTATTTCCCAGTTACATGTAAAATAATAATAATAATTATTATTATTATTATATATATATATTTTTTAAACATTTGATTTTAAAACTTTGAATTCCAGATTCTTTCCCTTCCTCCCTCATCACCCACCCTTACTGGGAAGATAAGTAATTCAATATAGGTTGTATATGTGTAGCTATGCAAAACCTTTCCATAGTGGATATATTGTGAAACACTGACTATATTTCCCTCCATCCTATCCTACCTCCCACTTGTTCTATTCTCTACTTTGATCCTTTCCCTTTTCAAAAGTGGGTGCTTCCAACTTCCCTCCCCCACCCCGAGTGCCCTCCCTTCCATCATTCCCCCTATCATCCCCTTCCTCCCTACTCTCCTGTAGGGTGAGATACCCAATTTAGTGTTTATGTCATTCCCTCCCTGAGCTAAATTCAATGAGAATAAGGTTGACTTATTCCCTTTTGCCTTCCTGTTTTTCCCTCCATTGTAACAGTTTTCCCTTGCCTCTTCTATATGAGATAGTTTACCCCATTCTGTCTCTCTCCATCTCCTCTCATTATATTCCTCTCTCACCTCTTAATTTCACCTTTTAAGTATCATCTATTCCTACTCAATTGGTCCTACGTCCTCTGTCTATATATACCTGTACACATATATACACACACTCACATATGCCCATATACCCTCCTATATAGCCATATATGTATGTATACACACACACACACACACACACATATTTCTATTCACTTCAACTAGTCTCATACTGAGAAAAGTTTCATAAGTTACAATTATCATTTTTCCATGTAAGAATGTAAATAGTTCATCTTTGATAAGTTCCTTATGATTTCTTTTCCCTATTTACCTTCTCATGCTTCTCTTGCTTCTTGTATTTGAAAGTCAAATTTTCTATTCAACTCTGGTTTTTTCATCAAGAATGCTTGAAAATCCTCTATTCCATTGAATGACCATATTTTCTCCTGAAACATGATACTCAGTTTTGCTGGGTAGGTGATTCTTGGTTCTAATCCCAGCTCCTTTGACCTCCAGAATATCATATTCCAAGTCCTTCAATCCCTAAGTGTAGAAGCCGCCAGATCCTGTGTTATCCTGATTGTGTTTCCACAATACTCAAATTTTTTCTTCCTAGCTGCTTGTGATATTTTCTCCTTGATCTGGGAACTCTGAAATCTGGCTATAATATTCCTAGGAGTTTTCTTTTTGGAATCTTTTTCAGGAGGTGATTGGTGGATTCTTTCAACCTCCATTTTGCTCTCTGAGGGCAAATTTCCTTGAGAATTTCTTGAAGGATGATTTCTAGGTTCTTTTTTTTTTTTTTAAGCAGTTGGGGTTGAGTAACTTGCTCAAGGTTACACAGCTAGTCATTATTTATGTGTGGGTGCTCATTTTCTGAGGCCGGATTTGATCTCGGGTCATCCCAAATCCGAGGCCGGTGCTCTTACTCACTGCGCCACCTAGCCTCCCCAAGGTTCTTTTTTTTGATAATGGCTTTCAGGTAGTCCAATAATTTTTGAATTTTCTCTCCTGGATCTATTTTCCAGGTCAGTGGTTTTTCAATGAGATATTTCACATTGCCTTCTATTTCTTCATTTGTTTGGATCCGTTTAATAGTACCTTGATTTCTCATAAAGTCACTAGCTTCCATTTGCTCCAATCTAATTCTGAAGGAATGATTCTCTTCAGTGAGCTTTTGAGATTCTTTTTCCATTTGGCAAATTCAGCTTTTTAAGGCATTCTTCTCCTCATTGGCTTTTTGAGCCCCTTTTGCCATTTGAGTTAGTCTATTTTTTAAGGTATTAGTTTCTTCAGTGAGGTTGCTGACTCTCATTTCATAATTTTCTTGCATCATTCTCATTTCTCTTCCCACTTTTTCCTCTACTTCTCTTATTTGGTTTTCAAAATCCTTCTTAAGCTCCTTTATGGATTGTAACCAGCTCATATTTTTCTTGGAAGCTTTTGGTGCAGGAGTTCTGACTTCTTTGTCTTCTTCCTGTTCTATGCTTTGATTCTTTTTGTCCCCCAAATAGGAGTCTAACATCAGATTGCTCTGTTTTCTTTGCTTCCTTTGCTTGCTCATGTTGCTATTCAATCAGTTGACTTTCAAGCCTTTTGCCACAGTAGAACTCTGCTACCAGAGAGGGGAGCTTTGTCTCAAACTGCTGGGATTTTTGCAGCTGCTGGAGCTTGTTGGCTGCCCTCTCTGAAGCTTCCACATGCTCTGGCAAACTGGTCACACACCCCAGGACCTCCACCCTAGACAGCAATCCAGATCCAAGCAGGTTAAAGCAAGAGTGATTACCCCTCAGCCTGGAGGCTTGATCCCCCTACAATCTGCAGGCCAGGAGCTCTGAAGCAGCCATGTGGCAGTGGCTGCATGGCTGCCATGCCTCAGCCTTTTCTCCCTCCAGGGGGTAAAGGCTGGACCACACTCCTGAACTCCAGGTTCACAAAGTCCACACTGAACTGACCTCTCATTTTGTCCTTAGCATCTATGGGTTGATAATTCTGGAAACTGCCATAGCTGCTGGTGATCTGAAGTTCCTCCAGCCAGGGGCTGGTTGTGGCCACCCTGAGGCAAAAACCTCAGGCTCGAGCTGGTTGGTCTTGGCTCCCAAAGAGCTGTGCTGGCCCCTTCCTGCCGGCCTGCTGGCTGTCTTCAGCAGGAAGTTAGCTTCTCTCTGTCATTTTGTGGGTTCTGTAGCTCCAAAGTTTGTTTAGAGTCATTTTGTACATGAATTGGAGGAGGTGGAAGTGGGAGCCACACAGAAGTTCTGTCTCTACTCCACCATCTTGACTCTGCTCCCCAATTTGTATTTCTTTAATCAATAATGATTTAGGACATTATTTTATACAACTATAGACCACTTTGATTTCTTCTGAAAACTACCTATTTATATCCTTTGACCAATTTCTTTTGATCAGTTGGGGAATGGTTCTTATTTTTTTTTTTATAAATTTGATTCAGGGGGTGGCTAGGTGGCTCAGAGAATAGAGCACCAGCCCTGGAGTCAGGGCGACCTGAGTTCAAATCCAGCCTCAGACACTTAACACAAACACTAGTCGTGTGACCTTGGGCAAGTCACTCAACTCCAACTGCCCTCAAAAAAAGCAAAACAAACCAACAAATAAATAAATAAATTTGATTCAGTTCTACACTCAGTAAATATTTGAGAATGAGGTCTTTGTCAGAGAAACTTACTATGAAATTTTTTTTTGTATTATTTCATTGCCTATGATACCATTTAGTATAATGTAGGTTCCATGATTATCTCTTTTAATTTGTCTAGTCTTTGTCTAAGATCATGATTGCTACCCCTGCCTTTTTTATTACTTCAGCTGAAACATATTAGATTCTGTTCCAGCCCTTTATTTTAATTCTGTATGTGTCCTGTTTCAAGGGTGTTTCTTATAAACAGTGTTGGATTCTGGTTTTTAGTTCATTCTGCTATCTGTTTCTATTTTATGGGTGAGCTCATCCCATTTGAATACACAGTTATGATTACTGTGTATTTCCCTCCATGCTGTGTATTTCCCTCCATTTTCTTCTGTTTCTCTCTCTCTCTCTCTCTCTCTCTCTCTCTCTCTCTCTCTCTCTCTCTTTCTCTCATCCCTGCTCAAAAGTCCATTTTGCTTCCAACTTTTATTTCCCTTAATCTGTCCACCCTTTTATCATCCCCTCCCTTCCTCTTATCCCCTTTCCCTCCTATTTCCTGTTGGGTAAATTCCCATTCTATGTCTCCCTATCCCCTTCTCCCAGTGCATCCCTCTTTCTCACTCCTTCATTTTTTTGGAGGTCATTCCCAAATAATAGACTAATCCCCATGCCCTCTGTCTATGTAAACTTTTTAAGCTGTCCTAATAATGATAAAAACCTTAGGAGTTATATTATCTTCCCATATAGGAGTGTAAATAGTTTAACTTTATTAACTTCTGATTGCTCTTTCATGTTTACCTTTTTATACTTCTCTTTATTCTTTTGTTCTAATGCCAAATTTTCTATTCATCTCTGGTCTTTTCAGTTTATTTCATTAAATACCCATTTTCTCCCCTGAAGGATCATACTCAGTTTTAAAAGGTAGGTTATTTTTGGTTGTAATCCTATCTCCTTTGGCTCCCAGAATATCATATTTTAAGTCCTCTGCTAAAATGTAGAAGGCATTAAATCTTGTGTGATCCTGACTGTGATGCCACTATATTTGAATTGGTTTTTTTTTTCTGACTGTTTGAAGTATTTTCTCTTTGACCTGGAAGCTCTAGAAATTGAGTATAATATTCCTGTGAGTTTTCATTTGAGGGTATCTCTCAGGAGGTGATCAGTGGGTTCTTTCAATTTGTATTTTACCCTCTGGATCTAAAATATCAGAGGAGTTTTTCTTGCTAATTTCTTGAAATATTATATTTATGCCTTTCTTTTGATCATGGCTTTCAGGTAGTCCAATAATTCTTAAACTATATCTCCTCAAACTAGTTTCCAGGTCAGTTGTTTTTCCAATGAAATATTTTCTTTCATTTTTTATTCTTTTAACTTTGTTTTACTGTTTCTTGATGTCTCATGGAATCATTAGCTTCTACTTGCCCAATTCTAATTTTTAATGAATTATTTTCTCCAATGAGCTATTGTACTACTTTTTTTTCCATTTGGCCAGTTCTGCTTTTTAAACACTTCTTTTCTTCAGTGAATTTTTGCACTTGTTTTTCCATTTGATCAATTCTGATTTTTAAGGATTTCTTCTCTCTAGTGGATTTCTGTGCTTCTTTTATCAATTGACCAATTCTGTTTTATAAAGTTTTAATTTTCCAGTAGTTTTATGCTTCTTTTACCAAGCAGTTAATATTCTTTTCAGAATTTTCTTGCATCATTCTAATTTCTTTTTCCAATTTTTCCTCTACCACTCTTATCTCTTTCTTTAACTTTTCAAGGAATTCTTTCTGGTCTTGTGTCCAATTAGCATTTTTCTTTGAGGCTTTGCTTGTAGCTGTTTTCACATTGTGGTCTTCTTCTGAGTTCATGTTTTGGTTTTTCATGCCACTTCCCAGCTTTTTATGGTTAAGTCCTCTTTTTGTTATTTGTTCATTTTTCCATTCTATTTCTTAACTTTGAACTTTATGTTAAAGTTGGACTCTGCTCACCTGGGGGTGGTAAGACATTGGTCCAAGTTTCAGGCTTTTTTTGTGTTCTTGTTTTTAGATCTAGTTTTAGGTGTCTGCAAGATTTTTGGTGCTTCCAAGGTGGTGTGATTCTGGGAGAGGTGTGGTCACTGCTCTTCTGGGCTGGGCTCGGGTCTTTACCCAGGAAGTGTCTTTGGTTCCCTGTAGCTGCAAGAGCTAGTGCTCTAGTCCTTGCCCCCTTGTGATGACTACCAGCACTCCTGTGACCCAGAACTCTGTATGGGAAATAGAATTAACAATTAGCACTAGCTGTACTCAGTGCCAGCAAAGGGTCCCTGTCATCTCTTTCTTACCAGTTGTCTGATGCCCTTACCATCTCTCATTTGAGAGCTCCCAAAGTTACTGCTGCTTCTGCTGCCAATGCTGCATGTGTAGGAGCTTGTTAAGTCTCCACCCCGTGTTACAGACTTCTCTTGCTGACCTTTTAAGTTTTCTTAGGCCATAAAAATGTTGCACCCTGACCTTTTGTTGGCTGTGCTGCTCCAAAATGTGATTTGAGGCTTCATTTTAAAGTTATTTGGATGGGAATGTTGGGAGAATTCAACTGGGTGACTGCCCCTAATCTGACAAATTTCTTACTTCTAAGTCCAATGATTCTTAAATTATCTCTCTTTGACCTGTTTACCAGGTCAATTGTTTTTATATTAGATAGTTTATATTTTCTTGTATTTTTTCAATATTCTGATTTTTTTCTAGTATTTCTTACTGTCTCAAGGAGTCATTGATTTCTATTTGTTCTATTGTAGTTTCCAGGGAGTCTCTTTCTTAGTTAAAGTTTACCACTTTATCTTTTAGGGAGTCTGAGTCTCCCTATCTCTCTCAGGCTAGAAGTTCAGTGGCCAGTCCACTCATGGACTTGATCCCAATACTGATTGGCATGGAAATTTTGATCTACTCCATTTCTGACCTGGACCAGTTTGCTACTTCTTAGGTAGCCAGATGACCTATCCCACCCACTCTTTTCCCAGGGACTCATCATATTGCTGCTTGATTTGGTTCAGACACACCATCATGTTTAGCTCTAATAGAGCTCAGAACTCCAGAGTTCAAGCACTCCACCAACCTTAGCTTCTCTTAACAGCTGAGATTACAGGCATGTGATATCACACTTAGCCCTCAAGAAAGAGCCTTGATCTCACTTTAATCTCTTGCTTCATTTCTTCTAAGTATCCATATAATTCTTGTGATTCTTATGAAAAATCTACTTTTTTTCCTTTGGGTCTCTGATTGCATTTTTTATTGAGTTATTGATTTCTTTTTTCGGTGGGGGGGAGTCTGTAGCTTTGCAATACTTTTTGGTATTAGTATATGTTTTCTTTGATTAATCATTTCTCAGCTTTAATTCCTAAACTGAAGCTTTCTTCCAGGATCAATCCAAACCTCCTACTACACCTTTGGGTGGGGTTAGTCAGCCCTCCTTGGTCTAGCCCTGGATCTACTCTACTGACCTCCACCTCCAACTTTAGGTCCACTTGGATCCTTGCAGTTTGGAAAGCTGTGTCTTCCTGGTTTTCTCTGGAATCTTATGATAATATGTTAGGCATCTCAGAGTCCCAGGGCCTGGGATGGCCTGCTCTGAGGGCTGAGTGTACTATAAGCATGGTTGTCTGGGTTCCAAGTTTTCCACCCTGATACTTTCTGACCCCCCGGGGCTTTGTTCTGAGAAGCCTTCTACTATTGCTTCCTGAAGACACAGAGCCTTACAGTCTTATCCTTGGCATATTTTTGTCAGACTCATATACTGTGCTGGTAGTGGTTTTGGTGGCAGGCCCCTTTTCCTATTATGTGTAGGCTTCTGGTTGTCTCTTTGTGCAGTTCTTGGGCAAAATAAGTCACTTACTATAGTTTCGCATTGAATTTCGTGATTATTCAGTTTGTTACAAACTTCAGGGTTTTGTTAGAGTACATAATTGTGAACTGGGCATCTGCCTCCCAGGTGACCACCATCTGGTTTGGAAGTAGCCTGTTATCTTTCTAATGCTATTGACTCAAGCCTCCAGTCTAGTGTATTCTCTTTAATATCATTTGCTAGTGTGATTACTTTTTCAACATCATACAAATAGTTATTATATCCTCAGTATCATCCAAAAGCAAATAATATCAATTTGCTTTTACACAGAGATATTTTACTCAGAAGAAACAGCAAGAACAGTAGTACAAACTAACTCCCTCCTAATCAAGGCCCATTCTTTACTCTATAATCTCAATTCATTGGGAAAATGGGCTAAAACTTAGAGTGATTACAACAAATCTTCACCTCTCTACATCCTCTATCAAGTTCACTTCTGTAGCACCAATGCAATATTTACAGTGCCCACTATCACTATAAATATACCTGCATGGTTCTTGATTGCAAAAATAGCAGACTCTCCATATGAAAGACAGAAGCAAAACATTTATTCAGACACAAGAAAACCAAATCCCAAAACCAGTAAACTGATTCCTTCACAGTAGCAAAGAAGTTAATAAACCACAATGGCACAGAGAGCCACACCACCCTTTAACCTTCCAACAAATCAATATTTTTACTTACAAGCCTGACTGACTCCCTGGGAAACATGCTCTTCTCCTCCCTGGCTAGCTAGCTCTAACCAGGTTTCCATGTGATCACATTCAGCCTATTAGGGGGCAGAGTATATTTTCAAAGCAGGGAAGGTCTTCAAATTCCCTTAGACTTGTCAGGGAAGATCTTCAAATTACCATTACCATTACAACTCTCAAATGTGACAGAGCTGATGACGAAAGTTGTTCCCTTGTTTTAGGACACAGTGTTTGGGTTGGTTAATCCACTGCAAGAGTGAGTCCTGTAGTTTCCTTCCCAGCTCCTCAGGGCTGTACTGACTCATTGTATTTAACTCCTGTAGCAGGTGGCCAGTGTCTGCCATGGACTCTTGCTGGTAGACCTCTAGTTGACTTTTTTGACTTTTCGAAGCCCCCAAAGTTGTAGTCTGTTCTGCCTCATACTTCACTCACCTAAGAATAGAATAAACAAACACAAAGAAGCAAAGAAAAAGACCATATGCCCAAGGCCATGCGTTAGCCTGCCTAGGGAGACAAGGGCCTAAGGGCTCTTGTCCAGCATGAAGGCTTTTGACATTCCCCCAAGCTGGCAACCAGGAAAGGGAGAATATTAATTTGTCCTGTTCATGCCTTTTTAATGTACACCTATTTAGGTAGCTAAGTGGTCAGAATTTAGTCAGGAAGACCTGAGTTCAAATATGGCCTTAGACGCTTACTAGCTGTGTGATCCGGGCAAGTCACTTTGCCTGTTTTCCTGTTTCCCCAATTGCAAAATGGAAATAATAATAACATTTATTATTGGTCGTAGTGACCACCCTGTGCTGGTGATGCTTTGATGGCTGGCCCCATTTCCTATTGCACCTACCTCATAGAGTTGTTGTGAGGATCAAATGAAATAATATTTGTAAAATACTTAGTACAGTGCCTGGCAAAAGTAGGTGATTAATAAACGTTTGTTTACTTCTCCCTTTCCTGTCCTCCCACCAACTTGGCTCAGCAGAAAATTAAAAGACTTTTCTCTGAAATAAGCAGAGAGGAAACCATTACAGAAAACTTATCAATGACTTGAATTGGTGATCAGGGCCCCTCTGCTACACGTCATCTATCACACATTTGGATAGTTCTCCTCCCACATTATCCCCATCCCTTTTACAAATTTATAGTGAAGAGGCACTAGCAGCCAGGAGAGTCAGCAAGGGCCTCATGCAGGAACAATATTCTAACCCTCCACTCCCTCATAAATTAGGTTCATTTTTTTTCCTTAAAAAGTATTAAAACCATCCTTGAGACTTAATTGGCTCAAGGGATTAAAGCCTTGGGCAGCTGACATCACTTCCTGGTTGCTGAAGTAAAATCAGCTATGAGGACTTCAAGCCTGGTTCTGAGGCTTGGCTCTTAGACCAAGATGAGCAACTCAGCATCAGGGGAGCTGGACTCAACTGAATCAAGTCACTCATTGAGTATCCTTGTTAAGTATCCTTCCCCTACCACAGCTGAGCAAACCTCCTTTTATTGACTGTTGAATTATTTTTGAGTGTCTAATTTGATTCAAATATCAGAACTTAATTACTGGATTATTATATCACTTGTTATAAAAATGATGGTTGATTTGAACTGTGAAGGAAACCAGGGATTCTAATAGGCAAAGGTGAGGAATGAGGACATTCTAGTCATGAGGAACAACTTGTTCAATTGATAGACTATCTTGTATGAGGAACAACAAAAAGGTCACTTTGGGTTGCATTACAGAGTAATGTGTAATGGGAGAAAAAAACATACAAGATAAGAAAACTAGCAAGGACCCTATCTCTGAATCCCCACCACCCTCATTCCTGCCAGAAGCTATGCCAAGGACCTAAGTAGCAAGGATTTAAATTAAAATTTAAATTCAAAAAGCATTTATCACAATGTGGCGATATAAAAATAAATAAAACCAGGTGCCTACCTACAAGAAGAGATAAGACACCTGGCACAAATGATTATAATACAAAATAGGACAATGATGTTCCGGAAGAAACAGATGGTCCTTAACAATCAGGGAAGGGAAACAAGCACATCATATCACCATTACCCGGGAACTCCATTTCCCCATTCCCTTTTTTGTGAGAAGATATTTCCCTATACAATTGGTTCTCAATCTTACCATTAATTCTTAGTCTCTGGTTACCGGCCAAATTAGATTGTCTAACAACTCTAAATGGGTCATTTCATTTATCCTAGCAAAAAAACAAAACAAAACAAACACCCTTCTATTCATACTAGGATAGAGATGGTGTGTGTGTGTGTGTGTGTGTGTGTGTGTGTGTGTGTGTGTATTTTGTAGGAAAGTAATGTGAGGGAAGAGATCGAGAGACTCTAGAACTAGTCCCTTTCTAGCCACAGCATTACTTAAACAACAGTAATAGTGTGAATCTTCTACCAACAATAACACTTCAAGACGCATCAAGCAGTCAGCCCCCAGTTTTCTTTATTTTTTTTAGAAATACCACTTTCATTTCCCCAAACGTCCTCATCCACCATAGAACCTTCCCATGTAACAAAGAAAAACAGTTAATCAAAACCATCTCAGGAATGACAACTGCAGCTATTGGTGCATACAGCATCTGGCACCTGGAGTCCTACCATTGCATCCTCCCACAAGGAGGAAGATAGGTTTCATCTGTTGTCTTTTTGGAACCAATATTGCAGTCACCATTTTTCAAAGGATGGATTGAAGGGAGGACAGACCTGAGGCAGTAAGCCCAGCTAAGAAGCTATTTTGGGCCAGACTGAAGCAGACTCTTGTCTCAGGGTAGTAGCAGTGGAAATGGATGAGAAAGGGCGCTTGGATGAGAAAAGGATGAGGAAGGAAGGAAAGAAGGAAAGAAATTAGAATTTTCCAAGCACTTGCTATATGTTTGGCACTGTGCTGTGTGTTACAAATATTATCTCATCTGATCTTCACAACAACCCTGTGAGGTAGATGTTCCTCTTTATTCTATTTTACAGTTAAAGAAACTGAGGCAGGCTGCAGTGACTTACCCAGGATCATACTGCTAGTGAAAATTTAGGCCAGCTATCTTAGGTCTTCCTGACCCTAGGCACAGCACTCTATACACCACTTAACTGCCTCTAAAATGAAGATTATGAAAGAGCAATTAGCAAATGACTGGTGGTGTAGACAGTGAAAAAGAGAAAGAAAAGAAATGTCTTTATATTTGTAAGCTGGATAAAGTGTGTGGTAGTGCTGATGTTGATAATGGGAAGTTGGATAAGAGGCAGTGATGAGTGGATTAAAAATTTGAATTCAACAATATCGAAATATAGCTTTCAGGAGATGGCTATAAATCAGAGGTATACACAGACATAAAATAAAGCTCAGTAGCACAGTTTATTATGTAAAAAAGCAGGGATAGTAATTGACTTTAGACAAAGGTTAAGTTTAAAGATTTAATCAAAGAGAAAATAGGGAAACTACACTGTGACAACCATATTAATCAATAGTTTTACACCATATAAAATAACTAGACAGTATTAAAAAATGAGAGTATAGGGGCGGCTAGGTGGTGCAGTAAGAGCACTGGCCTCAGAGTTGGGATGACCTGAGATCGAATTTGGCCTCAGAAAATGAGCACCCACACATAAATCATGACTAGCCGTGTAACCTTGAGCAAGTTACTTAACCCCAACTGCTTAAAAAAAAAAAATGAGAGTATACCTGCCAAACCAGACATAGGAACTATATGAATACAAACATAAAACACCTTTTATGCAAAGTTAGATCTAAATAATTAAAGTAATATGTATCATGCATGAGTAGGTAAAGCTAACATCATAAAAAATTGCAATCTTACCTATCTATTTATGCAATGCCATCTCAATTAAATTACTAAAATTTATCTTACTGAGTCAGAAAAAAATAATTACAGGGTTCATTTGGAAGAGCAGAGGGTCAGGAACTTCAAGGAAACTAGGGGGAAAAGATGTGAAGGAACTAGATTCAGTCATATCAGTCCTTAAACCATATTATAAGGTGAGAGGAGTGTTGAAGAATAAAATGGATAATTTGATTATTTTAAATTAAAATTCTCCTGTATAAGTAAAACCTTTGTAGCCAAGAATAGAAGTGCAGAAAACTGGGGGAAAATCTCTCATAGACAGTCTAGAATGTGATGAGGTCAGAATATTGTTTGGTGGGGGAAATGATGAGTTGGTGGATTTAGAAAAATATGGAAAGACTTGGACTTAAGAAGGAAGATGCTATTCACCTTCAGAGAAACAGAAGGCAAGTGGAAATAAGCATAATACAGTCTTACATATATGTGAGTGTTTATGTATATATATATGTATGGACATCTATGTATGCACATGTATATATGTTTATGTGTGGATATCTGTGTATGCATATGTATATATGTATATGTAGATATGCACACACATTATACGTATACACATATGTGTATATATACATATACATATATATCATGTTTGAAGAGGACCCAAAGGGCATCACTATGTTGGAGTCAAGGTACAGGGCGACAGACTGTGGCTGATCAGACCAATGAGAGCTGGGAAGGCTCTCCCACAGGTCAGGCACAAATAGTTCATGTGAACATTTGGAGTGGAGATGTCTCTAAACTTTTGCATTTAATGTTTCTTTTGAGCTACTTCAGCTTTGCTTTGCTCATGGAACACAATACCTTCTCTGATGTGGGCATGCTATGCTGGCTGGTCCTGTACCGGTGTCTCCCATGCAACACAATCAATTCCAAAGTTCTTCAGAGAGACTCTCAAGAGTGTTCTTCTATCACTTCTTCTGACTACCATGTGAGTGCTTGCCTTGTGTGAGTTTTCCATAAAATAGTCTTTTAGGTAAATGCACATTCGAACAACATGACCAACCCATTGAACTTGCACTTTCTGAATTCAAGAGGGCTAGAAAACATAAACCAGCCCAGTAAGCACTTATTCACTCAATCACTGGAGCATTTATTAAATGCCTATTGTATGTCAAGCATTGGGCTAGGCACTGGGGATACAAAGACAAAAGCAAAACCAAAGCTGCCCTCAAAGAGTTTCCATTCTGCCTAACGAAACACCATGCATGTCCAAACAGATCCTAGGAGAAGCTTGAAGGGACTAGAAAAGGTCTTCCTGAGTCTGGAAAGAAACCAGCAACACAAGACCCATTTGTCCTAAATCACCTCAGGTGCCACCTGCCATCAAATAGCATTTGGGATGAAGGCTGGTGCAGTGAAAACTAAAAGGAGCAATGAAATTGGAGTCAGTTCAAATACTGGCTCTGTTGCTTACCCACTCTCATTGTTCAGTGAAGAGAGAGATGAAGGTGCAGCTAGGTGGCACAGTGAATAGAGCACTGGCCCTGGAGTCAGGAGGACCTGAGTTCAAATCTGGCCTCAGACACTTAACCCTTACTACCCATGTGACCTTGGGCAAGTCACTTAACCCCAATTGCCCTACCTTCTGCCCTCCAAAAAAAAGGCATAAAATAAAAATAACAAAAATAAGAGAGAGATGGTCTTGAATGTTGTCTGTGCCTTTGACCATAGTGGATTATAGTTACATAGTATGAGCTGGAGGTCATCATTCAGAGAAGTAAAGGATGGATGAACACGCAAGTCAGCCTGTCATTGTTCAGTTGTGTCCAACTCTTCGTGACCCCATTTGGATTTTCTTGGCAAAGATACTGGAGTGTTCACCACTTCCTTCTCCAGCTCATTTTACAGATGAGAAAACTGAGGCAATAGGGTCATATGACTTGTCCAGGGTCACACTGTTAGTAAGTCTGAGGACATATTTGAACTCAGGTCCTCCTCACTCCAGGGCCAGGACTCTACCCACTGTGCCACATTGCTGCCCAAAGCTTCCTTATTATTATCACTAGCTCAGTGATATTTCACCCTCAGTGATTATTAACCCTCAGCTCAGGTACTATCTCCTCCAAGAGGCCTTCCCATGTTCCCCCAGTTTCTGGTGCTTTCCCTTCTAAGGTAGCTAGGTGGCCCAGTGTTTAGAGCATAGGACTTGGAGTCAGGAAGACCTGAGTTCAAATACTGCCTCATATATTTCCTAGCTGTATGACCCTGGTTAAGTCACTTTAACTTTTCTATACCTCAGTTTCCTCAACTATAAAATGAAGATAATAATGGTACCTACCTCACAAGGTTGTTGTAAGGATCAATGAGTTAATATATGTAAAGTGCTCTGCAAAACTGAAAGTGCTCTACAGTTATGCTTAGGATTAGGATTTCTTGTGATGGAGACTGGGGCATACAAAGAGTACCTCAGATGGAGTTTTCTCATATGGAGAGCTGAAGAGCCTGCATATAGGAGACTCAAGATGATGTGTAATAGAAATGCCTTTGAGAGACCTTGAAGCACACATAGATATTCTGTAACTGGTTCTGATCTGCCAGTTAGGAGAAACCTTCTTTATAGGCTATAATTGCAAACCTATTACTGTAAGTACCTTTAAAATGGCCTTAGTCAGCCACCTGCATTCTTTTATTCAATTGGTCCCTCTTGGTTTGACTCCTTCACTGACAGCATCTGGTAAGAGATGATGCCACAAAGGCAGAGTTCTTGGTCCTTGTCCTCTTTGAGGTTGACATGGTACCCTGTGAAAAATGAGCCCCGGTTGCTTGCCTTGCAATCTGTTTAGGCGAAAGAGATTAAGCTTGAGGCTCTGATCTTGTGAGTTTTGAAGGTCAGGAGAGCAAATGTCTGGGTATCCTAGCATCCAGGCATCTAGAGTTCCATCATTTGGGTTTGGGATTTAGCTCAGCATTCATGTCATCAGGATCTAGGAGTGACCTTTGGAAGTGATCTTCAGGACAAAGTCCAGTGGTGTCTGAAGCAAAGACTCATTTGGCATCGATTTCACTTTTGGGATATGAACTTATGGGACTAGTGCTATAGTAACTGAATTAAGTCTGAGCCCACTCTCCCCAGGGAGATATGATAGGTGTGTGCCTCTAAGGGGTAGGTAGGAAAACATTTATATTTTTGTACTTGCTATATCTTTAAAGTAAATATCCTTTTATAAAAGCTAAGTGAGTGGAGCCAAGATGGCAGAGTAAAAGCAGGAACTTGCTTAATCTCCCGAACCAAACACCTCTAATACCTGTAAAATATGACTCAAACAAATTTTAGAGTTACAGAACCCACACGGTGACCGAGAGAAACAAATCTCCCACTGAAGGCATCCTGACAGGCCAACAGGAAGAGTCTATCACATAGGGCTGGGGGCTGAGCAGTCCCTCATGAGCTGTGCGAGCCCTGACCTGGGTCAGCCCCAAACAGAGGCCCAGACCAGCCTGAGCAGACTTCAGGAGAGTGAATCACCAACAGCTGTGGCAGTTTCCAGACTTCTCAACCCATAAACACCGAAGAGAAAGTAAAAGGTCAGTAGGGAACTCTGTTGGAACTGAATGAGAGTATAGTGTGGTCCAGGCCCTACCCCTGGGGCAAGAGGTGACTGAGGTGTGGCAGTTGCCAAGTGGCTGCCTCCAGAGCTCCTGCCCTGCAGATTGTAGAGGGACCAAGCTACCATTCAGAAGGTAATCACTCTTGCTTTGACCTGCTTGGATCTGGGTCTCTGTCTTGGGGAGCAGTCCTGCAGTGAGGAACACCAGTGTCCACAGCTTGTGGTGGCTGTAGAGAGGGAGTCCTCCTCACAGCTCTGACAACACTTGCAAAAACCCCAGCTGTTTGGGACAAAGTTCTCTACTCTGGAAGCAGAGTTCTACTGGGGCAAAGAGCTCAAAAGTCAAGCAATTGGCTGGCAAGATGAGAAAGCAGAGGAAGTGCAATCAGACCATAGAATCCATTTTGGGGGACAAAAAGGATCAAAACATCGAACCAGAAGAAGTCAACAAAGTCAAAACTCCTGCATCAAAAGCTTCCAAGAAAAATATGAATTGGTTACTGGCCATGGAGGAGCTCAAGAAGGATTTCAAAAATCAAGTAAGAGAAGTGGAGGAAAAATTGGGAAGAAAAATGAGAATGATGCAAGAAAATCATGAAAAGAGAGTCAACAGCATGCTAAAGGAGACCCAAAAAAAAATACTGAAGAAAATAACACCTTAAAAAGTAGACTAACTCAAGTGGCAAAAGAGGCCCAAAAAGCCAAAAAGGAGAAGAATGCCTTGAAAAGCCAAATTGACCAGATGGAAAAGGAATTTCAAAAACTCACTGAAGAGAATAATTCCTTCAAAATTAGATTGGAGCAAATGGAAGCTAATGACTTTATAAGAAATCAAGATACTATAAAACAGATCCAAACAAATGAAAAAACAGAAGGCAATGTGAAATATCTCATTGGAAAAACCACTGATCTGGAGAATAGATCCAGGAGAAATACTTTAAAAATTATTGGACAACCTGAAAGCCATAATCAGAAAAAGAACCTAGAAATCATCCTTCAAGAAATTCTCAAGGAAAATTGCCCTGATATTCTAGAACCAGAGGGCAAAATAGAAATTGAAAGAATTCACTGATCACTTCTTGAAGAAGATCCCATAAAGAAAACTCCTAGGAATATCATAGCCAAATTTCAGAGTTCCCAGGTCAAGGAAAATATATTAGAAGCTGTCAGGAAGAAAAAATTTGAGTATTGTGGAAAGATAATCAGAATAACACAAGATCTAGCAGTTTCTACATTAAGGGATAAAAGGGCTTGGAATAGGATATTCTGGAGGTCAAAGAAGCTAGGATTAAAACCAAGAATCCAGCAAAACTGAGTATAATACTTTAGGGAAAAGTATGGTCATTCAATGAAATAAGGGACTTCCAAGTATTCTTGATAAAAAAAAAAAAAAACCAGAGGTGAACAGAAAATTTGACTTTCAAATACAAGAATCAAGAGAAGCATGATAAGGTAAACAGTAAAAAGAAATCATAAGAAACTTATTAAAGTTGAACTATTTACATTCCTACATGGAAAAAATGATAATTGTAACTCGTGAGACTTTTCTCAGTATAAGGATAGTTGAAGGGAATATCTCTATCTCTATCTACCTATCTCTATCTATATATATGGATACATATATATGCATGTATAAAAGGGTGTATGTGTGTATAAATGCATATGTGAGCGTGTATATATGTATGTACATGTATACATAGACAAAGGACACAGGATCAGTTGAATAGGAAGTGTTGATATTTTAAAAATAAAATTAAGAGGTGAGAGAGGAATATAATGGCAGAAGGAGAAAAGGAGAGATAGAATAGGGTAAAGCATCTCATATAAAAGAGGTGAGAGAAAACTTACAATGGAGGGGAAGAGCAGGAAGGTGAAAGGGAATGGGCCAACCTTACTCTTATTGAATTTGGCTTAAGGAGGGAATAACATACACACTCAATTGGGTATCTTACCCTACAGGAAAATAGAGGGGAAGTGGATAAGAATGGGGATGATAGAAGGGAGCATAGATTAGAGGGGAGGGTAGTTAGAAGCAAATACTTTTGAAAAGGGACAGGGTCAAAGTAGAAAATAGAATAAGTGGGGGGCAGGATAGGATAGAGGGAAATATAGTTAGTCTTCTATAATATAAGTACTATGGAAACATTTTGCATAACTACACATATACAACCTGTATTGAATTGCTTGTCTTCCCAGTGGGGATGGGTGAGGAAAGAAGAAGGGAAAGAATCTGGAACTCAAAATTTTAAAAACAAGTGTTAAAAAAATTGTTTTTTTACATGCAACTGGGAAATAAGATATATAGGTATTGGGGTATAGAAATCCATCTTGCCCTCCTAGAAAGTTGGCAGGGAGGATATAAGAGATAGCAGATTGGGGGAAGGGGTATTCTGTAGGATTGCTATCTTGGAGTGGGGGGTAGGAGAAAGACAGGAGAAAATTTGTAACTCAAAATATTGTGGAACTGAATGTTGAAAACTAAAAATAAATAAATAAAAGATTAATTTTAAAAATAAAGTGAAAATTAAAACAAAAGAAAGCTAAGTGATATTAAGTGCTTAAATAGAACTGGGGTCCTAATCACTCACTGGTACCTAACAGTGGTGGAAAAAGTTTGATAGGAGTTTGAGCTAATAGCAAAAGACAAGAGACACTTCCAAGCTCCTCACACTACCCCTAGAACTCTGAGAGACAGAGATAGAATACCTGACTCTGGGAGACAGAGCTAGAATATACTTGGTACATACTCTTCACAGTGGACAGAATGTTGGCTTCAAAGCCAGGAGGATCTTGGTTCAAGACATGCTTCGGATATATACTGGCTAGGTGGCCCTGGGCATGTCGCTTAAATAAAAAGTCCTTTAAAGTGCTCTTAATGATCATAAAAAAGGGGAAAAGGATCTACATGTACCAAAATACTTAAAGCAAAGTAATACAAATGCAAAAATACTTTTCACAGTGGCAGAGAATTGGAAATTGAGGTGATACCCATCAACTGGGGAAAGGCTGAACAAGTTGTGGTATATGAATGCAATGGAATACTATTGTGCTATAAGAAATGATGATCAGATGGATTTCAGAAAAACCTGGATAGACTTACACGTACTAATGCAAAGTGAAGTGAGCAGAACCAGGAGAACATTGTCTACAGTAACAGCAGCATTGTGTGATGATCAACTATGATTGACTTAGCTCTTCTCAGAAATACAATGATCCAGTAGAAACAGCATTTCCAATGTGCTCTGCCCCACACAAATTTCAAACAATGTGAAAGGGAGCTCCGAACAACTTCTGGAGCCACAGCACCCACAGAACGGCACAGAGAAGCTAACCTCCTGCTAAGGACAGCCCAGCAGCCCTGCAGGGAGCGGCCAGCGCAGTGCTCTGAGAGGAGGCAGCACAGCGCGCTGGGAACCGACAGCGCAGCCCGCAGAGCCGAGCCCAGATCCACGGTTTTAGCCCCAGGGCGGCCAGGCCTTCAGCTGGCTGGTGGAACCCCAGAACACCAGCAATTGTGGCGATTCCAGAATTATCAGCACAGATATGCCTAGGACAAAGTGAGAGGTTAGTGCCCTATGGACTTTGGGACCAGTATTTGGGGAACACGTGGCTTCCTCCCCTGGGGGCAAAAAGCTGCTGAAGAAACAGCTGCACAGAAGCCATTTTGCAGTGTCAGTAGTGGCTCTAGCTCCTGGTCTGCAAACTGTAGGGAGATCCAGCAATCGGTCTGGGGGTTACTTGCTCTTGCTTTAAACTGCCTGGATCTGGATTGTGGTCTGGGGGGGAAGTTTGGGGTGGGTATCCAACTTGCCAGAGTGGGTGGAGGCTTTACAGAGGCCACCCAACTGGCGGAAGTTGTGAAGACCCCACGTTTGGGCAGAAGCTCCCCTGTCTGGTGGCAGAGTCCTACTGTGGCAACAAGCCCAAAAATCAAGTAATTAAGTGGCAATATGCCTAGGCAAATGAAACAAAATAAACAGAAAAGTTCAAGATTGGACTCCTATTTTAGGGGCAAAGAGGCTCAAAGCATGGAGGAGGACTGTGAGGTCAGAACTCCTGCACCAAAAGCCCCAAATGAAAATACAAGCTGGCTACAGGCCATAGAGGACCTTAAGAAGCAGATAAGAGAAGTGGGGAAAATTTGGGAAGAGAAATGAAAAAGATGCAAGAAAAGTATGAAATGACAGTCAACAGCCTGACTGAGGAAAATAACACTTTAAAAAATAGACTAACTCAAATGGCAAAAGAGGCTCAGAAAGGCAATGAGGAGAAGAATGCCTTAAAAAGTCGAATTTGCCAGATGGAAAAAGACTCTCAAAAGCTCACTGAGGAGATTCATTCCTTCAGAGTTAGACTGGAGCAAATGGAAGCTAGTGACTTTATGAGAAATCAAGATACTATTAAACAGATCCAAACAAATGAAAGAATAGAAGGCAATGTGAAATATCTCATGGGAAAAACCACTGACCTGGAAAATTGATCCAGGAGAGATAATTTAAAAATTATTGGGACTACCTGAAAGCCATGATCAAAGAAAGAACCTAGACATCATCCTTCAAGAAATACTCAAGGAAAATTGCCCTGATGTTTTAGACCCAGAGGGCAAAATAGAGGTTGAAAGAATCCACAGATCACCTCCTGAAAAAGATCCCCAAAAGAAAACTCCCAGGAATATTATAGCCAGGTTCCAGAATCCCCAGATCAAGGAGAAAAATACTACAAGCAGCCAGGAAGAAACAATTTCAATATTGTGGAAACACAATCAGAATAGCCCAGGACCTGGCAGCTTCTACACTGAGGGATCAAAGGGCATGGAATATGATATTCCAGAGGGCAAAAGAGCTGGGAATGAACCCAAGGGTCACCTACCCAGCAAAACTGAGTATCTTGTTTCAGGGGAAAATATGGTCATTCAGTGGAAGAGAGGACTTTCAAGCATTCTTGATGAAAAAACCAGAGTTGAATAGAAAATTTGACATTCAGACACAAGAAGCAAGAGATGCTTGAGAAGGTAATCAAGGAAAAGAAATCAAAAAGAACTTATCAAAGTTGGACTATTTACAATCCTACATGGAAAACAATAACTGTGTTTGATGAAACCTTTCTCATTATGAAAATAATTGAAGAAGGGTACATGGCATATGTTCACAGGTATACATGGATAGAGGGCACAGGTTGAATTTGATGGGAAGGGATGATTATTTTTTTTTTTTTGGAGGGCAATTGGGGTTGGGTGACTTGCCCAGGTTCACGTGGCTGGGTTTCTGTTTGTGTGTTGGGTGTCTGGGGCCAGATCCGAGCCCGGGTCCTTCTGGCTCCAGGGCTGGCTCTCTGCTCGTTGCGCCACCTAGTCGCCCCAAGGAAAGGATGATTCTTAAGGGGTGAAGTCAAGAGGTGAGAGAGGAAAGTGGCAAGAGGAGATGGAGAGAGACAGGGTAGGGCAAACTATCTCATGTAGAAGAGGTAAGGGGAAGTAGTTGCAGGGGAGGGGAAGAACAGGAAGGCAAAAAGGCAAAAGCATATTCTCATTGAAGTTGGCTCAAGGAGAGAATCACATACATACTAAATGGAATATCTTACCCTCACTCACTCTCCTGAGTAGGGGAAAGGGGGATGAGAGGGGGGTGATGAAGGGGAGGGCATTCTGGGGAGAGGGGAGGTTAGAAGTACCCACTATCAAAGAGGGACAGGATCAAAGTAGGGAATGGACCAGGTGGGAGGTGAGACAGGTGGGAGGGAAATATATGCAGTCTTTTACAATATATCTACTATGGTAATGTTTTGCATAGATATACATGTACAACACATACTGAATTGCTTATCTTCTCAGAGGGAGTGGGTGACAGGGGAGGAAGGGAATGGATCTAAAAATCGAAGTTTTAAAATTAAATGTTTCATAAGATGTCCAGGCAGTGGGGCTCAGAGATTCACCTTGCCCTAATGGCAAAGTCGAAGGGGGTATGGGAGAAGATATGGGAGAGAGCAGATTGGATGAGGGGATATCTAGTGGGACTGCTATTCTGGGGTGGTAGCTAGGGAAAAATGGGGGAAAAATGTAACTCATAATCTGGTGGAAATGAATGATGTAAACCAGAAGTTAATAAAGCATTTGTTTAATTAAAGAAAAAAAAAGAAATACAATGATCCAAGACAATTACAAAGGACTCATGACAGAACATTCTATCCACATCCAGAGAAAGAATTGATGGAATCTGAATGCAAATCAAAGTATAATATTTTCATTTTATTTTTTTGGTAGTGTTTTCCTTTTGTTCTATTTCTTCTTTTTAAAATTAAATTAATTTATTTACTTTTAGTTTACAACATTCAGTTCCATAGTCCCTTGAGCTTCAAATTTTCTCCCCTTCCCTCTCCTTCCCTCTTCCCCCCATGGCAGCATGAAATCAAATATAGGTTCTACAAATACCTTCACACTAAACATTAGTCAAGTTGTAAAGGAGTATAACCAAAGAAGGAGTGAATAATGAGAAAGAAGGGATGAAACAAAACACAAAAGAGAGAGAGCAAATAGTTTTTTTCAATCTGCATTCAGACTCTAGTTCTTTCTCTGGATGTGGATATCCCTATCCATCATGAGTCTTTTGTAGTTGTCTTCTAAGCTGGCATTGCTGAGAGGAATCCAGTCTATCAAAGTTATTCAGCACAGATATGATGCTGTTCTATTTCTTTTTCACAACATGACTAATATGGAAATATGTTTCACATAATTGCATAAACATAACCTATATTTAATTGCTCACTATCCTAGGGAGGAGGGAAGGAGAAAAATTTGGATCTCAAAATTTTACAAAAAAATGAATGTTAAAAATTGTCTTTACATGTAATTGGACAAAAAAACCACTTTAAAAACTGTAAAAAAAAAAAAAGAAAGAAAAAGAAAAGAAAAAGCAACACATACACACAAAATAAAATACTCTTAACAACTCTCTAACACCGTAAGTTGAAGAGGAGGTACTGACTTAAATTGATATAGGGAATTTCCTCATCCAGGAGTACTTTGCACCCAGGGAGTCACAGGTCTAGGCCCTATTCTTATTTCTACCAATTTAGGGTACCAATAAAATGTAAGACCCTCCAAGGCAGAGGTTGTTTTGGTTTGGTTTTTGGTTTGGGTACCCTGGGCCTAGGGTCAGGAAGACCTGAGTTCACATCCAGTCTCAAATCCTTCCTAACTGTACAACCCTGGGAAAGTCACTCTCCCTTCTCCCTATTCAGTTTTCTCAATTGTAAAATAGGGATAATAATAGCACCTGAGATAATATCTGTAAATGGCTCATCACAGTGCCTGGCACAAAGTAGTTGCTTAATAAACACTTGTTTTCTTCCCTTCCTGCCCCACCCCCTCCCTGTAGCCTTCTTTTTATATAATAACTATAAGTAGCATTTATTTGTGGAGCAACTTGGTGGCATAGTGGATAGAGTGCTGGTGTTGGAGTCAGGAACACCTGAAGTCCAATCCAACCTCAGACACTTCTTAGCTGTGTGACCCTGGGGAAGTCACTGAATCCCATTTGCCTCAATTTCCTCATCTGTCAAGTGAACTGGAGAAGGGAATGGTGTCTTTGTGAGAAGACCCCCTAGAGGTGTCACAAAGAGTTGGACATGACTGAAAAACAACTAAACAAAAAAGCATTTATATAACTTTAATGTTTGCAAAATACTTTATCTCATTGTATCCTTTGTGTCTTTGCTATCATTTCCCACTCTCTGTCTCCTACCCACAGTCCAAATAGAACTCTCTCTTTTTTTTTTTCTTGCTTTTTGGAGGGCAATTGGGGTTAAGTAACTTGCCCAAGGTCACACGGCTAGGTTTTTATTTGTGTGTGCATTCAGTGTCTGAGGCCGGATCCGAACTCAGGACCTTCTAACTCCAGGGTGGACGCTCTACTCACTGTGCCACCTAGCCGCCCCTAGAACTCTCTTTTTAACAAAAAAATATAATTAAGCAAAACAAATAAATATATTGACTATATCTAATAATATTCACTTTATTCTGCACCCATAGCTCACCACCTCTTTGCTGAGAAGATGGAAGTATGTTTCACCATCAGTTACATAAAGTCATTATATTGATCAGAGCACTGATGGTCTTCAGTGCTGTTTTCCTTTAGAGTAGTGTGATCATTGTGAAAAATGATCTCTTGGTACAATGTTTTTCTTGCCATTTTCTTTGCCTTTAGTTTTTTTTTTTTTTACTTACTCCTTTCCCTGGGACCTTATTTAGTCTTAAACTCTTAATTTTGTTTTAGATTTGTTTTCACTTGGATGTGCTCTAGGTGCTACTGTGCTAGAACATTCTAATTTGGAGGTAAAGTTGGCTAATGTTTATGACTCAGAAAATAGCAGGAAAAGAATAGGTAGGTTTCAGGGTCTCATCCGTCTCCTCCCCTCTGGGGATCCCAAAGTAATGGAGCAAGTCATATTCTTGGGTGCTTGTTTGTCCACTCCCCGTTCATTGTGTTCCATAGTTTCCTGTCTCTGGTCTGTAACTTGCTACCAATCTGCCAGGCGCCTCTCAACACAAAAGGGAGGAGATGGGGGAAGGGAATTCTGAGGAAAAACATCCCTATAAATAGCCCTCTTGAATAAAACTGTTTTCCTGATACACACAGTTTATTGTTAGAACTTGACACACTATAATCTTCTACCTCTTTTATACTCCTCCCCTTTCACTTCAGCTTTCCCCTGGATGCTCAGTTTCCTACCCACTGCTATCTCTTGGCATCCCAGATAAAGATGCTGTGCTGGTATCTTACCCCACAAGCTTCTCACTTTTTCTACTTTACTGAAACCCTCTCCCTATCATCCATCACCTAAAAATCACTTTAAAATATTTTATGAATAGCTTCTGGGCTTTTTTTTTAACCATTTATGAATTTTTTTTCATTTTTACTTTTTCAATAGCCTTTCCCGTAACCCTCTCTTTTTTACAACCACAGTAACAACAAATAAGTTACAAGAAATAAACCAACACAGCAGACACAGAATATGCACTATTTTTTACTTGTGGGATGAGAAGGGGCCACAGGAGTCTGCCATGTTTCCATTAAGAGGAGGGAAGACTGTGTTTTCATTGGTCCTGTGGAGACAAGATAAATCATTACATTAATCCGGATTCTGTTATCTTTTTGTATTGTCTTACTTTATATCAATATGGTCATTATATATGTTCTTTTGGTTCTACTTTCTTTGTTTTGCATCAGTCCATGTAAAGCTTCCCACACTTTTCTGACTTCCTCCTATTTTGACATTTCTTGCATTCAGGTCAAATCAACAAGCATTTTTGTTGTTGTTGTTCAGTCATTTCAGTCATGTCCAACTCTTTGTGACCTCATTTGGGGTTTTCTTGGTAAAGATACTGGAATGGTTTACCATTTCCTTCTCTAGTTCATTTTACAGATGAGGAAACTATGACATGGTCAGGGTCACAGCTAGTAAGTATCTGAGGCTGGATTTGAACTCAGGTCTTCCTGACTCCAGGTTCAGAACTCTGTCTCTGCACCACCTAGCTGCCCATGCATACAACAGCAACTGTAAATTTTACTTGAGCCCTCAGACAAAAAATTCAGAAAGGTTCACATTTGCCTTTTTTTTTTTTTAAAGCAATTGGGGTTAAGTAACTTGCTCAAGGTTACACGGCTAGTCATTTGATTTATTCGTGGGTGCTCATTTTCTGAGGCCGGATCTGATCTCGGGTCATCCAAACTCCGAGGCCGACGCTCTTACTCACTGCGCCACCTAGCCGCCCCTTTAGGGCAATTGGGGTTAAGTAACTTGCCCAAGGTTACACGGCTAGGTTTTTGTTTGTGCGGATTAAGTGTCTGAGGCCGGCTCCGAACTCAGGTCCTTCTGATTCCAGGGCCGGCGCTCTATTCACTGCGCCACCTAGCCGCCCCCATTTGCCTTTTTTTTTTATTATAAAAGATAATAGTTCATAGGATGTATCCCTGGAAAGGATGTATCAGCATCTAAAGAAGCAGCCTGAGGTAAACTTATCAGTTCTAGAAATTCTGGGAAGTCCATGGAATATTAGCACAACCTTTGTGCTTAATTAAATATTTGTCCCTTGATTTAGTTATCCGACAAATTGCTTTTAGGGGTTAAGTCCATCTAAGGCCCAGAGTGGTCTGATGACTTGCCTGAAGCCATACTGGTAATAAATATTAATAAATACTAAAAATTAAATATTTGAACCTAGGTCTTCTGACTCCATAACCACTATTATTTCTATTGCCTTGCCTATGAAGTGGGTCCCCAAGTAGGAAACTTGTTTTCCTCAGTTGTTGTTTTTTTGTCAGTCAATAAGCATTTATTAAGTTCCAAACACTGTGCTAAGCCCTGAGGATTCATAGAAAGGCATAGAAAGGTTTTTTAACCGTCCTTACTTTCAAGATGCTCACAGTCTAACGGGGCAGGCAACATGCAGAACTACAATTCACAAGCAAGCTATACACAGGTTAGATTGAAAATAATCAAAAGAGGGAAGGCCGTAACATTAAGGGAGATTGGTATTCCCTTGAACAATGTCTTACTGTAGTTAAACGTGATGAGGCTGTGCCCCCCCAACATATAACAGAGGGGTAATCATCTCTGTAATAGACATCTCTAGCCCCTTCTCTGCTTGCCCTTCTCCAAAGGAGGCTATAATTACAAGAGGTGATAGACTATAAGCTCCTCAAGGACAGTAATTCCTTCTTTTTTATACCAATGGCAAGAACAGTACCTTGCACATATTACATGTATAATAAGAGCTGTTGAATGGAATTGAATAAATTAAAAGTGAATAATTTTAAAAGTTAAATATCTTTCTGCTGAATTTTTAAAAATAAGGTTTTTTTTGATGTCTTTTGGGGTTTTTTTTGCATCCTTATGGTTTTCCCCAGCAACCCTTCCCCTCCTCTTCTCAAAGTTATCCTATGTAACAAATAATATTTTTAAAGAGGGAACAAAGAAAAAGAGGGAAAATATCAGTACAACTGATCAAAGCATTGAACAAGTGTGAAAATATGTGCAATGTGCAACTTCCACAAAGAGGGAGATTGGGAATACCACTCATATCTCTTAATTCAAGTCATGCTTGACTTTTGTAATTTTGGTGCATTCAATTTTGAAGTGGTTTTTTTTTTTTGTATAGTTGTTCCTTCCATTTATATTGTTAGAGCTATTGCAGATATTGTTTTCTTGACTCTGCTTACTTTGCTTCGCATCAGTACTTGTAGATCTTTCCACATTTTCCTGCTTTTCTTACAGTACAGTAATAGTCTTTTACATTTTTGCACCACAATTTGTTTAGCCTTTCCCAACTGATAGGCATCTTTTTCCTTCCCTCCTTCCTTCCTTCCTTCCTTCCTTCCTTCCTTCCTTCCTTCCTTCCTTCCTTCCTTCTTTCCTTCTTTCCTTCCTTCCTTCTTTCCTTCCTTCCTTTCTCCTTTCCTTCCTTTCCTTCCTTCCTTCCTTCTTTTCTTCCTTCTTTCCTTCCTTCCTTCTTCCCTTTCTTCTTCCTTCCTTCTTCCCTTCCTTCATTCCTTCCTTCTTCCCTTTCTTCCTTCCTTCCCTCCATCCCTCCCTTTTTTCTTTTTCTTTCTTTCATTCTTCCTTTCTTTTTCTCTTTTTTCTTTCTTTCTCTCTTCTTTCCTTCTTTTCTTTCTTTCTCTTCCTTCCCTTCTTTCTTTCTTTCTCTTTCTTTCTTTCTTTTTCTTTCTTTCTTTCTTTCTTTCTTTCTTTCTTTCTTTCTTTCTTTCTTTCTTTCTTTCTTTCTTCCTTCCTTCCTTCCTTCCTTCCCTCCTTATCACAAAAAATGATAATCAAAATTATCTATCACAAAAAGTGCTACTATAAATATTTTGGCATATATAGGTACTTTCTTCTCCTCAATGCCTTCCTTGGGGTACAAGCCCATTAATGTAGTATCTGGTTGGAAGTGTATGGACATTTTAGCAATTTTTTTTTACATTAGTCTAAATTGCTTTCCAAAATGGTTATGTAATTTTACAGCTCCATCAACAAGGTATCAGAGTGCGTATCATCTCACAACACCTCCAACACTGACTGTTATTATTTTTTGTCATTGTTGCCAACTTATAGGATTTAAGGTGAAACTTCAGGGTTCTTTTGATTTTCACTTCTCTTACTGTGATTTTGAACGTGAAAGATCACGTAGTTATGAATACTTTGCAATTCTTCTTTTGAGACTTATTTGTTCAAGACCTTTGACCACTTATCTATTGAGGAATGACTACCAATCTCATAAAAATTATTAATTGTTTATATATCTTGGATGCCAAACTTTTATCAGGGAAATTTGATACAATTTTTTTCCCATTTGATCACTTCCTTCTTTTCTTATCCTAGATGCATTAATGTTGTCTGTGCAGAAGCTTTTCTGTTTCAAATAATCAAAATTATCTATTTTAACTTTTGTAATTGCCTCCATCTCTTGTTTGGTTAGGAATATATCTCTTACCCATATCTATGAGAAGTGTTTGATATACTTCTCATCTAATTTTTTTCTGGTATTTTTTAAATATTAAAGTTGCATATCTATTTAGAATGTTTTGTGGAATATGGTGTAAGGTGTTAGTCTAAGCCTAATTTCTGCCAGACTGCTTTCCAGTCATTGAATTTCATTATTACTTTGGCAATATATATCCACTGGAATGATATCTGTCCCTAATTGGTCAAAAACACCCCCAACTATTCTCTTCATTGAGAACTGTGTTTTTGCCAATGCTCAGTATGTGTAAATTTAGTTCCCTTATGTTCTTAACCCCAAAATGTAGGTAATCAAACCAAGGGACATAAAAATTTCAAGTAGTCACAATATTGTGCCGATATTAGGTACTTAGCAGAATTTCTAAAACTGGAATAGCTATTTAGGAATGCTTTTTTGGATGCTTACACACATTTCATTCCACAAAAATTTATCAAATGACTACTATATATAAGAAGAAAAGCATTGTTACAGGAGATAGACGGGTAGCCTCTGAGGCAGGGAGGCTTGGGTTCAACATATCTAGAAAAAAATAATCAGGAATTCTGCTAGGCTCTGAAGAGAAAAGGATTTTTTAAATGACACTATCCTTGTAGCTTAGGAATTTGTCATCTACCAGGAAATATACAACATGAATATTAGTGTGGAGATAGCAAGATCTTGCCAAATATAGCACCAAAACAACAGGATTTTCCTACTAGTAGATATGCTTAATAAAGGCAGAAATGCCAGTGGAGAGGACAGAGAACAAATGATCTTGCTTTCTTAGCTTCCCTTTGATTTTGACTCAAATTAATTGTACACTAAAGCTCTTTTTGTGGTGGCAAAGAATTGGAAATTGAGGGGATTGGGGAATGGCTGAAGGAGATATGGTGTATGATTGCAATGAAATATTATTATGCTATGAGAAATGAAAAGCAAGATGGTTTCAGAAAAACCTAGACTCAGATGAACTCATACAAAGTGAAGTGAGCAAAACAAGAACAGGGGCAGCTAGGTGGCTAAGTGAATAGAGCACCACAGCCTTGGAGTCAGGAGGACCTGAATTCAAATCTGATCTCAGACATTCGGCAAGTCATTTAACCTCAATTGCCCTGCTGTTTCCCCCTCCAAAAAGAAAAAAGCAAACAAGGAGAACATTTTACACAGTAACAGCAATAGTGTAAGGATGAGAGAGAAACCTGAGAAAGATTTAGCTACTCAGAGTAAGACAATAATCCAAGACAAATTCAAAGGAGCCATGATGAAAAATGCTATCCATCTCCAGAGAAAGAACTCGTGAACTCTGAGTGCAGATTGAAACATATCTTTTTTTACTTTCTTTTTCTTTTGTGTTTTCTTTTGTAACATGGCTAATAAAGAAACATGGTTTGCATGACTTCTCATGTATAATTGATATAAAGTTGCTTGCCTTCTCAAGGAGGGAGGAGAGGTGAGAGGGAATGAGAGAATTTAGAACTCAAAATTTGTTTTAATGAGTGTTAATTTTTTTTACATGTTATCATAAAATTTTAATGAAATAAATAAAAAAAATTTTAAATTTCTGTGCTGTCAGAGAGAATCTTAGGAATATCTCTCCTACTCTATCCAGTAAGCCAGCCCTAATTAAAAAAAAAAAATTAAAGAATAGAAAACAAAGAAAAAACAGTTCAACAAAAGCAAGGAACACATCATTTATGCTTGATAGTACATGCAATATTCTACACTCATTGTCTCCCACCAGTTGCAAAGAAGGCAGTCAGGCTTCCTGCCTTTTGTTAGCTGGGTGTGGTAGCTGTGATTAAAGAGTTATCTGCCAGCTCTTATCCCTAAAAAGTTCTAGCTTCTCTACACCACTGGACTGAAGTGGAGATAGCAGCAAGTGGCCTTGAAGAGATAAACACCGTAAGCTAGGGAGAATTTTTCAGCCAGAGAATTCTGTGCAACCAGAAGCCAGAACAGCACACAGCTGAGACTACATTCCTGAGAGGAGAGAAGCCAGCTCCTCTCCCTGTCTGAGTCTGGTGCCTTCCATCTCCTGCTGGGTGCAGTGTGTCCCTAAGGGAGGAAGCAAGGGGCTTGGTTGGGCATCTTCTATCTCCTATTGGGTGCAATGTGTCCCTGAGAGAGGTGACAAGGGGTTGGTCTGTGCATTTTCCATATGCCCCAAAGTAACAACTTCCTTGTGCCAACAAGGTAATTTCTACTTCCTGTTGGCAGTCCAATCTCCTAACAAAGTGGAGAATCTCTGGTGAAAAGAGGATCAAACTTCCCTTTGACCTTAGTCCTTCCATCTCTTGCTGTGCCTGTTCCTTGAAGGAAGAGGAAGAGTAAAATTGGTAGGAAATAGGTCTTATTTCTTCTGCTGTGCAGCTTCAGCTTCCATCTCCTGCTGTGCCCTTTCCTGCCTAATCTCCACCATTCAGAGGAAAAAGGAGAAGTGAAGCAGAGCCTCCCATCTGACCATCTGACTGCATGCCTCCTATCACATACTATATTTGCCTCCAGCAATATCTCGAGTCTATTTTGGGAACAGGAGTGGAGGAACCCTCCACTCTATGAACTTTTTCTCACCTGGTCATACCCTTCATATTCCAGTGATTTAGAACCTCTGTAGGTCATCCTCCAAACCCCATTCCCCATGCCCCATCACCCAATTCTTTATTTCTATCCTCTTCAACCATCCTGCCCCGAAGTTTCAACTGAACACCAGTCAGCCCTTCCACTGTGCCCTGTGGAATGCTTGTTGCATAGCCAACAAATTTTCCTTCATCCTAAATCTTTTCCTCTCTTGTTCCTTCTATCTCTTAGTCATTACTGAAATTTGGTTCCCTCCCAATGACATGACCTCCATGGCCACCCTTTCTAGTACTGGCTGCAACTTCATTCATTCCCCTCAACTCATTAGTCAACGTGAGTGACTTAGAATACTCCTTATTCCCCATGGCTACTTCTACATTTTCCCCTTACCTGTCACTCAGTAACCTCTTCTCCTTTGAGGTTCATGTTCTTTATAAGCTACTACCCAATCAAAATCCTGGTAGCCCAGGGTCACTCCCCCCACCCCTTTTCTCAACTAATTTGTTACATGGCTCACAATTTTTCTCTCCTCCCTAATTCCTGCCCTCATAATACGGGACTTCAACATATATATTGACTCTCCCGAAAATACCCTAACCACTCAGTTGCTCAACTACTTACTTTCCAATTATTCCTCCACTCCACCTCAGTCACACACAAAGACAGTCATATCCTTGATCTCATCACTCACAAATATACTGTCTCCACATCCAAGAAATCCTAAATCTCCTTATCTGATCATAATTTTTTGGCTTTTCACTTCTCCTGTTTTCCTTACTTATTCTTTTGTCCATATAGTGACATCCAATCCTTCAGGCCCTCACTTCCCTCCTAGTCCATCTCCCCTGCACTAGCCACTCTTACCTCTTCTCCCCATCTTGACCCTGTGGTGAACCAATTCAACTCTATACTGTTCTCCTCTCTTGAATCCCTAGCTCTCTTATCATTTCACCAATTATGTCCTGCCAAGCCTCAGTCCTGGCTTACTTTCACCACTCGTTCACTGCTTTCACTCCTATACATGTACTGCTGAACAAAAGTGGAGAAAGTCACACAACCATTCTGACTTGGGCCACTAAAAATTTGTTATACAACCTCAACAGGGACTTCACTATTGCAAGGCAATCCTTTTATACCTCTCTTATCAATTCACAATGCCACTCTCCACAGCTCTTCCAAATCTTTTCATCCCTCCTCAAACCTCCCATGGATAGCTTTCCCCACATTCTTAGCTGAGAACCTTGTCTCCTATTTTACTGAAAAGATTGAAACCATCTGCTGTGAGTTCCCTTTTCTTCCCTCTCCCCCATCTCATATCATACATACACCTTCTGCCACTATCTCTTCCTTTTCCCCTTTCTCACAAGATGAGGTGACCTTACTTCTTACCAAGACTAATCCACTTATCTGCTCAAGCAATCCTGTTCCCTCCCATCTACTCCAACAGATTGTCTTTTCCATCATCCCCACTTTTTCATTCATTTTTCAGTGTCTCCTTGTCTACTGGCTCTTTTATTATTGCCTAGAAACATGGAAAAAACTCTTACTTGATCCTTCCATTCCCACTAATTATCATCCTATATCTCTTATACCTTTGTAGCTAAACTCCTTGAAAAGTTCTATGATAGGTGCCTCCATTTTCTCTTTTCTTGCTTTCTTCCTAACCTCTTATAATCTGGCTTCTAGCCTCATCATTCCAACAAAACTGCTCTCTCCAAAGCTATCAGTGATCTCTTAGGTGCCAAACCCAATGGCCTTCTTTTAATCTTCATTCTTCTTGACCTCTCTGGTGTTTTTGATATTGTTGATCACTCTCTCCTCTCTCTAGCTTTTTAGGACACTACTCTCTCCTGATTCTCTCCCTATCTTACAGACTACTCCTCAGTCTTCTTTGCTGGATCCTCATCCAGATCGTGCCATCTAACCATGAATGTCTTACAAAGGTCTGTCTTGGGCCCTCTTCTTTTCTCCCTCTATACTACTTCACTTGGTGATCTCATTGGCTTCCATTGAATTTAATTACAAGCTCTATTTTATAATTCTCAAATCTACCTAGTCCTTTCCCAGCCACTCTGCTGACCTCTGATCCCCTTTTCTCTCCTCTAACACAGTCACTACCATGGTACATGCCCTCATTACTTCATTTCAATAGTCTCCTATGAGTCTTTCTGCCTCTAATTTTGTCCCAATCCAGTCTATCCACTGAGCCACCAAAAGTGGCTGACTTTCCTAAAGAGGATCTCTGACCAAGTCACTTCCCTGCTCAGTAAACTCCAGTGTGCTGACTTCATTGCTGTAAGCCTGTGAAACCTGGACAGTCTACCTGTGCCATGCCAGGAAACTGAATCACTTCCATTTCAATGGTCTTAGGAAGATTCTGAAGATCACCTGGCAGATAAGATATCAGACAGGGGCCCTCTCTCAAACTAAACTGCCAAGCATTCAAGCTCTGCTTCAGAGACTGCAACTCTGATGGGCAAGCCATCTTGTTCAAATGCAAAATGTGCACTTGCCAAAAAGAATATTTTGTGGAGAACTCACACAGGGCAATCATTCACATAGTGGTCAGAAGAAGCGATACAAGTGGACTCTCAAGGTCTCTCTTAAGAACTTTGAAATTGATTTGTGACATGGGAGACACTGGCACAGGAAGGCTCAGCCTGGCAATGCCCACATCAGAGAAGGTGCTGTGCTCTATGAGCAAAAGAAAACTGAAGTAGCTCAAAAGAGATATGAAATGCACAAATTTAGAGAATCTACCCTGAATGTTCACATGGACTATTCATGCCTGACCTGTGGTAGAGCATTCCAAGCTTATATTGGTCTGATCAGCCATAGTCAGACACACTACAATCTGACTCCAACATAGCGATGGCATCTTGGTCCTCTTGAGAACGAAGGACAACAACCAACCAACCAAACTCCAGTGGCTCCCTGTTGCCTCCGGGATCAAATACAAAATTCTCCATTTAACACTTAAAGGCTTTCACATTCTAACCCTCTTCTACCTTTTCAGTCTTCTTTATGTTACCTCCCTGCCTTCACATACTCTTCAGTCCAGTGACCCCGGACACTGAACACTTCCTTGTTGTTCCATGAACAAGACATTCTATCTCTTGGCTCTGAGCATTTTCTCTAGCTGTACACCATGTTTAGAATGCTCTTCCTCCTCAACTCCACCACCTGGCTTTCCTATCTTTCTTGAAGTTCCAAATAAAGTCCCTCTTTTACTGGAAGACTTCCCCAATCCTTCTTAATTCTAGTCTTTCCTCTGTTAATGATTTCTTATTTATCCTGTATATAGCTTTTTAAAAATTTATTTATTTGCATGCTGTCTCCCCTATTAGATTTTGAGCTAAGCACAGTGACTGGAACACAGTAGGCACTTAATAATTCTTTATTGATTGAGATTGATTGACCAGAAGCCACCACAAGATCAGCAGGAACTTCAAGCACAGGATGGCATTGATCAAAGACATCCTACCATACTGGAGGTATGAGTGATCTCTCTCTATATGTGCCAGGTCACATGTATTCCCTAAATGTGTGTCATTGTGTAATCCCTATGTGTTCTCACTCTCCTCATTGATGTTATGTGTATTTATAGGAGAGTATACCCCAGGTTTATGGGGGAAATATGTGAAAACTTTTTCAAATGCTTTATAATTCTAGAGCCTTCCTTTTCATAATTATGTCTTCTTTATCCTTCATATAGCTTGTTTGTACATATTTATTTACTTTTCTTCTCCAGTAGATTATAAGGTCCTTGAAGTTACAAATTTTATATAAATTATAAGGTCCTGTCTTTTTGCCTCTTTTTATACACCAGGCACTTAGCACAGTGTCTGGAACATAGTAGGAACTTTATAAATGTTTATCAAATTACTTTTATTCCTTTAAATGCCTTTTCTTTGAATCCTATGTGTTTTCTGGCTGACTAAAGAAACAAGTAAGATCATCAATGGGGGCTCAGTAGCAATGGTTTTGAGTTGATGGGGATCCACAGAGTATTTTGAGTCTTAGGGTAGCTCTGCTACAGGACTCATGTATGAAGGAAGGGTATCTTAGGTACTACATAAGTAATAGAACATCAGGTAGAGTTTAATGAGGGTGAAAGAGAGATCCAGACAAAATACTCTTGAGGAGACAGAGAACCCTGTCAGTTACAGGGGCAGAGAGAGGAGGAGAGGTAAAGAATAAAGAAGGGAGGGTGAAACTTCACAGAGATGGTGGCCACTGAACTAAGCCTTCAAGGATTTTAGCAGGTATCAATGATGAAGGAATATATTCCCGTCATGGGAGGGAACTGGTCTGTCCTGAATATGTGGAGATGCAGGTCCAAATTGTAGACTAGCTACTAGTCTAGTTTAGTCGGAAGGTATAGTATCTGAAAAAATATTGTTAAGGCAGGATGGAGTCAAGTTGTGGAGGGCTTGGAATATCAGACTACGTCATTACTATTTTATTCTGTAAGGAATAGGGAGCCACTGAATGTTTTTGAGCACAGAAATGGCAATTGTTAGGCCTATGCTAGCATTAAGAAGATTATTTTGGCAGCTGGGTAAATAGAGCTTGATTTATACCCAACAATCTGATTCCATTGTTAAAAACAACTGTATGACCTTGGGCAAAGTCTCTTAACTGCTCTCAGCCTCATTTTCCTCATTGGTAAAAAGGTTCTGAAAATAGCACTTAACTCACAGAGTTACTATAAGGATCAAATGAGATGTTTTATGTAATACACTTGTAAACGTTAAAGAACTGTACAAATGTGAACTACTATGATTATTTCTACCCATCCATTCCCACACACAGCCCTGCAGCAATAAATATTTGTCCCAGTGAATAACTCAATAATAACAAAACAGGTTCTTAGACTTCTTATGGAAGCTAAAATAATGTTGGTAGTTTTGATTGAACTTAGAACATGCTTCTGCTGTTCTGGGTTGGTTGGAGAAGAATTGAGCTTTTGTCCCATTTAATGGGTGACTTTTATGCATTTATTTGCAAAACAACCTTTTGGTCACCAATGCATTTCAAAGAAGGGATGCCAGCATGGTACTATAAAACAGAGAAGCTTTTCTCTAATTGGAGGAGGAGGCAAGAAAATCATTTATTTGCTGCCATATTTGGAGCTACTATTTTTAGATTGCTAGAGGGAAAAGGCAAGCAATGAGAGTAAAAGGCGTTCTCTAAACCCTGGTTATGGTGGGGCTTGGTTTTTTTCAGTGCTTATTTCATCACCACTTCCACATGCCTGTTTTTGACTTTCTATACATTTTCTTTGCCACCTCTCCTGCTTCTCAATTAGAAATATTGCCCTAATTTTATTTTATTTTTTAAAGATAGAAGACTGGAATCTTTAGACTATCTTCCTAGATTCTTCATATGAATAGCTAGCTTTCAAGCACTGACTCTGTTTTATTCTGTGGCAAAGGATTCTGGGCAAATGGCCACATCCCACACCCTGAAATCCAGTGACTGAGACTTTTTATAGTATTTTCTGATGTTTGGATAGCTACACTATATTGGAGACAGAATGGTCCAAGGGAAAGAGATCTGGGTCTGTGTTCTGAATACCTGTATCCCAATCCTGAATGCTCTTTATTGCCTGTAGAACTTTGTGCAAGATTCTTAACCTTGCTAGGTCTCCATTTCCTCATTTATATAATGAAGGAATTGGACTAGATAACCTCTGAGGTTCCTTCCAGCTCTAAACCAACGATCCTATTATTTCAGCTAAGCAAAACTTCCCTATTTTCTCCTATTTACCCTTGAGTGTTTTCATTTGTCTATTCATCAGCCACCCTTTTGGTCATGCTATCCTGACTAACCATGGTCTGGATCAGGGGTTCTTAACCTAGGATCAATGGATAGATTTCAGATGGTCCAAAAACTTGGATAGGTTTAAAAAAAATCCCAACTAATTTTATTTCAATATAATTGGTTTCCTTTGTAACTGCAGGTATTTTATTTTATGCATTTAAAAACATTGTTCTGAGAAGGGATCAATAGGCTTCACCAAACTGTCAAAGGTATCTAGGACAGAAAAAAAGATTAAAAATTCCTCTTCTAGGAGTATAGTTAGGACTTGAAGGGAGTCCCAACCTGGGAGCAGTCAAAAAAAATGCCCGCACCCTAGAGGGAATGTCTTGGTGGTGGAACAGCAAGGAGGTCAGTGTCCCTGGATTCAAAAGAGAAACGTATAAGAAGACTTGAAAGATCAGGAAACTGAAGCTCAAGAAAAGTAAATTGATTTGGGGGGTAGAGGCAAGATGGCAGAGTAGAAGCAGGAAATTCTGTGAGCTCCCACAATAACCACCTCCAGTACCTATAAAATGTGACTCTAAACAAATTTTAGAGCTACAGAACCCAAAAAGTGACAGAGAGAAATAAATCCCCTGCTGAAAGCAGCCCAGCAGGTGGACAGGAAGGGTCTATCGCACAAGACTGGGAGCAGAGCACAGTCCTGCATGAGCCATGCTGAGCCCAGAGTGGCCCTGGCCAGAGGCCAAGATAGGCGTGAGTAGAACTTCAAGGAGGGTAAATCACTAGCAGCTGTGGCAGTTTCCAGACTTCTCAACCCACAAACGCCAAAGAGAAAGTAAACCGTCACTGGGGAACTCTGTTGGAACTGGATGAAGGAAAAGCATGGTCCAGTCCCTGCCCCTGGGGTGAGAGGTGGTGGAGATGTGGTGGCTGCAGCTGCTGCTGTTGCAGCCTCCAGAGCTCCTGGCCTGCAGATCATAGGGGAACCAAGCTACCATTCAGAGGGTAATCACTCTTGCTTTGATCTGTTTGGATCTGGGTCTCTGTCTTGGGTGGCAGTTCTGCAGTGAGGAACACCAGTGTCCAGAGCTTGTGGTGGCTGTAGAGAGGGAGCCCTCATCACAGCTCTGACAACATTTGCAAAAACCCCAGCTGTTTGGGACAAAGTTCTCTACTCTGGAAGCAGAGTTCTACTGGGACAAAGAGCTCAAAAGTCAAGCAATTGGCTGGCAAGATGAGCAAGCAGAGGAGGTGCAATGAAACCATAGAGTTCTTTTTTGAGGGACAAAAAGGATCAAAACATTGAACCAGAAGAAGTCAACAAAGTCAAAACTCCTGCATCAAAAGCTTCCAAGAAAAAATATGAACTAATTACTGGCCATGGCTCAAGAAGGATTTTGAAAATCAAGTAAGAGAAGTGGAGGAAAATTTGGGAAGAAAAATGAGAATGATGCAAGAAAATCATGAAAAGAGAGTCAACAGCATGCTAAAGGAGACCTAAAAAAAACACTGAAGAAAATAACACCTTAAAAAGTAGACTAACTCAAATGGCAAAAGGGGCCCAAAAAGCCAAAAAGGAGAAGAATGCCTTAAAAAGCTGAATTGACCAGATGGAAAAAGAATTTCAAAAACTCACTGAAGAGAATAATTCTTTCAAAATTAGATTGGAGCAAACAGAAGTTAATGACTTTATAAGAAATCAAGATACTATAAAATAGATTTTAAAAATGAAAAAATAGAAGGCAATGTGAAATATTTCACTGGAAAAACCACTGATCTAGAAAATAGATCCAGGAGAAATAATTTAAAAAATATTGGGCTACCTGAAAGCCATGATCAAAAAAAGAACCTAGAAATCACCCTTCAAGAAATTCTCAAGGAAAATTGCCCTGATATTCTAGAACCAGAGGGCAAAATAGAAATTGAAAGAATTCACTGATCACCACTTGAAAAAGATCCCCAAAAGAAAACTAGAAATATCATAGCCAAATTCCAGAGTTCCCAAGTCAAGTAGAAAATATTAGAAGCTGTCAAGAAGAAACAATTTGAATATTTTAGAAACACAATCAGGATAACACAAGATCTAGCAGCTTCTACATTAAGGGATTGAAGGGCTTGAAATATGATATTCTGTAGGTCAAAGGAGCTAGGATTAAAACCAAGAATCACCTACCAAAAAAAAAAAACTGAGTATAATACTTCAGGGAAAAATATGGTCATTCAATAGAATAGAGGACTTTTAAGCATTCTTGATGAAAAAAAAAACCAGAGCTGAACAGAAAATTTTACTTTCAAATAGAAGAAGCAAGAGAAGCATGAGAAGGTAAACAGGAAAAAGAAATCATAAGGAACTTATTAAAATTGAACTATTTACATTCCTACATGGAAAAACAATAGTTGTAACTCATGAGACTTTTCTAAGTAAGAGGATAGTTGAAGGGAATATCTATATATATACATGTATACATACATATATTTGTTTATATAGGAGGGTATATGTGTGTATAAATACATATGTGAGTGTGCGTATATATGTGTACACGTATACATAGACAGAGAGCACAGGATCAGTTGAACAGGAAGGGATGATATCTAAAAATTAAAATTAAGAGGTGAGAGAGCAATATAATGGCAGAAGGAGAAAGGGAGAGATAGAATAGGGTAAATCATCTCATATAAAAGAGGTGAGAGAAAACTTACAATGGAAGGGAAGAGCAGGAAGGTGAAAGGGAATGGGTCAACCTTACTCTCATTGAATTTGACTTAAGGAGGGAATAACATACACACTCAAGTGGGTATCTTACCCTACAGGAAAGTAGGGAGGAAGGGAATAAGTAGGGGATGATAGAATGGAAGGCAGATTAGGGGAGAGGGTAGTAAGAAGCACATACTTTTGGAAAGGGACAGAGTCAAGGTAGAAAATAGAATAAGTGGGGTGCAGGATAGGATGGCAGGAAAATATAGTTAGTCTTTCACAACATATCTACTATGGAAATGTTTTGCATAACTACACATATACAACCTATATTGAATTGCTTATCTTCCCAGTGTGGGTGGGTGAAGAGGGAAGAAGGGAAAAATCTGGAAATCAAAGTTTTAAAAACAAATGTTAAAAAAAAGTGTTGTATTTTTTTTTTTATATGCAACTGGGAAATAAGATATACAGGCACTAGGGTGTAGGAATCCATCTTGCCCTACTATAAAATTAGAGGGGGGATGGGGAAGGATATAGGAGAGAGCAGATTGGGGGAGGGGGTATTCAGTAGGCTCACTATTTTGGGGAGGGGATTAGGGGAAAGATGGGGAGAAAATCTGTAACTCAAAATCTTGTAGAAATGAATGTTGAAAACCAAAATTAAACAAATAAAAAATTCCTTGTCTAGATAAAGATCCTATGACTAAAATAATTATCCATTTTAGATCTTTAAAAAAAAGTTTCACTAAACATTTTCTTGCATCTCTATCACTTTCCAAACCCCTGCCTGCTGATCCTGTTTCTGGTGCATTCCCTTCCTTATTTTCTTCTTGTCTTGTATATAGTTTGTTTGTACATAGTTGTGTGATTGTCTCCTCCATTAGCTTGTGAGCTCCTTGAGAGTAGAGATTGTTTTTTGCCTCTTTGTATCCCAGTGACTTAGCACAGTGACTGGCAAATAGTAGGCACTTAGTAAATGTTTTTTGACTGACACCCCCACACACACATAGAAACTTCTTTTGTAACAGAGAAACATAGTTAAGAAAAACAGACCTATGCATTGGTCATGTCTATGTATATATGTCTGTTGGCCATTGTTTGCCTTCTTCTGCATCATCTTATTGAGCATAACTCCACCCTCCCCTTCCCCTAATTGATCTGTAAGCAGGCAACTCCACCCTCCCCTTCCCCTAATTGATCCCTGGGGGGAGTTTCAGCCTAGGGTAAAATCCCTGCTCTATTCTTTTCCTTGCCACTCTCCACACCCCTACAGAGTGTTCCCCATCTCCACCCATTCTGGGTTCCCTGTCCCTCAGCCTAGGGTAAACTTCTGGGGCTGGGGAAATTCAAATGTACACTGACCAATCACTGATTGTAGTTTCGACTTACATAACCTGGCTATTGAATCTCTTTAAAAACCAGCACACTGTCTGTGCCAGCACTGTCTGATTTGGGTAGCCATGTAACCCAGGCAGTCCTGTGGTAATAAAATCCACTTCCAAATTTTAATCTCAGGGATCTTCTGTCTTGCTCAATTATGTTCTTCAATCTCTCTCCAGAGAAGAGCTATATTTCACAAGTTGTCCTCTGGAATCAAGACTGATCATTGAATTCATAAGCATTCTGTTATCCTTCAATGCAGTTTTCCTTTACATTATTGTGTAAATTGTTCTCTTGGTTCTGCTCGCTTTGCTCTGCATCAGTTCATGCACATCTTCCCACATTTTAGGGATAATGATTTTTTAAGAAATCAAAACTCATATATCCCAATGAGTACTATCTCCTTCAGTGCTATCATGTTGAGCAGCTATTTATGGTGTTCCCTCTGGGGTTACTCCTCATCTCAAATTCTCAGGGTCAGCACTTTTAAAACTATAATGTATGAGCCCCAATCAGTGGGTTCATCTGTAACAGTCAGTCAGTTAGTACAATTAACTCAAAGCAAAGGCATTTATTAAAACAGTATAGCATGAATAGTAGTAACAAAATATTCTGCTCATAAACCTTAGGCTCAGTCACCCATGAAGACACATGGAGGACAGTAGACACACATACACACACACATAGCCAAAGCAACTAATGCCTCCAACACAACGTGTCTTTTTTCTTCTTGTAGTTTTCTTATGCTGATTGTGCAGGGCATATAGCTTCACTGATATCTCTGGGCCTGCTTTTCTCTGAGACTACATGACTTTATAGTTGACTTTCTTGAATTATAGAAAGGATTCTTTCTGGTTTTCCTCAATGTTGTCTGCTTTTTGAAGGTTATTAGAGGCAACAACTAATCTTTTCCATATCCAAAGGCCATTGACATTATAATGCTGTCAAGTTAATTGAAGAAATTCTTCAGACCTCCTAAAGGAGCAAAGAAGTATAATTTCTTTTACATTTTCCTAACAAATAGTGAATGAGCCACTCCTCATTTTGAACATTTTATATTTTGCAAATAGGTGACTCAGAGTAGCCATTAAATATCTGAAAATGGCAGTCTGAAAAATGTGCTTTGTTCCACACCCTTGTATCTACAATTATTCCAAGGATGCAGCTATTATTCAAAATATTTTAGCACTCCTCTTTGGGGATTTCCTTCAGTACCATCTGCTTAGTGTGGTAAATTTTCATTTTTTGAAGGTGATTTTGATTTTTAGCAACAGCCAAAAGTAATTCTGAGGGATATCTGATAAATAAAGTTGAAGATTAAACTGGTAATAACATTTTTGGAGATAAAATGGGAGAGAGAAAAAACCCTAAGGTGTGCCTATTAAGTAATAAGGCAAAATTTCTCCTGTGATTCCTAAATAGGGACTGCAGGCAATTCCAAAGAGAGTTCAAAAACTGTTTTGATCAGTGTGGCATCTTTGAAATGTTTTCATAACCTCCCATGGTGACTGATTTGAAGGGGATAGTGCTTATTTCCCTGAATATTAGTGCTAGAAATGACCTTAGAATTCACCTAGTCCTACTCTCCCTTATTTTACTGTGGAGGAAACAGAGGCCCAGCGAGGGGAACTAGGAGGCTCAAGGTCACAGGATTAGTGAGCTACAGAGCTGGCAGTTGATCCAATGCCAGATCTTCTGATACCAAGTCTAGAGTGTTTTCTACTACATCTCGGCACAGAAGTCCTGTGACTTGATTGTTTTACCTTTTAAGTATTCTAAAGATGTGCAAAGTTATGATCGTCAGGTATTTTAATCCTCTAAAAATCTTATTTGACTACATTCCCAGGGATGTATTGTGCCCCCTCTTTATCTGCTCCCCTGTTGAGTGCCTGCTTTCTTGAAATTACCTTGTGTAATTTCATGCATGTCCATGAAGATGTATACATATGCTTTTGTGTAAGTATGTATGTATGCATATATGTGTGTATGTGTTCTGATAGATATTTAACTGACTACAAAAAAATAGTGTGGGATACACCTTTAAGTTTAATCTGTACCATTAACATTTTTACTATCACTTTTTTTGGAGGAAATCAGGGTTAAGTGACTTGCCCAGGTTAAGCTCATAAGGGTCTGTGGTCACATTTGAACTCAGGTCCTCCTGACTCCAAAGCTGTTACTCTATTCCCTGTACTATTTAACTGCCACCTAGCTGTCCCCTGCATTACTTTTGAAAGTGGAGCAGTGGATAGTGAGCTGGGCCTGGAGTCAGAAAGACTCATCCTTCTGAGTTCAAATCTGGCCTCAGACACTGACTAGCTGTGTGACCCTGGGCAAGTCACTTAACCCTGTTTGCCTTAGTTTCTTCATCTGTAAAATGAGCTGGAGAAGGAAATGGCAAGCTCCAATATCTCTGCCCCTCCAAAAAAAAAAATCAAAAGGGGTTACAGAAAGTCAGACATGACTTTAAATGACTGAATAACAAGTGAAACCCTGATCTGTAGTGTTTGTTGATTTTGGAAGGCATGAATTTTCACACTGAAAATTTAACAATTGACTCTTAAGAGATGGTGAGAGCTGTCTCTAGCACATCCCTGTATACATACATATATGTATGTATATACATATATACATATATACATACAAATGCACATAGGTATAAGCAAACATATAGGGTGTTTCAAAAGTCTTAGAGCAGTTTTAAACTATTAAAACTAATAAAGCTTAAAATTGCATTAAGACTTTCGGGACACCCTGTATATGGGGACTAGACCTGTAATTTCAGTGGTATAGTGGAAATTCCATCTATCAATGCAGACTGGTACCTGCTTTACAGCTTATAGTCTTTGAGAATGCCTAGAGCACTAAGTTAAGTGACTTGCCCAGGGTCACACAGCAAGTATGTGTTAGAAGTCAGGCTTGAATCTAGGTCTTCTTGACTATGAAGCTGGCTCTCTTAACATTGTACCATGCTGCCTTCTTACTTCATATATAGTTTAGCAGCTAGGTGGCACAGAGGATAGAGTGTTGGTCCTGGAGTCAGGAGGACCTGATTTCAAATCTAACCTCAGACACTTAGTAGTTGTGTGACCCTGAGCAAGTCACTTGACTCTGTTTGCCTCAGTTTCTCATCTGCAAAATGAAATGGAGAAGAAAATGACAAACAACTCCTGTATTTTTGCCAAGAAAATGCCACATGGGATCAGGAAGAGTCACACATGAAACTCAATGCCAACAAATTTTGTACATACTTAATATTTATCTTTTCCTTTTATTCCTCCAGTGGAATGTAAGCTTTTTGAGGGCTGGACCTCGTTTACCTTTAACTTTGTATCTCCAGGGTCTAGCACAGTGTCTTAAATGTTTGCTATATTGTATTTCATTTTAGAAGGAAAAGATTTTAGATGGGTCAGGCTGCTGAATATGCTTTTCCATTTTTTCTAGCTTTATGCTTATTAATATTTGAGGGGGAGAAGTGAAACTACCATCTGTTTAATACTATACTTTGCATGAAGCAAAATACATCCTGGTGAATTGATGACTCTACAAATTACAAACTTAACTTCTACATTTGAAGAAATATTTCCACAAGGTAGTTAATTTATAAATTCCAACAAAACATATTAGAATGCCTTCCTTTCCACCCCAGTAAATGGCATCTAATGGCTTGGCATCACAGGAAGTGATGATGGAATGTCCCGGAATGCCCACAGAGATGTCGTGTGGCTTTAGAAGCCACTCTCTAAAATTTGAAATCAAGCTCTGCCACCTATTGGTGGTATGTGAGGCGTGTATGTGCACATCTGTATTTGAGTGCTAACAATGTAGCATGAAATCTATTAATATTAAGTGAGTGATAAAATAGGCAGCTGCATGTTGGTTAAGAGTGTTTGCCATTCTGTATGTAGATTATCCAGCTCAGAGTCCAGATGAAAGAGAGAATCCCTATAGATGACAAAAAAAAAATAGTTCCTGCCCTCTAGAATTTAGTCTAGTAAGGGGAGACATGTACATACAGAATTGGATACAAAATAGACACAAGGTGACAAAGATGGGGTGGGGCCTGACTAGCTAGACTAGGGGTATTGAGAAAGCTTCCTATAGAAGGTGGTACTTAAACTTATTTAAAAAATTTTAAATCCTAGAGGTAATAGGGACCTATTTATTGGGTTTATTGGGGGCAACAAAATAGCACAGTAAATAGAATGCCAGACCTGGAGTCAGAAAGGCTCATCTTCCTGAGTTCTAATGTGGCCTCAGAAGCTTACTAGCTGTGTGAGCCTGGGTACCATGTTTGCTTCAGTTTCCTCATCTGTAAAATGAGCTGGAGAAAGAAAGGGCAACCCAGTCCAGTATCTTTGCCAAGAAAACCTAAATGAAGAGTCAGACATGACTGGAAAATGACTGAACAGAGTTTCTTGAGTAGCAGATCTGTGCTTTGGAGAAATCATTTTGACAGTAGTTTGAAGAATGGCTTGGAGTGAAGAGAGACTTGAGGCTGAAAATCCAGCTAGGAAACTATATTTCAATAGCACAAGTGAAAGTTGAGGAGGGCCTGAGCTACAGTGGTGTCTATGAGAGAGGTGTTGAGGTTTTATTTATATAAGAAAATTTTAATTTAAAAAATCAAAATTATCCATTTTACACTTCAACAATGCTCTCACCTTATAATATGGTTTAAGGTCTGATACTACTGAATCTGGTTACTTCATACCTTTTTTCTCCTAGTTTTCTTGAAGTTCCTGACTGCTCTTCCAAATGAACCCTGTTATTGTTTTTCTAACTCAATAAGATTTTTTTTTAGTAATTTAATTGGGATGGCATTATATAAATAGATGATAGGTAAAACTGTCATTTTAAAAATTATTTTGGCTTTACCTATGCATTAAGAATAAATATTATTTCAATTATTTAGATCTAATTTTATTTGTATAAAAGGTATTTTGTGTTTATATTTGTATAGTTCTTGTGTTTGTTTTGGCAGGTATACTCTCAGGTTTTTCATACTGTCTAATTATTTTAAATGGTCTAAAACAATATTGAATGATAGGGCTAACACATAGTGTAGTTCCCTATTTTTCCCTTTTGATTAAATCTATTTTAGCTTTAACTTTATCTGAGATCATTATTACTACCCCTGTTTTTTTTACATAATAAATTCTACTCCTGACCTTTATTTTATGTTTGTGTGTATTTCTCATTTTTATAGCATTTCCTGACAGCAACATATTGTTGAATTCAAATTTTCAACCTATAATTAGTTTCCATTTTATGGGTAAATTCATCCAATTTATATTCTAAACTATAATTAATTGTATATTTTCTTCCTTCCTATTTTTCCTCACTATCCTTCTCATCCTATTCCTATCTTTCCCCACTTATCTGCTTTACTTCTACCTGCTACCTTGCTCTCCTTAACCTACCCTGCCCCCCCAGAATCCCTCCCTTACCCTCTCCTCCCACCCTATCCTCTTGCCCTCTTGTTTCTTTCTAAATTTAGAAGACTCTGTGTGTGTGTGTGTGTGTGTGTGTGTGTGTGTGTGTGTGTACATATACTTATATTTATAGGTTGCTAACAACTTACTGGATGATAAATGTATTCATGGATGACACAGATTGGAATGATGAGCCCTTGACAGAAATGAGAAAGATTGGAAGCAAGGCAGATTTGAGAGAAAAGATAATGAGTCCAGTTTTCGACTTATTGACTTTGAGATGCTGATGAGATATGCAGTTCAAAATGTCTAATAGGCAGCCAGTGATGAGCAGCTTGAGTTCAGGAGAGAAACTAGGTTTGGATATGATCTGGGAGCCATTAACCTAGAGATGATGATTTTATCCATATGAGCTGATGAAATTGCCCAAAGAGAATAGAGGGAGAGAGGAAAAGAAGGCCCCAGACAGTGGCTTCTCAGAGGACAACAGGTCAATGGAGAGGTGGGTGGAGGGGTAGGATCAGAGCCAGGAGAGTATCTAATTCTCATAACATACAACCATGCTCCTCTGGAACCAGGAAGACAGAAATCTATTTCCTTCACCTGTGGTTCCCTTTGTACTCTATAACAACTCAATCTATTTCTGCAAGGTTTTTTCTAGACAACTTAGAGTTCAGAGTTTTTATTATTGTCTCTCCCTTAGCTTCTTCTTGATAATCTGTCCTCAGGGGCAGCTAGGTGGCACAGTAGAGAAAGCATTGGCCCTGGAGTTAGGAGGACCTGAGTTCAATTCTGGTCTTAGACACTTGACACTTACTAGCTCTGTGACCCTGGGTAAATCACTTAATCCTGATTGCCTCACTGAAAAAAAAAAGAATATCAAAAATAGTCCCTCTTTCTCTTGCCTTTTTTACCCCAAGATCATCTTTTGTCTAAAATCTTGGGACCTATCTTGTTTGGGAGTTTGTCTATGGACTGTATATATAATACCTTCAGGAATTTCAAAATTTTTAGTTGCTGAATATCTTCAAGAGGTTTTTATAGGGCTTGAGATAGCATCACATAATAGAAATAGCTCCACATTCGGAATTCTGGGTTTGCTACTTACTACCTACATATATGTCAGCAAATTTCTTAACTTCTACAAGCTTCATTTTGTCCACCTGCAAAATGGGATTAATATTAATAATTATATTACTTAATACCATAAGCATATTATGAGGAAAGTACTCAGTAAATTCTTTCTTTAAAGCTAGAACTGTAATTTTGTAAATTTAGGGACTCACGCTGTGCAAGCTCCTTTCACCTCTGAATTTTGTTTGCCTTTTATAGTCCTAGATTGTTGAGGGGAAGCTCTGAGCATTGAAGTGAATTGGCTGTGGTTAAGTAACTTGTCTGTGTCAGATTCAGAACTTGATAACAGGTCCTCCTGACTCTAAGACTGACTATCCATAGACTGTATCATTCTGATTCTCATCAAAACCTTAGAAGTGCTATATGAATGGGAGTAAGTAATTTTTTTTTTTTTTTGCTTTTTGGAGGGCAATTGGGGTTAAGTAACTTGCCCAAGGTCACCTGGCTAGGTGGTAAGTGTCTGAGGCTGGATCCGAACTCAGGTCCTTCTGATTCCAGGGCTGGCACTCTACTCACTGTGACGCCTAGCCGCCCCAAGGGAGTATGTAGTTTTAAAAATTATTTATTCTTACATTGTTGAGATCTTGAAGTCTAGTTACATAAAACAAAATAGACTCTTATTCTGTACCCTCTTCTTTTTCCTTTTTCTTCTTTTAAAAGAAATTCTGAATTTAACAAACATTCAAGCAGACAGTTTCATTTTAAAAATAGAAGAAAAATAGGATTATACATAAAATTGTGGATCTCTGTTATATACAACTTGCTTTTCTTTTTAAATACATAATAATTCAGCATGTCACTTTCAAAGTTCTCTGATTTATGATTCTTTCTGCCCTTCCTTCTATTCCTCATTTCTGTCAAGGGCTCATCATTCTAATCTGTGTCATCCATGAATACATTTATCATCTAGTAAGTTGTTAGCAACCTATAAATATAAGTATATGTACACACACACACACACACACACACACACACACACTCTCACACAGAGTCTTCTAAATTTAGAAAGAAATAAGAGGGTAAGAGGATAGGGTGGGAGGAAAGGGGAAGGGAGGGATCCGGGGTGGGGGTGGGGGCAGGATAGGTTAAGGAGAGCAAGGTAGCAGGTAGAAGGTATTTCAATAAACCTCTTTTCTTTCTTTCTTTTTTTTTTTTTAACCTGTCTCTACTCACTTTCTCATTTGTTGTTGTGCAGTCATTTTTAGTCAAGTCCAACTCTTTGTGACCCTATTTGGGGTTTTCTTGGCAGTGGTTTGCAATTTCATTCTCTAGCTCATTTTATAGAGGAAGAAACTGAGACAAACAGGGTTAAGTGACTTGCCCAGGGTCACTCAGCTAGTAAGTGTCTGAGGTCAGATTTGACCTCGGGAAGATGAGTCTTTCTGATTCCAAGCCCAGTACTCTATCCACTATACCACTAGCTACCCTCATTCCTTCATGCCATGCTCCAAATTAGAAAAAAAAGAAGAAAGGAAGGGAAGGAGGGAATGAAAGAAGAAAGAGAGGAAGAAAAAAATCATTTTTACAAATATATATAGTCAAGCAAATCACTTTCTATAATTGGTCTTTTCTTCTTCTTCTTCTTCTTCTTCTTCTTCTTTTTTTGGAGGTAGAAGGCAAGGGAGTTGGGGTTAAGGGATTTGCCCAAGGTCACACGGCTAGGAAGTATGTCAAGTGTCAGAGGCTGGATTTGAACTCAGGTCCTCTTGATGACAGGGTCAGTGCTCTATTCACCGCACCACCTAGCTGCCCCAAATTGGTCATTTCTAAAAAAAAAAAAATGTCTCCTTCTGCACCTTAGTCCATCCCCTCTCTGTCACTACGTGGTTGCTTTATCTGCTGGATTCATGGTTCGTCGTCATATTGATCAGAATTCTTAAGTCTTTCAAAGTTGTTTTTCTTTATTATGTTGTCATTGTATAAATTGTTATTTTGCTCACTTTACTCTGTATCTGTTCATATTACCCAAATGTGATTTCTAATGTACCATTTCCATTTAGCAATAGAAACCTCCCATGCTCTAGTCATCTTGTGAGAAAGACTGTCTACTATCACCTAACCCTAAATAGACAACTCTGGAGGAAGGCTGATTGACCCTGCTTCCTATGCTACCAGGAACAATGAAGTCTCATTAACAGGCAAGCACCTGCTACAAAAATGTGTGTATACACATTTTTTCTGAATTATGGTAGTTAGCAGATCTCAAAGAGATTGACTATGATGCCTTTAAAAAATTATTTTTTTCCAAAAGGAAAAAAAAGGACATAAAAGGTAGAATCTTTGACTAGGTCAAGAACATATTGGGTGTCTGTGGGGGGTGTAGTGCCAATACAATATTTACAGTGCCCACCATCATGATAAAGAACATGACTGTAAGTATCGCATGACATTCGATTGCAAAATATACCAAACTCTCCAGATAGAGGATAGAACTGAAGCATGTATTTAGACACCAGAAAACTGAATCTCAAAACCAGTAAGCCAATTCCATGATAGTACTAAAGATATTCAGAAACTATAATAACACTGACAGCCACAGCATCCTTCAGCCTTCCCACAAACTAATGCAAGATCATTATTTACTAATAAATCTATCTCCTTAATAAGCATCCTCTCTCTCCCACCATCTTGCTAGCTCTCCTTCCCAGCTTCCTGTGGGCTCTGCTTCCCTTCAGCAAACTCCTCCCACCACAGACTAAATGTGACCACATTCAGCCTATAAGGGGGCAGAGTTTATCTTTACAGCAGGGAAGTTTCCTGTGGGCTCTGCTCTACCCTTCAGCAAATTTCCCCCCTCCCCCATCACAGGCTCCATGTGATTATATTCAGCCTATTAGAGGGCAGAGATTATTTTCAAAGTGTGTGTTGTGGGGGATGTCTTCAAACTCCTCCCTGGGTCTATTCAGGGGCAGGGAAGATCTTCAAATTCCCATTCCCATTACAGCGAGGGAGGGCATCTTGAGAGAAAATATACTTAAGTGAAATAGGGAGAACTAAAAGTTATAAAATAGCAATAAGCAGATATGGAAGTAGGTCCAGTGCAAATTCTATGGCTCAAACCATTCTCTCAAGCCTAATATTTGATGGGGAAAACTACTGGCAAATAGACTAAGATTCTTATTCACAGAGATGCTGACTGGCATTTATAGGCTCAGGGACTTCCCTATTAAAAACAGAGGTCCAGGACCTATTTCCATCCTACTGACAAAATTATAGTGGAATTACTTTAATGAACTCTGGGACAAATCTATACAATGCTTTAACATGACAACATTTAAGAGTATGACCTAGGAATCACAGAGCTAGAAAGGGTTACCTAGACGAACTCCCAACAGGGACACTAGAAAATGAATACTTAAGGGCAAATCTGAAGTTATCAAATCTTACAAACCTTTGCGGTCCCAAGTTTAAACAGCTGCACCAATGTTAATTCTGAAAGTCCTGAAATTTGTGAAGATGCTGCCAATGTGGTAATTAGCTCACCCCTAGCATGAGGAAGATGAAATATGAGGTTCTGATTAAAATAAATAAATCAATCCCAGTGAGCTCTCCTTCAATTAAAAAAGCTTAACCCAAGCAAAGGAGTATACTAAGAATTCTTTGAGGGTTGACTGGTTGCTGGCTGCTGTTTCTCCTCCTCCTCCTCCTCCTCCTCCTCCTCCTCCTCCTCTTCCTCCTCCTCCTTCTCTTCTGGTAGGGCCAGCCTCATTGTACCCAGCACACTGAACATGGAGTGGAAGTTCAATATACATTTTATCAGCTTCAGTGCTTGATACATAAGACACTTTAGAATGGTATGAGGCTGCTGCAGACTTGAGACAGCTAGCACACTAGAAAAGAAACCACTTTGCAAATTAAACATGATATCAAAAGTCAGTATTGTGGGAGAAAAGGCAAATAGACTAACATGTATTACTTAATGTTAGGAAAAACTATTTTCCTCCTAATATGCCCACAATACACATTTTCTAAAGACTTTGGGGACTATTAATTTCTCAAGTAACATGTTATAAAATAATTAGATTAAAGATCAGGGATGGGGTGCTCTATTTTTAATAATTTAATTTTATTTCATTTTCAAAGATCAGCCTTCTCTCCCCCTACTTTCCTCTCCTTCCTACCCTGAGAAAACCAGAAAAACAATAAACAGGGTTCTAAAACCCTGTTACAAGCATGTATAGATAAGTAAAACAAAATGTTTCATTGGCCATGTTTTAAAAAATGTCTCAATCTACATTTTGTGCCCATCACCAATCTGTGAGGAGGTGGACATCGTGCTGCATCAGGAGTATTCAGGAATTGTGGCCGGTCATTGTGTTGATTAGAGTTCTCATATTTTCTTTCCTTGCCCTCACCCCCAATATATTTTGTTTTAATCATTCTAGTTCCTAGAATCATCCTAGATTTCTCGGTCTCCCACAACTTACCTGCTCCCATTGCAAATACAAGTAAAACAAAACCTATTGCATACATATATGTCAATTAAGACAAATTTCTATATTGTCCATTTACTAAAAAATATTTGTCTCATTCTTAGTCTTCTACCTCTCCATCAGGAGGTAGGTAGCACAGTTTCATCATTAGTCCTCTAGTTGCTCATGACACTGAAGAGAGCAGCATAAGAATATTTCATCACGTTTATATGCCATAACTTACTCATCCATTCCTCAGCTTATGGGTACCCCCTCAGATTCCCATTCTTTGCCACCTCAAAAAGACCTATACATGTTGTTTGCACATCCTTATAATTTTTGTTTAGGACTAATCCCTCCCTTAATGGGCAGCTAGGTGGAGCTCCAGGTCCAGAGTCAGAAAGACATCTTCCTGAGTTCAAATCTGACTTTAGACTTACTGGATTAAGTCACTTAACCCTGTTTGTTTCAGTTCCTCAGCTATAAGATGATCTGGAGAAGGAAATTGCAAACCACTCTGGTGTCTTTGCCAAGAAAATCCCAGATGGGGTAATGAAGAGTCAGACATGGCTGAAATGACTGAACAACAATAGCAATAATAACTGGGCCCTTAATCTATCCTTCCTCTAAATCCCACTATCCCATTCTCCCATTTATCTCTTATTTCACTGTTAGGTGAAATCTACTTCTCTACCTAATTATGTATATGTATTTAGTCTTCCTTTTTTTTGATGATAACTGCTCCCTCTACCTCTTCCTTGTCTGTATAGAGGTCTACTAATGCACCCTCATTATGCGAAAATTTTTCACTAACCTTCCTTTTTCTTTCCCTACCCCCTCATGTATTCTCCTTCCCCTCTGTTTCCATTCTTTGCTTCAGACCATCAAGAAAGGCTAGAACCACTCCTAGGTCCTGTCTAATTAAACTTCCTCTATGAGTCCTGATGAGTATAGGGTTCAGAGGGGACAATATCATCTCTTATTATCTTTACATATAGTCTTTTATCATCTTCACTCCTGAGATTGAACTTCATGTTTCTCCACAGCTCTGTTCTTTTCATCAGGAATGCTTTTAAGTCTTCTTATCATTAAAGATACGTTTTTTTTCCTCCCTGTATCATTGTACTCAGTTTTGCTTGTAATTTGCTCAGTTTTGGTTGTAATCCCATGTCTTTTGCCTCCTGGAATATCATATTCCAAGTTCTCTGTTTCTTTACAGTTGTAGCTGCTAAATCATGTCTGTCACTCATGAATATTTTAATTCTTTTATTTTTTTTTCTTTCTGGCTGCTTGTAGTACTTTTTCTTTGACCTGGAAATTCTGGATTTTGACTGATGTTCCTGAGAGTTCTTATTCTGTTTTTTTTTCCCCAGGAGATGACCAGCAGATTCCCTCTATTTCCACTTTTTCCTGTGGTTCTATCTGGTTAGTTTTAGTTTTTTTGAAACAAGATGTCTAGTTTCTTTTCTTTCTTGCTTGCTTTTTTTTGTCTTTTTGTCATGGTATTCAGTCCAACGATTCTTAAAAAATTTTTCCCCTGATCTATTTTCCAGATCAGTTATTTTTGCTGACGTGTGTGTGTGTGTGTGTGTGTGTGTGTGTGTGTAATCATTCACTTATCTCAGCACCTTGAACTCCAGAAGAAATACAAACAGAAATTACAAGCAGAAAAAATACAGACAGAGAAAATAAAACAAATCAACAGATAGGACTTCTAGCTATCTAACCAAAGCTACACATACATAGTTACCAGGGAGAGAAGCACCAACATCTGGGTTTTCAAAGCTGGGGGGCTCCTTAATAGCTACCCAGAAATTTGCCTAGCCAAATAAAACACTCTTCCAATGACAGCCCCAAAGCAAAAACCTCACCTGAGAGTATGTGTGTATATCTTCAACTCCCATTAACATTACACCAATTTGTTAATTTCATTTCTAATTATTTCTTATTTAGCTATCATTTATTTTCCATTTTTTTTCATCAAGCACTCTCATTACATTTATAAAAATATTTTCTAACAATTGCTTAATCTCTTACTGAAATTTTAATTAGTTTGTGCCCAAGGTGTGTTTTTCTCTGAGACAAAGTTTGTAGATTTTTTGGAGTCATTCTCTTCTGCATTTGTGTCTTGTGTTTCTGCTATCATAATAGCTCATTATGGTGGGGTTCTTTCTTTGTTTTCCCACTCTTCCATGGACTTTATGTTAGAGCTGGGTTCTATGGCACTTTTGGAAAGTCTAGGCTGGTCTAGCTGCTGCTTTTTAGGGTAGTGGAATGGGAATTTGGAGATCTTCCCTGCCCCTGAATAGACCTAGGGGAAAGTTTGAAGACCTCCCTTGCTTTCAAAGTAAACTCTGCCCCCTAATAGGCTGAATATAATCACATGGAGCCTGTGATGAGGGAGGGGGGAAATTTGCTGAAGGGTGGAGCAGAGCCCACAGGAAGCTTCTCTGCTGTGAAGATAAATTCTGCCCCCTTATAGAATGAATGTGGTCACATGGAATCTATGGTGGGAGGAGTTTGCTGAAGAAAAGCAGAACCCACAGGAAGCTGGGAAGGAGAGCTAGCGGGATGGTGGGGGAGAGAAGATGTTCATTAAGGAGATAGAGAGGTTTGTGAGTAAATATAGATCTTGTATTCATTTGTGGGAAGGCTGAAGGATGCTGTGGCTCTCAGTGTTATGGTGGCTTCTGAATATCTTTGGTACTATGATGGAATTGTTTTGCTGGTTTTAGGATTTGATTTTCTGGTATCTAAATAAATGTTTTGGTTCTGTTCTCTACCTGGAGAATATGATGTATTTTGAGATGGAACTTCATGCGATACTTATAGTCATGGTCTTTATTATGATCATGGATCATGGGTGCTGTAAATATTGCATTGGTGCTACAGGTGGTGTGTTATTTCAGGATCTCAGGGACAGCCTGGGGACCTGTAATCTTTCAGTGTTCCCAAAGTAATCTGAAATAGGACAAAATCTGATTGTTGCTCCTCTGATTTTTATCTGAGCACTAATAGACTGCTAGTGGACTCCTTCCCTATCAGTCAGCTGAAAAGTTTTGTTGGCTCAGAGGGGCAGCTGCCCTTTGGTTTCAGATTCTTGCCCTGCTTATTCCCTGGTAGGCTGGGCTAGAGGTTGGTAGTGAGACCTTGCTTTGTACCTGAAGTCTGAGCCACACCTCTGTGGTTGTTGCTACTGCTTCTGGCTTCTGAACTTTTCTCCTTACATTGTCCAAGGCTTCCTTACCTGAATCTGCAACTCAGGACTGGGTAGTGGACAACAAAGCTTCCAGTTGGTATGTTTTCCATGGCTGTGCCCTAGTTTGGGTCTGAGAATACTTCAGCATAGATCTGAGACCTCTTCTTTCTCTAGTGTTCTGATTTTCCAACTGTGTGCCAGGGTGCTCCCAGCCAGATCAGTGTCCAAAGACTTCACTGTCTATGTTGATCTGAACTGGGCAAAGGACTTGGTATGACTTTTAGTAAATCCCCCCATCAGGATTTGACCTGGTGCATTTTCCAGATTTGTCTGGAGGGTGTGGAGGAGCTCAAGTACATTGCTTCCTATTACTGCCATCTTGGCTCCATTCTTCTGCACTATTTGTTTTTAAATAGTGTGTGAGCCAGAGGAAAAGATGCAACTATGGAGAACTTAAATAATCTTTACTTTCAAATGACCATCTGTGTACTAAATGTAAGTTGGTATTCTTAAGCATAAAGGGTAATTCAAAGGATCTAACCTCCATTTAGATGGGGCTATTTTAAGGATGCCAATTACTTCTCAAGGTTTCATTTATGTTTATAATAATGAAAAACCCTCGAGAAAGCTACAGAGAACTACATTTTCTTTCTTTAAGGAATTTTCTTCTTCACTAAGACCATCTAGGAAAGCAGACCACCAGCTACAAGGCAAAGAAAAACTATACCCATTTAATGAGTTACTATGAAATAAGAATTAAGAATATTTAATCTTTGGATGAGCTTTCACTTTGTATGTAGTTAAATTCTCTAGTCTCTAAGAAGTTTAAATTACTACGTGGAAAACTATATGGAGGGGCAGCTAGGTGGTGAAGTGAATAGAGCACCAGTCCTGGAGTCAGGAAGACCTGAGTTCAAACTGGGTCTCAGACACTTGACACACTTACTAGCTGTGTGACCTTGGGCAAGTCACTTAATCCCAATCACCTTGCCTTTTCCCCTCCCAAAAAACCTCAACAAACAACTACATCAAGATAATTTAAAGTCTCAAAACAACAACATAATTGCAGCCTGGCTAAAGCTTTGAATCCTACTGTAGGGCAACTAAATCACCAACTTGTGGAAAATGAACTTATTTCCTTTTTCCTACCCATTATGTGGCGGTTTTTTGTCGATTTCTGGAAGGATGGCATGCACAAAAGCCAAGAGGTTTTCCAGGATTTCCTCCCTGATCTCTTGGAAGTGGTTCTGGTAGATGAACATCTCCTGGGTTTCCTTCTCTACTTTAGTGCTTCAATTCCCATGACAACCAAGAACTGCAGTTTATTTACTCATTTGCAAGCCTCAGTTTCTCCTCTTTGCAGTCAGTATTGTTTAGTCTCAGCCTGGGCTTCTTCTTTGGCTTGCTTCAGTCTCTGGTGCTTTCCTTTGTGGACTTGGGAAACCTCCGGTGGTAGTTTCTTAATCTGTAGCAGCTGCTGGATACCCTGACTGGCTGAGCAATAATTGCTTTTCAAAAATAATATGGAGAGTGGCCACTTTGGGGAACTTGCAGCACCAGAAACCTGACAGTTACTTATTCAGACCACATTCTGGTATGCGTCATAAGCTTCACTTGGCCTGGAGTTCATGAATATTGATCTCCAGAAATATGGACCTTGCAAGGTTAGAAGGGCCTAAGGGGCCAAACTGCTGCATCAGCTGACTTTATATCTTCCAGGGCCATCACCCTTTCTGAGCCCCAAATCAAAGAAGCTAGGGACTTGGTAAATAGGGGCCACCAAATATTCAGGTTGGGGATGTGGGTTCTCTAACACCTGAAAAGTTCAATTAAGTCTCTCTGGGCTTCTTCCTTTGGATGGTGGGAAAATAAATGTCAGTAGTTTATTCCTTAAAAGTAAAGAGATTCCATTAGGTTTTTTCTATCCACTGTAATTCTCCAAATTTGACTGAGAGGCTTGGACCCTGGATTTTCTTAGGGCAGATTTCCCACCTTTTGTTCCTTATATGGGCTACCCAGGACCTCAGCCACTATGGCCTTATCATGTCTAATCAACGTTAAATTATCAACATAGTGGTATACATCAATGCCATCAGGAAAGGAGACTTCTTTCAGGTTTATACATATAGTAATGTGGCAGTATAAGAGAGAATTTGTAGAGCGCTGGCCCTGGAGTCAGAAGGACCTGAGTTTGGATCCAGCCTCAGTCACTTAACACACACAAACAAAAACCTAGCCGTGTAACCTTGGGCAAGTTACTTAACCCCAATTGCCCTCCAAAAAGCAAAAAAAAAAAAAAAAAAGAGAGAGAGAGAATTTGAATAGCTCTGGGGAAAGACAATGAAAGGATACTGAAATTTTTCTTAGGAAAGCAAACTGCTTCTGACTTGTCTCAGCCACAGGAATAAAGAAGGCTTTGGTGAGGTAGATGACCCCATAACACTCACTTGGGCCTAGGTTAACTTGGTCTATGGCACTGATAACGTCATTGATACAACAGATGTAACAATGGACGTGATGATTTTGTTCAGGTTCCCATAAGCTACCAAGTGCCATCTACCTTCCTCTTGGACAATATAGAATTAATTGTAAAAGGAACTGGTATGATGAAATACTACAATTTTCTTTTCTCCATCACTAGAGATGTGTTTTTTTTTTTTAATCTTTTACCAACTCTGGGACCTGAAATTTTTTGGTGTTAACTGCATAGGATGGTTGGGATAGCTGTCTGACTAGAGGTTCCTGAAAAAGAATGATACTGACTTTCAAAATACTTCCAGATACGGACTTCTAAGAGCCCATGATACCCCTCCTTGACATAGTCTGCCCTCTGTAGCCTCCCCTGGATGATCAAAATGGGGCATGTGCTATAGGCTTGGGGTAGGGGTGGGGGCTGAAGGATCCCTAGTGTTCTAGTACTGAATTTTCCTGACCTTCTGGCTCAAAATTCAGCAGTTGATCTGCCCACATCTGTATGGTTTAATGGCAGAAGAGACCCATAGTTAAAGACTGAAGCCATTCTATAAGGGCCCCACCTAGAAAGGGAGGTCTAATTGCCCCTGGGGCAGGCTGGGCATAGAGTTTGGCAACCCATGGTGGAGGAGGAGGAGTAGTGCATAAGTCCAATCTATAAAACCCATTTCCTCACCCACTCTCTTCATTCTCCTTGGGGAGTCAGCAGCAATGGGAATGCATCTTTTTGGGCCCAGGTGAAAATAATTTATCATCTCAGCCACTTAAAAAAGGGGCAGAGGGCAGTTCTTCTCTGAAGACTATAATACATTTAGCTGACATAGCAGCAGCAGCAGCAGCAGCAGCAGCAGCAGCAGCAGCAGCAGCAGCAGCAGCAGCAGCAGCTCATCCTCGGAGAGCTCCCTAAGTCCAAGCAAATCAGCTATGTAGAGCAACTTATCCTTGGTTCCATTAGACCAAGCCTCTAGGAGTCCTGGAGTTCCAGCAATTCCTCAGGTTTTTGTTTGAACTTATGCAATTGCCCCAGTTCTTTGGCGAAGAAACCCCATCCACCCCTACTCCCCCAAGTCATTCCCCCAGGAGCAGGAAAAAGATAATTGCAGCTTTTTTTTTTTTTAACCACAGGCAGGAAGTTCCTTCAACTCTCATCCTATCTTGTGGCTCCCATCTCAGCAGGATGCATAGGAACTATAATCTCAGAACCCAGAACCTCTGGATTGGAGACCCTAGGGTGGGATCCTGACTACTCAGTTCCAACTGCTTTCAAGAGAGATTCCCTTCACTTTCATGGCATGGTCCCTAAAAACCCAGAGCAATTCCTTTTTTCTTCCAGTTTATAGCATTTTATTTTTCCGATTACATGTAAATATAGTTTTCAACATTCATTTTTATAAGACTTTGAGTTGCAATTTTTTCTCCCTCTCTTCTCTCCCTCCTCCTCAAGATGGCATGCAATCTGATATAGGATATGCATATACAATCATATTAAACATAATTCCACATAGTCATATTGTGAAAGAAGAATCATAACAAAAGGAAAAAACATGAAAAATAAAATAGTATGCTTCAATTTGCATTCAGACTCTATAGTTCTTTCTTTGGATTTGGATAGCATTTTCTATTGTGAGTCTTTTGGAATTATCTTAGATCACTGCATTGCTAAGTCTATCAAACTGGTCATCACACAATGTTGCTGTTACTATGTACAACATTCTCCTAGTTCTGCTCACTTCACTCAGCATCAGTTCATATCTTTCCAGGATTTTTTTAATCCCAGAGCAACTTCTTTAGTTGCTGAATGCAGTAAGGCCAGTTCACCTGAAGTCTTATTATGTTGGCAGTTTGACTTTTGCAAGGTCAACAATAGAGAAGGAATAATGGACTTGATGCTTTCTTTATCCTCCCAGCTTCCTCCAGCACCCACTGAAGCTGCATGAACAAAAGTCTACTGCCTTTCCCATAGAGAGAACTCCTCATATATAATTGGAAGTCTTACCATCCAGTCACCCCACCCTCCATATTTGTAGTGCCCTTCCCTAAGTCATCGATGATGTGAGCCATGAGGCCATCTTAACTACCAACTATGCCAAATATTTGCTGTTGGTGGGTACAGTAACAGCATCCTGTAAGTTCATGTTGGAAATTGACATGAAATGACTGGAGTGGCTTTCAAAAACTCACTAGGTCAGAGGGCTCCAGATTCCAAGTTGGTGGATTTTTTAAAATGCCTTTAGGTGGCCAGAAAGCTAGAGGGACAACTTAGTTACTTTTTAAAAATTAATCCCTGTTTCTGAAGTGGGGAGTGGGGCAAGGAGAACCCTAATAGATATTGATCTTGTCCCAGATGTCTTCTTCTCTACTCTTGTATCCACTGTGATTTCAAGAAAGACTTTGAAACTCATTTGTACTAAAGTAGAAAAGATTGGGGTGGTTAGGTGGCACAGTAAATAGAGCACTGGCCCTGGAGTCAGGAGGACCTGAGTTCAAATGTGACCTCAGACATGTAACACTAGCTGTGTGACCTTGGGCAAGTCACTTAACCCCAATTGCCTCTCCAAAAAGACAAAAAAAAAAAATTGAGAATGGCTAGATAGGTCAAAGCAAGATTGTGCTGGGTCTTAAATGCCAAACCAAGGAATCTGTAAGTGTTTTATCCTAGAGGTAATGAGAACCCACTGAAGTTTTTAAGCATGGGAGTGACATGGTCATACCTGTGCATTATTGAAAATTATTTTGTCAGATGGTTGAAGCATGAACTGAAGGAGAAATTGCAGAGAAACAAATCAGTATTCTATTATTATATGTCTATAGATACCTATAGGTACCTTGAATTTCTTTCTTTTAGAGTTGCCTATTCATATCTTTGGATCATTTGGAAGACAGTTCATATGTTAAAATTTTTTAATCAATTCCTTTCATATTTTCAAATGAGAGAAATTTGCTCCAAATATTTTTTCTATTAACTGTTATCCTTCTAATCTTAGCTATATTGGATTTCTATGGGAAAACTTTTTAATTTGATGTAATAAAAATTGCACATAATACTAGGCATAAAGATAGGCTTAAATAATTGAAGAAGTATTAATTACTTATGAATAGGCTGAGCCAATATAATGATAATACTAACTAAATTAATTTACTTATTCAGTGCCATACACATCAAACTACTATCACATTATAGAACTAGAAAAAATAGTAACAAAATTCAACTTAAGGTTGAAAAGGCCAGGAATCTCAAGGAAAAAAAAATGAAAAAACATGGAGAGGAAAGAGACCTAGCTGTACCAGATCTCAAACTATACTACAAAGCAGTGATTCTCTCTCTCTCTCTCTCTCTCTCTCTCTCTCTCTCTCTCTCTCTCTCGCTTTTTTTTTTTTTGGAGGGGAGAAGGCAGGGCAATTGGGGTTAAGTGACTTGCCCAAGGTCACATGAATAGTAGGTGTTAAGTGTCTGAGGCCAGATTTGAACTCAGGTGTTCCTGACTCAGGGCCAGTGCTCTATCCACTGTGCTACTTAGACACCTCAGTAATTCTCTTTTTAAAATTTTAAAAAATTAATTAATTGATTAATTTTTAGTTTTCAACATTCATTTTTATAAGATTTTGTGCTCTAAATTTCCTGCTTTCCTCCTTCCCCAAGACAGCATGCAATCTGATATAGGTTCTACATGTACAATCATATTAAACACATTTCCACATCAGTCCAATTGTGAAAGAAGAATCAGAGCAAAAGGGAAAAACCACAAGACAGAAAAAAGAGAGAGAAAATAGTATGCTTCAATCTGCATTCAGACTCCATAGTTCTTTCTCTGGATGTGCATAGCATTTTCCATCATGAGTCTTTTGGAATTGTCTTAGATCACTGCATTGCTTAGAGGAACGAAGTCTAACAAAGTCAGTCATCACACAATGTTTCTGTTACTGTGTACAAGGTTCTTCTGCTACTGCTCACTTCACTCAGCATCAGTTCATGCAAGTCTTTCCAGGTTTTTATGAAATCTGCCTGCTATTATTTCTTATAGAACAATAGTATTCCATTACATTCATATAACACAACTTGTTCAGCCATTCCCCAACTGATGGACATCCCTTTACTTTCCAATTCTTTGCCACCACAAAAGGAGCTGCACAGCAGTAATTCTCAAAAGAAAAATGGGTACTGGTTGAAAAATAGAGAGATTGATCAGTAGAATAGATTACATACATAATATATGGAAGCAAACAAATCTAATATGCTAGTGTTTGATAAACCCAAAGATCCCAGCTACTGCCATAAGGAATCACTATCTGATTGAAAAAACAACGACAACAACAAAAAAACAACAACCCTGCTGGTAAAACTGGATAGTGGGATGGTAGAAATTAGGTTTAGACCAGTATCTCATATTATGCGCCAAGAAAAGTATCAAAGGCATAAGTAACCTAGATATAAAAGGTCATATCACAAACAAATTAATGGAACAAGGAAGAAATTACCCTTCAGAGCTGTGAATAAGGAAAATATTCATGAATTCTTTAAAAAAATCATTCTGAATTTAAAATGCAAGATAGAACAGAAAAAGAGGATTGAATCTCTATTATACATAGCTTGCTTTCCAAAAAGTATATAATTTGTAAGGATTGGGTTGAATGAGCAAATTTCTCAAATCACACACACACACACACACACACACACACACACACACACACACACTCCACCTAAAAATTAAGTGAAATGCTCTATCTTGGTACCTGATTTGGAACTAGTTTCGTATTTTATAGATAATCCTTATGGAACCAAATTTCCTCAGAAAATACCAATATTATTTCTGTGCTATGTCAATCCATTTTGTCCACTGGCTCATTGCTGACATCTAAATTGATTAAGGCCTTTTCACATTTAGTTCGACTGTCTTTGACTGGTTTGATGGGAAACAAAAGCTTCTTCCTCATGTTCAGTGAGGTACCAGGGCATGGCATTTAATCACTTACTTTTATGTAGAGATTGATTAACTCAATCTACCCTGCCCTTACAATAAAATTCAAAATTACTGTCAAATCTGTTCTACTTGACTATGTTTCCTGCTGAACTTCCTTCTACTCTCTTCTGTGCATTTAGAAAAATCCTTTAGTGTTTCTCTTTTTCTTTTTCTGACAATACTATTGCTAACTCCATTCTTTTTCCTCAACCTCCTTCCCTATTAAAAAAAAAAAAAGAAAACCACAATCCTTTTAACAAATAAGCATAATCAAGGAAAACAAATTCATACATTGGCCAGGTCCCCCAAAAAGTATATACCTTCTGTATATATAAATAGATAACCTTCTGTACCTTGAGTTATAAGCTAGGTAGAATGCTTTCTCATCAGGTTTTCTAGAATCATCATTGGTTATTGCACTGATCAGAGTTCTTAAGTCTTTCAAAGTTGTTTTTCTTTATAATGTTGTTGTTATTACATAAGTTATTCTCCTAGTTCTGTTTACTTCACACAGTAACAGTTCTAAAATCTTCCCAGGTTCTCTGAAACTGTTCCTTTCACCATTTCTATTTTGTAGTAATATTCCATTACATGTGTATACCTACCCAGACTCAAACATAATTTGTTTACCCATTATCCAATTTATAAGTATCCCTTAGTTTCAAGTTCTTTGCTACAACAAAAAGAACTGCTAACTACATTTATGGGGTATATGTGGGTTCTTTCACTGATTTTGCATATAGGCCTAGTAATGCTATTGCTGCATATCAATGTTTATGTACAATTATAGGGGCAAGGTAAGCCCCTCTTTGAGGAATAAGATTATACAAACCAAGGCCCCAGCTCAATATGACCTTCCTATTACCCTGAGCTGTTTGGGAACAGGGATCCTGAGAACCTGAGGGCTGCTCCTCTCCTAGGACCCTGGCCACGTCCTTGAGAAGAGATATGATAACTGCCCAACTCCTGGAACTAGCCACTCCAAGGAAACATCGCTCTTGTGGGGGCCTTGGAGGGATTGGCCTCCCTCCCTGGCCTCACACAAGATAGGATACTTGCTAAAAAAAAAAACCCTGACGGTATGCCTTCTTTGTTCTCAGCACTACTTAAACTGTAAGATTCAGACCCCAAATTGGAATCTCACCCATGGAGGAGACATCTTGCCTGGGACCCTCCTGTGCAGGACCCTGACAGCTATACCAGGATTCCCCAGCTTGTGTGGTCAGGTGTTGGTGCTTCCCACCCCCAGCAGTGACGCTTGTAAATATATATCCACTATTAATCATAGTTGCTCTTATTCTGCTATCGTTAAGCCTCTTACTGTTATCTTGGGTTTCTTTCTCAGTTGTCTATATATACATATAGTCTGAATAAATATTTTAAAGAAATTACCTTGGGTCTTTCTTGGAGTGCTGAACATTCCATTTATGCAAATCCTGAACCATCTTAATTGGACAATTTAGTATTTTTTAGGGTCATAGTTTCTATTTGCTCTCCAAAGTGACTGGACCAATTCCCACAGGCAAAGGAACAGTGCAGTCATGTACCTATTTTCCCTCAGCTCTTCCAACAACTGTCATTTTCCTTTTTTTGGTCATCTTTGCAAATCTGATGTTGAGTTGTTTTAATTTGTTTTTATCTAATTATTCAGATTTGGAGCATTTTTCATATGTCTGTTGATAGCTTCGATTTCATCCTTTGAGAAATAGACTTCTTAAGATTTCTTCTAACTGTTAAATTTTCATTGTGAGCATTTACAACCCAGAAACTGGCAATCCCTACCGATCTGGCATGGTTTATGGCTTTGTTGGTTGTTCGGACTTAAGAAAGTGATGGAGAAAATGTTAATGGTGCAAATTAAATTTAGACTTGCATCCCATGAACATTTTTTTCAGAGAGCCATTGTTAAACATTTACCAGCTTTGTCTGCCTTTATGTAAAATGCCCTTTATCAGGCCTCCTTTCTAAAATATACAGAGAATTGAGTCAAATCTATAAGAATACAAGTCATTCCCCAATTGATAAATAGCCAAAGGATATGAACAGGCAATTTTCAGAGGTAGAAATTAAAGATATCTAGAAGCATATGAAAAAATGCTCTAAATCACTATTGATTATAGAAATGCAAATCAAAACAACTTTGAGGTACCACATCTCACCAGTCAGATTGGCTTAAGATGACAAAACAGGAAAATGACAAATGCTAGAGAGGATGTGGAAAAAATGGAACACTAATGCATTGTTGGTGGAGTTGTGAACTGATTCAACCATTTTGGAGAGCAATCTGGAACTATGCTCAAAGGGCTATAAATAATTGCATACCCTTTGACCCAGTAATACCACTTCTAGGGTTATATCCCAAAGAGATCATAGAAATGGGAGGAGGACCCATATTTCCAAATATTCCAAAAGGAATATGTACAAAAATATTTATAACAGCTCTTTTTGTGGTGGCAAAGACTTGGAAATTAAGGGGATGCCCATCAATTGGGGTATGGCTAAACAAGTTGTAGCATATGAATGTAATGGAATACTATTGTGCTATAAGAAATGAGGAGCAGACTTACTTCATATTCACCTGGAGAGACATATAAATTGATGCCAAGTGAGAAGAGCAAAGCCAGGAGAAATTTGTACATAATTACAGACACAACGTATGTGTAACGACCAACTTTGATAGATTGAACTCTTCTTAACAATGCAAGGTTATAAGACAACTCCAAAAGACTCATGATGGAAGGAGATGTTTACATTTAGAGGAAGAACTAGAAAGAAAAGAGTTCGAATGCAGACTGAAGCAAACTACCTGCTCTCTTTCTTTTTCTTGTTTGGTTTTGTTTCCTCTTTCCCATTGTTCATTTCTTTGATTACAATCCTTTAAAACCTGACTAATGTCTAATGTGAAAGTATTTGCAGATCCTATACTTGATTGCATGCTGCCATGGAGGGGGGGGGGACGAGTGAGGGGGAGAAAATTTGAAACTCAAGGGATTGTGGAACTGAATCTTGTAAGCCAAAAGGAAACAAACAAATTAATAAAGACAAAAAGAAAAGCTCTATACCCAAGGCAAAATAAACAAACAAGCAAAATCCTAATACCCTTTATCAAGGACATGTTATTGCTCAGCACAACGAAGGTAGGCAGATCCAACACTTCCAGACTTCTTTCCTTCTTCTTCTTCTTCTTCTTCTTCTTCTTCTTCTTCTTCTTCTTCTTCTTCTTCTTCTTCTTCTTCTTCTTCTTCTCCTTCTCCTTCTCCTTCTCCTCCTCCTCCTCCTCCTCCTCCTCCTCCTCCTCCTCCTCCTCCTTCTCCTCCTTCCATATTTTATTTTTATTTTTTTCCAATTACATGCCGAGATGGTTCTCAACATTTATTTTTTATAAAATTTTGAGTTCCGAATTTTTTCCCTCCCTCCTCTCCTCCCTTCCCAAGACAACAAGTAATCCGATATAGGTTATACATGTACAAGCATGACAAAGATTTCCACATTAGTCATGTTGTGAAAGAATAAACAGAACAAAAGAGAAAAACCTCGAAAATCAAAAAACGAATAAAAATGTGACAATAGTATTCTTTGATCTGTATTCAGACTCCATAGTTCCAACCGTTCTGCAGGAGGACTTTCCTGGTTCCTTCAGCTCCTAATACCTTCCTCTTTCAGACTTTTTTCCATATGACTTGGAATCAAGAAAACTTGAGTTCTAATCTGGTCCCAGCCTATTACTACATGTGTGGTCGCACAAGTCACTTAGCTTCAGTTTTTGGTTTTATCAGTAAAATAGTGATAATCATAGCAGCTACCTTACACGGTCTCGAGAATTCAGTGAGATAACTTGTAAGTGCTTTGCAAGCCTAAGAATGTCATATAAACAGGAGCTGTTATTGTTGTTTTATTTCTTGTAGGTATTATTTGTTTCCTCCATTACAATGAAAAGCTGTTGAGGGCAAAGACTGTGTTGCTCCTTTCTTTGTATCTCTAGTACTTAGCGCAGTGCCTGCCGCATAGTAAGCACGCCATAAATGGGTGACTGGCTATTAAATGCTTCTAGACGGTTTGACTGACTGATCCTGCGGGTGCTCAGGTGTTTCCCTAAGGAGGGCGCTGCAGCTGCCACTCAGGTTGGGACTGCCAAGGTAGGGAGGGAGCAAAAGTGTACGAGGCTGGAGATGGCCCCGCCTCACACAGTCTGCCTTGGAAGAGGAAGAGGAAGAGGAGGAGGAGGAGGAGGAGGAGGAGGAGGAGGAGGAGGAGGGAGGAGCTGAGGGGGATATCTGGCCGGGCTTGGAGGCGGGGTCCCAGACCGAGCTGCCCCCTCCTCTCAGCCTCTCTACTTCCCCTCGCGGGCCCTGGCTCCACCCGAGGCAGTCGTAGCTGCCTCTGCCTGGTGAGTCTCGACTCCAGGCCGGCAGCTCGAGTATTGCACTCGGAGGTTAGAGGCGTAGGACGCGGGCGACTGGGGTCTGGCCTGGGAAAAAGGGGCGGGGGAGGATGCAGATGCCCAGAAGAGCTTGGGGAGAGGACGGGGCGCGTTGGGCTTAACGCGTTGGGCTGGGGAAAGAGGGATGCTGAGGCATGTTCTCAGCCTAGGTACCAGGAGGCAGACTGGAGGCCTGGGGACAGATATGCCACTGGCGGGCGGGGCCACGGATGGAGGCAGAGTTAGGAGCCCGTGGTCCTTGGGGGCGGAGGGGGAGTGTGGAGGCAGGGCTCGGGCGCAGAAAGCGAAAACCGAGGATTGGTGCCGGTTTTTTGATGGACATCCTTGGGGCGCCATTACAGACCCCCACCCCCACCTCGGTCACCTCTCAGCCGAGTTTCTTTCTGTTTCTGCGCTGCCAAAGGGTAAGGTGGGAGGCAAAGTAGTCTAAAGCCCTCTGGGCTTTAAGAGGGTTAACCCCAGGCCTCTAAGAAAGCTTATAATCTGCTTGTGGACTACTCTGGGTGCAATGAATTGAAGCAAAGCACTACAGCTGTGGGCTGACCCTTTTCAAAGTTTGAAGGAAGCCAAGAGTAAGGTATCCTTTTTAGCTTTTCCCATTGCTATTTAATTGACCCCACCCCCCACCTCCAAGACACACACATACAAGGGGTTGATTTAAGTCTAAGTCTAAGGAACCTACCTTTTGAGTTGAATTTTGAAAGATCGTAGAATTTCAACAGATGGGGTTATGAGCTGTGCATTAGCTTTTAGGGTATGCGAGCAGAGGCAGGTAGGCAAGGATTTGAGAAAGCAAGAGACTTTTGGGGAATGGGATGTAGTAGGTTGGCTTGGAGACTGGATTTACTAGATGAGGTTGGGTAGGTAGACAGACCAGCCTTAGAATGTGCAGTGTGTGTTACCGGATGTTCGCTCGGTGCTTGCATTTCTTGTTTCTAAACCTACTAGTAATTTTGGAGAACTCTTTAATTATCTCGGTATCTTCCTCCGCACGGTGCAGTATTTTGCACATTAATGAGACCGGGTGAATGGTGATTGAATTACTGAATGTTATGCAGGCCAAGCCCTCGGTCCTTTCCCCCGGTCTGTGATAGCCTTGAGGAAGAATCCAGACCACTGAGATCTTCTAGCCTGTGGAACTCTGGTCTACCCGGTCCTTATAAGCACTCCCCACTTTCAGTGCCCTATGATTCAGATCACATCTGACTAGGAATAGCTCAGGGGTGGGAAATTTGGGGCCTCGAAGTCACTTGTGGCCCTCTAGAACCTCAGGTGCAGCCCTTTGGCAGAATGCAATTCTGTGAAGTTAGAGGGCCATATGTAGTCTCCAGATGCAGGTTCCCCACCCCTGGTTTAGGTTCACTAGTTTCAGCTGTTGATTGATCAGTTTCCTTGTAACCTCCTCATGTAAATAGCCAGAATTTCATGTTCAATTTCTCCTTCATTTATTGTCCAAAAGTTTATTGTGTATGTACAAGGTTTTTTTTGCTGGGGGTGAGGAGAGATGTAGAGAAAAGGGCATGCCTTTAGCAAACTTTTAAGGGTAAACTGGGCATCATTTTAATTTATGTCTTTGAGGTGATGGACACAACTGTAATTGATATCTTTTATGAGTTCTTCCCCACCCCCTTCCATTGGTCAAAGAGGACCAATAACTAGCTCACTGATAGGAAGGGAGACAATATTAAGATGGGTATAACCAAAATGTTACAAGGATTAAGAAAAGGGAGAAATTTTCATTCATTCAGTAAGAATTTATTAAACTCCAACTGTATGCCAGGCACAAGGGACACAAAGAAAAAATGAAGCCTCTGTTTTCAAGGATCTTGTGTTCTTTTTAGGATGGATCAACATGTAGGTAGACCAGTAAATATAAAATATATGCAAAATTATTCACCATTACTTAATCATCATCACAAGTGTCAATAATAGTGTATTATTAAAAGATGTGGTGGCAATAATCTTGGAGTCCAGAGACATATTAAAATGTAAGCTCCTAAAATAGTTGTATGACCTTGACTGGTAACTTCCTTCACATCTCTGAATCTCATCTTTATACCATAGGATGGGAATAATAATTATATTTGGTACTACTTACCTTACAGAATTTTTGTGACTTAAGTGCTCTGTAAACCTTAAACTGATATTTATATAAACATAAATATGTGGAACGACACTGAATAAGTTCAATTACCACTCTCAAAGGAACATGCTGGAGTTGTTCAAATCCCTGTACATGCAGCTGATTGTTAAATTTTCAGTTTGAGCATTTTCCCTTGGGAAATCAGCAGACTTGATTTATTTATTTTTCTTGATTATCTAGATTTAAGAAAGTAAGGGAGAAAGTGTAAGTAACAAAGAAAAACAGCTGGGCAGCTAGGTGGAGCAGTGGATACTGCAACAACCCTAGAGTCTGGAGGATTTGAGTTCAATCCAGCCTCTTACACTTACTAGCTGTGTGATTGGGGCAAGGCACTTAACCCCTTTGCCTCAAAAAAAAAAAAAAGAAAAGAAAGTGTAAGAACACAGATTAAATTTAAAAGGGTACTCTGGATATTTCTCACTGGAGAACTAGTAATTAAACATTTACCAGCACATTCCAAGCTCTGGACCTCAGTTTCCTCTCCTGCCAAGTGAAGGAGTTTTACGAGATGATCCTCTAGGCTCCTTCCAGTTCTGACATGCAATCACTCCACAAGAAATATAGAATGTAGGAATAATCAGTACCCAAAGTCTACCAGAAACCTAGAAGCCTTCCTGACTAAGAATGACTTTAAGATTGTAAACTGAGGCATAAAGTACATTGGAAATGGTGCTGGGGGAGTTTTTGCTTGAGGCAGGAGAATGGATGGGTAATTTTTGAGCATTTGAGGGATAGATCTGGTCTAGGAGTACAGTTCAGACAGGTGACATAAATGTATGCTTGACCTGGCTAACTACACAGAAAAGACAAAATGGAAGAAGAAGCATCTGTTACTCAGATTCACATATATTTGAATGGAAAACCCGTAGAGCTTGTTCATCTGTACATATTTCTTGAACAAACAGCACAAATGAGTTGCGTCCAGAGGAGGAGAAATAATGAAAAAGCATTTATTAAGCACCGACTGGGGATACAAAAAAACAAGCAAGCAAGACAGTCCCTGCCTTCAGGGAGCTTACAGTCTTAAGAGATGCCAGAATTGGAGGAAAGGTGGACCAAGAGTTTGGAAATAGCCTAGGTCACAGGGGTGGGGAACTTGTGGCCCTGAGGCTACAACATGTGACCTTCTGTGTCCTTGAGTATGGCCTTTTGACGGAGTCCAGGCTTTACTGAACAAATTTTATTAAGGGGATTTGTTCTGTGAAGTTTGAATTCTGGCAAAGGGCTGCACTTGAGGACCTAGAGGGCCACATGTGGCCTGGAGGCTGCAGGTTCCCCACCCCTGGCCTAGGACATGCTTGCTCATATGGCAGGTGTGAGGGATATCAGGCACTGCAGAGTGATGTACTTGTATCCTGGCAACTTGCGGAAGTCTTCTAGTATACTGAGTGGACCCTTTATGAAGAATTTAGATAAGGACATAGACTAGAGTCTCACCCAATGGTCTCAGTGCCTTGGGATCTGTATTATTGGATGGAGCAGCTGTAATCAAAGAGATTACAGATCCATTTGAGAATGAGTGATTTTATCCTAGGCCCTGGGGATCCAAGGAACATAATGCCTGAAGCACTTCTTAACCTGTGGGTCAGGACCATTGAGATCCACAGTTCAAGAAGTCCTGAAGGGGTCACTAGTGGAAAAGTTTAAGAATCCCCAAGGGGAACACCACACATGAAAGGGAGTGGAGGACAGAGAGCTTGATGTTCATGGAGTCCAAAGCAAACAATTCATTAGATTGTAAAGTGGACAATTCATCCGAAAATTCTGAAGATTTAAATCCCTCTATATAGAAAGGCTTTGGGAAGACATAAGGGCTCCACCTTGAGCCCTCTCATCCTAGGGGAGAGGCCACTGAGAAGTTCAAAGGTATTTTGTGTAAAAAACAAACTGAGTTGACCTGATCATGATAATTCCGGTGATCAGTTTATCCTGGGTGGGGCATAATGTTCCTTAGCCTTCTCACCTGTTGTGTTTGTTGAGGGTTAGGCTTTAGGTGCTCAAGACCCTAAAATGTCAATATGCTGGGTCCTGCCAAATGAATTCAACTTGGGTCTTCTCTTAGCCAATGGGTAAAGCAAAGTTTGTTAAAATTTCACCTTAATGGGTAGACTCTTAAGTATCTGTGACACTTGTATGGGACAAGCAGGCCAGAATAATCTGACCAGAATGAGTCTGTGCTATATAATTCTGGGCCCAGTCATGGAGGCAAGATGGATCTTATATACAGAAAGATTGTGGCAGGGTTCTAGGGGTGGTCTAGAGGAGGAGTTTGGGTAGGATCTTCAGGGGGAGTCTAGGGGTAATCTGATGGAATTGAGGTCAAACTCCAGTAATGAGATTAAGTGTGGGAAAAAAGCTGAAGGCTACCAGTGATGAGGGAAGGGTAATAGGTTCTACCAGGGACCCTGATCACTATCAGTGACCAGAAACCCTGCAATTCAGTCTGGAAAGAATTCACCTGGCTCAAGCAAACTTGGAAGCTGAGATTGTAAAAGTTTATTGTTACACTGTACAGCACAGCGAGCAAGGATTCTTATGGAACCTGCAACCTTACAGAAGTCACAGGTATAGTTTTAAGGAGTCAAGACAGTAAATCATGTGTCAATTATGCTAACTAGGTGAGTAAGGGTGGGGTTAGGGAGGAGTTAAGGAGTGGTCAGTGCTTATAGGAACATGCACTTTTAATATCAACTGCCCATGTATATGGCCCATAATTCACTGGGAAATAGCCCAAGGGCGGCTACCTGGAGGTGTGGTTTTAGGACTGAACGTCACTAAAGTCAACCCTTGGTCATGGCCAACTGAGGTATGCCCAGTCTGCCACCCATCAATGTCATGTTTGACAAGATGGATGTTGGGAACCAAGGCCAAGGGAGACATAGTATGGCTAAGGAGTTAACCTATGGATAGGGCACTGAAGGATTCATGGTGCAGCTGGCCACTCTACTAAGGGAGATAACCATTTGCCTAAGCTAAAAATGTTTATAGATAGTTTAGTGAAGGATTCATAGGTAGCCTGTTATTGTTCCAAGCAGAGACAAACAGTTCATGAGTTGTTGCTGGGCAGAGGGCTGGCAGAGGGAAGGGGCAGAGTCAATGCTCTGAGACTGGGGAGGGGAAAGTATGATTTTAGAGACTGGTGTTACAAATTGATTTTATAGACATAGATCCCAAAGCACCCCATTTACAAACTGATGTTACAAACTGATATTACAGACTGATGTTACAAACATAGATTGATGTTACAAATATATCCCAAGCACCCCATCACCAGGAGACAATACAGACAGTGGAGGGCTAGGCTAGTTTAAGGGTAACAGGTTTGGGTATGATGCAAGTTTGAATGTGATTAAATACATGTAGAGGTCAAAACAGTATAGCTGGAGAGAATCAGGGAGATGGGATATCACATTGTTGTTGTGTTGGTCTGGGAAGGAGGGGGAGGGAGACAAAGGCTGGGTCTTGAAGAAAAGGATTTTAGTAGGCAGAGATATAGAAAATTGGCTGTTGCAGTTGTTCCAGGTATGAGAGTTGCCAAAAGGAGAAAGGACAGGACTAAATTGGAACCCCTTAGCAGTCCAGTTTGGCAGGAGCATAGACTGTATAAAATGTGAATAGGACTGGAAAGGTCCTTAGAAATTAGGAAAAAGGAACACCCACCCTCCACTTTTTTGGGGTTCATATTCCACTTCAGTCCCTTTAGTTCAGTTAACATTTATTAAGTGCCTAGAGTGCATAGAGCACTGGGCCTGAAATCACAAAGACCAGAGTTCAAACGTCACCTCAGACCCCTGCCTGCATAAAACCCGAGAAGGAAATGGCAAACCACTCTAGCATCTTTGCCAAGAAAACCCTATGGACAGTTCATCCACAGGGAATGAACTTCTGTGTGCCAGGCACTGAGCTAATCACTGGGGAAACTGAGAAATAAGAAAAAGAAAGACAGTCATGTCTGATTCTGTGTGAGTGGGGTTTTCTTGGCAGAGACACTGGAGTGGCTTGCTATTTCCTCCCCCAGATCATTTTACAGATGAGTTCTAAGCCCTGTGCCACTGCTAGACCCACCAAGCCACCTAGCTGCCCCAGGGAACACCGCACATAAAAGAAAGCTATAAAAGGGAGTGAAGGACAAAGAGCTTGATGTTCATGGAGTCCAAACCAAACAGAATTCTTGTGTGAAGTGGACAATTCATTGGAAATCTGAAGCTTTAAAGTCCTCTATATAGAAAGGCTTTGGGAAGAGATAAGGGCTCCACCCTCCAGCCCTCTCATCTGAGGGGAGAGGCCACTGAGAAATTGCAAAAGTATTTTGTGTAAAAAAACTGAGTCACTCAGCCTGATGATGATATTTCAGGTGACCAATTTATCCTGGGTGGGGCATAATGTTCCTTGGGGTTCAAATTTAGCAGAGCTGCTGATAGGGAAAGTTGAGAGTTGCCCGCTGATCCTTACTAGCTGTGTGATAGACAAGAAACAACTCTGGGCCTCACTTTCCTCACTGGCAAAAATCAAGGAGTTTAACTCAGTGGACCAGAAGGACTCTTCCAGCTTTAAATTATAATCCTATGATATTTCTGGCACTGTACAGTCTTACTTTCAGAACTCAAAATGTGAGCTTATTATTGGTATAATAGATTCTGAGTTTTATTACATTTGTGGGTTAGTCTTTGTACCTACCCACCATTTTATAGTGTGGGGGGTACAGGGACCCCAAAAACCCCCACCCCCCAAAAAGTAAAAGTCAGGTATCTAGAGGAAAGAACAGGAAAGTTTTATTCAGTTCTCTGAGATGAGGGCATCCCTTCTACCTGTACTAACCAGCAGAATGAGGTGTGTTACAGAAAATGGAACAAGAATTTATACCCTAACACAGTCAAGCCCCTTCCCACCACTGTCCCTTCTCCCAGTGGCTGGGAGGCAGGCTTATTAAAAAAAAGAAAATAGGGGATAGCCAATCCAGATGTACCTATTCTTATTTGGCAAATGCCAAAGTGAAGAAGGGAGAAGGGCTCTAAGAGATTCCTGAAGGGCTTAAGGCTGAATGGCAGCAAGGGAAGGGGGGAAGCGTCCTAGGTTGTGTAATTTCCTAGGAAACTCAGGACTCAGGTCTATACAGTCTTAAAATAGTCTATCTCTGGTTTCGAGATAGTTTCTCTCCTTTCTACTCATTCTGAGGAGTCTTCAAGAGGGTATATATATATATATATATATATATATATATATATATATATATATATATATATTTTTGTATGTATATGTATATATGAGGGAGTATATCCCAACGTAGTGACATTGTTTTTATGTGAAAATTGGGTTCCAAACAACACATCAATTTTTGGCCCTCTCACCTCTTGTGTTTGTTGAGGGTTAGGCTTTAGTGGTGCTCAAGACTCCAAAATGTCAATATGCTGGGTCCTGCCAAATGAATTCAACTTGGGTCTTCTCTCAGCCAATGGGTAAAGCAAAGTTTATTAAAATTTCACCTTAATGGGTGATTCTTAAGGAGGTGAGGTATCTGTGACACTTGTATTGGACAAACAGGCCAGAATAATCTGACCCAGAATGAGTCTGTGCTAGATAATTCTGGACGCCTTCATGGAGGCAAGATGGATCTTATATACAGAAAGATTGTGGGGGAGGGTCTTCAGGAGGAGTCTAAGGGTAATCTGATGGAACTGAGGTCAGATTCCAGTAATGAGATTAAGAGTGGGCAATAGCTGAAGACTACCTGGAGAGGACAGACAATGGAGGCTAGGCTAGTTTAATAGTAACAGGTTTGGGTATAGATATTTTGCTTTTTTTTTTTAGGGCAATTGGGATTAAGTAATTTGCCCAAGGTCACACGGCTAGGTTTTTGTTTGTGTGGGTTAAGTGTCTGAGGCTGGATCTGAACTCAGGTCCTTCTGACTCCAGGGCCAGCGCTCTACTCACTGCGCCACCTAGCCGCCCCTGGGTATAGATATTTTGATAGGATCGGGGGTGGGAAGCAACTGGACAATTGAAGGCTAGGCTAGGTTAAGAGTAACAAAGATTTGGGCATAGCGAATAAATGCCTCATCTAGTGGGAAGATTCAATCAGAGTTCAAGGGATTTCCCTGAGCCTGTACCCCATCAGTGTTTGTCCTTTATTTTTTGAAGAGGACCATGGCATCAGGGAAATGATGACTTGACTTGCAGTTGACTGATTTGAATGAGGGAGTGCAAAGTCAGCAGCCTCACAGAGCTCTAACTCAGACTATTGCTGTCTGATTGGTCTCTCTGTGGCAAGTCTCTTGACCAGAAAAGAGACCTTAGAGCTGTCTCTCTCTCTCTCTCTCTCTCTCTCTCTCTCTCTCTCTCTCTCTCTCTCTCTCTCTCTCTCTCTCTCTTTTAGGAAGAATAAAAATGTCTTTTCCTTCAGGGTTGTTGTATTGTTGCTTTTTACTGACAGCAACTACAAATCCTTTAGTGAGCATTTTATGGCAATTTCAATGTAGGATGAAAGCTCAAGAGAGCAAGTATGGGGTTATCTGGAAGACTGGATTCTACAGTTGCCTCTTGTCTTCTTAGAGGTTAGTCTAATTCCCTCATTTATGAATGAGGAAACTCAGGCCTAGAGATAGTAAATAACTTGCCCAATGTCATACAAATAAGTGGCAGAACCAGAACTTCTTCACTTTCAGTCTTCATTACACAAAAAAGCAAAAGCGCTGCTGTCTGTGCTCTTTGCTGTGTATCTTTTCTCATATTTAGCCCTTTTTCCTACATGCAGTGAGCTGTAGAGAGGTTGTAGTTCTTTCACTGACTTCATTCCATCCATGTGGTCCTTTATTTTGCCCCTGGAAAAACACAGTTCACTTTTCAGATTTGTTCTCTGGATCTTGATCTCTTTGTTATATTGACATTTTCCACATGTGCTTCCCATCCATAAAATCACTGAATTTCAAAATCTTATACCCCCATACCCATACCCCCAAAAGAATCGTCACTACAAGATAACCCAACCAATGCCGTCATTGTCCTGTTGCCTGAAGATCCCTAGTGAGAAGGAACCTGCTCCCTTTTTTACTCCACACTCAGTTACAGAAGCTTTTCTTGTTATTAAGCATAAACTTCCTCCTTTGTGGTTTCTGTCGCTTCTCATTCTTCAGCTTTGGGATGTGTGATGTGTCAGTGTCACATGGGACAGTAACTGATGATAATGGGGAATTCATTAACTAATGATAATGAACTTGATTGTCCTCTGAGTGACAGGGAACATGCTTTTCTATGATTTACTTGGGCTTGTGAGAAGAGCCTCTTCTTTATCCCATCCCAAATTCTCTTCCTAAGCCAAATATGTAGTCATGTCTGGGGGAAAATCAGACTCATGAGTTGGCTGCCTACATAGTGACTGTATTTTATTCTGCTTACATTTAAGAATATCAAAGAAGTTGTAAGGGACTATTGTCCCACTAAATGAGGTGATTCCATGGAGGATGAGCATAGCCCCATTAGATCACATAAAAAATAGGTGTAAGGTAACACCTTGGGGCATCTAGGTGGCACAGTAGATGGAGTGGCAGGTCTAGAGTTAGGAAGACTCATCTTCCTGAGCTCAGATTTGGTCTTAGATATTTACTAGTTCTGTGACCCTGGGCAAGTCACTTAACTTTGTTTGTCTCAGTTCCTCATCTGTAAAATGAGCTGAAGAAGGAAATGGCTAACTACTCCAGAATTTTTGCCAAGAAAACCCTAGATGGGATCATGAAGAGTCAGACATGACTGAAACAGCTGAACCAAGTTTTTCATAATCTCTTCCCCTCTTTCCCTTCTCACTCCTATTATGCCATCACCTAACTATTCTGCCCTCCCCCCCCACCAAAAAAAAATTCTCTCCATGGATCAAGATCAGGTCGGTCTCTAAAACTAGTGGTTGTTGAATTGACCTTATTCATTCCACCAGATGTACTGTGCATTAAAGTTGTTTTTTTTTTTAAGATTATATATAAGGGAATAATTTTAAATTGGAAATAATAGCTAACATCTATATAATGCCTTAAGGTTTTCAAGATTATTTTATTTGATTTTTCTCAACACCCTATGGCAACAGGCACTGCTATTAAGGTCATTTTGCTGTTGAAGAAATGGAGACTCAGAAAGCATGAGTTATTGAGGGAACATAGCTAATAGTGTGAGGCAGGATTTGAAGTCATGCCTTCCCAACTCCCAGTCCAGAACTAACCTAGCACATACACACTATTTCACATACCCTTATATTTCATTTTGGGATTCCTGTTTCAAATAAAGTATCTTTTGTGATTGTTTTCCAGAAATTATTGGAACAGAACCATGGAAAAAGAATTGCCATTGCTGCACCTGTTGCCGTACAACTTGTGACTGGATTGTAAAGTTTCTTCTATCTAGGTTAACCATTTTTCCCCCTGCCTCATGAGAGGTGGGGAGGGACATCTTATCAGTCTAATAATAAGACATGGGTATAAACTTAACTCTTCAGCTTTCCTATAAATTCAGACTGTTGCTGATCTTTGCATTATGCATGATGGTGATTGGATGGGCCACCTCAAGCTACCTGATTGCTGCCATCCAAGAGATTCCTAAAACAAAGATTTTCAACAGGACCATAATTTGGAGCAAGGAGTTAACTTCATCTGATAAGACTAATGTAACAAAATCAAAATTGAAAAAATGTCCTGTTTTGTCTCCATACCTAAGTAAGTGTTTTGTGCTTGACTTTAATTTTCTTTGGATATGATTTCTTTAGTGTAGGAGAATGAGGAAATTTCCTCCACCAAACCACATTTGCAATTTTGAGCCTTGGTCTTAGAGGTTTTCCTGGGAACACTGAGCTGGGATCTGTAAATTAAGAGCCAGATCTTAGGTTAACCATTTTTTACCCTGCCTCAGGAGAGGTGGTGAGGGACATCTTATCAGTCTAATAATAAGAAATGGGTATAAACTTAACTCTTCAGCTTTCCTATAAATTCAGACTGTTGCTCCCCTTTACATTATGCATGATGGTGATTGGATGGGCCACCTCAAGCTACCTGATTGCTGCCTTAGCAAGGACCCAGTAGAAGTTAGATGGAATTGAATTGGTAGGTCTCTTCCAGGGGTGGAGAACCTTCAGCCTTAAGGCCACATGTGGCCTTCTAGGTCCTTAGGTGTAGTCTTTTGACTAAATCCAAATTTTATAGAACAAATCCTAAGACCTTAAGATCCCTGGTCTATTCATCACCAATGATATTTCTTGGCATTGTTTGACTCCTTGAGAAACTGGCAGAAAAAGTTGAGAATTAACTCACTGGTCAAAAATGCAAATATTCTTTTGCATCTAGTGTTAATTTTTTAAAAGTGTATTTCTTTCTTATTTGATAATAGCAATAATGTTTTCTATACCTAACTTTTCAGGGTATTGAGGACTAAATGAGATAATGCATTTCAAAAGCTCTTTGAAAAATCTAAATACTATACAATTTAAAATAGCTTTTTGAAGAACATTGTATCATAATATGCCTGAAGTGTTGTACTGTATGTAGATAGAGCACTGGGCTTGGAATCAGGAAGACCCAGCTCAAGTGCCTCACGTACTTAATAGCTGTGGTACAGATACTGAACAAGTCCATTAAATTCTCCCAGCCTCAAATTCCTTATCTGAAAAATGGGAAAAATAATATGATCTACCTCAGAATTAGGGTTGTTGTAAGGACCAAATAAGAAAACATAGGTAAAATGCTTTGAAATTTGCACTTAGAGCTCTATATAAATGCTAGCTATTATTATTTCAAAGATTGCTTAAAAACTGATTTGCCCTGGAGCAAATTGGATAGTGGGCTGGACTTCTCTTCCAACTCTAAATATATGCTTTGCTTCATGAATGTGATATAAAATTGTTTGCATTTTCTTTATGGTATCTAAGTTCTTATGAATACAGTAAAATTATGATGCGTTTTAGCAGGTTCTTATATTCCTGGGGCCTAAAAAATTCAGTAGTGTGCCAGGAAAAAAAAACCTGCTTTTTTCTTTTACTTTTTGATTAATCATATTTAGAATTTGAGTCATAGGATCATGGATTTAGGTCTGGAAGTAACCTTGGAGATGTTTGCCATGTGCCAAGAGATATGTTAAGTACTCAGATATAAATGCATGCATTTTTTTAAAATGCAAGTATTTTTTAAGAAACTTGTATTCTAATAGAGAAAACAACTCATATAGTGTGGCCGTACTAGCCAGGGGAGAGTGATAATGGGGAATTCATTAACTAATGATAATGAATTTGATTGTCCTCTGAGTGACAGGGAACATGCTTTTCTATTATTTACTTGGACTTCTTTATTTCATCCCAAATTCTCTTCCTGAGCCAATAATTTATACTACTTCCTATAGTCATCTCTGGTGAAGCTCTAGCCACAATAAACCACCTTGGACATATCAGGACAGAATATTCTTCAATAATCCTACTGCTTTAAATTGTATGGTTTTAGATAAGGAAGTCAGAGGGAATGATGGTTGAAGTCGTAAGAGTGTAATCGGTATGTCCTTTCCAGGAATGGTAATGGGACTTTGATTGCTCTTCTTGGAACCAGAGTTTGGGTGGAAGGTAACATTGGAAGAGGAGTGGGAGAAGGTAATGCAGTACAAGTTGGCACAGAGATGGAGCAGTGTGATTGGGGGGTTCGGGACATAAAGCAAATGCTTACCACTAGTGCCACAGGCATGGCAGCCTTAGTTCTGGGCCCAGAAGGAGGCTGGAGAATACATAGTATGCTGTGGAGATGAGTGTGGCAGAACTGTGATTTGAAGCTCTGATACCAGATTCAACCCTCCTTTTTCATGGGAATTTGTGTTTACAGGGAAGCCATTTGATTGTATTTGTGACACATTAAAAAATGTATTCATTTTCAATACAGGACACATTTAATATATCCCTACTATGTGCAGGTCATTGTACATATAGAGACAAAAAAAAAAGTTTCTACCCACAAAGAGTTAAACCATTCTACTAGATGAAGGAGGTAAACAACATAGATGAAATTAATTAAGTACAAAATGTATATGAAGTACATGCAAGAGTAAGTTCTGATAGTAAAGTTGGGGCAAACCCCAACAATTAGGGAAAATTAGTAATCACTATGTCTTGTGGAAGTTGGCACTGAAGATGAACATCAAACAAAGGATTGCTAAGGGCAGAGGAGATGGCCTATGGAAAGGTATGGGGGTGGGGGGAGTGTTTAGGGACAGTAAGTTGGCCAGTTTGGCTGGAACTTGAGGCAAGAGGAGGATAGGTTAATATGAAATTAATCATTTAGCTCTGGTCTTCTTAGAAATGTTTGAAAGTCCTGTATTTCATTGAATGACTATTTTTTCCTTTGAAGGATTATGCTATTTTGCTGAGTAGGTGGTTTTTAGTTATAATCCTAGCTTCTTTGTCCTTCAGAATACCATATTCCAAACCCTCCTATCTTTTAAGGTAGAAACTGCTAAATCCTATGTAATCCTGACTGTGGCTCTGCAATATTTGAATTGTTTCTTTTTGGCTGCTTGTAGTATTTTCTCCTTGACTTAAGAGTTCTAGAATTTGGCTATAATATTCCTGGAAGTTTTAATTTTGTTATCTCTTTCAGGAGGAGGTGATCATTGGATTTTTTCAATTAATATTTTACCCTCTGGTTCTAGGATATTAGGGAAGTTTTCCTTGATAATTTCTTGAAAGATGCTATCCAGGCTCTTTTTTCTTTTATCATGGCTTTCAAGTAGTTCAATAATTCTTAATTTATATTTCCTGGATCTATTTTCTAGGTCAGTTATTTTTCCAATGAGATATTAATATGAAATTAATCTGAAAAGATAGGTTGGAGACAGGACATGAAAGGCTTTAAATGCCCAAAAGAGAAGTTTGTATTTTAACTAACAGGCAAAGGGGAGCCACTGAAGTTTCTTGAGTAGGGGATATGACATGGTTTGTGATCTGGTTTGTATGGCCCTGTGATTTGGGGTAAAATGTAACTGGTAAAATGAGAGTAGGACCTTGAAAATTATGTGGGCATGTGAAGACACCACAGGTCTGTAGAAAGTCTTTTAGAAATTATTTTAGAATAAATAAAAGAACAACAGATTTTCAAGGGTAGTCTTTTAATTAAAAAAAACAACTTGTGACACTGACTTTAATATGGCTCTCTTTACAACTTACTGTTGTAAGATAGAATTCATTAATTTCCAGAAATAGCCCCATTTATTTTACTGGTAATAAGATAATGAGAGTCATTTTGTATAATCTCCTTCTAGGTTGTTTCTGAATTTTGTTTCTCAAAGGGGGCTCTGCTAGTGAACCAGATGTTCTTTGAAGTCCATTGATGTATTTGTTATGACCTTTAGCTTTCTGTTTCATCCATATCTGAAAATTGTATCTTGTATTCAGAAAACTAGGTAATTGCATTGAGCAGAAAGTTAGCAAGTAGCAATCCAAAAGCTAGTGAGAAGATACTGAGCGTTGAGTGAATGGTGTGGTCTCTCCACCAAAGGATCATTAAGACCCTGGGGGTAGTGAACTAATTTTCTTGTAATATTTTGATAAATATATTTCAATATAATTGGTTTTCCTTATAATCCTATGTATTTTATGTTTTAAAAAACATAATTCTGAGAAGAGATCTATAGGCTTAAGGAAGGAAGGAAGGTAGGAAGGATGGATTAAGTGCTTACCTTGTACTAGGAACAGTGCTAAGCTGTTTATAAATATGATCTCATTTGGGGTCCATGACACAAAATGGGTTAAGAATCCCTGCTCTGTACCTGGCTAATTTCCCCCATAGTAGAACTGTTGTTGTGTTCCCAGGTAGGTACAAATAAAAAGGGTGAAAGATTTTCAGATCATTATTCCAAACCCCTTCCCCAGTCAGCCCACTTGCTGGACCCAGCATTCCATCAGCTCCTACTGAGGCTGGCCCCCCTCCTGCCTGGAAGGTACACCTTCTTCAACTTTGCCTTAGAATCTCTCATTCCTTTTAAAGCTCAGCTCAAAAAAACAGGTGAGGCCTTTCCTAATCAAACCCCAGCTATTGGTTCACTTTGCTACCCGGATTAATTTGTACTTGCTTTACGTATTTTTTGTACATATTGTCTCCCTGTCCCCAGTGCAAACTTGAGGTCGGATCTCTTTTATTTTTGTCTTTGTAACCCTAATAATATCTAGAACAGGGAAATGAGTAGGACTTGGAAGGCTCTGAATAATTACCCTCTTATGTGTATTCCCATTTCTCTACTAACAAGGGCACCACCCTACACTTCAGTCCCATAACACCCCCTTTTGAAGATTTCAATTGCTTCCTAACTGGGCTGCCTACTCTAGTATGTCTCTTACACAACTTTGAGTGATTTTTTTGTTTTGTTTTTTAGAGGACAGTTGGGGTTAAAGTCACATGGCTAGTTTTTTTGTGTTACGTGTCTGAGGCTGGATTTGAACTCAGGTCCTCCTGAGGGGGCAGGTGCCCTATTCACTGTGACACCTAGCTGCCCCGCAGAGTGATTTTTGTTGGTTTTGTTAGTCCTTCTGGAAGGTGATCAATGGCATTAGGAAGGTGATGTCTGGACTTGAAGGTGAATTTGATTTAAGTGAGGCAGGGCTGTGTAGAGTCACCAGCCTCACTCTCTCCTCCAGAGCCATCTGAGTCCAGTGACTGAATGAAACAGGACTACAGGAGATAGCCCCAGATGCAGTGGGAGACCTTGGCCTTTTTAAGCTAAGGTCTTTCCAGGTCTCAGTTTCTCTGAGGTAACACCCATTCAGTGATTAAATGGCTTTTTTACCTACTTTTTTAAAAAAAGCAATCTGAGAGGGGAGGACCCTCAAACTGAAATTGCTGTTTATACTCTTTCTGAGCCATTAAAACCCAAACAGTGACCAACTGAGACATGGGTTGGGACCTGTTGTTGGCTAATCCCTGAGAGCCAGAGTGATTTGGGTTTGAGGCATGGTCTAGTACCTCCATTTGAATCCCAATGGGCTTTATCAAAGTCTGGGTTTCAAGTGCTATATTTCAATATTTTTCTATTGCTTGCCACCAGACCACACATACTCAATAAACTCAGATATTTTCCCTTATCACTTTAGAATCAAATATAAACTCCTATTTGTTCATTAACACCTTTCACAATCCAGTTCAAGGCTACCTTTCTGGCCTTATCACCTATAACTCCCACAAACCCACCAGACTGCCAGGCCTCATTCATCCATACATTATTCATGACATTCATTATACATGGCACTCCATTTCTGCCTCCATGTCTTTGTATGGTGTCCTATGTCTGGAATAAACTCTTTTCTCTTAGAGAACCTAGTTTCCTTTAAGGCTCAGTCTAAATGTTACCTTTAGCATGAAGTATTAAGAAAACTGGGTAATTTCATTGAGGAGAAAGTTAGCAAATAGCAATCTAATAGCTATTGAGGAGAAATTTTTCTTCTAAAATTATAATGTATTTTAATATAATCGATTTCCCTTTTAATCCTATGTATTTGTTTTGAAAAACATAATTCTGAAAGGGGGTCTGTAGGCTTCTGGAAAGAAAGGAGGGAGGGAAGGAGGAAGTATTAAGTGTTTACTAAGATCAGGCAGTGTGCTGACCTCTTTATAAATATTATATCTCACCTTCAACGTGAAGCCTTTTCCAATCCTCCTAGGTGTTACTACTTCTAACTTAATTAACTTACTAACTACTAGGTACTTATCTAATCTCCCTCCTTCCCCTCATTGTTGTTCAGTCTGTCCATCTTTTTTAGAGCCCATTTGGGATTTTCTTGGCACAGATACTGGTGTGGCTTGCCATTTCTTTCTGCAGTTCATTTTTACAGATGAGGAAATTGAGGCAAATAGAGTTTAGTGACTTGCCCAGAATCCTACAGCTAGTATGTATGTGAGACCATATTTGACCTCAAGAAGAGGAGTCTTCCTGACTCTAGGTCTCTATCCAGATTCTGTCCACTTTGCCACCTAACTACCTATGCCCTCACTCCCATCTATCTATGTATATGCTGTCTCCTCTGGCTAGACTAGAAACTTCTGGAAGGCAGGGGCTGCTTCCCTTTTGCCTCTGTACCCTCAGTGCTTAATAAAGAGGAGACATCACAGAAGGGGGAAGTGGTGGCCAGGACAGGGATTGTAAATGAAGCTATAGGGCAGGTGATTGTCACAGCCTTTCCAGTAGCAATGGTAGTATCAATTTGATTACTGTCCCCAGAGTTGTTTACCTGGGGGTTTGGAGGTGGTGCCAGGGCGTATAACAAGGTCCCCTGGTAAGTACTGCTTTCCTGGTGGTGGCTAAATGGAATAGCAAGCATTGCCTAGGGTGAGCTACAATATAGTGAGTTTATACTCACCTGCCAGATGGGACAGCTCAGCTGTGGAACGGACTCCCACTGGAGGTGGGAGGGGTGGGTGGGTGAGCAGTATGCACCTGGAGGTTTCTTTTGGGAGCTTTCCTGACTCAGGAAGGGAGGAGAGGTTCAGTGGCAGGGCAGATGAAGAGATACCTTACTTCCTGAAATCAGCATATAATCTTTAGCATTATTTCTTCTGTTTTCTCTTCTCTCCTTCTCCCTTTCCCTCTCCCTCTCGCTTTCCCTCCTCCTCCTCTTCTTCTTCCTCTTCATCTCCCTCCTCCAATTCTTTTCACCTCTTACTGAGTACAGAGTATCAAAAAGTGGTCTAAAATGGACAAGGAAGATTACAGAATTATAGAGATCTTAACACTTAACCTTGTTTTTTCATGAAAATGTACAGATTAAGGCCTTAATCTTCTTTAGTCAGGAGGCTGTCACAGTGGATAGAGTGGAATTGGACACAGGAAGATCAGAATTCAAATTGTGCCTCAGACTGTTACTAGCTGTGTGACCCTGGGCAAGTGACTGAACCTCTCTCTGCTTCATTTTAAGCTTCATATCTTAAAACTACACTAAGACTTTTGGGATGCCACCTATAAAAGATTTTATAAATCTTAAAGACTACATGATTGCTAGCTATTATTATTAATGGTAGGAGTCATTGTCATACTTCTGCCTTTTTGTTGGAAACTCAAATTGTAGATTTTATCCATTGAGGTAGCCTTTTCATTCCTGTTTGGCCTGGAATTTGGAAGACTTCTAGGATTGAGGTAGTTTAAATTCAGTTTTCATTTATTTATTATCAAAACATTTGTTAAGTTCCTCCCTACAGAGTATTATGAGCCCAAGAGCCCATGTCCTCATGGAACATACAGCCTAGTGGGAAGAAAAGACACAAACACATACTAATTGCATTAGGCATAGAATAGAATGTTATAACAGGTATAAATGGGAAGGCCTGTGGACTTAAAAAAAATTTTTTTTTATGGAGGTGGTGACATTTGAGTTATGATTTGAAGGATGGGTCAAGACTAACATCTCACATTATATAACAAGAAAAGCTCAAAATAGGTATATAATTTAGATACAGTGGGTGATATCATGGGTAAATTAGGAGAACATGGAAAAATTACCTTTCAGATCTATCAGTAAGGGAAGAATTAATCAAATAAGAGAAAGGATTGCAGGAGATAAAATGGATAATTTTTATTACATTAAACTAAAAGGTTTTTGCACAAACAAACCAATGTAATTAAATTTGAAAGAAAATAGGAAACTGACACAATATGTATTATTTATCATACAGGCTTCCTTGAAATGAAAATTTATTGTTACATAGTTTGAATCCTTTCTTATGTTCTGCTATGCAAATGACATGCTTTCCCCCACTTTCTTTGTATTTACGTTCCAATATTTAAGTATATGTTTTTGTTTCTTTTTAAAAATTTTTTGAAAAGAAAATGGAAAACTGGGGAAAAGTTTTTATATCAAGCTTCTTGGATAAAAGTCTCATTTCTCTAATATAGAGAACTACTCAAATTTATAAAAATAAGAGCCATTCCCCAATTGATAAATGGTCAAAGGATATGAACAGATACTTCTCAGAAAAAATGAAAGCTCCCAATAGCCATATTTTTAAATGTTCTAAGTTATTAATAATTAGAGAAATGCAAATTAAAACAACTCCAACGTATCACCTTCTACCCATCAGATTAGCTAACATGACAGAAAATGAAAATTACAAATTCTGGAAAGGATGTGGAAAAATAGGAACCCTGATGTACTGTTGGTGGAGCTGTGAGCTGGTCTAACTCTTCTGGACGACAAATTGGAACTATGCCTAAAAGGCTATAAATCTATGCATACCCTTGGCCCAGCAGTACTACTATCAGGTCTGTTATTCAAAAAGATTAAAAAAAAAAAGGAAAAGGACCCATATGTGCAAAAATATTCATAGCAGTTCATTTCATGACGGCAAAGAAATGGAAACTGAGGGGATGCCAATCAATTGTGGAATGATGATATATGATTGTGATGGAATACTATTGTGCCATAAAAAATGACAAAGGGAATGGTTTCAGAAAAACCTAAGGATACTTTTATGAGCCATTGCAAAGTGCAGTGAGCAGAACTAGGAGTAGATTGTACATAGTAACAGCAGTATTGTGATAATGATCAACTATGAAAAACTTAGCTACTCTGATCAGTGCAATGATCTATGACAATTCAAAAGTGTTCCACCTCCAGAGAGAGAATTGATGGACTCTGAATGAAAATTGAAAGCACATCGTTTTTTACTTTTTAAATTTTTCTTGCCCCCCCTCCAAAGTGGCTAATGTGGAACTCTTATTTTACATGACTTCATTTGTATAATGGGTATCCTATTTTTTGCTTTCTCCCAGGGTGGGGGAACAGGGTAGAGGGGTGGAGAGAATTTCAAAGTGAAAATAAAAATTAAAAAATTAATTTAAAAAAGACAGGATGAGTAGGAAATCTATTGGTACAGAAGGGAAGGGAGGATGTTCCAGTCATAATCTGTTAGATACAAGAGGGAAGAATGAGAGATAACACTAAGGTTTTCCCATTTGGGAGACTGAGTAAATGGTGCTCTCAAGAACAAAAACAATGAAGTCTGCAGGAGAAGTAGATTTAGGGAGAGGGTAGGTGTTTCAGTGTTGAGTTTGAGGTGATGATGGGATGTCAAGATATAGACTGCCTATAGATTAGGTTTGGCATGTCTGAGAGGTATCTCATCTTTTCTAGAATCTACTTCCTGCCCTTACTTCTCAGTGTAGAGATGCCTTCTTCCCCTAGCCTTCATTTCATGGTGGTCTTGTACTAGATATTCAAGACATTGGACATTCTCTTTCACCTCTCATCCTTTCTCCCTGATTGTGTTTTGTGTTTTCTTCTTCTTCTTCTTCTTCTTCTTCTTCTTCTTCTTCTTCTTCTTCTTCTTCTTCTTCTTCTTCTTCTTCAGAAGGCAGGGCAATTGGGGTTAAGTGACTTGCCCAAGGTCACACAACTAGTAAGTATGTCAAGTCTGGATTAGAACTTGGGTACTTCTGATTCCAGGGCTGGTGCTCTATTCACTGCACCACCTAGCTGCCCTGTGATTATGTTTTCTTGAAGCAAATTCACTACCTGGGTGTAAATAGTTCTCCTTTAACTGGTGTTGGACTTTTGTTTTTGTCCTCCCTTGGAATTAGGGCCTCCTTCTACTGGGGAGTTGTGTAGTTGGGGGACCACAAGACCTAAGCTGCTGTGTAACCCCTTTCCAAGTCTAGCCTTTCCTTGTTGATTCCATCAGGATCCCACTGGCCTCTATTCCTTTTCCTTTTTGAAATGCATCAAACTTACAACTTGCTGGCAGAGCTGGAATAACAGATATATTCTTGGACCAGTAAATATTTTGTACCTTTCTCTGGCCCAGTTGCTTTTGCTCTGCTATGTTTTTACTATGTTTCTAACTATGACTCATTGTTCAAGTCCCTTCCCCAAGGAGGTTTTAGTGAATGTCTCATTCTTTATTTTGATGTTCTCAGTGCTCTGTCAGAAGGCGATTATCATGCTTCATGATGAGTCCTCTAGAATTGTGGCTGGTTCTTATCTTTATTAGAGTTCATAAGTCCTTCAGAAATTATTATTATTATACTTATTGTATAAATTGTTCTTCTGGTTCTGCTTATTTCATTTTTCATTAGTTCATACAAGTCTTCCAAAGTGCTTTCTGAAACTATCTGAGGTAATATATTTTTCAAGTGCTTTGCAAATCATAGAAGTACTAATAAATGTGAACCATATGCTATTATGATGTCACATAGATAGCCAGCTGGGGTTCAGGGATGGAAGAACTAGAATAATACAATGTTAGCAATGGAAAGAATTTTGCAGTTCATCCAGTTCAATCCCTCTCATTTTATAGATGATGTTGAGGTGTAGTTGTCTGACCTAGATTATGATCACAGAGATAGTGATAGAACTAAGACTCAGACCTGGGCCTTCTGATTCCCAGGCTCAGTGGTCTTTCTACTACCTCACCACAAACCCGATACTCTTCCCATTATACTATACTGAGAATTGTCTCAAAATATTATGCAATTACAGTTTTAAATTTTTAATGATTTTTTTTCAATTAAAAAGCACTTATTTTCTTCCCCACTTGCCCCCCAGTAGGATGAAAATGCATAGTTAAGCAGAGTCCCATATTGGACATAGTAAAAACTTCTGTACCTTAAGTCCATCAACTGTCATTAAATGGGTAGCATGCTCCATATTCGGTCTTCTGGAATCATAGTTTGTCATGGCATTGATCAGCTTCTCAAGACTTTCAAGTTATTTTTCCTCATAATGTTGTTATTGTCTAAATTGTTCTGGTTCTGTTCACTTCACTGCTTTGGTTCATATAGGTCTTCCCACTTTTCTCTGAAACTGTCCATTTCATCATTTCTTATGGTACAATAATATACATTACATTCATATACCATAATTTGTTTAACTATTTCCCAATAGGGGAGTCCATTTCCTCTTTCTTTGATCTCTTTGAGATATAGACTTAGAGGTAGTAATTCTGGGTCTAATTAGAATTTGAAAATCCTATTCCATAATGATATCATCATGTTTTAATAGAGCTTAAATTAAAACTATTAGAGGATCTTAGAGTTGTAGAATAGAAAGGAGTCTTATTCTTTCTTCTAGTTTTCTTTCTCAATAAGACAAGCAAAAATTGGTTTTTTTTTTTCCTAGTGTTCCCATTTTTGGCTATGAGAATTTCTTCTCTAGGGCACCTTGGTAGCTTGGAAACTAGACTTGATACCTGTGTATGTTATTTAGGAGGAACCAACAAACTTATTTTCAAGTCAGATCTCACATGGGGAGAAGTACAGAGAGAGAATCCTAAAGTTCAGGAAGGCCATTACCACCCAGAAGACTGTAAGGCTTTACAACGGGTTGCCATCCTAATTCCACACCGGAATAGAGAGAAGCACTTATTGTACCTGCTGAAACATCTCCATCCATTCTTGCAGAGGCAGCAATTGGAGTATGGCATCTATGTCATTCATCAGGTAAGCGGTTACTGGAATTGATCCCCTTGATCTTACAAAATCTACTTTGTAAGATTTTACTTGACTACATGGTTACCTCTCTAATTTTTCTTGGGTAAAATTGCTATCACTCAACCTTTCTTGGGTAAAATTGCTATTTTTTTTTTAATCCCTGAAAGAGGGAAAAAGAAAATTTTTGTCCCATGGCATGTGGATTCCATTTGACTGAACTCAGGTAAATTTTATTGCCTCTTAAATGAGCTCGCTGAGAAAAGCTATATTTTGCTTTTTAGTGGTAGGAGTGCTCTCATTAATTACCTTCCTGAAGTATTGCAGTAGTCTCATAATTGGTCTTTCCACTTTCTGTATCAGCATTATCCAACCCATCTTTCATACGGTTACAAGAAAGATCTGGTCATACCATTCCTCCGCTCAAAAACTTCAGTGATTCCTTATTGCCAACCAAGCAAAGTTAAAGCTAAAAGTTTGACTAAATTCTTTCCCTAATGTTCCTCAGAATATTTATTGCATACCATATAAGCAGATTTTTTTTCATAATCAATAGTGAATATTATATGAGGAAGGACTAGAAAGCAGCAATTATTTGATGGAATCATGTACTTAGTGCCTTTTGTTATACTGTGGCTTGGAAGTACTAAACAAGAGGTCCTCACCATTTTGCATTTTGCCTTTCAGTAATTAATTAAATAGATCTCCTGTTGACTTTTCATTGCCATCAGTCACACATTTAACTTTGTTGGTTCACCAGAGTATCATTTAGTTGTGAAAGATTTCACACTCTTCTTGATAAAGTACAGTATAATGAATTTGTATACCAAGACTTATATTAATGTAAGGTATAAAAAAGTCACAAAATTTTATGTATTTTTATATATTACTAACAAAAAGTGGGGGTAGAGGAGATTAAGAGAGAAATACTATTCATAATAATGAAAAAATGTATCATGTGATATATATACTTATTATGTGGACCTTTCATTATTTGAAAAAGGAAGAGATTGAATTACATGATCTCTAAAGTCCTTACAGTAAAGAAAATCTGTTCCTTTAAGGAAAGCTCATCAATTATAACTTCTGTAAAACTTTTAAAAATAATTATTCTGCATTTAAACACCCAAAGGGAAAAAATTAGCATTTCCATATGTACTGTAGAACAGGAAAAGATGATTACATATGAATCCATCAATCTGTTACACAGAGCTTGCCTTTTTTTTTTTTAAATTATTTTGAATTCCAAATTTTTTCTCTCCTTTCAGCCTCTCTCCTATAACTGGAGAAGGCAAGCAAAATGACACTCATTATAATGTGAAGTCATGCAAAACATTTCCATATTAGACATATTTTTAAAAAAGAAGCAAGAAAAATAAGGTGAAAAAAAGTATGTTTCAGCCTGCACTCAGAGTTCGTCAATTCTTTATCTGGAGGTAGATGGCATTTTTCATCATGCATCCTTTGGAGAGTAGCCAGATCTTTCATAGTTGATCATTGTTACAGTGTTTCTATTACTGTGTACCATATTATCCTGTTTCTGCTCACTTCCCTTTGCATCAGTTCACATGTGTCTTTCCCAGGTTTTTCTAAAACTGTCCTCATAATTTCTTATAGCATACTAGTATTCCATCACAATCATATACTATAACTTGTTCAGTCATTCTCCAATTGAAGGGCATACTCTTAATTTCCAGTTCTTTGCCACCACAAAAAGAACTAGTATGAATATTTTTGTACATATAGGTTCTTTTGCCTTTTCTTTGATCTCTTTGAGATACAGACCTAATAGAGGAATTGCTGACTCAAGGAGTATGCACGGTTTTAAAGTCCTTTGGCTAAAGTTCCAAATTGTTCTCCAGAATGGTTGGATCAATTCATAGTTCTGTTAACAGTGTATTAGTGTCCACTTGCCATAAAAAAACAGTATGTAGCAAATCCAGCATGTTATTTTAAAAGCTGTCATGCTTGTCTTTGTCCTGAAAAACTTTTTAAAAATCATTCCAGAAAAGTAATTAAAAACCTAAGAAGTGGGTCGGCTAGGTGGTGCAGTGAGTAAGAGCGCCAGCCTCGGAGTTGGGATGATCTGGGATCGAATCCGGCCTCAGAAAATAAGCACCCGAACATAACTAATGACTAGCTGTGTAACCTTGAGCAAGTTACTTAACCCCAATTGCTTTAAAAAAAACAAACAAACCTAAGAAGCCAAGAAAAATGATTACTTTAGTAGTTGTAATAGCTAAGATATTAGTTATAGACAAGATGATACAGACTAGCAATGTTTTGTGTTTTAGTTTAGTTTCTTTTTTTTGAAATTATAAATATAATCCCAACAAACACAAATAAAATAAGGAGCAATACCTCAGATAAATAGCTTTAGCAAAATAATAACAATAACTTATATCCTCTTCTCTCCTTTTGATCCTTTCTTACTTTGGTATATTTGTAAACCTTTCTAATGCTGCTTTCTTTGCTTTGCAATGCTTTGTATAAATTTTCCCCATTTCCTTGTGTTCTTATTTGCCATTTATGTAATAATATTCCACTGTGTTGCTATATTACAATTTATTTGGCTATTCACAAACATAGAGGGTGCGTCCAGTTTTTTCCTTAATTACAAGTGAAATGTCAAGGGATGTTTTTCTGCAAAGATCTTTTTTTTCTATTTAATAATGTCTTGAGGATAGAGTCCTGGAATCACAATGATATGACTAACTTTATTTTTTGTTGCCTCTTATTAGATTGTTCTACAAAAAGATTGTGCCAATTTATAATTGCAACACTATATAATAAATGCCTGTTGTGTAAAAGTCCCTTCAATATTCAATAACACAGTTTAAAATTATTTTTAGATGATTTGATAGGTGTTGGGCAGTATCCCAAAGTTGTTTAAATTTGTATTTTTATGATTTATTTAAAATACTTGAGTGATTTTCAGGGAATTGTTAGCAACTTATATGTCCTTCAAAAATTCCCTATTAATATTTTTTCAGTGATTACATGTTAGAGAGCAGCTATTACTCATAAATTTATATTAGGTTCATCACAGTTACCAAAAGATTTCTTCCCTCTCTTTCACACACCTTTGTGCAAAATCTTTTTATATTTACATAATCAAGTCCATCTATTTAGTAATTCCTTCCATCTTTTTAATAGGGTCACAATTTTTCTTCCTTCCAATTAAATCTTTGGAATGTTGGATCTTTGTTCTGGTTGAAAATTATTGTTACATATGTTGTAAGGGATGTATCTAAAATCAATTTTTCCATGATACTAATATCCAGTTTCCCAAAAATGTTTAATGATTCCTTTCTCCAGCATTTTGTAATCTTGAGTTTATCAAACACTGGCCTATAAATGTTTGGTTCTATTTCTGTATTCTCTCATTTTGTCCTCTGAGCTTTTTTTCTTTTTTATCAAAACCATCTGCTACTGGATGAGGGCTCCTTTAAAACACACTTGAAATCTGGCATTCTTCTCCATCAATTTTATTCATAATTCCCCTTTATTTTTTGGCTCTGCATTGCTAGAAGGAGTTTTCCCTGGGAAGGAAAGGAGGGAAACAGCAAGGGAGGGAAGAAAGAAGGAAGGATTTACTAAGTACCAGTCACAGTGCTTGTTGTTTTTGTCCTTCATTTTTTTCCCCAAAGAGAGGACCTTGGCATCAGGGAGATGATGACATGACTTGAAGTTGACTTTGATTTGAGTAAGGGAGAGCTATGCGAGGTCACCAATCTCACTTTCTCCTCCAGTGCCATGTGGGTCCAGTGACAAGATATGGATCCGGACAACAGGAGAAGGCCCAGGATGCAGTGGGAGACCCTAACCCTTTTAGGCTAAGGCCTTTTCAGGTTCTCACTTTGAGGGAGGCAACACCCATTCACTGAATAGGCCCCTTTAAGAAGTGAGTTAAGGGATGGTCCCTTTAATAATAATAATCAAATTGGGAGGGGAAGACCCTCACAGTTGCTCCTCAAAAGAGAAACAGTTATTATTTATATTCACTCTGAGGCAGGAGGGCCCAAAATTGAGCCATTAAGTGGTGCTTGGGTATTGTGGTCCAATTTACCTTCCTTTGAAGAGGAGAGGGAGAAATCAAGCTGAGTTACCCAACTGGCTGGGTCCCATTCAGGCAGCTTGGACTACTCATAGGTTGTGTTTGTTCTACATTTTCAAGGAGGATCATGACATCAGGGAAATGATGACATGGCTTGCAGTTGACTTTGACTTGAGTGAGGGAGGGCTGTGCAAGGTCACCAGCCTCACTTTCTTCTCTAGAGCCATCTGAGTCCAGTGGCCAGATATTCATCAGGATGACTAGAGATGGCCCAGGATGCAATAGGAGATCCTGGCACTTTTAGGCTAAGGCCTAAGTGCTTTATAAACCTCACAAGTCTGGGAAGTAGGTATGATTATCATCATCACTTTACATAAGAGAAAACTGATGCAGACAGAGGTTAAATGACTTGCCCAGGGTCACACAGTTACTGAGTGTTTAAGTCTGGATGTAATCCAATTTCTTCTTGACTCCAGGCCCAGCACTCTAGATACCACATTGCCTACTTCCCTATATCAGTGAAATCAATGGGGATACCATAGGACAGCTCTTAACTTGCACCTACATTACTTCCAGATATTTTTCAGATTGAGTTATTTTTTGAACTTGTTTTTCTGTTTGCACTGCCCCTTTATTGACCCAGCTTTTAGCTACGTCTTTCTTTCTATATTTATGAATTACTCAATGCTGTTATCTATTTTAATGAGCTTTGCCATCATCTCTTCCTAAGACCTCCTTAGCTGAATTCGTTTCTTTTGTTTTCTCCTGGGATTTCATAGTTACATTAATTTCTCTCTTTTTAAAAACTCTTTCTATTATCCCAACCACCATTTTAATTTTTCCTCAGATTCCTTGAGTGTTACCTATTGAGTGATTTTTCTAATATTTCTTGCATCATTTCTTATGCTCCTCTGTTTTAATACTGTTTTGATATACATTTATTCTTAGGCTTTTCCCTCTATTTCTCTTAAAATATAACAAAGATTTTTAAAATTGGATTTAGTTTTTTAAATTAATAATAATTTCTTTTATCTCCTTCCTACTCTTCTTCCCACTGGGAAAAAAGAAAAGAAAAACACAGTTCTTGGGCGGCTAGGTGGCGCAGTGAGTAAGAGCGCCGGCCTCGGAGTTGGGATGACCCGAGATCAAATCCGGCCTCAGAAAATGAGCACCCACACATATAAATAATGACTGGCCGTGTAACCTTGAGCAAGTTATTTAACCCCAATTGCTTAAAAAAGAAAAGAAAAGAAAAGAAAAACACAGTTCTTATAACAAATATACCTAGATGAGCAAAACAGATTTCCATATTGGCAACATGCAGTAATGAGTAATGTGTGCTTCATTCTGCATGTTTATTTCATCCCCTCTTTGTTAGGAAGTGTGCAGCATTCTTTATCACTAGTTCTCTGGAGCCCTGACTGGTCGTCAAGATGATCTGTTTTCTGTGTCCTTTTTGGGAAGGCATTATGAGACATGTGACTTGCTCATGACTTCTCATTCTTCTCTCTTGCTAAAAATCCTAAAGTTGTATTTTGTGTGTTATGTGTATTCTTCATAGTCTATTGATGCCCTTTGTTTAAATTAATTGTGACATGCATTTATAGATCTTGGGACATACTTTTTCTTTTATCACTATGGCAGGTTTATTATTATTGTAAATTAGACTTTTAGACGTTATTGCTCACAATTAGGCTAACTTTAGAATTATAAATTAAGAGCTAGAAGAACCCTTAGCAGTCATCTAATTCTTTGATTTTGATTTCTTGATAACGTCTATAACCTGTAAATGTGACCTTGATGCTGTAAAGAATACAATCTATTTTATAATGATCGGCTTTGCTTTTAGGCACCCAAAGTGGCTTAAGGTAGGCACTGCCCAGATTTTTGTTATAATCAGCTATCTAGTGAATATTTAGATCTAAAATGAAATACAAAGTACATCTGTCATGTAATGGTGTTTTTATTTGTCATGTTCAAGATGAATACTTTTTTTTAATCTTGCTTTTTTTTCCTCCCATTTTAGTTAGTATTTCCTTTTTCCCCAATTACATGTAAAGGTACTTCAACTTTCATTTTAAAAATTGAGTTCCAAATTCTTTCCCTCCCTCCCCACCACCCTTATTGAGAAGTCAAACAGTTTGATATGGGTTATACATTTGTAGTCATGCAAAATGTTATTCCATATTAGTCATGTTGTAAAAGAAGACACAGATCAAAATAAAAATCCAAGAAAAAGAAAGTTTAAAAAGTATGTTTCAATCTGTATTCAGACTCTACCAGTTCTTTCTCTGGGGATGGATAGCATTTTTCACTTTAAGTCCTTCAGAGTTGTCTTGGATCATTGTATTGCTGAGAATAGCCAAGTCATTCACAGCTGATCACCTTACAATATTGCTGTTACTGGATACAATGTTCTCCTGGTTCAACTCATTTCATTTTACATCAGTTCATGTAAGTCTTTCCAGGAGTTTCTCTGAGCATCTAGCTCATCGTTTCTTATAGCACAATAATAGTATTGCATCATAATTATATATCATAAATTGTTCAGCCATTCCCCAATTGATGGATATTCCCTCAATTTCCAATTCTTTGCCACTAGAAAAGATCTACTATCAATATTTGAGCGTAGTTCCAAATTGCCCTACATAATGGTTGAATCAGTTTACAACTCCACCAATAGTTCTGTGAGGTACTACATCAGAATTGTTTTAATTTGCATTTCTTCAATAAATAGTGATTTAATTTTTTTCCCTCTGGCTATAGATAGCTTTGACTATTCATATTTTTTGATCATTTATCAATTGAGACACTACCTTTATTTTTATAAAGTGGACTCGTTTCTCTATATATTTGAGAGATGAGGCTTTTATAAGAGAAACTTAATTCAAACATTTTTTCAGTTATGATTGCTCACTTATTTCCCTCCCTCTTAGTTCCTGCCCCCCATTTATTCTATTTTCTCTCTCCTTTCACTCTGTTCCTTCTCAGAAGTGTTTTGCTTCTGACTACCCCTTTCCCCTTTTATGATCACCCCCTACCTTCTTATTCCCTTCCCTTCCTACTTTCCTTAACCTCGATTTTTAAATTCCACTAAACATTATTGCTATTACGTAAATGTTATGGTTTAGGAAGGATGGTACAAAATAGTAACTCAGTTGTAAATCTGGTAATTACTACCCCATTCCTTTTATTACCTCTAGGCTGGAAATGAGAAATTTAACAGGGCCAGACTCCTGAATGTTGGCTACCTAGAATCCCTTAAGGAAGAAAATTGGGATTGTTTCATATTCCATGATGTGGATCTGGTACCAGAGAATGACCTTAACCTCTACATGTGTGATGTTCATCCGAAACACCTGGTGGTTGGCAGAAACAACACTGGCTACAGGTAGGAGAAGTAGGGTTGTCAGCCATTCATTTTTATTACCTTAGTATTGACCTCTTTAGTCCTCTTTACATGTCTGACCTCTGTGGATTGTATCTAATTTGTCCTGTTTGTATCTTGTGTGAACATAGTTGTTTTCATGTGGTCTCTCTCCCTTTAGACTCTGAGCTCCTTGAGAGTGGGCACTGTCTTTTGCCTTTCTTTATATTCCTAGCACTTAGTACAGACTGACTGACCAAGGTCTTTTGGGGTAATATTTGGACCATAATGCCTTCTAGTCAGAGAAACTAGAAAGACTAACCTTCCAGTGGATGGTGCCCAGTGACTCCTGACTGAATCCCATTGTTGGTTATATTGATGTCTTACAACATTTAACAGCAAAGGGGTTTGGAAATGGAGAAGGTGAGGACATGGGAAAAACTGGATGGACCAGAGAGATTGGTTAATTCAAATAACGGGCAAATGGAGGCCTGTCAAAACATGGCACTATTCGAGTAATAGTTTTTTTAAAGTTGGTTAAATTGGGGCAGCCAGGTATCGTAGTGAATAGAGACTGCACCAATAGACTCCACTGGCCCTGGAGTCAGGAGGACCTGATTTCAAATCTCTCCTCAGACACTTAACACAAAACTAGCCATGTGACCTTGGGCAAGTCACTTACCCCCAGTTGTCCTGCCTTCCCCCTCCAAAAAGAAAAAAAAAGTTGGTTAAATTTAATTGAATTATAATGTTTGCAGCTAACATTTTATCTGAAGTTCTTAACCTGGGGTCCATGGGGTCTTAGATGAATTTCAGAGGGTTTGTGAGGTTGGATGGGAAAAACAAACGAATTACATCTTTATTTTACTATGCTCTAACTGAAATTTGTGTTTCTTTCAATTATTAAAAATCTTATTCTGAGAAGAGGTCCATAATCTATCACCAGACTGCCAGAGAGGTCCATAATACAGCAAAACACTACCCTGGGCAGCTGGGTTGTACGGTGGATAGAGCAGCAGACTTGGAGAGAGTAAGGTCTGAGTTCAAAGTCTGCCTCAGACACTTACTGTGTAAGCCTGGGCAAGTCATTTAACCCCAATTGCCCCCCAAAACCTGAGGAAATATAAACCAAGAGAACAAAACACTACACTGAACATTGCCCTCCTTTTCTCCTCTGAGCATGCTTGTGATCAGTCTTCAGGGTATAGGGAAGAATCAGATGATTAAAGAACTTGGAAAGCAGGGCTAGTCTTTAGGCCTGCTCCCTGTGGCCTTTTCTTGTCATAGATCTTTGTTTTGTTGTTGTTTTTTTTTTAAGGGGGGAGGGCAAGGCAATTGAGGTTAAGTGACTTGCCCAAGGTCACACAGCTAGTAAGTGTGTCAAGTGTCTGAGGCTAGATTTGAATCCAGTCCTCCTGACTCCAGGGCTGGTGCTTTATTTACTGTGCCACCTAGCTGTCCCTTGTCACAGATCTTTTGGAATAATTCTTGGGGCTATCAATGATGCATCTTGAGAATCTTGTTGAGAATTAAGGGGAGGTGGCAGAAAAAGGGGTGTGCAACTAGGTGGTGCAGTGGATAGAGCACTGAACTTGAAGTCAGAAGGACCTGAGTTTTAATCCAGCCTCAGACTCTTAATAGCTGTATGACCCTGGGCAAGTCACTTACTTCCCTCCCTTCCCCCCATCCCCCAATAAAAAGAAGAATTAAAGAGGAAACTGCTTCCCAACTGGATAAGCACTTGGGACACTCAGCCCAAGTCCCTAAGAGAGCCCATATGGTATATGCTGGACATGTAGTCAGGAGAACCTGGATTCAGATCCTACCTCCAACACACTTAGTAGCTCTGTGACCATAGTCAAGTACCTTAAGCTTTCTAGGTCTCTGTTTCTTTATCTGTAAAATGAGCAGGTTGAACTCAGTGACCTTTCAAGTTTTCTTCTAGCTCTAAATCTAAAATCCTGTAATAAGACAAGATAAATTAGGGAGGCAGTGTGGACCTAGGTTTGAATCCTGCCTCTGATGTCCTGTGGGATCTTGAACAAGTTCCCTTAACCTCCCTGGACCTCAGTTTCCTCATATGTAAAAGGATTTTGACTATAAGACTGCTAAGATCCTTTCCAGCTCTACATCTGATTTTTTAAGTATACTGTGGGAAGTGCTAGGTAAATTAAAGGCTTCCCTGGTGGCTTCCAGTGTGAGGGTGTAGCTGCCTCTGCCTGCCTTGAGTCAGACATGTACTACCCACAAAACTGAAGGAAATGGTGACCATGGCTTTTTCTTTCCCCACCAACCCTGTGCTGACTCCCCTGGAGGTATATTCACAACTTGACTCTCCTAAGCTTTCACCCCAGAAAGAAAACTACAGGTCTCTTCCTTGTCCTAAGCAATCTGGCTTTGGGGTCTCTTGTGGGTGTCTTGGCCCCTAGTCATCTAATCTCGTAAGACATAGCATTTGTTAGACATCCTGCGTACAGATGCCTCCTGATTTTGTAGATGTGAAATCCCTCAAACAGCTGCATTTCAGTCATATGTTCAGCTAATTGTTGTTTCCTGCTGATGCCCATCTACTTTATATGCATAGAAATATACTCAGTTTATTTACCACAAGTGATAACACAGAGCCATACACATATCCTCACAAGCAGCTGAAACACAGATACATACTTAGAGAAATGATGGATTGACTATTATTGGTTATCCTCCATAGGGTGACAAGCATCCATCACCTTGTACAGAGCCAACACCTAGAGTAGTGGATTGCTAGGCTCTACCCTGGCATAGTTGGACTCTTGGTTCTCACTCTTCCAGCCTGGAATGGTTTTACAAGGCATCAGAATCCCTTAGGGATGAGAAGTCTGGATCAGGTATGCCCCTGAGGGGACATTCAGCTTCCATATTGGGTAGGTGGGTGGGTGGGTGATGGTAAGGGGAAGAAAAGGGAATTCATATTTTTGGCTAGGGTCAGGGTATTTTAAAAAACTTTTTAAAAAATGAACTCTCATTTATTTTTTTAACTTTTTACCATATCTCTGTGCCTCCTTCCTACTCCTCTGCTTCCCCATCTTCCTATCTCCTGCCCATGGGTCAGGGTGGGGAGGAATCAAAATGAAATCCTCTTTAAAAATATGCATAGTCAAACAAAATAAATTCTCACATTGGTCCTGCTCAAAACACAAGTTTCATTTTGCATCTTGGTAGCATGCTTTAGTATCATTCCTTTGGAATCATGGGTGGTCATTGCATTTCTTCTTTTAATTTTTAATGCAGTAAAAGTTCAAAATGTCATCTAAGGGGGTCATCAGACCTGTACTGATTAGTGGTGAGGTGGGGTTAGAAGTATGGAAGTATGCTCCCTTTGTCTGTTTCATTTGCATTTATTAATTTATATGCGAGAATAGCAGTCCCTAAGGGACAACTGAGTATAATCATCTATGATACAAATAGATACACAGATCCCTAGACATCCATGCATTCATTCATTCACACACACACACACACACACACACACACACACACACACACACACACACACATATATATATATATATATATACACACAAGCATGCAGAAGAAGAATGAATAGGTATGATGGAACCTTGTTTGGTGAATGAGGGAGAGAATAGATTAAAAAGGTAAGTAAAGAAAGTTTGGGGTGGGACAAGACTAAGAAAATTGGCAGATAGTTGTCAGTTTAACATGAAAACATTCACAGGATGTTAGTAAGGAAAGCACAGAATATACCTGGCGTTTATCGGGCGTAAGTTTGCTTTGTACTCATTCTTTTTTCCCTATTCTTTTTGTAATCTACAGATTGCGTTATAAGGGGTACTTTGGAGGTGTTTCTGCTCTAACAAAAGACCAGTTTTCCAAGGTGAATGGATTCTCCAACAACTACTGGGGCTGGGGTGCAGAAGATGATGACCTCAGAATCAGGTGAGTTAATGGAGAACAGCCCTCTTTGGGGCCTAGTGTGGGGATGCCTATGTTAGCATAGATTCCATATTACAGCTGGGTTCCAATTAGTGCAAATAGTGAATCCCTAAAGTAGTCTTATATATTTCAAATCCATACTATGGGGCTGGGGGTGGGGGGGGGGGTGTAGCTAGGTAATGCAGTGGATAGAGTGTTAGCCCTGGATTCAAGAGGACCTGAGTTCAAATCCAGCCTCAGATACTTACTAGCTGTGTGATCCTGGGCAATTCACAACCTCAGTTGCCTCCAAAAATAAAACAAAATAAATCTGTAGTATCTGAAGTTATAATTGTATAAAATGTGGTAATTGGTTCTAGTGTAATCAAAATAAACAAATTTGAACGATGTGGCTATGTCAGGGGATTTATTATTTACATTAATGAGGACCTAGCTATATGGGAAGAAATGAAAGCATGGGTTCCATTTATGCTCACAAGTTTCATTATAAAGTGGGAACAAACTGCAAATACCTTTGGATTGTGTTCTCTAAGTCTATACCTAACACCAACAGCTTCATTTAAAAAAAAAATTATATTTTTCCAATTAAAAAAACTTCTTTCTCCTTCTTGCCTTTCTCCACCGGTACCTCCCCCCCTTCCCCATTTAGAAAGAAAAAGAAAAACAAAACAAAACCTTAGTGACAAATACTCATAGTAGGGCAAAATTAATTCCTGAATTGACCACGTCTAAAAATGTATATCTCATTCTTCATATTGAGCCCATTACCTCTGTCGGGAGGTGGGTAGTGGTCTTCATTATTGGTTCTCTAGAATTATGGGATAGCCATTGTCTTGTTCAATGATTGTTCTTGAGTCTCTCAAAATTTTTCAATTTTATAATGTCTGTAGCTTCCCATTGATTGAGAATTACTCTGTGATCTGTTCAGGCATGCAGATATCTGTTTAGGGGTAACCTATCTGTTCCTTATTCAGGGTTAAGTCTACAAAATCACTGCCTGCATGAGGAAGGCCCATTTAGTGTCTAGAGACCTCTCCTGTTGGGGAAGAGAATTCCATTCTCAGCTCTATGACATGGGCTGCCGCAAAAGGCTTTGGGTACTGATGTGTACTGGCTCAGGGAGGTCAGATTAGAGTAGGGAAGTTTTACTTCAGCTCTTGCATGCAAGATCCTTCAGTGACTCTCTTCAATTCAATTCAACTCAGCTAAATTAAGGCAATGTGCTAGGGGCTGGGAATTCAGAGGGGGAAAGAATATAGAATTATCATGGTGTAGTGGATAGGATACTGGACTTTGGGTCAGAAAGACCTGGGTTCAAATCCTGCTTTAGATATTTACTAGCTGTGTGATTCTAGACAACTCACTTAAAACTTTTTTAGGCCTTGGTTTCTTCATCTGTAAAATGAGAGGGCTAGACTCAGTGGCCTCTAAGGTCCTTTCTAGCTCTAAATCTATGATTCTATCAACACAGTCCCCACCATCAAGGGAATTAAAATTTATTGGGGGTTATACAACATTTTAATTTTAATTTTTTAAATAATATTTTATTTTCCCCCAATTACATGTAAAAACAGTTTTTTAATAATTTTTTTTTTATTAAGCAATTGGGGTTAAGTAACTTGTTCAAGGTTACACGGCTAGTCATTTGATTTATGCGTGGGTGCTCATTTTCTGAGGCGGGATCTGATCTCGGGTCATCCAAACTCCGAGGCCGGCTCTCTTACTCACTGCGCCACCTAGCCGCCCCTTTAGGGCAATTGGGGTTAAGTAACTTGCCCAAGGTTACACGGCTAGGTTTTTGTTTGTGCGGCTTAAGTGTCGGAGGCCGGCTCCGAACTCAGGTCCTTCTGATTCCAGGGCCTGCGCTCTATTCACTGCGCCACCTAGCCGCCCCTGTAAAAACAGTTTTTAGCATTTACTGGGGGTTATACAACATATTTTAATTTTTAAATAATATTTTATTTTTTTCCCCAATTATGGGTAAAAGCAATTTTTAACATTCATTTTTTTAAAAATTGAGTTCCAAATTCTCTCCTTCTTCCTTCTCCTCCTTCTCACCTTTCCACTATCTGAGATGTAGGCTGTATATGTGCAATCATATAAAACATTTTTGTATTAATCATGTTATAAAAGAAAACATAGACCAAAAAAATCCCACAAAAACAAGCCATGAAAAAAATAAAAGTGGAAAAATAGTATCCTTTGATCTGCATTCATACTGTTATCAGTTCTTTCTCTGGAAGTAGATAGCATTTTTCATCATGGGTCCTTTGGAATTATCTTAGATCATTGTATTGCTGAGAATAGTTAAGTCATTTATAAATGATCATGTACAATGTTGCTGTTATTGTGTACAGTGTTCTCCAGGTTCTGCTCACTTCACTTTGCATCGGTTCATTTAAATCTTTCCAAATTTTTCTGAATAAGTTATTTTATATGATTATAATGGAATACTATTATGCTATAAGAAATGACAACCAGAACAACTTCAGAAAAGGATTTTTAAATAAATGTGATATAAAGCAGAATCAGGGAAGAGGGAAAGTTAGGAGATAGTAATAGTGAGAGTGAAAAAGAAAATCAATAAATCATTAAAAAATAAAGGGAAGAGAGTAGAAGAAAGTCCAAAAAGAGATGTATGTAAATTCATGATTTCATGTGCAACCTTCTTTTTTTTTATTCTTTTTTGCTTAGGGAAATATTCATTGTTGTTATTTTTCAAGTTCATAATAAAAAGGAAAAATTTTTAAAGGATAGATAGTAATAATGACAATAGCTAACGTTTATATTGTGCTTATTATATGCCAGGCACTGTGCTAAATGCTTCCCAATTATTATCTTACTTTATCCTCACAATAACCCTGGGAGGTAGGTGCTGTTTGTTACAGATGAAAGGTGAAGCTGGATTTGAACTCTGGTGTTCTGGACTCTAGGCTCATTGTTCTATCCACGGCGCCACTTGACTGCCCTGAGAGAAAGAGCAAGGACTATTGCAGAGGCATCTTGGTATAGTGGATGAGGTGCTGTACTTGGAGTCAAGAAGACCTAAATTAAAATCCTGCCTCAGGCATTTAGTAGCTTTTTGTTTCCAAGCCAGTCTTTTACCCTTTCTGTGCCTCAGTTTTATCATCCATGAAAAGGAGGGGCTAGACTCAACGACCTCCAAGTCCCTTCCAGCCTTAAATTTAGGCTCTTAGGACCTTTGTTTTTGTCTTTCTAGTGCTTGGTGCCATACTTTTACTTAGTAAGTACTTGAAAAATGTTTGTTGATTTGCTTGTTGAACCGGCATAAAGGAACCAGAGACAAGACGAAAATTTTCAGAAAGGAAAAGCCCTAGATTTGAAGTCAGAAAATTCTGCATTTGAACCCAGCTTTGCTACTTAATACCCATGTGACATGGGCATGTCACTTGTGGGCAAGACTGATAATGATGTCTGTGATGCCACTCATAGAGTGACATAGCCATGGGCCTGAGATTTTATCTTAATTTAACTTTACAAAGACCTTGCAGTCTCAGGAGAGGGTTTTGGACAAATGTAATTAGTAGACCATAGGATTATAGATTTAGGGCTGGGAGGAAACTTGGAGGCCCTTGAGTACAATGCCTTCATTTTAAAGATTGGGGAAACTGAGTCACAAAGAGATCAAATCAACAAGCCCCATTTCTGTCTCATCATCATTGAGCTCTGTGAAATTCCTCTTTGGTGTTCCCTTAGTGTTACTTGGTGCCTTTCCTTTTGTAGGGTGGAGATACAAGGGATGAAAATATCTCGGCCACCTCCTTCCATAGCCAAATACACAATGATCTTCCATACCAGAGATAAAGGCAATGAGGAGAACACAGAAAGGTAAGCTCTTGGTTTATAGTCATAAAGAAATGAATGTTCTGGGGGTGGCTAGGTGGTGCACTGAATGGAGCACCGACCCTGGAGTCTAGAGGACCTGAGTTCAAATTTGACTTTAGACACTTTACACTTACTAGCCCGTGACCTTGGGCAAGTCACTTAAACTCAATTGCCCTGCCTTCCCCCTCCAAAAAAAAAAAAAGAAAGAAAGAAAGAAATGAATGTTCCAATGAACCCATTAAATCAGCATTGCGTCTAAGGCAGTGAGAAAGACCCAGTACTTAGATAAGATCAGCTCTTCCAACCATTAATAAGATCACAGTAAAAGTATCTACTTCGGTCTTCTCAGGGAGCACCCTCTCCCTTCCCTTTTCCCACTAAATTCTGTCTTTCCCAGCAGTTTATGAAATACCTACTAGGTACCAGGCCTTGTGGTAAGAGCTGTGAGTACAAAAAAAAAGGCAAAACACAGGTCTTTTTCTCAAGGAGACAACATGCAAACACTTATGTACAGACTGACAAGATTTATACTGGCTAAATTTGGGGTGGTCTCAGAGGGAAGGCCCTAAGATTAAGAAGGACTGGGAGAGGCTTTTTTTTTTTTTTTGAAGAAGGTAGGATTTTAGTTGGGACTTAAATGAAGCCAGGAAGCAGAGATGATGAGGAAGAGCATACCAGGTATGGAAGACAGCCAGCGAAAGTGCTCAGAGTTGGGAGACACCAGTAAACCAAGGTTCTGAAAAATATTTCCTGGATTTTTCATTTTAGGACCGTCATAAAATCACTGTTTTATACCAGTGGTGGGAAACCTCCAGCCTTGAGGCCACATGTGGCCCTCTAGGTCCTTGGGGGTGGCCTTTTCACAAAGTCCAAGTTTTACAGAGCAAATTCTTTTCTTAGGGGATTTGTTCTGCGAAGTTTGGATTCAGTCCAATAGTTACACTTGAGGACCCAGAGGAACACATGGGGTCTGGAGCACGCAGCCTTAAATTTTTCATTTCGGGACCATCATGTATTTTGTAATTTGGATAGAGACTGTGATTTCATTTATATAGGGAACTCCTATGTAAGAAAATTATCTTTGGGGGCGGCTAGGTGGCACAGTAAATAGAGCACCGGCCCTTGAGTCAGGAAGACCTGAGTTCAAATTTGGCCACAGACACTTAACACAAAACCTAGCCGTGTGACCTTGGGCAAGTCACTTAACCCCAATTGCCCTGCAAAAAAAGAAAAAAAAGAAAATCATTTTTGACCATTGCCGATTGGCATCTTTGGTTCAACTTATAGCCTTGGAGAGTTACTTGGAAAACCAAGGGTTACACTACCAATAAGTGCCCGAGGTGGGACTTGAGCCCAGTTCTTTCCTGTCTTTCTATCCCACTATTGATAGGAGTAAAGGTTACTATATGGAAACATAATTCTATATAACCTTATCTTTTTCACTTGTTTTTTTATCTTCAGGATGAAGCTCTTAAAGCAGGTGTCACGAGTCTGGCAAACAGATGGACTGAACTCTTGTTCCTATAACCTGCTGTCTGTGAAACACAATCCTTTATATATCAACATCACAGTGGATTTCCATGTGACTTCATAAACCTGCATTATTCTATTGAGGTTTTTTTTTTGGGGGGGTGGGTAAGATAGAATCTCCAGTTGCAGTAGTTATCAAAATGTCTGGAAATTTTGAACTAGACGTCCCTCCCAACCCCCAGCCCTCTTGCCTCTGTCACCCGCAGTGGACATGATGAAGAATGGGCTGCCAACTGTGACTAGTTTGAATTTTTCCTTCCTGTTTTTGTGGAGAAGCATTGCTGATGATGTGGAGGGAATAAGGTTGTTGGAACAGAAATATTTTCTTATAGATGAGCTTAAGCAAGAAAAAAAAGGGCCCTTTGTGGCACAGAATGAGAGCTGTTCAGGAATCTTTGTTAAAGTAAATTGTCCAGAGTTGGAAAATTGACAGCTCAGGAGATCTGAAGGTGTGGGCCATCGGAAATAGCATTGTCAGATTGTCATGGGGTCAGGGCTGCTCTTGGGAACAACAGAAAGGTGGAAAGATAGATGAGTGTCAGTAGATAAGGCTGACTGACCTGGAGACCCCTGAGGGGAAGGGTGTCTGGTGGAGGAGTAGAGAGTAACAAAGTACAGGTGAGGGAAAGTGTAACAGGTGTCACTGAAATAGAAATGAAGCTGAGCAAAGGTCCAGGACAGCATGATTGAGGAAGAGGAGGCATTGGGAAAATGGGGTGTACTTCTTCCATGCATATTTTCTACCTCATGTAACTAGTTTCCTCTTCTGCCTATCTGGGGTGTGGGTAGGTCAAATTAGGTAGCCTTTCCAACAGGATGAGAATTAGGGAAGCCTTCTTAGAAGAGGAAGTCTTTTTTTTTTTAATCAACTCTTCATTTCCCTCTTCTCTCTCCCTTTCATCCAAACTTTGCCACTGCTTTATCTGGATCTTTCTACTACTTTGTCCAAAATCACTTTGTTACCATCCAGATCATTTTCTCTTCCCTTTATTAGCTCAGGTTTCTGGACTTCTGGTTATTCCTGATCTTGATTTTGTTCTGTAATTTCTTAGCTCTGTGCATTTTCCCAAGCCTTCTCCATGGTCTCCATACACATCTCCATTTATTGAAATCCTTCTCCATCTAGGGCTTAGTTCAGGTGCTACCTCTTCTAAGAAACATTCTGCCTCTTCCTACCAGCTTAAAGTCATTTCTCCCATTTCTAGAACACCTTGCCTCATCTTTTTTGCTCTTTTCCCATTCTAAGAGTTCTAGATTGAGTCACAGAACCTTGGTTTCAGGCTCTTTCCAGATGTATGACCTTGATCAAGTCACTGAACTTCTGGACCACACCTTTTTCATTTCAATGAGAAGAGCCCAACTAAATAATCTCAGTGTTCCCTTCCAGCTCTCTTAGAATTCTACCTTGTATCGACCTCATTTGTGTATCTCTTGTCCCTGCTGTTAGATTGTAAGCTTCTTAAGGGCAGGGATTGTGACATTTTTCAACTTGAGTTTAATTAAATTGAGTCATCCGTTTTTTTAAATTGTCCCTCATCCTCACTTTGATTCAATTCTCTGGCTTTTTCTTTACCTGCCACTTTTTGTCTAGGGACCTAGGCTATGGATAGTTCCATGGAACTTGGAGGAACTTCCACCTTCCCATGTCAGTTGAGGAATTGAATTGTTCCATTGGTCTTAAGAGGGGCTAATGTGGTTGCTCTTATTACCTTGCTTTAAATTAAGCAGCCAACAGCACTTGCTTGGGAGTGTTCTTCATCTACTACTAATAATGTGAGATAACATATTGCCTACTAATTTTTCTAGATATTTTTGAATAAAAACTTTTTTTACATGTAGTTTTTGAATCAACATAATCTTGTTATGACCACAAAGTATGTCCAAAGCGACTTTTGGAGTCAATATTTTACTATTTTAAAAGATCTGTGCTTTTGTCATTTATTATCCACTGATGCAGATCATAACCTTTCCACACTTTTGTGTGGGTCTTAGTGAGTTTCCTATATTAAAAAAAAAAAGTCATCACCCAGAAGCTAACGTTCTGGTGATAGGCCCCCTCCATAAAAACCGTAAAACCAAACTGGTGCTTAACCTTGGACAGTAGACGACAAAGTTCATTCATTCCTGGACCTTTTTTTTTTGCTTTTTTGGAGGGGAAGGCAGGGCATTTGAGGTTAAGTGACTTGCCCCAGGTCACACGGCTAGTAAGTATTAAGTGTCTGAGGCTGCTGGATTTGAACTCAGGTCTTCCTGACTCCAGGGCTGATGCTCTATTCACTATGCCACCTAGCTACCCCGTTGCTGGACCTTCTTCTAAAGCCTTTACAGTGGGAAGCTTGACAGGAGTTGCCAGAATTTGGGCTCTGGTTCTTCTAGGGCTGTTTTGAAATCTCACTGCAGTAACAGAAGACAAGGTAGTAGCTCACTTGATCTACGTACATCTCATTGGTATGTTTAAAGAATCATATTCTGCTGATTGAATGCATATATCGTTTGGGTGACATTCTCTGAAACTCACGTACTGTTTTCTTGTTAACATCTCCAGGGCTATTGGCAAGCTTTGTGCTTTAGAGAACCAGATAGCAGAATCCCTGGGTTGAGAGATTATCTTTCCTCTTTCTCTTCTATTCATAGCTTCCTGTCTCTATATTTCTATCCTAGATTCAGTTTAGCCATTATGGCATCATCACCTCATCACCACTGCTGGGCATTTTTCTCTGATGACCCTTTGCCAGAATCTGGTTCATCTGTCTGGATGCTTTGAGGGAATAGGTATCCTTTTTCATATTCAAGTCTAACATTTCCTGTGCCTGGCTTTTTAAGTATCTCTTATGGCATTGGATTAACTTTCCTGCTCCTCTGTTTCATTTTTTTCCTCTGTTAATCATCCTTTTGGTGAGGGAAGTTAATAAGTAGCAATGGGAGGATATGTCTTCCTTCCATGTGGCATAAATATACTGTTTGAAATAGTCCTACTGAAAATCACTGGGGATTCAATTACATACATGATATTATTCAGTTCTTATAAATTAATTCACTTAAATCACAATGAAGCCAAGGACATCAGGGGTATGACTGATCCCCAGAAATATTAGTGTCCCCTCCAAACCATCAACCCTGCTCTCAATCGTGGCCTGAAACCATCCTCAAGTAAAACAAGCCCTACGGAAGGGGGAAGCCTGCCATCCTCTCCCACCAGTCATCAACCTGCTGCCTTGAGAAACAGGTGAGAGGCACCATGTTTCAGCTGGATTAAACCACTACCACCTCCCCTTGGATTTTGGGGGAGTTAACCCAGGATCCAGAGTCCGAAAGACTGGGAAATTGCAGGGCCCCAGGCCTACTTCCAGCCTGGCTGTAATAGACTCAGGAAGAAGCTTTGGCAGGAATGTTACCATGATAGCCAATATTTCTAGAACTCCCCTCAATTCCTGTCACTTGCTTGTCCCTAGTGAATTCTGAATTCTCTACCACACGTATAGATTTCTCCCCTTCGTTTTTAGCCCTACTTTTTTTCACCTAGATCCTAGCTAGGCAGGTTTCCTATTGTCCTCAAAAATAAAAAAAAAAGTGTTAATTGTCTGTTTGGGGGTGGGGAGGGGCAGGAGACTTTAGTTTATCTCAGACACATTCTGGTGCCTTTAACTTTTACAAGGCATTAAAATATCCACACACCCAACCTACTAGGATCTCCAGAGGTGGCTTTGCCATAGTATCCTCCCTGAAGGATTTTTGATGTGCACCACCCAGTACTGCAGGCATCAGTGCATCATCAGCTTTTTGCCTCAGACACCCATTTGGTTTAAGCTGTTGCCCATCTTCTTCCCACGAAGACTGCATGATGATTTTCAAAATTCCACGAAAAGCAAGAAACCTTAGCTTCCACACCAGGCCAGTGCTGGTAACTGGCAGCAGCAGCATCCCAATGGAGGTGTTGATGTTGATTTAGGTTATGATGAAAAATTAAATAATGAGCCTATGTCTTTGTGCTTATTTGGGGATTGTGGGAGGCTTTAGGAAACGATACCAAATCATGAAAGGATGCTACCTATCTGTCCTCTATCTTCCCTGTGCTCAGGAAGTGAGCAGGGAGGAAAATGTGAAGGTAAAGGTAGAAACTTGTTTTGTAGCATGAAGCCTCCAGAAATTGGGGGAATTAAATTTGAAAACATCAGGAGTTTGGAGGTAGCCAAAGAGTAATGGTTAGAGAGTTGACCTGGGAGCTAGGAAGATCAGTGATCTACTTCTGCCTCTGATCCATCTTGGCCATATGACCCTGGACAAGGTATTTGACCTCTCAGTGTGCCAGGTCAGTGGTGTCAAACTGGATTAGAAATGGGAGCCACTAAAGTGTACATACAGACCCCTTTGGGCTGCACATTGACTCAGAAAATCACATACACATATTATGTGTGTGTGTGTGTGTGTGTATAATATATATATATATATATGTATGTATATGTGTATATATATATATATTTTATCAACACATTAAAATTAGATAGCAACTACATTTTAATCTGTACTCAGGAGTGTTGTGGGACATAGCAGCATTGGTAGAGAGAAATTCCTCACCTGGGAGTCTACTCTGTTAATGAAGTCACAGCTCTAGGCTCTGTTCCCAGGAGCTTATTATAACCATGAGTTAATTGTACTGAGCCTGGAAACAACCTGGTGGTTTTGTCTGACCTACCATAGAGTGGTCACTCTGAAAAACTCAGTGCAGTGTATATACTACCTTGTGAGGAGGGTACAGGGTATCACAGTGATTCTTGGAGAGGTTTGGTTCCTGTGAAGAGTAAACCTTAAGACTAGGTTCCATTTTAACCCCAAGCGGCAAGCTCTAGGGTTAGTTGGTTTGAGAGGCTGCCTTGTCGCCAGCCTCCAGAACTTTTACAGTTGGGATAGTGAGGGGTGTTGGGCATTTGAGCCTGGGAAGATAGAGGGAACATCTGTTGACCAGGAACACCAGACCCTGCTGTGCTGTTAAGAGCGGTAGGGGAGAGAAGGAACCAGGACATGCCAGGTGAGTGTAGAAGCAGTGGGGCAGAAAGCCCCTGGCTGTGGGCACTTACAGGAGGCTGGAGGTTTGGCTTTGGTTTCAGGCTGGGGGAAGAACTGAAGATCTGGGGCAAGAAGCACTGTCCCATACCTCAGGGCTAGAGGTGATTACAAATAATTAAGCTATTACCACAAAAAAATGGATAGGCAAAGGAGAAAATGCAACCATAGAAAACTTATGGAAATAGAGATGACCAAGGTTCATCTTCAGAGGAGGATATTGAAGTAAAGAAACCCCCAAAGAGTTATGTCCAATGATCACCTGCCTCAAAAGAATTTATAGAAGATCTTAAGACTTTAAAAATAAAATGATAGAGGGGCGGCTAGGTGGCGCAGTGAGTAAGAGCACCGGCCTCGGAGTTGGGATGACCCGAGATCAGATCCGGCCTCAGAAAATGAGCACCCACGCATCAATAATGACTAGCCGTGTAACCTTGAGCAAGTTACTTAACCCCAATTGCTTTAAAAATAAATAAATAAATAAAATTATAGAGATGGAGAAAAAAACTAAAAAAGAAAATACAAGAACAAGAAGGGTGTGAAAGAAAAACATCGGCATCTTTGCAGTTCCCACTCATTTCTCCTAATTATTCTTGGGACAAAACAGAAAAAAAAAAAAGGTCTATATGACAGCTCTTCAAGTACTTCAGGATAGCTCTCCCATTCTTTTCTCTCCCAACTCTTCTTTTTGCCAAAGTTAAACATCCCCAGGCTAAATATTTCGCGCGGTTGAACATCCTTCAACTATAAGCTATCCATTAAATTCATTTAACATTTAATTAAGTACCTATTATATACCAGGCACTGAGGTTGAGGTAGAAGGATGCTGGAGAATATGAAGGATGCTGGAAAAAAGAGAAGTTTCTCTTGATGAATTTTCCTGCCTTGAGTTTTTAAAGAAACTAAGGATTCTGTGAGGTGTAGGTTACAAGGGAGTGCATTCTAAGTATGAGAGACAGGCTGTGCAAAGGCATGAGGACAGGAGATGGAATGTTACATAAAGGGAGTAGCAAGTATGCTGCTTAGCAAGAATGTAGGATGTATAAAGGAAAATGTGCAATGATTGTGAAATGATGAGCTGGAGCCAGAATGAGAAGAGCTTAAGAAGGCAAACAGGAGACTGTATCTTAGTCAGAAAACCAAACAGGAGTACATGTTTTATGCAAGAGACAAAGGGGAAGCCACTGAGGCTTCCTGAGGAGTTGACATAGTTAGACCTGTGTTTTGTTTCTGACCTCAGTCTCCCCAATCGAGGCTGATTACATTTGTTTTCAGGGTTCTGGAGAAATCCCTGAGGGATCGAGGTGTCTCTCCACTAATGCTATCAGCTGGAGCCCCCATACTGGGTGTGGCCTCCCCCATAGCCACCAATGGCTAGCACCCAGGTCCATTCAGCCACTTAGCATAACTCAGTTTTTACAAAGGGATATTTCTTCTGAAGATGTAGCATCCTACCTTTCCCCTAGCCTCCACCATACCCCTTTGGTCTCTGGGAGGTGGGAAATGAGCACAGTCTTAATATAATTTCAACAAAGCACGGGGCCTTCCAAATTCACATGTGGCATCATCAATGGATGAACTGTCTTCGCTACTATTGGTCTGGTTCTGGAAGATTATTCCTTACTCTCTGGGCTACTCATCCTGGGATGTTTACAAAGCCTAGCATAGACTCTACTCTTGGACTGCTGGACAGCTGATCAAAGAGGCTCTTGTTCTCTATGAGATGAGCACATTGGGACCAGTTACAGAATAGCTTCACATGTTCCAACTCTCTCCAAGGCACTTCCATTACATCCCATCATGACTCCTGGAAACAGGCTCCCTAACCTCTTCCATGTGAAGAATTCACATGGAAATTCTCTGTGCTTATTCATAAGGACTAGGCGCAGTGGTCAGGCAATATCACTTTGGCTTATCCTGGTTTGACCCATCAACTGATAATTCAGGGAAAACAGCATCTACGTTCATAAGAATATATGAATAAATAAAAAATAAATATATTGTGCATGACCCCTCCCCCAACACATCTCTGAGCAGGAATTTCAGCCTAGGGTAAATTCCCTGTCCTACATGACCCCATTCTTTTCTGCCCCCTCCCCCACCAGATCTCCACCCTTCCTCTGTCAGCTCATGTTCACAGAGGTGGATGGGCTTCCTGGTCTGGGAGACTTGGCGCTGGCTGTCGGGAATTTCAAGGTGTGTACTAACCAGGCACTGTTCTTGGCTTCTACAAGTTTCTGCTTACATAATACCTAACCATTGGCCGCATGGTATCCCTTTAAAAGCTGGCACACTGTTCATGCAGACTCACTGTTCAATTCGGGCCTGACCGAGGGACAGTCCCTCAGAAAAATAAAATCCACTTCCAAATTTTACTCTGGGATGTCTTGTCTTGCATCTTAAAGGAGAGGGGTTCCATGAGGCAGAAGGGAAGAGGGGTTCATTCGATATATGGGAGCTGACCAGAGCCAAGGCAAGGAGATGGGAGCTAGAGAGGAACAGCTGGTGGTTTAGTGGGTATAATGTAGGAAGGGGAGTAATGTACAATGAGGCTGAAAAGGTAAATTGAAGAGTTTGCCAAACAGAGATATTTCTATTTTCTCCTAGATTGCAATCATGATGCACAGGAGTTTATTGAGTTAGGAAATGGCATGATCAGGTCTGCATGGAAAGAAAATCATTTTGATGTGGAGGGTGGATTGGAGCCATGAAGACCAATTAAAAATCCATTTCAATAATAGAACTCCAGGCCTAGAGATGGTTTAAATCCAGCCTCAGGTACTAGCTGTATGACCCTGGGCAAATCACTTAACCTCTGGTTGTCTCCATGATGGGAGATAATGGGAATAAATAGGAATAATAATACCACCTCCTCCCAGGCTGTTGCACTTAGCACAGAGCCTGGAATATGCTAGGTGCTATATACATATTAGCTATTGTTATCATTGTTCTTGTTACTGCTGAAGGCAAGAGGTGATGAGAACCCGATTAGGGGAGGTTGTTATATGAAAAGAAAGAAGGGGTTGGGGGTGGCTAGGTCTCCCAGTAAGATGGCAGGCCCCAGAGTTGGGATGACCCGGGATTGGTTCATAAATAACTAGCCATGAGACCTTGAGCAAGTTACTTAACCCCAATTGCTTTAAAAAAAAGGGGGGGGCGGAGTCGGGGCCCCTGGCTAGGTGTCACAGGGAATAGAGCAATTTGAGGGACAACCAGAGTTAGAGAGTGTGATAGAAATGCTGAGCCAGCAAAAGAAACGGGGAAAGCAGTCAGACATCAAGGAGAATCAGAAGAGTAGCAAGAGGGAGGTGGCCAATGGTGTTAAATGTGGCAGAGAAAGGATAAGGTCTGAGAAAAAGGCCTTCAGATTTGGAATTAAGACATCATTAGAGTTTGGCCGGGGGCAGCTAAATGGTTCAGTGGTTAAAGGATTGGACCTGGAGTCAGGAAGACCAGAGTTCAAATTCAGCCTCAGGCACTTAACTGTGTGACCCTGAGCAAGTCACTTAACCTCTGTTTATCTTAATCAACTTGGAGAAGGAAATGGTCAACTGGTTCCAGGCTCTGGGAACCCCCTTGAACTTTCCCTTGAATCTTCCCATTTGATGAAGCATTTGCCTGAGGCCATAAGCCTTTCATTATAGCTCAGCCCAAATCTCTTACTCTTACTAGCCTAGCCCTCTATTGTCCAGCTACTTCCCACCCTTGATCCTCCCAAAATATCTTTACCCAAATCTGTTACCCTTGAACTAGCCTAGCCCTCCGTTGTCTGTCATCTCCAGGTAGCCTCCAGCTATTTCCCACCCTTAATCTCTCATCACTGGAGTCTGACCTCATTTGACTCCTCTTAAGACCCTCCCCAAACCCCTCCTCTAGACCACCCCTAAATCCTCCCACAATCTTCTGTATATAAGCTCCATCTTGTCTCCATGAAGGAGCTGAGAATTATTTGGCACAGACTCACTCTGTGTCGGAGGATTCTGGCCCGCTTGTCCAATACAAGCATCACATATACCTAGGTTCCTTAAGAGCCTACCCATTATGGCAAATTTCTAATAAACTTTGCTTTACTTTGGCTGAGAGAAAACTCGAATTCATTTGGCAGGACCCGGTGTGTTGGTATTTTGGGGTCTCATGCACCCCTAAGCCTTAAACCTCAACACAACCTCTCCAGTATCCTTGCCAAGAAAACTCCAAGGACTTTATGGTCCACAGAGTCATGAAGACTGAACAACAAGGAGTTGGGCTATGAAAAGTAGGAAAGATATAGGATGATAGCTTGAGGAGAAGGTAGGGTCTAATGAAAGTATTTTTATTTTGGGAATTAAATTTTGGCTTGTTTTTGTTTTTTAAGGGTGAGAGAGTATGAAGTCTGAAAGCAGTAGTGATGAGGTATGGGCTCTGGGAGCCCCCTCCAGCTCTCCTTGTGTCCTTGAGGTACAGGTTCTGGGAACCCCCTTGAACTCTAGTTAAATCATCCCATTTGATGAGGTATTTGCATGAGGCTTACTTTGTGGCTGAGCCCAAGCCTCTTACTACACTTCCCACCCTAGAGCCTATCAAAATGTAGATCAATCCACCCTCGAACTGGCCTAGCCCACCATTGTCTGTGGTCTCCATGTGGCTTCCAGGCACTCTTTGACCTCATTAACTCCTCCTAAAGACCCTCCCCAAACTCCTCCTCTAGACCACCCCTAGATTCCTCCCACAGCTTTCTGTATACAAGACCCCATCTTGTGTCCATGTCTGAGAGAGCACCATAGAATAGTGAGAGCGCCATAGAATGACCTAGCACAGACTTACTCTGGGTCTAATGCAAGCGAACTTTTAATAAACTTTACTTTTCTTTGGCTGAGAGAAGACTTGAATCGAATTCATTCAGCAAGACCTGGCGTGTTGGTATTTTGGGGTCTCCAGAGCAACACTAGCCCCCTTTAGTAGGGAAGAAACCAGAAGATAGGGACTGAAGATCAAAGAGGGGGGTGATGAAGGATGTAGTCTGCTGAAGAGGATGAAATGAAGTCCAGGGCATGTGAAGAAGGGTTGGCCTTAGTAAGAAGTGTCATCTCTGGGTTAGACACTGGGGGAAAGGAGGAGAACGTGAGGAATGTCAAGAGGTTTGGATATGAAGAGAAGGTTCTCACAATGAATGTTTTCTGGGAAATAAGAGAAAAGGTTCTGGAGAAGAGAAGAGAAGAAAGGAATGTGTTTGGGAGAGAAGAGAAGGTTTGGAACCGCTTCTGAGGAGAATGGAAAGGGAATCAATTAAGGGATAGTAAAAGGATTACCTTGCTGCCTTGAGATTAGATAACATAAACTGACTATAGATAACAATTAAAATAGATTCCATAAAGTAGATAAGAATGCTACTGAAGTAACAAATAGGTAAGATAAATGTTATGGAAAGAATATAAAGAACTAGATAAATGGGTCCGGTTTGGGTGCGTGGGTGACTTTCTCCAGCTCCATTCCCAGGAGCCAGACTGGATGAGACAGATGAGGGAATAACTGAGGTTGGAGTTTGACCAGGAATGAGCAGGAGTAGGACCCAGAGCAAGGGATTTGAGAGCAGAAGATGGTGTGAAGACTGAAGGGAGAAAAGTGAAGGGGGGGCAATGACAAGGACTTGAGAAAGTACTTCTCATGAGGAGTGACTGCAGGTCATGACAAAAACAAAAAAGAGGTATAGGAGGGGTAATGACCTGGAAGAAATGGAAGGGTGGGAGGTTATGGTCAAAGAAAGGAATATCAGAATTTTTTTTTAAAGAAGAAAGAATATTGGTGAGAAATGGTGAGATCCAGGGTGTGATGATCCTTGCTTGTGGATGAGGTGGAGTGGAAAAGTCAGGCATAGGTTTTGAGGAGACTGAGATTCTTTTTGTTGTTGAAGTAATTAGGTGAAGTGACTTGCCCAGGGTCATACAGTTTGTGTCAGAGACTGAATTTGAACTCAGGTCCTCCTGCTTTTAGGGCTCATGCTCTATCTACCACACCACTCACCTGCTCCTGATACCAAGATTCTTTAGTATCACTTATTCATATTTTCATATTTTCCTCTCTTTTAGTGTCTCCCTCTGTTTAACTTCTCCTAAAACCTGCCCTCCTCACCTGTTCTCCCAATCCATCACCTCTCTTCTGGCCTTACTTTCCTCCCTTCATAGTCATGATATTCTAACAGATAACTAAACAACTAAGCAAATGGATAAATAAAAATAAATAGTGATGACAACTAGGCTAACAGCGCACTTTGCGGATATTATCTTATTAGATCCTCACAACATCCTGGGAAGTGGATGCTATTACGATCCCCATTTTACAAATGAGGAAACTGAGGCTGAAAGAGGATGAGTAACTTGTCCAGGTTAGATAATAAAAATAGCTAATATTTACACAACACCTACTGTGGGCCAGGAACTGTGGCAGATACTTTACAATCAGTATCTCTTGACCCTCACAACATCCTGAGTGGTAGGTGCTATTATTATCCCCATTAAAATGGGGATGAGAAAATTGAAGCAAACAGCAGTAAAATGACTTGCCCATGGTCACACAGGTGGTAAGTGTCTGAGGACAAATTTGAACTCGAGTCTTTCTGATTCCAGACCCAGTGCTCTATCCACTGTACCACTGAGTTTACACAAGTGAATATCTGAAGCAGGAGTCAAAATCAGATCTTTCTTCTTCCAAGCCCAATACTTTATCCACTGTGACACATATAGCTTACGAAACTCAATAATGTACTGTCCACTCCCTTGAATCCTTTGCCCTCTTTCCCAAATACTACTGCTATTCACACCCTGTCACTGCTCAACCTTGAGTCACCAAGCTGCTCTTCACCTTCCCTTGAGCTCTGGAGAAACTTAAATAGGGGGCAGCTAGGTGGCCCAGTGAATAGAGCATTGGCCCTGAAGTCAGGAGGGCTCAAGTTCAAATCCAACCTCAGACTTAATGGAAGAGTGACCTTGGGCAAGTCACTTAACCCCAATTTCCCTGCCCTCCCCGCTCCAGAAAGCAAAGAGAGAGAGAGAGAGAGAGAGAGAGGGAGAGAGAGAGAGAGAGAGAGAGAGAGAGAAACTCAGATAACAGGACCAATGAGGCTGACTCTAAGTTCATTATTATCTAAGTGCAACTGGGCCTTCACTGCTATGAGGCTGTCTTTTTTTTTTTTGGCAGAGATACTAAAGTGGTTTGCCATTTCCTTCTCCAGCTCATTTTAAATTGAGGAACAGAGGCAAACAGGGTTAAGTGATTTGTCCAAGGTCCCACAGCTAGTACGTGTCTGAGGCCAGGCTTGAACTCAAGAAGCTGAGACTTCTTGACTCCAGGTCTGGCACTCTATCCACTGTGCCACCTAACTGCTCTTTAGTCTTCCTTACTAAATTATTATCTATCACTCACCCATTAAATGTTGCTGCTTCCCAAATTCACTGTCCTTGGCCCTCTTTTTTCTCTGTTCTCTATGTTCTTTTCTTTGGTGATCTCCTCTCCTGGGTTCGGTCATCATTTGTGTGGATGGTCACCACATCTGTTTATCTAGGCCTCATCTCTCTTGAACTACAGTCCAATGTCTCTAATTCCTTGGCTGAATATCTTCACATGAATGAGTGGTCTATGAGGAAGGGGAGACAGTCCAGTACAATCCCCTCCATCTAGGAGTTTGGTAGTGGAATGGAGGAGAGATAGAAGATAAATGCTTGAGGGGACAGAAGGGATGGTGTTAAGGCCCTGAGCATATTTGTTAATAGGCAGGAGAGAGTTTGAAGATAAGGGAATGATCAGTAAGTGAGCTCTAGGAGATGAGAAGGGATGATGAAGGATACAAGCAGAGATGAGTCCAAAAGATGTTCTTTTCTCAATTCTTGCCTTAGCAAGAAGGACCTCTCAGCTTCTGAGAATGAGGCAAAGGAGGAAGCATAGGTGAAGAGAGAGGACATTTGAGAGGTGGGGTATTCACTTTGCCTCTTCTGCCCTGCCTGGCTTCAACTCCAAGGAACAAGCTACCCCTCCCAGGATAAGCTCATCACTTCTAAACTCACCACCATGCTGTTGACTCTAGCTTTGATTGGTACCACCTCCCTCAGCCTCCTCTTTTCTCTGGAGGGCTGAAGGGTAGAGTACCATACTTCTCCCAATGCCTTCTTTTATAGAGGGCATCACAACCCTGTGACTCAGTGCCTAATTAGAAATTAGCAAAAGGTGTGAAAGCCTTCCTACAAGCAAGTTTACTTTAATGGGCTCCAGGTGAGGCCTATTAATGGACAGGGAAGATCTTAAATCCAATTAACATGGGATTTAACATGGTGGTTTGCCATTTCCTTGTCCAGTTCATTTTACTGATGAAGAATTGAGGCAAACAAAGTGAAGTGATTTACCCAGGGTCACATAGCTTCTGAGGCTGGATTTGAACTCAAATCTTCCTGACACCAGGCCCAGCACTCTTATCTACTGCTCCATCTAACTGCCCAATCCTAGTAGTTAGAGGAATGGAAATTTAAGATCTTCCCTGCTCCTAGGCCCTTTGATAGGCTTAAATGCATCTGGAGCCTGTGGTGGGAGGCTTGGTTTTTGGGAATGCTTTTTGATTGGGCAGTGGGTCAAGAGGGTTATTACATTCTCTGAGCCAGGAAAAGGCTATATAAACCCTGATATGAGGCTTTGTTTGGGGGCTCACTTTGAGAAGAATTATTTGATCTGACCAGATGAGACTCTGGGCAGGTGTTGAGACCCCCCTAGCTTTGAAAACCCAGATGTCGGTGCTTCCCTCTCTGGTAACTGTGACTAGGTATGGATGTAATGGTCAGACAGAGGCCTGTCTGCTGATCTGTTTCTCTGTCTTCTTGTGACTTCTGCTTGTAACTTGTTTGTATCCTCTGAAGTTTGGGGTGCTGACCTTTTCCCCCTGAACTAGGTAAATGACATATGTTTGATTAAAGCAAGATTGTAAACCCATTTTGAGTTGCTTTCCTTTAGAAAAGCAGATCTATGAACCTGTGTTGGCAGCCACCCTGGGTATGCTAGGGTGCTTGCTGCTACACTAGTGACTAGCATCATTTTTTTGCACACAGTGTTTGGTGAATTGAACTTTCTAATGCACTTTGCAGTTAATATTTTCTATTAAATTTATCTATGCTTTTGTCATCCCTTAATAGAATACAAATTCTATAAAAGTATCAGCAAAACATCTGAATTTTCTATCTCCTAAATCATCTGATTGTTGTAGTGGGAAAATGGCTGGATTTGGATTCAGATGGCCTGGGTTCTGTATGACATTGGCAAGCTATTTTTTTTTCTTTTTGGAGGTGGGAAGGCAGAGCAGTTGGAATTAAGTAACTTGCCCAAGGTCACATGGCTAGTAAGTGTTAAGTGTCTGAGACTGGATTTGAACTCAGGTCCTCCTGACTCAAGGCCAGTGCTCTATTCACTGTGCCACCTAGCTGTCCCATTGGGGAGCTATTTAACTAGCCTGGGTCTCAAGTTCCTCATCTTCCAAATGAGGAAGAACAGACTAGATGCCATAAAAAGTCCCTTTCACCTCTAAATCCATGATACTTCAATCTCATAGTTCTCTGAAAAAAGCAGGTATTTAGTAAATGTTTTGCATAAATGAATGATTAGAAAGAAAAGAAAAATATAAATTTCTCAAGTCAGTTTTATTAATAGAAATGTTTAGAAACAATTGCAACCCTTAGGAATCTCCCACTGATAAATGAAAATGAAACAAAAGAGAGATATTCTGACCACCCTCTACTCCCAAATTCCCACAAACTGCAGCCCACAAAATACAGGTGAGCTCCAATCTTCTCTACTTCCATACTCCCCTTCACTTGCTTGAAAGCATACAAAACCAAGGTTTATTAGACATACAAACCTGTTTCATGCCTATAGGATCCCGTGGAATTGACCCCTACAGCTTCAAAGCAAGAGTGGAACTGGGGCCACTGAACAGAGTACACATGATTTCTGTCTTTGTGGTTAACTAAGTCAAAGTAAGTAACTGCCCCAAAAAAGACTACAGAGAGCAATGAAAGGAAAACCAAGGCCTACAGATGTTAGACACAGGAACCAAAGAGAAGTACATTGCAGTAGGTAATCAACACCTTCTTCTTTGTTCCTTTACCCCTTTCAGTATATATAGGACAGTGCACCTCCCATCCTCCACCTTCTGGTGGATTTGATTCTTTAGAAAAGTGCCAACCAGGGACAATGAGTTGTACAAACAAAACAAGCCAGGTCTGCTGTCAGGAGTGTTGGGAATCAGGGGCCTTTTCAACATCTCGAGACCCAAAAGGGAACCATGAGCAGGCGAGCTAATAATGGGACTGCTTATCCACATCACTTCTGGATCTTATATTTATTCTGTGTGATCTATGAAAACATTATAGTAAGAGAAGACAGTGAAGAGAGCTATGATATCCAGGGAAAAGAGAAGTGAAGAGTGTGCTTCCTTGGCAGTATCAGACCAAGCAGTCTGATGAGTAGGAAATGCTTCCATCACTCTGGAACACAAAGGGAAGAGTATCTGGAGAGCAACTCCAGTTGGTCCATGCACCAGCTCTGGAGAGTCTTGGGAGGAGGAAGAACAATGGTGTCATTCTTGCTTTCAGTATTGAATTCTACTCCAATAGAACATGGTGCCCAGGAGAACACAGAACTAGAAAAATATTAAGAAGTCATTACATTATTACATTATTTAAGAGAGTATAACATTCAGGTTTATGCAACCTTCAAATTTAAGAGGCATCCTCTCCTGTCCTAAAAACACTACTAGGACATTGGTATAGAAGATTTATTACTTAGAAACTCCTATTTAGTGGCCCAAATATCCCCACCCTAGAATCTTTTGATATATTAGACAGCCCTTCCTATTCCCATTCTCATTTCTAAATCACTACCCTTAGGAATACACCCTTTCTTTGACTACAAATGTAGTCCCAAATTAATGGATTCTACCTTCACTGTCGATCAGTTCCTAACTTGGGGCTCTTGCCATTGGTATTTTAATTATTACCCTAAAGGATAGCCTACCTTTCTTACTTTTTATTATAATAATAATTATACACATATATTTGGTCTGGACCTGTGATTTCATTGACATACGGAACTTTAGGTGAGGAAACTCTTTCAATGTAAATCAACAGCTCTTCTGAAATTTATAGCCAGATAGTTGCATTGAGTCCTTGAGAAGTTAAGTGGCTAGCCCAGGGTGACATAATCATTATATAGCAGTGGCAGGACTTTGAACTCAGATCTTCCTGACTCTGAACTCCTCCCTCCATCCACTATGTCACACTTCCTCTCTGTAATAGTGATAAAAAGTACCAGTAAGGATGATGATAATTGACATTTGCAAAATAATAGCTTGCAAAGCCTGTGGACTTTCTCATTCAAGTTTTAGTTGTGATTTACAGTTTTCAAAGTGTCCTGTTCATGTAACTGGGCTTTTCTAAGACCTTGCAATGGGATTTAAGAGCTTCATCCATTAATAGGACTCACCTGGAGCCCACTAAAGTAAGCTTGCTTAGGGGAGGCTTGCTTGTAGGAAGGCTTGCTTGTAGGAAGGTTGTGATGCCTTCTGGCTCTGAGAAGTGTATATCTACTCTGAGTTGGTATTTGCTTTGGGGGCTTGCTTATGAGAAGGATCTAATCGAGAGTATGAGTGGTTCAGAGCTCCCCAGTGCTCAGATGTAAAGGCTTTTTTCATCCAGGGATGTATGTAAAGTGTATAGTTGATTCAGGCAGTCAGAGCCCTGTCTTTTGATCTTTATTTCTCTGCTTGTATTTTCTCTGAAGTTCAGGGTGCTGACTTTTACCCTGAACTAGTAAATGTAACTAAAAAGGATTGTTGACCCCTTAAACAGTTATCTTGCCTAGTAAAGCAGATCTAAGAACCTGTGCTGACAGCCATCCTGGATGTGCCAGTATGGTTGCTGTTACAGACCTCTAGGAAGTGATTGTGGCCAAGCATTAGGGAGACTCAAAGGAAGGTACAAACGACTGTGGGCTGCTATACTGACTCTGCTTTTGGGTGGGATCAGCCAGGACCTTGGGGAATCAAAGTACACAAGATTCAAAATAAACCCCCAGTCCTGAATTTTGTGTTCTATACAGATGAGGAAACTGAGGCTCAGAGAGTTACGTAACTAGCTCATAGTCATAACTAGTATGTGGCAGAAGTAGGTTTGGGACCCAATTCTTGCTCTTTACAAGGACAGTTCTCTCACCACTATGTGTTCCTCACTCTCCCAATTATTCATTCTGTATATCCCACCATCTATAAAAGGGATATTTGAAAAAGGGACCTTTGGGAAAAGTAAAGCTGTCAGAGGGCAAAGACCTGAGCCAACCAACATTCAGCTCCATGGACTGGTTTCTCAAGACTAGAAATTAGAATATAGAGACAATGGCAACTTTTATGCTTCTGTCACCCTCCCATCATTACAACTCATACCAGGAAATACTTACAGTCCAGCAGAGAATGGCAAATCCAAACCATGCAACGCCCCAGGCATGTCGGTTCATTGGTCCAGAGATCAGTTCATAACAACCCTGGGGAAGGAGCCAAGAAGCAATTAGTGTCATATGTTACCCCGCTATCAGGATGTGGAAGAAAAGGGACGGTAAGGGATAGAGTGCAGCATCATTGGACATAATAAGGCTATTCTTCCCTTGAGGCATTATGGTAGGGTAGGAAGAGCACACTAGCTCTAGAGTGGGAATACAGGGGTTCAAATCCCACCTTGAAGGCTTAACACTTGTATGACCTTGGACAAGTCACTTAACCTACATGAGCTTCAAGTTCCTTATCCTGTAAAATGAGAGGGTTCAACTACATGGTCTCTGAGGTCTCTCCCAGATCTTGATCTATTACTCATGTTCCACCAGACAACTCAGTTTATTTTATTTTTTTAAATAATATTTTATTTTTTCCTAATTGCATGCAAAAAAATTTTTTAGCAGTCATTTAAAAAAATTTTTGAGTTCTAAATTCTCTCCCTCCATCCCTCCCTGTTCCCTCTCTGAGACAGTAATTTGAAATGTTATACATATGCAATCATGAAAACATTTCCATGTTATTCATGTTGTGAAAGAAAACACAGACCAAAAAAAACATGAAAAAGAATGCTTCAATCTGCATTTCAACTCACTCTAGAGGTGTATAGCATCTTTCATCACGAGTCCTTTAGAATTGTCTTGGATCACTGTATCACTGAGAACAGCTAAGTCATTCACAGGCGATCATCACTATATAAGATTGCTATTAGTGTACAATGTTCTTCTGGTCCTGCACACTTTCCTTTGCATCAGGTCATACAGTACAGTTCATTTAGCACTGCTTTGCTGAGGTGGGGATACAATAATTCTTGTTGAACAGTTTGAAAATGGTGCATTTATAAGGGGCAGCTAGGTAAGGCAGTGAATAGAGCACCTGCCCTGGAGTCAGGAGGACCTGAGTTCAAATCAGACACTTAACACAAAAACTAGCCGTTTGACCTTGGACAAGTCACTTAACCCAAACTGCCCTAAAAAAAAAAAAAAAGAAAATAGTGCATTTATGTTCTCTATTTTGTAGTCAATATATTTAATAAAAATGTTGTCATTCTGGCACTTACAATATTTACATATGTAATAGGGGGTTGGTCAATAATAGCCTAGTTCTGGAAATATATACAATCAGCTCTTCTTGCTGCAAACCCATCTGGGGAGTTTGTGAGCCTGCTTCTAGATGTGAGTGATCATGGTGTAATGGAGTCAGCGCAAACCAACTTAGAACTGATTTTTAAGTTTTCAGTAGGAGTATTTATACCTCAGAATTACCAAGCTACAAATCAGATCTTTATTGTTTCATTTCGTTAATTGTCTAGACTTAAGAAAGTGATGGATAAAATGTTAAATAATGCAGGTTCAATTAAAAAGTGTGTCGTGGGCAAATTTTTTCCAGAGAACTAGTGTTAAACATTTACCAACACAACCATGGGCTCTACCCACCATTTCAGAGCTTGATAGGTATTCCATGATCATTTCCTGTTCATGTGCTGAGCTGTGAAGCAAAACCTTTTTATTGGTTGATTAGCCCAAACTGAGTGTGCATACAAAAGGTCAAATTGAGTTCTGTTTTTCTTTGTGGTAATTGGTGTGTAAGGTGGGAGGGGGAATATTTTAAATGCCCGGTGAGGAGAGAAGTCTTGTTATCTCCAGGGCTTACCCTGGAGTGTCTGAAACACAGTAGGCACTACAAATGTATGTTGATTGACTGATTAGCTGGCTGTGTGGCCTAGAACACATGGTTCCATTGGTTTTCTGTCTTCTTGTTTCATTCTGCTTACTCTTAGGTGAATAAAGGTTAGAGATGGAATGGACTAGGCTATATCCAGATGAGCTGGAAGAGGACCAGCAATGGAAGTCCACACCCGTGTTTGCCAACAGCTGGACCTGGTGAGGGACAGGGCCCCAAGGAGCAATTTGTGGGAACCAATCCAGCAGGAGATCAGCCTGGCAGCCTGGACTCCATGTCCTGCAGCAAGGGAGGGAGTGACTCATTCAGCAGCTATGTCATGTCCAGAAGGGAAGTTGGTGAGCCAAATGGTCAGAAGCAACCACTTAAATCTGAGCCTGTTCTCCATGGACTAAGGTGGTAAAGGAGAGAGTGTGCCCTGGTTGGTTTTTGTTTGGTTGGTTTTATGGAGTTTTTTTTGTTTTTTTTTTTAGGGGGAAAGAGACATGCTTGAACTTTTGTGCACAGTTCCTTTGTAAAAGCTAATTGGTTTTAATTGCTTATTGATGATCTTGAGGAGATACTAGCTAGCCCTAGTGAATAATATTGGAGGAATAATCACTGGCAATCAATACGGGGTAGGGCAGAGAACAGGCTGGAATTGGGGCTCGAGAATAAGGACCTCCAGAATTTATATGGGCTCCATGTACAGTAACTTCAGTTGAATACTCCTACAAGGTAAATTACTATTATTAAAATTGGTCACCTGCCTCAAAAGCAAAAACAGAAAAACAACCCACCTACAACATATTAGTGACTCTATGGAGGATCGCATACTTTGGAAAAGGGCATTTATTAATTCAGAACAAATTTACTCCCAGCTGTGTGACAAGAGACACACTTGTATTAACCATTAACCAAGAGAACCATATGAGGATTATCCTAACTCCCTCAGTGCCATCAATCAATTCCACAAAAGAACACAGTGAAGAGAAAATTACTTCATAGGGTGGAATTAGTTTCTTAAGAACAATGCTATAAATAGACAATTTGACATTACAGTGGAGCTGGGGTTTTTAAATCATTATAAAATGCGGTTACAATTCACCATAGGACAACAACCAGTTGTTGAAGCTTTAAGTTTCATGTTTGAGCCCTATAGTTACTATGAAAGGCATTACTACATACATTAGCTTCCCATTTTACAGATGAGGAAACCGAGGCTCAGAGAGGTTAAGTCACTTACCCATGGACACACTGTCCATAAGTGTCAAGCACAGATGAGATTCAAACCTAGATCTTCCTAATCACCCTGCTCAAGGCTGACATGCAAATTCAGGAAGCATTCCATATATCTTATCTGAGGCAGCTGGGCAGCTCAGTGTATAGTGTACTGAGCATGGAGTCAGGAAGACTTGGGTTCAAATCTGGCCTTGGACACTTACTAGCTGTGTGACCCTGGTTAAGTCACTTAACGTCTGTTTGCCTCAGTTTCCTCAACTGTAAATTGGGAATAGCAACTCTCTTACAGGGTTCTTGTGTGGATCAAATGAGGTAATCCTTGTAAAGTGCTTAGCATTCTGCCTGGACATAGTAGGCAATGTATAAATGCTTATTCCCTTCCCTTTCCCTGATTCTGAGTCTAGCACTAAATCCACTATTCCAGGCTACTTAGCAGTATAACCGTTTTACCTTTCCTGTGTTCTTAAGCCTTACTCCTTCCTGCTCCCTATGGTCCAATTTCACTGGCCAACTTGCAGCTCCTCACACATGGACCTCCATCTTCCATCTCTTTGCCTTTCCCTGGCTATCCTCAGTGCCAGGAATACTCTGCTTGATCACCTCCACTTCTGAATTTTTCTGGCTTCCTTCAAGACTCAACTCAAAGCCCACCTTCTCCAGCTGCTGATGCCCTCCCCTTTCAGATTTCCTTCCCTCTACTCTATGTACTTTCTATGTTGTTTTCCTTGATACAAAGTGAGTTCCTTGAGAAGCCTGAGCCATGTCCTGGCCTTTCTTTATATTCCCAGCACTTGGCACAGTGCCTGGCATCTAGTAAATACTTAAGAAATGTTTATTGATTTACTACAGAGAATTACTAACATTACTGCAACACGAAGCTGGCCACAGTGACCCATGGGGTGAACAATCTCTTATTGGCCAAGTTGAAAGGCCTTTTCTCAGGCCTCATTTTCCTTGACCTCTCTGTAGGTCTGCATGACAAGGGTTCTCCTCCTACCTCTCTGACTGCTCCTTCTCACTCTCCTGGGCTGGATCTTTATTCTGGCTGCTCCTACTAAGCATAGATATTCCCCAGGTCTCTGTCCTGGGTCATCTTCTATCTTTCCTTTATGTTATTTTGCTTAGTGATCTAATAAATTACCATTTCCATGCAGCTGATTTTCAGATATTTTTATCCAGCTCTAGTCTCTCTCCTGACCTCCAGGACTGAATCTCCAGCTTCTTATTGAATATCTTGCGCTGGATGTCCCCCAGAGATCTCAAACTCAGTATGTCTAAAGTGAACTCGTTACCCTTCCCCTCAAACCCTCCCCTTTCCCTAACTTCCTTATTACTGTCAAGGGCATCATCAAACTCCCAGTATTTCAACTTACCATGTAGGTCTCACCCTTGATTCCTCATTTTTTCTTCCCCTCTCTATCTCCCCACAACCAATCTGTTGCCAATTTTACTTTTGCAATATTGCTCATACACATCCCTTTCTCTTCTCTGACATTGCTACCATCCTAGTACAGATCCACATCACCTCGCACCCAGAACATTGGAATAGCTTCCTAATTGATCTCCCTGCCTCAAGCCTCTTCCCACTCCAGACTGTCTTTTACTCATCTATCAAAATGATCTTCCTAAAGTTCAGGTATGGTCATGCCACTCCCCCATTCAATAAACTCCAGTTTATTGAGTTATTTTTATTATTACTTCCAATATGAAATATAAAACCATCTGTCTGGCTTTTAAAACCCTCTACAACTTGGCCCCATACTACTTTTCCAATCTGCTTATGCCTTATTCTCTTCCATGTACACTGACAGCCAGTGACACTGACTTCCTCACGATTCCTTGCACAAGATGTTCTCTCTCCTGATTACAGGCCTTTTTCACTGCCCTTCATCCCCAGAATGTTCTCCCTCCTTGTCAATGCCTCCTGACTTCCATGGCTTCTTTCAAGTCTTAGATAAAATCCCACCTTGTACATGTAGCACGGTGCCTCTCACAGAGTAGTTACTTGATAAAAATACTTGTCAACTTAACCTGTTGACTAAATGAGATAGTAGATATTGAGAACTTTGTAAGCCTTAAAGTGTCCTATAGTAATCATATGTATATGTGTATATACTTATATCTGCTCATGCTATGTAAAGTTTAATGTAATAGAATATCTTAATGCAAAACCAAGAGGTAGCAAATTGAAATGGTTCCAGAAAAGCTAGCTAGAGTTTTGCTATAGTTAAATTTTGTAACATAAAAATATATGAACTATTACACCACACCATTGAAAGTCCTCAGTCTATGGGGTGGCTAGGTGGCGCAGTGAATAGATCGCCGGCCCTGGAGTCAGAAGGACCTGAGTTCAGAGCCGGCCTCAGACACTTAATCCACACAAACAAAAACCTAGCCGTGTGACCTTGGGCAAGTTACTTAACCCCAATTGCCCTAAAGGGGCGGCTAGGTGGCACAGTGAGTAAGAGTACCGGCCTCGGAGTTGGGATGACCAGAGATCAGATCCGGCCTCAGAAAATGATCACCCACGCATAAAAATAATGACTAGCCGTGTAACCTTGAGCAAGTTACTTAACCCCAATTGCTTTAAAAAAAAAAAAAAAAGAAAGTCCTCAGTCTAGTATTGTGCAGGCCCAAGAAGTGTGCTGTCAGAGGACACATATGCCTGTCCCCACCAAGATCAATCTTAAACATGAGATTCTTTTAAAAAATCTCAGCTACCTATTCTTTGTTGCCATTTTTGCTTTTGTCTTTTGATATTTATCCTAATCCTTTATGAATCCATTCCCATGTACTACTAATGCCAACTCTTTCAGTGTTAAGGGTTCCATAAGTTACTGTTGTTGTTCGTCCTTTGTTTTTGAAGAGGACCAATGAGATCATGAGGTGACGTCTTGGCTCGTGAATTGGATTTAAGTGAGGCAGAGTTGCCCAGAGTTATGAGCCTCACTCTCTCTTCCTGAGTCGTCGAAGTCCAGTGGCAGGACAAAAGTCAAGATGACTGGTGATGGCCTAGAATGCAGCAGATGATGTTGGAAGCTTCCTCTTCTGACCAAACTCTAAGCACTCCACAGCACCTCTTTCATCCACCTTCATGGCCTTTGAAAGAAATTGTTCTCATCTGCCCATTCTCCCAGGGGAAATCTTCACATACATGTTTGTTTGGTGTCTTCCCCATTAGACTGTACACTCCCTGAGAACAGGGGCTGTTTCTTTCCTTTCTTCATATCATAGGTGCTTAGCACAGTGCCTAATGAAGTAAGTCATTGAATGGGTGTTGCCTGAGATGAACTGAGACCTGGGAAAGACCTTAATTTAAAAGGCCAAGCTCATCCACTGCACTCTGGGTCATTCCCACTCATTTTGACTTTTGTCTTACTACTGGACTTCCAGGACTCTGGAGGTTGATGACTTTTCGTAGCCTTTGCCTCATTTAAATCCAGTTCACATGCAAGTCAAGACAGCACCCTCTTGATGTCATTGGTCTTCTTGAGAACTAAGGACCAATAGCAACAACAACACAGTATGTGCTGAAAAATGCTGAAGTTGTTTGTGGTTTGTCCCTTCTCAAATAGGACCATGGCATCAGAGAGGTGATACCATGACATGCATGTGAATTGGATTTAAGTGAGGGAGGGCTGTGCAGTCATCTGCCTCACTCTCTCCTCCAGACCCATCTATGTCCAGTGGCCAGATATAGATCAGGATGACTGGAGATGACCCTACTTAAAAAATGCTAGTTGGCTGCCTGCTAGACTAGGGAAATGGTCTAAAAGTTTGAGGGCTGAGCACCATCTGGTGGGCAACAGGGATATTGCAACCTCCAGGAAAGCAGTTCAGTGACTGTGTAGGTGCTTGGGGACTGGTTCTGATGAAACCTCTTGGGTGGTGGTGGCTTGAACATAGGGTCAGCCTATTAGAAAAAAGATATTTGCACTCTAAACTAGCTAAGTGATCGTCTGTTTTCTGTGGAAAGCAGGACACAAGCTAGGTGTGGGCTCTCACTCTTATACCACTGTCACGTGCATTTGTCTTTCAAATTTTTTTTTTTTTTTTTGGTTTTTGGAGGGCAATTGGGGTTAAGTAACTTGCCCAAGGCCACATGGCTAGGTTTTTATTTGTGTGTGCATTAAGTGTCTGAGGCCGGACCCGAGCTCAGGTCCTTCTGACTTCAGGGCCGATGCTCTACTCACTGGCCACCTAGCCGCCCCTGTCTTTCAAATTCTTAAAAGTTAACTAATGATTTTCCCTCCTAAAACTTCTCTTCATAAAGACAGACATTCATAATCACCATGAAGCAAGATCTGGAGCCCCTTCATAATCCTGATTACCCTCCTTCATACACTGTTCTCCCCGGAGTGTGAACAATTCTACCAGGACTTTAGAGAAAAGGGGACTTCTTACCTTTCTGTGATAATAACCGGACACGCCAAGTTTACAAGCATCAAGATTGAGTGGCTTATAGAGACTGTCCAGGACGCAGCACTGATGAGGCCAGGGGTAGTCAGCATCACTATTCTCATCTCGGAAGGCTGACTTGTACTTTTGCCAGTCTGATGGACCATTGACACCACAGCATTTTTCCTGTCCGAGGAAAATAAAGTCAATATTTCCTTTCATGATCCCCGCTAAAATAGTCATTGGAAAAAATGAGGTATTGAAGGGGAAGCAGAGATCAGGTATTACAACATAGCTTAAACCCTTAAACCATTCTAACTTTAAAGTTTATTAGAGTCTCCATGTGGGAAAGAGAGAGGAAAAAGACATGGTTTATTTTTTATTTAATGATGTTGAGAAAGATATATCCTCTCCTCCTGAATGAGCCCACATCCATCCATCCATCCATCCTTCCTTCCCACTTTTTTCTTCTTTCTTTCCTTCCTTCCTTCCCAAGAAGAATTTAAGCTCCTTGAGAGCAGGAACCATTTTTGTACAAAAATCTTTTAGTTCTGTATCCCTAGACTCTTGCACAGTGGCTGACCCATAGTAGGTGCATAATAAATTGCACTGAATCATACTGAGTTGTGTCATTTATTCAAATTATACTCTATATGTTATAATACTTATAAGTGCTGCTATTAATACTGAACCAATATTTATTATTCCTACCTGTGAGATCTTAGACAAAATGAAATGATGTCTGTTTTCAAGTTTACATTCTATTAAGGAGAGATGGGATATAAACATATATGAAATAGAAGGTAATTTTGGGGGAGGAGGACACGCTAGCAGTTGGGGATATTTATTCTCCAAAGTAGGAGGCAGTATTTTAGTTAAGATTTGAAGGAAACAAGGGCTTCTAAGAGGCAGAGAGGAGGCTGTACAAAGGCATGGAGACAGAAGATGGAATATTCTTGCTGCCAGGAGCAGCAAGAAGGCCATTTTGGCTGTACTAAAGAGGAAAGGTACGTTGTAGCCGGGTTGTGAAGGACTTAAACACCCCTTGGGTAGGCATTTGCCCTATAGCTATTGGATGGAATGAATAAACTACTAGAGTCCTAAGGTCCTGCTTCTGATAAGTACTAACTATATGACATAGGCAAGGTAGAGCCTCTCTGACCCTCAGTTTTCTTACCTGTAAAATGGGGATAATTATGCTTATCATAGGTTTGTTGTGAGGCTCAAGGGAGATAACATATGTAAAATGTTATAAAATATCTATTACAGTTATATGTAATAATGGATAGATACTTGACTCAAAGTCAAGAAGAACTGAGATTGAATCCTGTCTCAAACACTTCGATGCTGTGTAACTGGAAAAATCACAAAACTGCTCTGTATCTCATTTTCTTTGCTGAGGTCAGATCAAAAGGATGGTTAGATTGCTCAATAGCAATACATTTCAACAGAAGAAAACATTTTTCTTGTCTATAAAACAGGACATCAATATTTGGCTCACAGGGTTGTTATGAAGGTCATGGGAGGTAACTTAGGAAAGTACTTTTTTTTTGCTTTTTTTTTTTTTTTTGGAGGGCAATTGGGGTTAAGTAACTTGCCCAAGGTCACACGGCTAGGTTTTTGTTTGTGTGTTAAGTGTCTGAGTTCGGATCCAAACTCAGGTCCTTCTGACTCCAGGGCCAGCACTCTACTCACTGCGCCACCTAGCCGCCCCTAGGAAAGTACTTTAGAAACTTTATAGCTCCACATGAATATTAACTATTATTTATTATTAGTTGTGATAAATTCAGGATGAGTAAGGTAGCAGCCAAAGGAATCTCAAGATATTACAGCTTCTGGGATCAGGGAAAATAATCAGTTAATTAACAAGCATTTATTAAGTGCCTACTATGTTCCAGGCACCAAGCTAGATGACAGGGAAACAAAAAAAATAAAAATAAAATAGATCCATTTTCATTTAAATGTCTTAAAGGGAAAAAATAGATTGTTTTTATTGCTTCAGGCAAGTACTGAAGTACCAGCAAGTACTTGAATGTGGGAAGAGGCAATTCAACTAAATTTCGAGGTTTAAAATTAGAAATAAGTTGAGCAATTTTAAGTTATTTTTGTTCTGGACTTTACTGCTTTTAGTGTAACTGAAACTTTGGAATATTTTTTCCCTAAAGATTAATATCTAGTACAAATATGGCTGAAACAGAAAACAAGCAGGTCCCAGGAGAATATTAATTTTTTTAAACAAAATTATGGCCAATTCTACTAGTAAGGCTCTGATTATCCCACTTGTAGAGTTTTCAAAAGCTTTTACGCTCCTTCTGCTTTTCAGAAAATTCATTTTCGTTCAGTAGCTCAGCCAAATAGTAGACATCTGCAGGGAAATGGAAACAAAATACTAAACACACCAATTTTCTCCTTTTTACCAGTCCCATTAAAATATTTGGTGAGAAGAGTTGAAATTGTAGATGCTACTCAATTTATGGGATAAATATTTTCAAACACACATATAAGTCAAAGCAGGTTTCTATCAAACAAATCCTTTCCTGCTGAATTTCACAATAAAATTGGTGATATATTAACATGGAAATACATATACACTTATGTATATAATATTATGTATATATGCATATGTATATGTATTTGTACGTGAGTATATATGCGTTATCTATATCTATTTAATTGTGTTGAGGTGAAAATCTTGAGGAAGGGTCAAGGCTTAAGCCTTAATAAGTCAGGCTCACCACTTGCTAGGTATATAAAATTCTTTTAGGTTTTGGGATCCTCTGAATAAATACTTGTGGTTCCAGTATCTTAGCTTTCCTTTGCCTTTCTCCCTCTGTCTAGGCACAGTATTTATGACATCTATTAGAGGTGGGTTGCAATATCATACTTAACCAGAAGCTGACCCTGTCTTGTACATAATATACTCATGAGTGAAAAATCCTTCAAGCAAGGATTTGGGGTCTATAAAACATGTTTTGTCTTGATTTATGTGTACAAATTTAATAGTCTGTCAAGTGTGTTTGCTTTTTTTTCCCCCTAAGGGAGATAACTGTAATAGTTTCCATTTCCTTTTTCTTTTCTTTTCTTTCCTTTTTTTTTTTTTTTTTTTTTTGCTGTTTGGAGGGGCAATTGGGGTTGTGACTTGCCCAAGGTCACAGGGCTAGTTTTTGTGGTAAGTGTCTGAGGCCAGATTTGAACTCAGGTCCTCTTGACTCCAGGGCCAGTGCTCTATTCACTGCACCATCTAGCTGCCCCTATGGTTCCCATTTTCAGTGGTTCCAGTAGTTCCAAGGATTTTTGATGGGTACAATCTGTAGAGTGAAATTATTCATACTACTCTCATAAAATACCAAGATTTGACTGAACAATTAAAACTTACACAACTCTCAGGGAATTGGAAGACAAATGGGGAGTCAGGGATAGGGAAAGGAGCTAAAGTGAAGTCTTGCTGATCATCAGTCTCTGCTACTTGAGCTTCCTATCTTCCCCATTGATTCCAGGTCCAGCCAATGAAAGGGAAGAATCAACCAAGAAATCTCTTTCTGATAACCACGTCATAATGGTAAATTAATTCAATTCAACAAACACCAAGCATCTTAATACATGGCAGACCCAGGAAGTGCTAGATAAGTATACCAGGTAATAAGGGGGATACAGAAGTCTAGTATTTACATATTTTCTAAAGTGCAAGAAGTTTGGAGAAATCCACATGTCTTTGTAATGTAAATGGAAGAACATGAATTTTTGTCACATAACATCTTGACATATTCTAGGCCATGCTTACTCAAACAAACCTTCCATGACTATCATCTCAGTAAATGACAGCAAGATTTATAGATCTCTGTCCCAGGCATTGGGGTTCTGATACATGAACCTCGACTTTATTTGGCCTAGAACCCAGGCTACCACATACTGCCCAGTCATTTTAAAACCATACTTACTCCACTCTAGCCACTATCATCCCATCAGAAGTTGTACTCTGTTCCTTGGACCCTCAGCTCTGATAATGAACTTATCATTAATTAATTAATGGGCCTTATTGTGCCCAGAACCAGATCATTTCCAGACCAATTCTCTTCAAGTAGCCCACACTACCCTGGCCCTTCCCCTGGTAGAATGTAAATTTCTTGTGGATGGACACCATCTTGCTAACTTGTATTTGTATCCCCAACATTTACTACAGTTACCTGGCACATAGTAAGAGCTTAAAAAATGCCTTTTCATTTGGTCATAAATAGGCTTCCTCATCACAGTTTCATCTTTTAAAAAAAATGTAAAGTTCCATGTCTCTAGTTAAACTTTAAAATGATAAGTTAGTTCAAAGGCTTTCTATAGTCAGGTACCACCCTACCTTTCCTTTAAATTTCTTTTAAAATTCTGAACAATCCCCAAATAAAATTAATATACAGGAAAGAGAAAGAAGATTGCACATAAAACTATGAATCTTGTTAAAATACAGATTATCCTTTTTTTCCTTTTAAGAATATAAGAAAATTGGCATGCAACTTTCAAAGCTATCCTGCTTTTTTCCACGTTTCCTTCTAGCCATCCTTCTATTCTCTTCTGTCCATTTAAAAAATGTTTAAATGACCACCTTTTCTTTTTCTCTTTTTGGGAGGGGGCATTGCTGCCTTCTCAATTCACCATCCCAATTGAAAAATAAAGGAAAAACAAATCTTTGTAACAAAAATGCATAGTCAATCAAAACAGATTTCTTCATTGACCATGTCCAAAAAATGTATGCCTCATTCTGTGCCTTGCGACCATCTGCTCTCTGACAGTCTCATTGTGAGAGAAAGCCTTCTTCTATGCCCGTCAGTCATAGCCCCTCTAGTGACCTGTTCATACACGGAAGGGCCTTAGCCATCGGCTGTCATATTCTCACCTGGAGCATGAGGCGATCCCAGGTTTGAGTTACTCCTTTGTTTTTCCATATGTCATCATTATTGGACTGACTTTTGTTCTGGTACCTTTCCAGCATCTGTCTCAGGAAGAGGTTGGGAGTGAACTGTCAGGATAAAAGATACAATATGATTAGCCTGACAGTTTCCAGGCTGGGACCTTAGAAGTACTGAAGAACATTTAAGCTAAGAGGTTCTCTATCATAGTGGGCAGCAAAATTGTATTCAGTAAGTTCAGGTGAAGATTGCCTATGAGTCTACTTCTGCATGACAGGACCAGTATAGGAGTACTACAATTAAGCCAAAACAGAGAGCAATTTTAAATTTGTTTAGGCTGAGGAAGGAGAGGGAAGAAGGCAGAAGAGAAATTAGAATCATAACCAGCAAATATGTTATCAGGGGCAAACTGAATTGAGTGGTGAACTCAGGGGATGGTGGGGGTAGTAACAGATGATCCATCCCAATTGAATATAGTCATGCTGGGGGGAGGAGGCAGGGCCCATGCCCCAGAAAGTCTCCCTAGGAATAGATAATGATTTTTAACCCCTTAATCTCCAACAAAAAGACAGAAGCATGGATAGGTGGCAAGTAAGGGACACTGTCATGGGGAAGAGGTGTGCAATGGTGATGGGATACTTGGAGATAGCAGCTTGGGGCTGGCCAAAGGGAGTAGGGGTAACTCTACTATGGGTTAGAGGATTGCCCTGGGGAGAAAGTCAGCATCCTGGGGACAATCCCTGTTTGCCCCCTACCTGATTATGGCTGAGAGGGAATGGAAATAGAGAATCGAGTGTCTAACTCAGATTGTATCAGAATGATCATTAGAAGTATCCTCCCCGACTCCTCCAATGGAGACCATACTTACAAAATCTCTCTGCACAGCTGCTGTGATACTGGATGCCATTTCAAAAGCATATACTATAAACATCAGAATAAAATACTGAAAAAGAAGCAAAGTACAGAAGTTGTCACCTAAAGACACGTCTCTAGAACTAATTATTTTTTTAAAATGTGTATACTACTGTTTTGTTTACATAGAAGGAGGCAATGTTTTTGTAGACTTGAATAGAAAACAAAGGCATGGCATGACTCCTAATCCCCAAGTACAACACAGTGTAGGGTTCCAAGAAGGAATTTTATAGCACAGTAAAACTGTTCTAATCCAGAATAATTTGGTGGAAACCCCTTTCTGAATTCCTGAAAAGTCTGAACTATAGAGAACTGGCATTGAGGTTAGCTAGTAATTCCCTATATCAGAGAGAAAGGATCAGTAGATTGCTGGTGAATGCTTAACAACTGGCCCTCTGAAAAAAAAAATGTAAGCACGACACACTTTTGAGCTAAGTCTGAATAATTAACATTTTCCTCTTCACGTTCTTAAGCCTAGAAATCAACAAACAATAAATTAAGTCCTAACTTATAGCATTTGCTGATTTCTGATGTGTAAATGCTTACACTGAAACCTTAACAATTAGCTCCAGTTATGAGTTGGCTCCTGCAAAGGAGGCAAACTGGCCACCAGACACACACGACTAATTCGCTTCCTCCCACTCACAATCATCCTTTCACAAAACTGGGTGGAGAATTCGGTGAGTAAAATGATGTTTGCTTTCCTTAACACCTTCACATATAACTACCCCACGGCCAGCTGGAGAATGTGGAATTGCCATAAAAAAATCAGGTTTATTTCTTCTGAATTAGGGCTTTTTGTTTACTTGCTTACTTTGATCAGTCTTGCAGATGTTTTTCTATAAGCCTACAATGGACAGGTTTGTATTGTGAGTATGTGTGTGTGTGTGTGTGTGTGTGTGTACATATACAGACATATTTTGGAGGGTAGGAGAAGGGGGTTGGGAGAATACTTTTTTCTTTTAAAATTAAATTAAAAAATTTTCAATAAACAAAAATCTATTTTTTATGCCTCCCACATCTTCTCTTCATTGAAAAAAGAAAACAAAGCCCTTATAATAAATATTCATGATTCTTCTTGGACATGGAAAATAGGGGAATTTGTTTTATATGACTATACATATTGAGAATGGGTTGTTTCTCTTGCTTTTTCAATGGCAGGAAAGGGGAAGGGGAGGGAGAGAATTTAGAATGAAAAATAAAATTGAATTTAAAATAATAAGCAAAACTTATGCATTGGCATTATGTATACACACATACACACACCTCGAGTTCATCACCTCTCTGTCAGGAGGTTGGATATCAGGTTTCATCATTATATGCCTGCTGGAATAGGGAGAACAAATTTCTACAAGTGTTGGTAGGATAACTCTCAGAACTGGATAGTAGCTCTAGAACCATAAAATACCTTAGAGGCCATTCAGTCTGCACCCCATCCACCCCTTTCCACTTTACAAATGGGAAATTGAAGTGACTTGTCCAAGATGACTTAGGCAGTAGACTCTCCTCTCCCAAGTCTCAAGCAGACTGTAGCGCCTTCCAGACAAAAGGAAAGGTAACTGGCATGGTAATTTTCATAAGTATTAGTGTCTTTTTTTTTTTTGCCTTTTGGAGGGCAATTGGGGTTAAGTAACTTGCCCAAGGTCACACAGTGTATTAGTGTCTTAATGTGTTGTTGGTCAGTTGTTTCAGACTCTTTGTGACCTCACTTGGGGTTTTCTTGGCAAAGATCTTGGAGTGGTTTTCCATTTCCTTCTCTGGCTCATTTTACAGATGAGGAAACTGAGACAGAGTTAAGTGACTTGCCCAGGGTCACACAGCTAGTGAGTATCTGAAGCTAGATTTGAACTCATGTCTTCCTGACTCTAGGCCTGGCACTGTGTGCATTACACCAACTAGCTGCCCTAATGTGTTAGTTACCTTCTCCCAATGGCATCTATATTTTACCAAGTTTTTAGAATAGCCCTAGGTTATTCTGAAATAAAATCCTAAGTTTCATGGGGGAACGAATCTCTAATTGTTCAAAATGTGTAGCCTCTAAGTGGAAAATGACAAATATTGGAAGGAGGGAAAGAGACAAACTCTTCCACATGTAAAGCAATTGAAATTTTCTTGGAACAGAGGGTTTTCTGCCCTTAGTTTGCTGTCTCTTCAGCCAGGAAAAGGAAAGAATAATTCTCACTCTGACTACACATGTTATATCAGGAAGCTCTAAAGAATATTAGGATAGTATCTTTTCCCTAGACATATCCTCTTTGCATCCTGAAAGGCCTTTGTAAGTGGTCAAAAGTAGCACCTCATCTATGTAAATGTACTTTACAGCAAAACTGTTCTGATTACACTGGTCCCCTCAGCTCTTCCATGAGGGCTCAGCTGTACTCAGTGAAAATACACACACACACACACACACACACACACACACACACACACACACACACTTTGGGTAAGATAGATCTTACCGTCAGAAGTATTTTTCTACTTGACTTCAAGATGCCCACAATGCCAAGAATAGACAAGCAGAAGAGGCAGATGCCAACAAAGATGCCAATCCAGGCTGCTCCATAGATGTCATCGTTATCAGTAGCTTCTAGTAAAGGGTAAAGGCTGTGCTGATCCGATACAAAGAAGATGCATTCTGCTGTCAGTGCAATGCCACACATCTGAGGGGTGGAAAGTCAACAAGTCAAGTTAACAAGTATGTATTAAGGTCTTCATATGTGCCAGGGACTATGCTAAGTCCTGAGGCTACAAAGAAAGACAAAAACAGCTCTTACCTTCAAGAAACCCACAGCCTAGTGGGGGAGACAACAAGCAAACAGCTATGTATAAACAAGATATATAAGAGAATAAAGTGGGGGGGTTGGCTAGGTGGTGCAGTGAATAGAGCACCAGTCCTGAAGTCAGGAGGACCTGAGTTCAAATCCAGCCTTAAACACTTAACACTAGCCATGTAACCTTGGGCAAGTCACTTAACCCCAATTGCCCTCCAAAAAGCAAAAAGAAAAAAAAAAGTGGAGATTGTCTCAAAGGCAAGGCTAGGAAAGGATTTTTGTAGAAGGTGGGATGTTAGCTGAGACTTGAAGGAAGCCAAGGAAGCCAGAAGAATGAGACAAGGAAGGAGAATATCTCAGGAATGGGGGACAGCCAGTGAAAAAGGCAAAGGAGGGAGATGGATAGTTGGCTGTTCAATGAATGTAAAAGAGGACAGTATTGCTGGATCCCCAAGTCTGTGGAGGGGAGTAAGGTCTATTTCTCATTCTGCATATTGAGTCCATCACTTTTCTGTTGGGAGGTGAATATCATCCTTTGTCACTGGTTCTCTAGAATCATGGTTGGTCATTGTGTTGACCAGAGTTGTTAAGTCTTTCAAATTTGTTTTATTTTTAGAGTTGTTATTGAATAAATACTTATTCTGTTTCTGCTCTCTTCACTCCATATCAGTTCATACAAGTCTTCCTAGGTTTCTCTAAAACCATTCCCTTCATTTCTTACAACACAATAGTATTCTATCACATGTATCATAAGGCACTTTTTTGACAAGCTTCCTTGGCTCTAAGATGTGCATACTCCTCTTCCTCTCTCCTACCCTTGCCACACTCCTTTCTAGAAACTTCCATTTCCCGCCCTTTTACTAAATTTCCCCTGCCAAGATGGATCAGCAGAAGAGGCAGAGGTTAACAAAGATGCCAATTCAGGCTATTCCATAGACATCATCATTATCAGAACCATGGCTGGTCATTGTGTTGATTGAGTTCCTAAGTCTTTTGAATTTCTTAAATTTTTAGTGTTGTTATTAAACAAATAGTTGTCCTGATTCTGCTCACTTTACTCTATGTCAGTTTGTACATTTATCTTACCTAGCCTTTCCCTGCCTTAGGGATTTGAAATAAAAGCAATAGCCAGAATTTGCATAGCATCTATTATGTGCCAGGCACTGTTGTTCATTTGTTTCAGTCATGTCTGACTCTTCATGACCCTATTTGGGGTTTTCTTGGCAGAGATACTGGAGTGGTTTGCTATTTCCTTCTCCAGTTCATTTTACAGATTAAAAAAAAAAACAGGGTTAAGTGACTTGCCCAGGGTCACACGGCCAATAAGTGTCTGAGGTCAGATCTGAACTCAGGAAGAGGAGTCTTCTTGATTCTATTCACTGTGCCACCTAACTGCCCCCAGTCACTGTATTAAGCACTTTACAAATATTATCTTTTTTTTTTGCTTTTTGGTGGGCAATTGGGGTTAAGTGACTTTCCCAAGGTCACACGGCTAGCTTTTGTGTTAAGTGTCTGAGGTCCAATTTGGACCTAGGTCCTCCTGACTCCAGGGCTGGTACTCTATTCACTGCGCCACCTAGCTGCCCTTAGAAATATTATCTTATTTGACCCTCATAACAACCCTGAGAGGTGGGTGCTGTTATTACCTTTATTTTAAAGTTGAGGAAACTGAGCCAAACAGAGGTTAAGTAACTTGCCTAGGGTCACACAGCTAATAAGTGTCTGAAGCTGGATTTGAACTCAGTCCTTTCATATTCCAAGACCAGCATTCTATCAACTTTGAAACCAATCAAGTGTTGCTGAGCAGAAACCTGACTCTTCCCTATAAAGCCAAGTGTACACATGTACTGGTGAGCTGCTCTGGTATAAAGAAGATGAAGGTATCAAGTGTCCCATACATTACTAAGATGAGAACCTGGAGGAACACTGGTGTGCCAAGTCCATGGGCAGCTTGTTGTAAGACCACTGCTAACTCTCCCTACTTTTGCTATGCCATGAGGACAAACATGCCAGAGGTTTCTATTACCTATCCAGTTGTATCTTTGATTGCCCTTGTCCCAAGTGCTTTTGCACCTGGGTTTTCATCTGAAGCTTTGGACCTTTTCTCATATGAATTAACATCCACTTTGAAAAAAAGCACATTCCTTTCTTATTGTTCATTAGCATCAGCTTCTTTTGAAAATTTTCCACTAAGTCCTCAAATTGCTGGCCCAATCTGAGACATACACACAGATTTAGAACTGGAAGGGACTATAGAGGTATGGTGAGTAAAATTCAACAAAAGGTAGACTGAGGCACAATTTCTCTGACCTATATGATGGCTTATTAGCAGATACTACCTGTTGATAAATAGGTCTAATGGCTTGTCTCCCTAGCCAAAGACAAAGAACTGAAAATTCAGTTCCTTTTTAAAAGCACAGAACAAAGAACAGAACAGAGTAGGTGAGGAAATCATACCATTGATTAGAAGGTTGGCAACGACATAGGGGTGAGGGTTCAGGCTTGGTTACATTAAGGGAAGGGGCTTACCCACTTAGTATCCACCTAGTAGGACTAAGACCTCTGTCTTAGAGGAATGCTTATGGCTGTGTCCCAAGGCTATTGATAACGGACCAGGGATAGTAGACTCATTGGCGTCTGGGTCTGAGATAAGACCACCTTTAATTGGGTAACAGTGGGCTAAGATCAGGCCAGATCAGCTTGTATGCTTTCAGGGATAGCATTCAAGTCATGGAGTTTCTCCAGAGATGAAATTATGAGGGATAACAAGCTTCCTTGGCACAAAATGATTTACAGATGATGCAAGGATAAGAGTTCCCTTAGCATTAGAGAGTTTTATGAGAGTTTTGACTTCTAAATTTAGCTCAGAGCTTTTCTTTTACTAAAAGTGATCAATAAAGAGAGTACCCTTTGGCATCTCTAACTATGAGGAAGACTGAACTTCTGAACTCATGAGCTTCACTCAGAGACAAAGGAAAGTCTTAGCTTTGTTACATAGAATACAGAATAAGGTTACATTATAGAATCAATGAGAGTGAAATCAATTATAAAATACAGAATCAATAATTAATTTTCACAGAAGTTGGTCCTTCCATTTTACAGATGAGGAAATTGGGAGGCCAGGGAAGTTAAAGAATTTGCCAGGATCATCCAGCTATATCCAGGTATGATCTGAACCTATATTTTCCTTATTCCAAGCACAATAGTCTCTCTGCTACAAACACTGCCTTTACACAAATAAGCCACTGTGGGAGAGCCAACGAGGATTTACCTCAGTGCCCTTGAGAGGTCCCTGGACCCGTGACGGCACTGCCTCTGAGCTTAGGCGATGATGGCAAGGCCTCTCGCCCCCATTAACCCTCTAGGCACTTGAGGGACTGCTAGACCCCCAGCTGACCACGCCTTGTTCTAAGGAGTGAGGTACATCCGGATCCACAAGGAATATCCTTGCTCCAGGTAGAAATCGCGAGATAAGAGTCCCAGGGGTTAAGGTGTGCTTGACCTTAAAAGGCAAAAAGTGTTGTAATTGGCCAAGAGCCAAAATGGAAAGTGATTGCGTAGGATAGGCTATATATGTAGAAGAGCAGGAAATAAAGTTGGAGTTGCCCCCTGAGTTGCTGTGTAAGTGTGCTTTGTTCTGCTTGGCGCTCCCCGCCACGCCACGTGGCGTCCGGAAGGCCCCTCGAAAGGATCCGACGGCAAGCCACTAAATGATATTTCTGGAAAGAGAGAGCACTAACTCAGAGTTGAAGCAGGGAGGATTTGTTAGCAACCATCTCAGACAATTCCAATCCCCTCTGGGGTCTGGGGCAGGCTCATTAGCAGCAAGGCAGAGGAAGAAGAGATTCTTATAGGAAGAGGCTTTAGGGTTCAGCAGTGAAAGCTGTTTTCAGCCTCCAGCCATTTCTTCACCCCTTGCTGGGATGGGTCACTACTTTAGGGAGGGAAGAGAAAAGATTACTCACCCTTTTTCAACCGCAAACTTTCAATGTATTATAGTTGTATTATATAATACAAGATTATTCCTTAACTGAGATTCTAGCTCACATAGTTAAAATAAGGTTTAAAATTAAGATAGGATGAAAGCTAATTACACCATTATATCCCTTTGAACCTGGGATTCAACTTTGGGTCTAAGTTGAATCATTTGTTGCTCATTTGAAGAGCAAAACTTCCTTATAATACTTGAGGGGAGGAAAGATTTTTTTAAATTGATGCCTTTTGTTTTTATATCATGTTCATTTTTAATATATGGCTGTGTGCGTATAAATGTTTAACAACTAGCTCTCAAAAATAAAAAGCTGGCCCATATTTTCAAGTTTGAGCTGCATTATTAACATTTTTTCCATCACATTCTTAAATCTAGATAATCAACAAAACAATAAATCAAGCCCTAATTTGTAGCATTTGCAGATTTCCCAGGTATAAATGCTCACATTGAAAATTTAACAATCATCTCATATGAGTATGAGCCACCCCCAACATACCATTTTCTTTTCTTTTGTTTTGTTTTTGGAGGGCTATTGGGGTTAAGTAACTTGCCCAAGGTCACACGGCTAGGTTTTTGTTTGTGTGTGCGTTAAGTGAATGAGGTCCAATCCAAACTCAGGTCCTTCTGACTCCAGGGCCGACCTCTACTCACTGCGCCACCTAGCAGCCCCCAAACCATTTTCTATAGATAATGTACTTTGATTATGGGATCTCTTTCAGGAGGTGATTGGTGGATTCTTTCAATGACTATTTTACCATCTGGTTCAGGGCAGTTTTTCTTGATAATTTTTTGAAAGATGCTGTTCAGCCTCTTTTTTTTTTTTATCATGGCCTTCAGGTAGCGCAATAATTCTTAAATTATCTCTCCTAGATCTATTTTCCAGGTCAGTTGTTTTTCCAATGAAGTATTTTACATTTCATCTATTTTTTCATTCTTTTGATTTTATTTGACTGATTCTTGATGTTTCATAGAATGAATAGTTTTCACTTGCCCAGTTCTACTTTTTAAGGAATTATTTTCTTCAGGTAACTTTTGTACCTTCTTTTTCATTTGCCCAATTCTACTTTTTAAGGAGTTGTTTTCTTCAGGGGATTTTATTTTCCATTTGGCCAATTGTATTTCTTAAGGAATTGTTTTCTTCAATCAATTTTTGTCCTTCCTTTTCCAAGCTGTTGACTCTGTACTTTCTCTGTGAACAAAGATTTAAAAAGAAAAAAGTGGGGGGGATAATAACTAATACATATGCCCAGTCAACATATGTAATATTCCATATGCATAATCTTTACCCTCTTAAATGAAGAGAAGTACATTTACATTTTCTCTTGGCCTTTAGACCATGCTTGGTTATTATAATGCCACAGCATTTAAATTAGCTTTTTCCCCCCTATTTACATTATTGTAATGATTATGTATATTGCTTTCCAGGTTTGACTTACTTCACTATGTATCATTTCATTTAAGTCTTTCTATGTTTCAAAAAAATCTTCACATTCATCTTTTTTTTACAGGACAGTAATAACCCATTACATTTATGTGCTACAATTTGCATGGTTACTTCCAAATGAGTGACTACTTACTCTGTTTCCCATTCTTTGCTATCTGCCTCCTCTTCCCCTAATAAAAAGGGCTATTATAAATATTTTGGTGTATGTGGGACCTTTCTTTCTTGAAGTATACATGCATATATACATATACATACATAAACATATGCATGTGTCTATAGACATATATTATGTATGTGTGTATATATATATATGCATATATATATATACACAAAAGTTTGTGCATGTATGTATAGAAAATAACATGCCTGACAGTGGGGTCTCTAGGTATAGGGTATGAACATTATAGTTACTTTAAAAAAAACATTATGATTGTATTATAATATTATATTACATTATAATTGCAAGTTTTTAAATAATGTTTGAACAAAATCAGAGTTCTACTAACAGTGTACCTGTCTTCCTACAGTACCGTCAACACTGACTATTTCCAGCTTCTGGTATCTTTGCCAATTTGCTGGCTGTAAAGTGAAACCTCAGTTGTTTTGATTTGAATCTCTTATTTTTAATGCTTTGGACCAATCTTTCATATGGTTGTTAATAGTTTGCAATTTCTTTGAGAATTGTCAATGTATTTTGACTACTTATTGAATGGGAAAGGTTAAAACTTCTCAGCCCATAAGTTTTCTTGTGGGAACAAGCTAGAGTTTCGGCTTGCCCCTTTCCCCTTTTCTCCCCCTTCTTTACTATCAGCATTAGGCCTCTTCATAAGTCTTTCGACCTCCACCCTTATTTGCCACACACTTATCAGCATTAGGGGTTTTCAACCTCCACCCTAGCTGGTGACCTTTTCCTCTCCCTTGCTTTAGCATTGTCCAAATAAGGACATGAAAAATACCCTGGTTCCTTGTCCTGCCTCCCAGCCAATAGGGGATAGTGGTGGGCTTCTTTGTTATTTGCCATTGGGGAAGATTTTTTCTCTGAGACTTGAGCCTGACTCCCAGACAATGGGAGAAGGGACTGCAGTGGGAGGGGGCTTGACTGGTTAGGATATAAATTCTTTTTTTTTTTCTTTTTGGAGGGCAATTGGGGTTAAGTAACTTGCCCAAGGTCACATGGCTAGGTTTTTGTTTGTGTGTGTGTTAAGTGTCTGAGGCTAGAACCAAACTCAGGTCCTTCTGACTCCAGGGCCAACGCTCTACTCACTGCGCCACCTAGCCGCCCCCTAGGGTATAAATTCTTGTTCAGTCTTCTGTAACAGGCCTCATCTTCCTGATCTAACATGGAGAGGACTGCCCTCTTCCCTTGGGGAAAGAGAATAAAAATTTCCTGTAAATTTTGAATGGGGTTTTCCACCCCATACATTATCTGTTGAGGAATAGCTATCGGTCTTATGTATTAGCATTCATTCCTTATATATCTTGAATAACAAAATCATCTCAGAGATAATTGATGCAAAGGTTTTTCCCCTAATTGATATCTATTGATTTCCTTCTGTCCTAGCAATATTGATTTTGTTCACTCAAATACTTTTAAGTTCCTGAAAAATTCTTATTACTTACTCCAATAATCACATTTCCAAAAATCAACAGGCCTTGGAAGCACCGCACAGAGGAGTCAGCTTTGGCCATCCTTAGTATGTCCTACAAGCTGAAGACTCTGTTGAAGAAAATACAATTTGATTATAGCAGGTAACAGATATAACTGTGACTGCATTAAAAATTGCAACATTCTCCCAGCACATTATTTAAGTGGCACAGTGGAACACTGGATCCAGAGTTAAGAAGACTTGAGTTCAAATTTGACCTCAGACACTTATTAACTATGTGACCCTGTGAAAGTAATTTAACCACTGTTGTCCTCAGTTTTTTCATTTGTATAATGGGAGGAATAATAGTGTTTACCTCCTGGGGTTGTTGTGAAGATAAAATGAGATATTTGTAAAGTGTTTTTAAAACTTTATAATACTATAAATTATTAATAAATTACATTAATATAGAATTAATATTTCATATGCTTGTATTTATAGATTTGAATTATATACAATATATTAATAAATTATTAACTATTACAATTATTATGATAATATAAAGGAGTATAATTTGAATTCTTGGAATCATTTGGTAGAGGTTGCCCTTGTACTAGCTGAATTTAAATGTAGATAGTTCAAATTCAATTTAAATGCTCATTATAAAAGAAAAATAAGATTCTGATCTGTGCCTCTTGTTTCAGGGCACAAGTAGCTATCTGATCCATATAGGGCAAATCCTCAGAATTTGAGGACAAACTCAGAAAATGTCCCCCTTAAACTGGAGCTAATAAGAATTACCATAAAATTGAGGGAGCTGTACACATGCAGAAGTAACTTATCTTAAGAAATTGTCTGTGAAGGGTTGTTGATGAGACAAAAGTCACTCCCAAATTCCCATTGAAGAGATATCAATTTAAATGTTAATTACTATCATTAAACTCTTTTTTTCATTGGGCTAGACCAGTGATTTCCATAGGAAGTAGTGTTTGGAAACTCCCTTCACTAATGCAGATATCAACTAATTTGTAATTTATAGAATTTGAATATGGCCTGGGATATTGAGAAGTTTAAAGGATTTGCCCAGTGTCACATAGTCAGCTTGGGTCATTGTGGCAGGATTCACTTTAAGGTCTCCTTGCCTCCAACTATTAATAACTCACGTTTACATTAAACTTTAGAGTTTTCAAAATGTTTTCCTTAACAGTCCTATAAGGCAGGTAGCACAAATATTATTGTCCCCATTTTATAAATGAGTAATATAAGGCTCAGGGAGGTTGCCCATGGTTACATGGCTAGTACATGGTGGGGACTAGGATCTAAACCTATATCTTTTGACTCCAAGACCAATGCTCTGGTGGCTAGAGAATGCCTCTTTTATATAAAAACTGTAATCTTCTAAATTGAAAGCTGTGAATGACAAATGAAAACCAAAGAGTGTGACAGTCTCTAGGAACCACTTGGAAAAAGAAACTAACTTTATAAGAATTTATCACTATTTAAACAATCAAGTCCAAGGGCTAGGATACTCTGACCAATTCTATCACATTTAGCAGTCAGGCACATTACTATGGTGGAGATGGAAACATCAGACTCCTCAGGTTGATACTATCTGACATCATGTAACTCTGTCTGATTTGATTCTTCTCACTAAGTAACTTCGTTAATATTTATTTAATTTGCTACTGGGAAGCGAATGTATGAACCAGTCAACATGAATATTTCAGTTTATTTGGCACTTATGTTTATTAGTATAAATTAATAAATTAGTATAAATTAATAAATTGCCCCAAGTGATGGGGCAGGTAGGGGGCACAGTGGATAGAGTGCTGGGCTGAAGTCAGGGAGTCCTGATTTCAAATTCAGTTTCAGATACTAGCTGTATAACTCAGGGAAAGTCACTTAACCCTATTTTCCTCAGTTTCCTCATATATAAAATGAACTGGAGAAGGAAATGGCAAACCATTCCAGAATCTTTGCCAAGAAAATCCCAAATGGGATCATGAAGAGTTGGATATCACTGAACAATAAACCCCAATTTAGCAATTAATCTCAGGAGTTTGATGAACATGATTCAGTTCCTTATAATCTCTTCACCCTGTGAATTAAGAATCAACTTCCTGAACTTTTTTTTTTTTTTTTTGCCTTTTGGAGGGCAATTGGGGTTAAGTAACTTGCCCAAGGTCACACGGCTAGGTTTTTTTTGTTTGTGTGTTAAGTGTCTGAGGCCGGATCCGAACTCAGGTCCTTCTGACTCCAGGGCCGACGCTCTACTCACTGCGCAACCTAGCTGCCCCTAACTTCCTGAACTTTCATAGTTGAGTTTGAGAGCCTGGAGTCAGGGTGATGCCACTCCCACACAAACAACTCCATGAAGCCCAGTCTAAGTAGTCAGCTTCTCTTTCTCTCTGTTCTGGTCCTTCTGACTAAATTTCAAGAAATACTGGTTCACCCTGCTATCTATATCTGAAATCACAGATTTAGCAGCACCAACTTTCTCCAAAGTCTTGAATGTAAGCTAGCAAATGACCCACTTCATTGATAAAGCCAATAGCAAAATGGTTTCACCTGATTTCTTCCATTAGCGGGTAGAGATCTTTGGAACATTTCCAGGCCTGATATAGGGAACTTCCAGAAGCTACTGTCTGATTTAAGTTATAATGCACAGGGAGACCCTTTTTCATCCTTGGTCATTCTAAGATAACTTCCTGGAACAGGGGTTCTTAACCTGAGGTTCATGAATTTGTACATTTTGCTAACTCTATTACAATGTAATAATCATTAAACTTTCATTAAGGGTCTACTATGTGTTTGGAACTATGCTAAGTGCTGGGGATACAGGAAGAGGCAAAAGACAGTCCTTGACCTCAGGGAGCTTACAATATAATGAAGTAGACAATAGGCAAACAAATTTATACAAAATAAGCTATATACAGGATAAATAGGGAATAATTACCAGAGAGAAGGCACTAGAATTAAGGGGGTTAGGGAAGGCTTCCTATACAAGGTGGGATTTTAGTTGGACTTAAAGGAAGCCACAGAGGTCAGTAGTCAGAGTGGAGGACAGAGAGTGTTCCGGGCATGGGGAAGAGCCAGAGAAAATATCCAAAGATGGAGCATTTTGTTCCTGGAATAGCTAAGAGGTCAATGTCACTGGATCAAAGAGAAGAGTATGTTTTGGGGAGTAAGGAGTAAGAAACTGGAAAGGTAGGAGGGGGTTAGTTATTGGGTTTAAACCCAGGGATGCCAAATTCTGTTGTGGTGGGGGTTCTGCCCACCCAAAAACTGTTGGGGTTTCATGATGTGTTGTGGTGGAACTGTCTCAAAGAATTCACAGACCACCTCTAATCCAAGTATAGTCATTTATTGAGATTGATGCCTCTGATGAAGAGGGTTAAGTTCCAAGAGGAACCAGCAACTTCAGAGAAAGCAAAATGGATTTTTATAGGGTAAAGATGCACTTACATAACAGAAATCATGAATATTAAAAAAGCAGGAGGAGTTTGTTAAGGGATTAGGTAATGGAGGAGGGGTCCCATCTATAGTTTGGTGACATAACAATAATGCAATATTCACAACACCTATGGTGGTTATGAATATGCTGGTATAGTTGTGAATCACAAAGTATAGCAGACTCTCCACATAGAGGGCAGAACCAAAGCCTTTATTCAAATACCAGAAAACCGAGTCCCAGAAGCAGAAAGCCAAAGTCATTACAGTAGCCACGAAGTTGATATACATGGTTAATGCAGTGAACACCCACATTCCCAAGCCTTCACAACAGAACAGGTTCCCTCAAGCAGGAATTCTCCTTTCTTGCTCACGGTAGCTCCTCAGCCTGGTTCTTGGAAGTTCTTAGCAGAAATTCCCAAAGGAAAGGTCTCAGCAGAAGTTGCAGCCTCCAGATGCTCACTTGTTGGGAGCCAAAGAGGCCTGAGCCAGGACTTCAGATAATTACCTTGATATCAGTGGACCTGCATGTCAAAGATCTCTTCGAGATGCGACTTTTCACTAAGTCTGCTCTGGAGTTCTTTTAATATGGGTTGCATTTAAAAGGATGTTGTTGGAGTTCTGAGACCAACAGGCTCTGTCCCAAGATATATCTGATTCTGCACTCTGGTATCCTTGAGCAGCCAGCTCTAAACATGATGTCTTTTGAGGATTGTGCTTCAGCTTTGAAGTTTGCTCTCAGTTGTATCTAATTATGACTGTGGCTGCATTAAGAAGTACCTGAGACCTGGATCTAAGGCTCTGCCCCAAAACTTTAGCTGTCCAAAACACTTTCAGGAAGTCAGTTCCTATGCAGATGTACTTGATGATGAGGCTTTGGCTATTAGGCTTTGAAGCCAGCTCTCAAGAGCATCCTTTGAGATATAACTAACTGCATATGATAGGAGATAACTGACTTTTCCTAAGACTTTCTGGCACCTAGGGATCAAAAGGCCTTACCACCATGCTACTTCCAGGATATGACAGACTAAGATAATGATATCTCTTCTTTTCCGTCCTTTGTCTCTTTGCTCTATAAAAACCTTTGCCTGAGTATCAATAAATGGAGTTCATCATTCTTCCTTGAACTACCCACATGGCCTGGTCATTTCTTATTCATGTCTCCGGATCATGCTAAGTGCTGGACACTGAGAAGCCCATGGCACTCACTGAGAGAAATACTGACTGTTCTGCTGGTGCTCTTCCTTATATATAGCATAGCTCCTCCCCTAGGTCACTAGTAAACTACAATTTCATCACTACGCAGTACCCATGGAGAGGTCTTTTCATCTTGACTTGAGGCAGGCAACTCCTACCTGAATCCACCAAACAGTCACCTGGATTCAAAGGCAGACAGCTCCCAGTTCCTTGTTCATCTCTCCATGTAAATCCTGCTCCACACTGAAGTTCACAGGGTCCAGTCCATCTCAAATCCTTCACAATTTCTGTTCCTGGGAATTCAAGGCTCAACCAAGCCACAAGCAAACAAAGTCTTAGCATCCTGGTCATGCTTCCTCAGTCTTCTGCAACTCGTTCAAAAAATCAGAATCACTTTTTCAGGCCTGGGAAGGTTTGGGGGGGTGAAAGGGTTGGAGATGCTCCTGGGTTCCTCTTCAGTCTCCTGGGTTCCTCTTCAGAAGAAGCTCTGCCATCACAAGTCCTCAGGAAATTCTGACTCAGTTCTCAATTCTCATTTCTCTTCTGTAGCTTCTCTGCCTCCAGATGCTGGTCCCAAGAAATTCTGACTGTCCCTTCCTGGGGCTTTTCCTTATATACACACAGCATTAGCTTCCTGTTTCAGCCAACCCCTTCCTATTACATCAGTAACAGGAGACAGGAGTTCATACCTTCTGTTTCCCCAACAGAAGCTTGATCAATTATTAAGTGCTAAGTACCTGCTACCTTTGCTCAACTTGAAACAAGGTGCTAAGTACCTGCTTACTTGCCAATACAAAAATGATCTTCAAATTCAAATTGTATTACCATTACCATTACAGGTGGTTAAATATTCTGGTCATGCTGCACTCTAATTGACTAGGTATTGTGGTCCTGTGTAGTCAAGATAGATAGTTAGGCTTTGTGGTCCTGTCTTGGGCTAGATGGATGATATGATTCTGATTGAATACAAGAACACACCTGTTTCTGTGGGGATGGGTCTAGGGGCAGTGACTAGGTAGAGGCAGTAGCTAGGTTCCCAACACATGGACACACCTGTTATTTCTGTGGGAACTAAGAGTTCAAGGACACACCTGTTGTTCCAGTGAGCAGTGAGGCATATATGAAGAAGTTAGGACATTGGCAGGGAAGCTAGATAAGTACAGTGGGCCTGCTGTTTAGTGGGGCCAGGCCTATAATGAAGTTAGAATACTGGGGCTGGGGGCAGCTTTATTAGGATTCCATCAGTTATGAAGGACTTTGACAAACATGGGATTTTGTATTTGATCCTGGAAGCAATAGGAAGTCATTGGAATTTATCAAATAGGGAAGTGGCATGATTGGGTCTTTGCTCTAAGAAAACCACTTTAATGACTGAATGGAGGATGGATTGTAGTGGGGGAAGACTTGAGGCAAGCAGATCCACTGGCAGACTATTACAACAGTCTGGTTGTGAGGTGATGAGGGCCTTACCAAGGTGGGGGTGTAGTCAGAAGAGAGAAAGGGGTGTATTCAGGAATGGCTAAAAAGGTGAAACTGAAACAGGAAACAGCTTGGATATGGGGGTGAGACATAGTAAGAGCCAGAAGAAGTAGGAGGATGGTGCTGCCCTCTACAGTAATAGCGGAGGCCAGAGAAAGGGAGAGAGTTTTAGGGGAAAAGATAAGTCCCATTTTGGACATAATGAGTTAAAGATGTCTACTGGACATCTAGTTCCAAATGTTGGAAAAGCATTTGGAGATGCAAGATTGAAAGTCAGCAGAAAGTTTGGGGCAGGATAGTTAGATCTGAGAATCATCAACTTAGAGATTGTAATTAAATCTATGGGAGCTGAGGAGATGGCCAAGTGAAATAGTATAGGGGGAGAAGAGAAGAGGGCCCAGGACAGAACCCTGAGAGACACCTACTATTCAAGGGTAAAGGATCCAACAAAGGAGACAGAGAAGGAGTAGTCAGATAGGTAGGAGGAGAACCAGGAGAGAGAAGTGTCCTAAAAACCTAGAGAAAAGAGAGCATTAAGATGGAGAGAATGATCATTGTCCAAGACTGCAGAGAGGTCAAGGAGAAAGGAGATTGAGAAAAAAAAACATTGGATTTGGCAGCTAAGAGATCACTAGTCACTTTAGAGAGAGCAGTTTTGGTGGTTTGATAATGTTAGCAGCTGGATTGTAATCCTATGCATTTTGTTTTGTGCATTTAAAAACTTTATTCTGAGAAGGTGGTTTATAGGTTTCATCAGACTGCCAAAGGAGTACAAAAAAAGATCCTTTGCTCTCGGAGATGGACTTTTGACCAGATTTTATGTCTGAAGGGGATTACAGACTGTTAAACTTGTGATCCCTGCTCTAATTCCTGCCCAACAGACACTCCTCCAGGAAAGTGGTAACACAAGTTTAGTAAATGCTTACCCTTGAAACAGCAAGAAGAAAAGTCATCTGTATTGCCCAATATTTTTTTTTTGTGTGTGAGAGTATTTGTTTATTCAAATATTTAACAATCCTTTGCTGACTCAATTACATGCAAAGTACTGTGGTAGGTGCTGGTGGGGGATACTCTTAGGATACAGTCCCTGTGCTCCAGGAATTTAAGATCTCTTAGGGAAGATAAGACATTTATACACATAACCCAGAGACCTAGCAGTAAAAGTGTTGTAGGAGTTCAGAGAGCAGACAGGGCTCTTGGAGCTGACTGACTAGCTGTTCATGATATGGTGGAAAAGTGTTCTGGATTTGGCGTCAGGAGACCCAGGTTCAAATCCTATGACTACCACTTATTAAATATGTGACCTTGTCACTTAATCTCTCTAGGGCCTGTTTCCTTCATCTGCAAAATAAAGGGTTTGGACTTGGATGTTCTCCTTAATACCAGCTCTCTCCCTTTCCCTCCCATCCCCCTATTCAAATCTATGATTCTAAGTATTTGACTTGAGCCTTAAAAGATTTAATAAGATTTTGATGGGTGGAGATGTGACCGGGGAAGGCATTTCAGGTGAAAGAAATAATATAAAGAGAGGCGCAAGAATGGCAAAACATAAGGCATGTTGAAAGGCAGGCCAATGTAGTAGAGTGCTGAACTCAGAATGAGGCCAGACCTGGGCTCAAATTCTGCACTGGCATATTTGATTTACCTTATCAAGGGCAAGTCTGACTCTCAGTTACTCCCTTTAAAAAGTGGGGATAATATTTGAACTTGAACTAGTGTGAGGATCAAATCAAACAATATACACTATATATAAAGTGCTTTGTTAAGCTGCAGTGGAATTAAAATGTCAGTTATTATAATTTAGGAAATAGATCAAACTGGGTGAAATTGATTGTTCTGTAAGAGTTTAAAGGAAACCTGACACACTTGATTTTGTAATGCTTTCCTTAAACTTCAGATTTCAGAATCATTGTTGTTATCTAATCTGACAACTTTCAAAACTCTCTGCAGTAGTTTCTAGTCTTTAAACACCCCCAAGTGATTTCTAGGTGGTATAGTGAATAGAGTGCCAAGCCTGGAGTCAGGAAGACTCATCTTCCTGAGTTTAAATCTGTCCTCAGACACTTACTAGCTGTGTGACCCTGGGCAAGTGATTTAACTTTGCTTCAGTTTCCTCATCTATAAAATGAGATGGAGAAAGAAATGGAAAACCACTGTCAGAAAAATCCCAAGCGGTCAGGAAGAGTTGGACATGACTGAAGAACAACAAAAAAATGATTGCCACTTTTATAAAATGTCTTTACATAGCAGTTTCTGGGTCTCTGTTAAATGGCTTTCTTTTTTTAAATGTAGTCTTAGCATGTACAAAAATACAATAATTATTTCAGAGTACTAGAGGTACTAAATCTTTTTATTGATATCTTTTATTTTTATATCACCTTTATTTTCTAATCTATCCCTCCCTATTTCCCTTTCTAGAAAGTCATCTTTTGTAACAAAGAGTAAAAAAGGTGAAAAAAGTTTAGGAAAATCAACCAACATGACAATTGTCTGATAGGATATGCAATACTTCACACTCATAGTTCTTTACCTCTGCAAAGAAAGGAGGAGGTGCATTTCTTCAGTCCTTTAGAGGTATTTTGTAATAACTTTAATATTGTACCACCTTGCACTTGAAAGTACCCAGGAGCTGAAGGAATTAATGCACCAATTATATAGGGAGTACCTGACTCATCTAGTAGGACCTGTCTCATTGTTAAGTTCATTATCAGCATCTACAAGACATTCTTCCTGACCAGGGAGGGGATTACCATCTACCTGACTAGGGAGAGGTTACTATAGTGGACATGTAGGGAGTAAAGGTCATGTTTCACTAGGAGGGAACAAATCCCTCACGATTTATTGAGTACCTGCCCTTAAGGCATCACATTGTTGTCATGGGTACATTAGGGCTTCAGAACACAGAGAAGGCAGATCCTGCTTTCTAAGAGTTTACAACTAGAGTGGGACAAAACAGCACACAGCAGAAAGTGGCAAAATAATGAGCAGTAAAGGAAAAAAAATCAGGTGGATGGGGAAAAAAATGCTAAGGAGGGTAGAGATACAGACAAGAGTCCCACAGGATGGGTGTGCATGAAATCTGTCTCTTGGAGGGCACATCTACATTGATCAGAGATGCATTTGAGTCCTAACAGCCAGGCCCTCTCTTTCTTTCTTTCTTTCTTTTTGGAGGGCAATTGGGGTTAAGTGACTTGCCAAAGGTCACATGTTTTGTTTTGTGTTAAGTGTCTGAGGCTGGATTTGAACTCAGGTCCTCCTGACTCCAGGGCAGGTGTTCTACTCAAGCTGCCCGCCCCCCCCTTTCTTTACTATGCATTTCCCAATCCCCTTTTGGTTCCTCTACCATTGAAAACTCCTGTTTTGATAACCATTTGGTGATTTAGAAACCATTTTAATGCCCTGCTATCTTTTTGAACAAAACAAAGTATTATTCTTAGTACAATAAGTTTAAAAGATTAATGAATTTAAAAAATTTAACAGATATCAGAAAAAGTAAAGATAGCTCCCTTGCATTCTTACTCTTGGGTAATGAGACTAGGTAACATTGCATGTGTTCAGATAAAACTAGCCTGAAGCATTTAATGAAAGTGAGGTTAAACAAATACATTTTCTACTCTCCTCTACCTCTTATTTTTATAGCCTTGAAAAGTAGTAGTAGTAGAGGAAGAAGAAGAAGATGATGATGATGATGGCAGCTAACGTTTAAATAGACTTTAAAGTTTGCAAAGTGCTTTATCTCATTCCAGCTTCATTATAACTCTTTAAAAAAGGTACTACAAGTATTGTTTTTATTCCTATTATATAGATAGAACAGACTCAGGTTAAGTTTTTCTTGACTATGTTACACAGCTAGTAAATATCACAGGTAGGTCCATAGGATATTGACTTAGAGCTAGAAGGGCCCATTTAATTCCACTCCTTCATTCTACAGATGAGGAGGAACTCTTACCTAGAGATGTTAAATGATAGTATGAAAAGCAGCAGCAAGGTGGTGTAATGGATAGAGCACAGGCCCTGGAGTAAGGAGGACCTGAGTTCAAATGTGATCTCAGGTACATACTACCTGTGTGACCTTGGGTAAGTCACTTAATGCCATTGCCTAGGGGCGGGGGTGGGGGAAGGAAAAGCAGTTCTTGAACCCAGGCTTTAGACCCAGATCATCTTGATTTTCAACTTAGTGTTTTGTCCACTCTACCAAATTCCTTCTAGTGATAATGAAGAGAAGTCCTATGGAATAATGAAGACAGTGCTGACCTTGGAATCAGGAACACTGGGATTCAAGTGAGTCCTACCTCAGACATAGTGTCACCTTGAATAAATAATTTAATTTCTCAGTGCTTCAGGCTACTCTCTAAGCCTCTAAATTGCTGGGGAGAGGCCCATCTGCATTGGGAAGGGAGTTTCCTCACCTGGGATTCCCTTCACCAATGAAATAACAGGTCTGTTCCCTCCCCTTCCCACCCCCAATAATAATTTGTAACATTTTAAAAGGATTATTACTGTAAATCTTTCATAGCTCCTTCCTGGGATTGTGACTAGAATCTAGATTTAGTTGATTTTCAGGGGACTAAAATGCATCTCCTAAATAGCTGCATTTTCATATGAGGACTCTGGACCCAAGAACAATACAGAGGGGGCAGTCCAGGTGCAGGAAATGTCATGGGTGCTCCACACATGCCCTCCTTACCCATGGGGCTGTAAGGACAGAGTTTTTGGTAGTCTTGTGGCCTTAGACTGCTGGGACAGGATTGAGTACCCCTGGCTTGTGTCCTGTGACTTCCCAGTTACTTTGGAGGTTGAGGAAATGTGAGATGGAGTACAGATCCTCAGTTATGATTTCCCTAGATTTCTGGTCCCATCTCTAAAGAGGATGGAAAAAAACAAAACAAAAACCAGCCTTCCCTACATATAGCTCCAGCTGGGCTGCGGGTGGGGTCAGAGGCAGGTACAAAGCAGCACTGCTTTAAGGGAGGACCCGCTGAGTAGCATTCCAGCCACATTCCTACAAACTTACTGTCCTGCATTTCAGTGCCAGCACAGAGTTCACTCCTGCACACCTTTCAACTCTTCTCTTCTAGATTAGAAGTAGTGATGAGAACTACATGCCTTTGCTCCAGGGAATGCTTATTATTTTGAGGAGTTAAAAAGTGAAAGAAGACCTTTGTCTTACTCCTGCCTCCTCCTTCCCAGCAGGTGTCAGTCTGGGAACTTCATCCTGAGGCACCCCTTTTCTTGTGAGACACTCCAAAGAGCTAAGAGCCCTTTAAATGCCTTAAAAAATGAGCCCAGCTAGAGGACCCCGTGACCACTATATCTTGCATTAATTTATCTATGTGCATCTTTTTCCTCCCCTAGAAAATGAAAGCAGAAAGGTTTGGATGGTGCCTAATACACTACCAACATAGTTGGTGCTTAATTAATGCTGAATTGATTGAAAAGCAGATAACATTATTGAAATGAAGTATGTTTCTCTAGGTCTTTCCTGGAAAAGAACTTAAGGGAAGACACTATCCCCAAAGAGTCTTTTGAAGCATGAGGTTGTAAGTAAAAAGATTTTTAAAATGGCAAAGCTATATATTTCTAGAGTTAATCAACCAATGAGAGTCAATGTGACATAGGGATAGAGAGCTGTCCTTGGAGTCAGGAAGATGTGGCTGGAATCCCATCTCGACCACATCCTGCCTGGGTGACAACTTTTCTATGCCTCAGAGAACTCTCCAATATCCCAAGTTGCAGAGAAGCTGCTAATCTTCATTGGTTAAGAAAGCTCCTTAGCTGAACTTCTGGGAGTTCCCCAACCACTGAAATCACAGGTCAGGGAAAAATAATGTCAATTAACCGGATGTAAATCCCTGAGCCCAGATGTCTTCAACCCAAGGAGTCTGAAGAAATTCAGTCTAATTATTAATTGAACACAATACATAATGAACACAGCCACTATACTGATACAATTATCCATGAGGAGGAGATAAGAGTAGACAATCTTTGTTCAAGGTTAGAAAGTTTCACTTTGATACCAGGCAAATCCTTGAGGGCAACTATATGGCACAGTGGATATAGCGCTGAACCTGGAGTTAAGAAGACCTGAGTTCAAATGTGGCCTCAAACACTTACTAGCTGTGTGGCCCTGGACAAGTCACTTAACCCTATTTGCCTCAGTTTCTTCATCTGTAAAATGAACTGGAGAAGGAAATGGCAAACCACTGCCAAGAAAACCCCAAATAGGGTCACAAAGAGTCAGATACAACTGAAAAGCAACTGAACATAAATAAATGCTTGATTCATTGAAAAGCATTGAAGCATTCCCCAAGCCGTGAGGGCAGGGAATAAAGGTACGAAGACACACCAGACGGTACCCAACACAGACGTATCTTGTTCCACGGAGTTGAAAAATATAAATCAGGCAGCACAGCACATGCAGGGTGGAGTGAGCCCAAAAGTCCAGTTTCAGCCCTCAATAAAGAAAGGCACTGGGAAGAGTTTGATACTCTGCCTTCTAGCCCTCCAATCAGAGGGAAAGGAGGCTGAGGGAGATGGTGTCAGCCAAGACTTGAGTTAGCCGATGGAGATGAGATTAGGGGCGATTATTTTATTTTATTGATCACAGAAGGGATGTCTCCTCCTGACAAGAGTCCATCCTTTTGACTCTCCCTTAACAAACATCTTTGGGATGGCCAAAGTCAGTAGGACCTAATCAGGAGTCCCCAGTGTCATCCCAGCAAAGCTCATGTCCCTTAGCAAGAAGCCAGAGAGTGTGTCCAGCTCCCTGGGAGTTCCCCTGGCCATTCCTGTTAAAACCTGTAAACCCCCAAACTCTTGACAAGTGGCCCTATCCCTTCTGTTTGAAGTTTTAACTTGGAGAAGATTCTTATACCCTTTAGCTGCAGAATGCTTTATTTACCAGGTCCACTGATACTGAAACTACCAAAAGAATCAATTTCTTTGCTACTTGCTTCTATTGAAATGCAAATGTCCCCAGGAGAGGGTAACCTTATCAGTCCTCATTGTGAATGAATTTTATTGGTAGGATTCAAATTTTATCTGCTACATATAGTGATTTGCAGGTGGTCCCTCCACCTCCTTGGGTTCCAGTTTCCTAGCCAGTTTTTAAAAAAAGGGTAGGGAGGGATAGGCCTGAAGTTGGAAGTGGATGAGGTGACGATAATCAGTCAATAAACATTTGTTAGATGCTTGCTATATGCCAGGCACTGTGCTAAATTCACATCTGGATGGAGGAGGCAACAAGCAAAACAACTATGTATGAGTAAGCTATGTAAAGGCTAATCAGCAATAATTAAGCGAGGGAAGGCACTAGAATTAAGAGGGATTGGGAAAGGCTTCCGATAAAATGAGATTTTAGCTGGGACTTAGAGGGGTTCAGGAAAAAGACAATGATGGTCAAATTTTAATTTGCTTCCTGTTTTTTTTTCTGCTAAGGAAAGTAACTTTTAGATCAGAACCAGAAAGAACAAAACAAAAATGGTTAATTGGGATTAATACCCAAGATAAGTAAGGCAATAGTCAGAGAGACCTAAGCTTCCCTCGATGGGTTCAAATCATCTGGTCAAATCAATTACATCTTGCCTGCTAAAAGACTTGGTAGATGTGATTGCTGAGACATTGTCAACAATGACAATGACCTTTGAAAGATGATGGAAGCCAGGTATGCTGCTGTGCACACTTATAATTCCTGCTGTCTAGAAGGCTGGGCTAGGGAGGTGCCTGCTTGAGCTCGGGAGTTCTAAGCTGCAGTAGAGATAAAGCAAATAGGGTCTCTATACTAAATCCAGTCACAATACAGTGAACCCCTGGGAACAAGGGGCCATCAGGTTTCCTAGTAGGCAGGCAGGTTGGAAGCAGAGCTTGTCAAAGCTTCCATGCCAATGGGGTCAGTAATGGATCAGGCCTGTAAATGCCCACTTAATTTCCAGCATAGGAGAGATAGGGAAACTTAGTCTTGAAAAAAAGGAAATGAGACAGAGAAGAAGGATGGGAAATAAAGAGAAAGAAAGAAAAAGATAATAGGAAACTGGAAATATACTGAAGGACTGGAAAAGAGCACATGTCCTGATTTTTTAAAAAAAGAAAAAAAAATGGAATCAGCAAACTATAGGCAACTGAGCTTGACTTTGATTACTTTTAAAATTCTAGAATGTATTACTAGAGACAAAAACCTTTAAAAGAGGAAGTGGTGACCACTGTGATTATGAAGATGAAGCCATAGCTTCATTGGGAACAGGTTGTGCCCAACTATTTAATTTTTTTGACAGAGTTCCTAGACCAGGAAAATGTGGTAGATACAGTTCACTAAATTTTTTTTTTCCATGAAAAAATATTAACTGAGCACCTACTATCTGCAATACTATATATTACTTAGAACAGTAGAATATTGGGGATGGAGAAAATGTAAAGGACATCTCTTCTATAGCATACTGACAAACGCTTACATTGATTTTAGCAAAGCATTGTCAAGATAGTAAAATATGGACTAAATGATAAAATCATCAGTTGATTTCAGAATTGATTGAATGACCAGATTCAAAACATAGTCATTAGTAGTTCTATGTCGTTAGAAAGTAGTCTCAGCCTCTAGTGGAGGGATCTGTGTTTACCTCTGTGCTAATTAACATTTTTTTTTTCAATTAACTGGATAAAGGCATAGATGGCATGGTTATCAAATTTGCAGATAACCCAAAGAGAGCTGACACACTGGCTGACAGTATGGATTTAAGAAGATATTGATTAGGCTAGTAACATTGTACCAAACCTAATAAAATGAAATTGGATATGAAGAATACAGAGAATCATGAGAAGATATATGAATGGATGCAGAGGAATAAGTAACACCAGGAAAACAATACAATGATCACAATAATGTAATTGAAAAGAGTAACAATAGCTATAACAACAAAACCTTATGAAATTTTAATGACCAGTCTGGCCCCTCAAAAAGAGAAGAGAAATGAGTCTTCCTCCCTTCTTTATAGAGGTGAGGGACTATTGGTCTGGAACATCACATATAGTGTTAGACTTTGTTGATATGTTGGTTAATTTTGCTGAACTACTTTTTCTCTTTTTAAATTTGTTGTTGCAAGGTATGACTGGGGAGGGGAAGGGAATCTGTTTGGAAACAAAGGAAATATTAAAAGATAATAAATACAAATTGACCAGATCTTTCACAGTGGTTATGAGTTATTTCAGAATAACATTATGAATCAGGTGTAAATAATCTGATAATCCTATAACCTAATTTAACTTGTAAAAGAGGTTGAAAGGAGGAAAAAAACAAACTGTGGAACAGGGTCATAAAAAGGTGACCAGTGACTGTGAAATGGGACAGCAAGCTCCCAAACCAAAACCAATTTTCTCTGGGAAAATGTCCTGAATTTCTAGAGAGTAATTCACTTCAGAACAGATTTTACAAAGAACAGGTGGCATGGATACTCTTGGCCTGGGAAGTATCTTTTCCATCCCTTTGAAACATTTCTCCTCCAAGTCTAGCATCATTAAAATTTGCCCAACCTGGTCAATACACAAGGAATTCATTCTTAAATCTTCAATCCACAATGAGTACTCCAAGGTATATTTCTCAACCTTTTCTATTCTTGTATTCAGTCTCTCTCTTAACTATCCAAGCCAAAGGTGCTGACTTTTCTAGGTGCATTGAATGAGATTAAAAGAATTACTCACTAAACAAGCTAATTTTGGGAGTAGAAGAAATATGTGAGACTCACCCACCTAACATGAGATCATTTTTCTGGTTCATTACTCTTTTTCCTCACCTAGTTCTGTTGTGCCAGAGAACACACAAACCACACCTTAAGTTTCTAGTTCAGGTTAGAGAGGCAAACCCAAAAAGAAAAGGGTGAGAAAGAATCATCTATAATATGTTATTCTTCCCCTTTCAGGCTTGATATTCAAGGAGAAATAGTGATGCTTAGATGTTTGTATAGTTGGGAGGTGTGAACCCTAAACCAAGGTGTGTCTTAGAATTCACCCATTCACTCATTTGAGCAGCTATTCTTCTAAGCAATGGGGTTAGATCCTCATATCCAAGTAAGGTACTTGGGAACGGGAACCAGCTAAGGGGGTGGGGCAGCATTTTGACTACAGAGTACCATGTGGCTCATCCTAGCCTACCTGGCAATAATAATAATAATAACTAGCTTTTATATAGTGCCTACTATGTGCCTGGTACTGTGCTAGTATCCCTGCTCTATATTTATTTCATGATGAGGAAACAATGTTATTGGGGTTGATAGTGACTCCATAGATAGCTTTGATCTAGGTGAGGTTCCAGAGCTCCTAGAATTATATTAGGGTTGATTCAATCCATTTACCCTCAAAAGGTGGCTATTTGCCAAGGGGACCTAACGAACAGAAGTTGGGCAAGCAGAATTGAAAGCTGATCTTTAAAAAAATTAAATGGCCTGTATGATCTATTTCATTTCCAAAACTGTTTAATTCTAAGGAGTCTACCTATGTGAATTAGGAAAAAATAATTTGTTTGGGGTTTTTTAATTTGTATTTATTTACAAATCTATTCTTAGCAGTCAACAACTTAACAAATACCTAAAAGTTCATCCATTTATGTCTATAAAGTTTCATTCAACAAATATTCTTTCATATGAATTGAATATCATCTTCCATAATCTATGATGTTTCTGAGTATCTGTACCCCTTGGCAGTTCAAGATAAAAACCACTTTTCATTTTAAAGAAGGTAATTAAGGATTATCAGAAAGGGAGAGACTTAAAAAAAATTTTTTTTTGTTATCTTAAAAATGCTGAAAAAGGGGCGGCTAAGTGTCACAATGAGTAGAGTCAGAAGGACCTGAGTTTGGATCCGACCTCAGACATTTAACGTACACACAAACAAAAACCTAGCCGTGTGGCCTTGGGCAAGTTACTTAACCCCAATTGCCCTCCAAAAAGCAAAAAGCAAAAAAAAAAAAATGCTGAAAATATGCATAGGATCTATTAGGGATCATGGAAAATCAACTAATTGATACAGTGAAAGTAAGTTTTGTAAAGAAAAAAAATTCACATACCCAATTGATAGAGTTGACTTGCTCACCAGCAGTATTTTACAGATAATACATCTGAAACAAATCATTTATTTCATTTTGTAAGATGAAAATTATTTTTTGCATATGTGAGAAAATGGAGTTAAGGTACAACTGAGACCCATATTTCGTTTAAGCAAATCTTTGAACCCACTCAGTAGGGCACTAAGATATCAGAATTTCTTTTGGAAGAGTTGGACCCTGAAATCAAGAAAGTTGAATAATGAGCCTGGAGGAAGACGGCTACTTTCCCACGTAGCACGGTGATGATGGTGATTTTAAAAATAAACATCTTTAAAAAAGCAAATAGTTCAGGCTAACGGGAGACAAGTCTATTCTTAACCACACAGAATAATACCCTTAAAAATCCTTTAATCCATTAATTTAGCATCACTAAGAAACTGTTCATGCAAGAAGAATCCTCTCTCCTTCTCCTTTTTCACTGGAAAATAATCATTTCATAGTGAATTCAGCCCTCTACTCACCAAGAATGCCTCTTGCCCTTTTCTTCCTCCGTTATGGGTTTGTTCACCTCTGGGGTTTATCTAGCCTGTAGCGATTCTTTCAAGTCCTGAGGCACAGAGGAAGAGTGGGCTGTGATTGGTAGGCTGCATCTCACATGGGCTGAACCTGTTTCTGCCTGAACTTGTTTCAAGTGAGGATGAAAGCAAAAAACTTTTAACCAATAAATTTTTGACTGCAATGGAATGCTGTTATGCTGATAGTCCCAAATGCTTCCACATTGGCACATTTCTCCTTTCCTTCCTCTGGACTGCTTTCCGAAACAAGTTTTCTTAAAAAGAATCATGGTTATACTGCCTTTTTCTCTATTCCTGCAGCAGTTTTAGAACACTGAAAGGTGTATTTAAAAAAAATTTTTTTTTTTGCTTTTTGGAGGGGGGAGGGTAGGGCAATTGGGGTTAAGTTACTTGCCCAAGGTCACACGCCTAGTTTTTGTGTTAAATGTCTAAGGTCAGATTTGAACTCTATTCACTGTACCACCTAGTGGCCCCTGAAAGGTGCATTTTTGCTATAACTTAGGCTGGGTACATGGGGTAGCAAGGTGGCACAGGAGATAGAGTGATGGACCTGGAGTCTGGAAGACTCATCTTCCTGAGTTCAAATCCAGCCTCAGACACTTACTAGCTGTATGACCCTGGGCAAGTCACTTTATCCTGTTTGCCTCAGTTTCCTCATCTGTAAAACGAGTTGGAAAAGAAAATGGCAAACCACTCTAGTATCTTTATTAAAAAAAAAAACCCAAATGGAGTCACAGAGTCAGACATGACTGACCAACAACAGGTTGACTGCATGTTCATCCATCTTTTTTGCTCCTCTGAATGATGACCTCTAGTTCATATTCTGTGGCTGAAATCTGCTATGATCAAAGGCATGAGTACCATTCAAGATCATCTCTCTCTTAAGCAAATCCTGAGGAGAATAAGAGGGAGACTCCTCCCCCCTCACAAAAAAGGGTTCTAAAAGCAGAGAGAGAATAGGAGTTAATGAACACAGGGACAACAATATATGGTGTCTCCCAAAGCTGTCATATTTACTGGGTATCTATTACATGTAAGTCACTATGGGATCATTAACCTAAGACATGAGAATTCATTAGGTAAGGGACTAATGTATGACATTGATGTGTTGATATATTCATTAGTTGGTGTAAAGTACGTCTTCATTTCCTACCCCATTATACTCCTTTGGATTTCTTCATTATGTCCCTGTACTGACTAGGTATCTTCCCTTTTCCTGTTCCCTTTAGTTTCCTTTTGTGTGTTGTCTTTCTCCAATAAATTGTAAGCTCCTTGAGGGCAGGGACTATATTTCCTTTTTGTACTTGTATCCAAAGTACTTAGTATAGTACCTGGCACACAGTAAGTATTTCATAAGTGTTTGCTTATTGATTGATTAACTGTGCTAGATGCTGGGGGAGATATGATAAGGCATAGACCTTGCCCTCAAAGAATTTATAGTTTAGAAGGCATAAGATATTTACATGATGATTGATCCACAGGGTTCCCAGATCAACTTGGCAATTTTATATGAAGATGCATCTCCCTATAGAGGGTATGGTCATACCCCATGACACCCCCTGGAGAAAATTAAGGACGTTTCTTGGACCTTGAGGACTAGTAAGTGAGTCTCAGCTGTTGGGGAAGAATTTATTGACTATGACTAGAGTGAACCAAAGTCATTCCCTTCTGTTACATCTGTAAAAGGGAATCTTCATTGCAGAGTAGGCCCTATTTGGAAAGGTCCAGAGACAGACTGTTGGGCATAGGTCAGAAACCAGACCTAAGAGGAGACCTGGGTATTTTTTGGGAAGTATGGTGGAGAAAATCTAGTCATAAACATGATTATCTCCTTGGAGTCACTGATAGAACCTGTAATAGGATCACAGATATAATGTTGAAAGGTACTTCAGAGGCCTCCTATTCCAACTCCTTAATTTTTTTAAGCTTTTTTTTTTTTTTTTTAAAGATTCTCTTGTCACCTTGCAGAGATTGGAAGTATAGGTGCTACTACTCATGTATCTACTCCCACTAATGATTGGCACAGGAGCTTTGACCTGCTCCATTTCTGACCTTGCCCAGTTCACCCTTCTACAGGCAATCTGGGGCCCCCCAGCTCCTGGGGCCTCAACACACTAATGGTCTACTTAGTGTGGACACTTATCAGTATAGTCCACTGCATCTCACTCTTCCCCAGCTTGAGACCCTGTGGTCTCAGCCTCCTCAGCAGCCATAATAATAAGTATGTATCACCATACCTGGTGTCCAACCCCTCATTTTCACAGATGAGGAAAGTGAGGACCAGAGAGGTGGCTTGGCCAAGGTCAAAGAGGTAGTGAACATCAAAGACAAGATTTGAAACTGAGTCCTTTTCCACTGTACCATAAGGAACATGCCCTCACCCTTTCCAGCTCAAGAAGTTTCTGGGAGTAGCAATGATAAGCAAGGTCTCTTGATAACATGGCCCCAGAAGAATTCCTAAGCTTCAAATCCATAGTCCTAGCTATGGAAAAACAGTGATGTAAACTCTCATTCCAGGAGATGGCAGCAGTGGAAGAGGAACCACATGGCCTAATAATGAAAGTTCCTGACCCCTGGCCTTTTGAAGGTGTGTCATTAGTTATTAAAATGAAGATCTAAGCAGTTAGGGAATGAGCCATGATAAAGTTGACCAAAAAATCCCAAACAAACCCACAAAAACCCACCTTGATTTTTTCATACTTACATGAGTTTTGCAGATGGTACAGGTCTGATGGAAAAGGGGGGTTACCTCTCCAGCAACCCTAAGATTATTCTCTTCCAAGGTGAGTTCAAACCCATAGGGCTAGAGTTTTGTATGAGCTTCTGGGAAAAATAAAAGACTTATCAGAAAGGGTGTAGCGAGGGGGATGTATTTCTCTGGCAACTTCAAGTTCATTTTACTTTTGAAGAGGATTTAAACATTTATTTCTGTGAGCCTAGAGGACTGTACAGGTCCATTGGGTTTGGGGGATATGAGACTCACAGAAGAAAATAACTGTTGGAATTGGTATGAGATAGTGTGAGTCTTTTATGATATTTTGAAATTTCTAAGTGGTGAAATCAAGGCTGTCTTATATCTCATTTGCATTGTAACTTGGAGAGCTTTCATGAGAAATGAGGAGTCTTACCTCAGTATAAGACACCTAGACTTATTTCCTAAAAGTCCTGGAGAAAACTCTGGGTAGGAGCAAAGTGAAACAAAGTGATAGGATTTGGAGGCCATTACCAAGGTTGAATCTGATCTATGTAAAACCATATGTTAAAGACCTGGGTGACAAACAACTGCAATCCCTTAGAATTTTATACTCCTTTATGCACTTTCTTTGTGGTGCTGGGGGGGGTGAGTCCAAACCTATGATTTTATTGGTAGAAGGAACTCCCAGTGAAGAAATTCTCTCTACTGATGCTGATCAGCAACTCTTCTACTATTTACAATCTTAAAGAGTTACCTAAGAGGTTAAATGATTTGTCCAGGGTCACAGAGCCAGTAGGTTCCAGGAGCAGGAGTTCAGTCTCAGTCTGACTCTGCAGGAAGGTCTGTGGCCATTGCCAAGCTGTTCCTATGCATTTATCAGATTCTAATTTTTATTTCTACCACATCTCTAGCATTTGTTCTCTCTCTACTCGTACAGTCACCACTTTAGGTCAGATGGGGGAAAATACAGGAGAGGGCAGATTGGAGGAGGGGATATCCAGTGGGATCGATATTTTGGGGTGGTGGGTAGGGAAAAAATGGGGAGAAAATTTGTAACTCAAAATCTTGTGGAAATGAATGATGTAAACTATAAGTTAATAAAGCATTTGATAAAGTAAAAAAAAGTTTAATCTATGTTCTAAACAATTTTTCTCCATCACCTTCCTAAGTCTAGACCAGAAGTATCAAATTCACGGCCAGTTGTGATCTGCAAAACTCCCCAGTGCAAACCAGATTAAAATGTTATTGGGAGGGGCGGCTAGGTGGCCCAGTGAGTAGAGTGCTGGCCCTGGAGTCAGAAGGACCTGAGTTCAGATCCGGCCTCAGACACTTAATGCACACTCAAACAAAAACCTAGCCATGTGACCTTGGGCAAGTTACTTAACCCCAATTGCCCTCCAAAAAAAAAAAAAAAAGAAAAAAGTTATTGGGAAATGTTTAGCAAAATAAATAAAAAATATACTACAACATAGATAATGTCAATTTGTGGTTTTCCAAATCAATTTTTGTAGGCATGGATCCATTTCTATCTGAGTTTGATACCACTCATCTAGACAATCAACAAAATCTGATTTCTACCATTTGTTGATTTGTAAAGTATAAATGGAAGTTGACTCACCCCTGACTCCTATCTCTGTTCCTTTGCTCTGGTTGTCATGCTTAGAATATACTTTGTCCTTACCCATACCTCATATAACCCCTCTGTTGCTTTAAAGTACAATTCAGGTATTGCCTTGTAGATGAAAGCTTTCCTGCCAGTGCTTGACACCTCTAGGTAACTTATATTAGCTACCTAGCATTTCTTTACATTAGTTTTGTACATAATGGGGACTGGCCAATGAGGGCACAGTCCTAGGAACATAAGCAGGGGTCTATGTGGATGTTTCTTGTTTCCCACAATCTGTGAGGACAAGTCAAAGAGGGACACAGTTCTCCATTATAGTCTGATTACTGGGTGGTGAAGACAGGTCTTTTCATTGTCTTCTGAGGGAGAATTCAATGTGCATACAAAAGCCACTAACTGGATGACTCATCTTTTTCTCTTCTGGAGGTAATCAAGGAAAGACTTGTTCTAAGTATCTGGTGGGGGAAGGGAGGCAGGGATAGTGACAGGAGCCTACTCTCCCCTCCCAGGATGATATGCCTGAGGATGCATGGCCTTGTTGTTGCTTCTGGCTCTACTGTATTTATTTATTTCCTGGTTCTTAGGTGAAAGAAGATTGGAGATGGAATGACATTATGAGCTTTGAAAGATCAGAAGAGCTAACAGAATTTTCCAGAAAGCCTAGAGGATTGCCCTGGAAGATTTAGTTTAGCGGTGACCTGACCCAGTACCCAAGACACTATGTCCTGCAACCCAGGGAGCAATTCTATCCATTGACTATGCTTCATTCAGAAAGAATTTGGTGGCACAAATGCTTGATAAAAATTGCTTTAAATTTGAGCCCATTCTCTCCAGGATCTTAGGTGGTAGAGGGCAAGATATGCCTCCAGTTTGGGGGGACCTATTTGTAATCGCTATTTTTATATTTTTAGTCAATATATCTTTGCTAAAAGCTACTTAATATAAATGGGTTAAATGATATTGAGGCATTAATCACTGGCAACTGATATTGGGGTAAACATATTAGAATGGAAACTTGGGCCAACCAACTTGGAGAAAATCCCATAATCTCTTTTTTTAAGCAATTGGGGTTAAGTAACTTGCTCAAGGTTACACGGCTAGGTTTTTGTTTGTGTGGGTTAAGTGTCTGAGGCCCGATCCGAACTCAGGTCCTTCTGACTCCAGGGCCGGCGCTCTACTCACTGCGCCACCTAGCGGCCCCTTCCCATAATCTCTTACAGTTACTCCTAGAACCATGAGGGGGGAGATATGGCTGTCCTCTGGAGACCTGATTTGCTAGTGCATGAGTGGGTTGAGGGAGTAAGTTCAGGTTATTGCTACATATAGATTCTTATATATGTACTTCCAGTCTCCCTGCTCCTTCCTCCCCCCCCCCCCCATTAGACCATAACTTCCTAAGAGTAAGGATTGTTTAATTTTTTGCATTTGTATTCCCAGTGTCTAGCACAGCACCTGGCACATGGTGTTTGATACATGTTTATTGGTCATATGGTTGGTTTAAAAATCTACAAACATTTATTAAGTTTCTGTTGTGTGTGGATCAATGTACTGGTAGAGTTACAAATACATGGTTTTTGTGTTGTTTTTTTTTAACCCCTAAGGAACTTAAAATTCTGTAAGGGGAATAAGATATCTATGTAAATTATTACAACACACAATATTACATGGTAAATTCACTAGGGAGGTGCAGGGCAATGCCATGTGAGGTCTGAGTGGGGTAACTTATTACCAACTACTTGGGAAATCAATTTGGAATTAAGCTAAGAAATCACCTACATTGCCCATATCCTGTGTCCTAGAGATCCTACTGCTAGGCATATAGGAGATCAATGGTAAAGAGAAAGATTCCACAGACATCAATATACTTACAGCAGCACTTCTGTAGTAGCAAAGAGCTAGAAACAAAGGAGGATAGCTAAGCAAATTGTGGGACATGAATATAACAGAATATTAGAACAAAAAACAAATACATAATGAACATAGAGAAACATAGGAAGATGTATAAATAGTGGTGCAAAATGAAGTACCCAGAATAAGGAAAATGATATGCATAATACTACAACAATATGAATGGAAAGAACAACAAAACAGTCAAAATTGTGATATTAAAATAACCAAGCTTGGCCATGAAGAAAATAAGAGGATGCACCTCCTTTCTTTCTTTGCAGAGGTGAGGGACTATGAGTCTAGAGTGAATGAATGGATAAGTAAAGCATTTGTTAAACACTTATTATGTGCAAAGCCCGGTGTTGAACTCTAGGAATACAAACAGAAAAATAAGATGGTCCCTGCTCTCAAGACACTCACATTCTCATGGAGAAGATAACACATATGGAAGACCCTAGCTGCAAGGCCGGTGGAAAGATCCCATGATCCTTAGGATGGAGAGGCAAAGCAGATGTTAATGCAATTTCTCTAATGTAATTTCTAGTGATTAGCTTCTGAGATCAAATCATTCAATGGTGCCAAAGACTTTGGCTGCAAAAACTTTTTCTGGGTCTCCAGTAGCTGCAACTGGAGTACCCCAAGAGCAGTTCCCAGGCTAAATATCTCCAAATCTTGCTTCCAGGATGATGTTTGAGGGACTGAGCTAGAAGGACGACTATTCCCAAAGCTCTTGTGTTCAGGAAACTGGGCTATGTTCATCAGGATCTGATGGGAAGATGGTGGTCAAAGAATGAGGGGTGGTGGTGGTTTGACTTGCCTGGCACGTTCTGCCCCCTATCTCTCCCTCAGAGTACCTAGTTGCTTTATCTAGCCTGGCTTGCCTGTCCTGTGTGTGGCAGCTGATTAACAACTGATGGGGATGGCTGGCCCCTTGCCAACATAAGGCAGTGTTTCTTCCAATGATGGTTATGAGGGTGGTCTAGGAGGTGCTGCCACTCCCAGGGCTCTTTGAGTGTTGGTGGCAGTTGGTCAGTAGTTGCTGCTGATAGTGACAAGGAAGGTGCCCTGCCCCACTTTGTTCCCCGCCCCCCCCCCCCCCCCATCCAAAATTATTTCTCTCTTCAGTCATGGCTGTGTAGGAACCTTGCATAAGGAGTCAAACTTGACTGATGTGCTGGTAGTTTTGCTGGACTATCTTATTTTGTTTTTTATTCTTTGATATAAGGAATGACCTTCTAGGAGGGGGAGGGAAGATATAATGGAGCTACAATGGATACGGAAACAAAACATATCAATAAAACTTAAAAAATAAACTCTTGCAGAAAATGAAACACTATGAAATTTTTTTAAACAAATGCTTTATTAACTTCTGTATTGCATCATTCATTTCCGTCAGATTTTGAGTTACAATCATTTTTCCCCCCTGTTTTTCCCCTACCCACCCTCCCAGAACAGCAGTCCCACAAGACATTGCTTCCTCCAATCTGCTCTCTCCCCTATCCTCTCCCACACCCCCTTCGACCTCTCCATTAGAGGAAGGTGAATCTTTGTGTCCCAATGCCTGCACATCTTATCTCCCAATTATAAGCAAAAGAGTATTAATAATAACACTATGAAATTTTAAAGTATGGCTCTTAAAATTAGAGTTATATAATTAGCAAAACTCAGTATGTTCTATGAAGTCAGGAGATGGGTATAAAAGAAAAAAACAGACTGGGGAAATATGGCTACTTCAAGGAAGTCTTTAAACAACAAATAAGCTTTCTAGTAAAAAAGATTATTTTAAACAACTCACACTTTGTATAGCAAGATAAAAACAATTGGTAACTATGTGTGATAACTCTTCCAATTCTATATTGGCTATAATGTCATTAGAAGGATTTGCTTCCCCCAGAAAATCAAAAGGAAAAAAGGAACAACAAGACCACACACAAAGGAAGGGCAGAGTAATTTATTTCCAAGTGGGATCTTGTTTGATCAAAGGGAAATCCAATTTAAAGTAACCTACATTTTTATTAATACATGACAGATGAAACCTGAGTTTATGCATCTCTGTTAAATTTAGATTAATAATAGAAATAATTCCATTCAACAAGCTTTTATTTGTGCCGCTTAGGGGCCAACATCATGCTAAGTACTAGTGACAGAAAGACCAAAAAAATGAAACAGTCCTTGATCTAAGAAGGTTACAGTCTATATTTCTTATACAAACAAGAAAATGTGGTTTCCTTTCCAATAGAATGATTGAAGGAAAGACAAACCTAACAATTTTAACAATTAAATGAAAAAGAGTCAAAGGGTGGATTAAAAAGAAGAGTCCAATAATGCTTAAAATTTTTTTCAATCCAAAGAAGTATAAAGAGATTCAAAGAAAAAAACTGGTCTCAAATTGCCCATGCCCCTATCAAATCAGAAAAAGGGAAAGGGGAATAACAGGATTCAAATGGTCAAGATGGCAGAGTAGAAACAGGACTTCTGTGGGGCTCCAGCTCTCACCTCCTCCAATTCATGTAAAAGGAGACTCTGAACAAACTTTGGAGCTACAGAACCCACAAAATGACACCAAGAAGCTAATATCCAGCTGAGGACAGCCTAGCAGGCCCACAGGAATCAGCCAGCACAGTGCTCTGGGAGTCGACCCCAGCCTCTCAGGAGCCAGAGGTTTTAGCCCAAGGGAGGGAGTGACCAGCCACCAGCTGGAGGGACTTCAGATCACCAGCAGCTGTGGCTATTTCCAGAACTATCAACACATAGATGTGAAGGACAAAGTGAGAGGTCAATGCAGTATGGACTTTGGGATCCAGTAGTTGGGAGCATGTCAGCCTCTTCCCCCAGGGTGAGAAGCTGCTGAGATGCTGTGGGCAGCTGCCTCCATGTGGCAGCTTCAGCTCCTGGCCTGCAGACTGTAGGGGGACCAAGCATCCAGTCTGAGGGGTAATTGCTCTTGCTTTAATCTGTTTGGATCTGGATTGCGGTCTAGGGTGGAGGCCCTGGGGTGTGTGACCAGCTTGCCAGAGTATGTGGAGGCTTCAGACAGCTGAGAAAACCCCAGCATTTGGAGCAAAGCTCCCCTGTCTGGTGGCAGAGTCCTACTGTGGCAAAAAGCGTAGAGGTGAAGTGACTGAGTGGTGACATGACCAGGCAAAGGAAGCAAAGCAAACAGAAGAATCCAACATTAGACACCTATTTGGGGGACAAAAAGGATCAAAGCATGGAACAGGAGGAAGACAGTGAAGTCAGAACTCCTGCACCAAAAGCTTCCAAGAAAAATATGAATTGGTTATAGGCCATAGAGGACCTTAAGAAGCAGGTAAGAGAAGTGGAGTAAAATTGGGAAGAGAAATGGGAATGATGTAAGAAAATTATGAAATGAGAGTCAACAGCCTGACAGAGGAAAATAACACCTTAAAAAATAGACTAACTCAAATGGCTAAGAGATTCAAAAAGGCAATGAGGAGAAGAATGCCTTAAAAAGCCGAATTTGCCAGGCGGAAAAAGAATCTCAAAAGATCACTGAGGAGAATCATTCCTTCAGTATTATATTGGAGCAAATGGAAGCTAGTGACTTTATGAGAAATCAAGATGCTGTTAAACAGATCCAAACAAATGAAAGAATATAAGGAAATGTGAAATATATCATGGGAAAAAGATCCAGGAGATATAATTTTTTTTTTTTTGGGCAATTCACATTTATTGATTTTTTTCAAAAAGTCAAATATGGTGACTCCTTCCATATTATCTAATATGTGTATGTGTGTATAAGCCTAATGGGAAGCCTCACCCATGATAAAAGAGCCAGACGTGGATATTCAGTTCTAGCTTCTAATTGCTCTTTCAGGAATAATTTTGGAAGAGACCTTTGCATGGTGGTCATCTTGATTTATACAGAAAGAAAGTATGCTCTTCAAACAGCAGAAACCCCAGGAATGAGATTGTCAGGGTCATTATGATGAAATGAATGCAATGGTTTCTGAAACTTGCCCTGTACCCACACTCAATGCATTTTCACTTTTTCTTTCCTATTAACTTGCAAACGCCGGTCAACCAGGTTCTGCTTTTCATCTAACCCAGCCTGATGGAACATATTGTGGACTTCCCCTTTTGTAAAGAAATATGCCCTGGTGCCATCTCCTCGAACATAAAAGTTTTCAGACAAGCAGCATCCTTTTTTGAAACGAAGCTGAGTGAGATCATATCTTCCATGGTCCCGAAATAACAACATCCCTCCAGGTTTCAGTAACTTGGACAATCTGTTTACAACGCCTTGCATCCTGTCAGGATGAACAGAAGAGAGCACAAAGACTAAGAGAATGACATCCAGGATCCCATCTGGGAAAGGGTAGGATAAGCCATCATCACATACATGAACAAAGGCAGAACACCGGGCTGGGCTGTAGGATGAGTGGGACTTTACTAGCTCCACTGCTCCAGAAGCAAAATCACAGCAGTAAAGAAAGGTCTCTGGAGCATTCTTCAGAGCATTCAGAATGGGGAAAACACTATTTCCAGCACCACAGCCAACCTCTAAGATCCTGAAAGTGGCATGGCTGCCGGGGAACAAATCAGTCTTTGCAGCCTCTCCTCTTTTCTTTTTAGGATGTTGGCTGTCACCAGACCTTATTTCACTCTGGCTGTAGGCAAAATCACCAACAGAGTCATTTTTACAGGACTCCACTCCATTAGGCATGGCTGGGCAGTCTATTTTTGAGAAAGAGTCTGTAGCATTAGTTTTTACATGATCCCAAGACATTTTTCCCTTCTCTTCTTTAGTCTGTAGTCCAACTGGAAGAATTTCAGGAAATTCCCTCAACAGCCAATTACGATCCTTGAAAAATTTATTCTTATGAATCTTGTAAAAATTATTCCAATATTTACTGGCTTGACTTTCATATTTGACTTGGTCTTCCAGCCGCACTTTCACAGAGGAGTTTTCATTTGTTTTTTCTCTAGCTGTTGCTTCTTCTTCTTGTGACCATTCTATGTGGTCCCACATATTGTGTTCATAAACTTTGGCTGGGTCTGTTAAAATGCGTGATCCAAGAGGCACAGTTGGCTGATCATTACTTTGAAACCTTAATGGCATCTTTCTTTTCCTTAGATGGGAAGCCAGAAGTCTCTGAATTGCATTCATTTTAATTGGACACCTTTAATGTGCTGCTCGCTTTTCTGGTTTAGACAAGACACTCCCTTCTTGCACAAGAGGGAGACTGGACGCCGGGATACAGCGCCCCTCTCTGTCCCAAACCCAGGATGTGAGCAAGGGCTCAGAGTCTGGATACCCAGAACGCTGCATTAGAGGGGACAGAGGACTGCAAGGAGAGGGCAGAGCATCCCACGTACACAGCCTTAGACCAAGTCCACTCTTCCTCTCCCACCTGTGCAGACTACATACACCGCGCCCGCCACTGCCAACCTGCCCACCAAAAGGCCCTGGAGTCCCAAGCTTAGCCCAGGAGATATAATTTAAAGATCATTGGACTACCTGAAAGCCATGATCAAAGGAAGAACCTAGAAATCATCCTCCAAGAAATTATCAAGGAAAATTGCCCTGATGTTTTAGACCCAGAGGGGGAAATAGAGGTTGAAAGAATCCACCAATCACCTCCTGAAAAAGATCCCAAAAAGAAAACTCCTAGGAATATTATAGCCAGGTTCTGAAATTCCCAGATCAAGGAAGGAATATTACAAGCAGCCAGGAAGAAACAATTTGAATATTGTGGAAACACAATCAGGATGGCACAGGATCTGGCAGCTTCTACACTGAGGGATCAAAGGGCTTGGAATATGATATTCCAGAGGGCAAAGGAGCTGGGATTAAAACCAAAAATCACCTACCCAGCAAAATTGAGTACCATGTTTCAGGGGAAAATATGGTCATTCATTGGAATAGAGGACTTTCAAGTGTTCTTGATGAAAGAAACAGAGTTGAATAGAAAATTTGACATTAAGATGCAAAAAGCAAGAGAAACATGAGAAGGTAATCAGGGAAAAGAAATCAAAAGGAATTTATCAAAGTTGAATTATTAACATTTCTACATGGAAAAATGATAAGTGTAACTGATGAAACTTTTCTCAGTATGAAAATTGTTGAAGGGAATAGAAATATATACATATGTCTATATTGGAGGGTATATGGGCATATGAATACATATATGAATGTATGTATATATGTTTACAGGTATACATAGAGGGCACAGGACCAATTTAATAGGAAGGGATGACACGTAAAAGGTGAAATTAAGAGGTGAGAGAGGAATATAATGAGAGGCGATAGGGAGAGACTGAATGGGGTAAACTATCTCATATAGAAGAGGCAAGGAAAAATGGTTACAATGGAGGGGAAGAACAGGAAGGCAAAAGGGAATGGGTCAACCTTATTCTCATTGCATTTGGCTCAGGGAGGGAATGATATACACACAAAATAGGGTATCTCACCTTACAGGAGAGTAGGGGGAAGGGAATGAGAGGGGCGATGATGGGAGGGCAGATTGGGGGGGAAGGAATTTGGAAGCACCCACTTTTGTAAAGGGATGGGATAAATGTAAAGAATAGAACAAATGGGAGGTGGGATAGGAGGGAGGGAAATATAGTCAGTCTTTTACAATATATCTACTATGGTAATGTTTTGCATTAGCTACACATGTACAACCTATACTGAACTGTTTATCTTCCCAGTAAGGGTGGGTGACAAGGGAGGAAGGGAATGAATCTGGAATTCAAAATCTTAAAATCAAATATTTAAAATATATATACTATTATTAATACTATTTTACATGTAATTGGGAAATAAAATATACCGGCACTGGGGCATAGAAATCCACCATACCCTACTGGAAAAGTTGAAGTGGGTATGGGAGAAGATAGGGGAGAGAGCAGATTGAAGGAGGGGATATCCTGTAGGACTGCTATTTGGGGGCAGTGGGTAGGGGAAAAATGGGGAGAAAATTTGTAACTCAAAATCTGGCGGAAATGAATGATGTAAATCAGAAGTTAATAAAGCAGTTGAAAAAGAAAGAAAAGAAAAAGTGGCAGGGGCATTGATGATTTCAGACAAGGTTGAATTTAGACCAGAAAGTATTAAAGAGCCAAAAAAGGACACCGTATTATGTAAAAGGCTCTATACTAAATAAGAATGACATATTCTCCCATCAAATAATTGTACAGCAAAATCCATACAGGAAAACCTCACAGGCTTATGATAAGAAAAAAATAATACATCTGTGTCCTGATTAGTGTGAACAGTAAATCCCATGAAGCAGTTGCATTACTTGAATCTGTACTTTTTGAAGTTATAATTATTTGTAGTATATGGTAATTGGAAATCCAATGGAAATTCAAATAATACAACCACTTCACAAGATTCATTGTTCATACTAATTAGGATATATCTATAATAGTGTGACATTCTCACACCCAACATTTGGTAAGATAAATTTGTCAGAAATATAATTTTTAAAGTTATAAAGAGAAACAGAGCTTTATCTAGAGCTAATAGAAACAGGGAAAACTCAATAAAAAAGCAAAAGAATGTTTTTTCAAACATTCATGGATCTTAAGTAAAAATTAATTATGTGTGAGTGGCTAGGTGGCATAGTGAATAGAGCATTGGCCCTGGAGTCAGAAGGACTTGAGTTAAAATCCTGCCTCAGAACTTAACACTTACTAGCCATGTGACCTTGGGCAAGTCACTTAACTCCAATTGCCCTGCCTTCCCCCCTCAAAAAAAGCAAAAAAAAAATTATGGCCCCAGTGCAAATATACAAGGAAATATAGAAAAGGTGAGACTGTGTACTAAATTTAGACACCATAATTCAATAAAACCAAATAATAAATAATGATGCAGCAAATAAAAGGTATTGGTTCACAAGAAAGCAAAAAAAAAAAAAAAGACTTGTTAAATGACTGAAAGAGGAAATTATTTTTTTTTAAATATCAATTTATACACAAACATCTACCCTGATACCTCATTGTAGAGTAGCAGTGATCCTTAGTTTTCAACACTATGAAAAAAAGGAATACAGGCTCTATCAGGTTTGCACATGGTCCTGGAAACAGACTGAGTCTTTTTTTCCACTTCCCAGCCCAACTAAATATGGTGGGACTCCTAGAAAGTAGATTGGTCATTTGGTGATGAATTCTTTTGATATGGGAACCCACAAAGCCAGACATCTAAAAGAGAAGAGAATACCAAAAGCTTGGAAAAATCTTGGCTCTTATTATTACTCCCCTGCCTGCCCCCCCCCCAAAAAAAAGCAACTGAAAGAACATCAATAGTGATAGGCCCCTATTCCTACTTTTCCATCTCTCAAAAATTTTTTTGTCTTTATTAATTTGTTTGTTTACTTTTTTTTTTTTAAAGCAATTGGGGTTAAGTAACTTGCTCAAGGTTACACGGCTAGTCATTATTTATGTGTGGGTGCTCATTTTCTGAGGCCGGATTCGATCTCGGGTCATCCCACTCCGAGGCCGGCGCTCTTACTCACTGTGCCACCTAGCCACCCCCTGTTTGTTTACTTTTAGTTTACAAGATTCAATTCCACAATTCCTTGTGTTTCAAATTTTCTTTCCCTCGCTCTCCTCCCCCTGCCCCCATGACGGCATACAATCCAGTATAGGATCTGCAAATACTTTCACATTAGACATTAGTCAGGTTACAAAAAGGATTGTACTAGATGGAATGAAAAATGGTAAAGAGGAAATTAAATCAAACATGAAAAAGAAAAAGATCAAGTAGTTTGCTTCAATCAGGATTCAAACTCAGTTCTTTTTAGTTCTTTCTTTGGATGTAGACATCTCTCTCCATCATGAGTCTTTTGGGATTGACTTATATCACTGCATTGCTGAGAAGAGTCCAGTCTATCATAGTTGGTCATCACACATATGTTGTGTCTGTGATTGTGTACTATTTTCTCTTAGTTCTACTCTTCTCAGCATCAGTTCATATACGCCTCTCCAGGTAAATATGAATTCCATTTGCTCCTCATTTCTTATAGCACAATAGTATTCCATTATTTGCATATACCACAACTAGTTTAGCCATTCCTTAATTGATGGGCATCCCCTTAATTTCCAATTCTTTGCAACCACAAAAAGAGCTGCTATAAATATTTTTGTACATATGGGTCTTCCTCCCACTTTTATGATCTCTTTGGGATACAAAAATTTTTACAAGAATATTCTATACATACATTGAAAGCATCTTTGACAAAGGTTTGAGAGAGGAACCAGCAATCTTTCTCCAATGATATTACACAGCAGACCACATCCTTATAGTCACACAATTTACTGAAAGGTATAGTGATTACCACTAGATACCACTGTACTTACTGTTTCTTATCTGAAAGAAACCATTTGATTCAGAAGAGCAAAATACCACCTTAAAGGTTATCTTCTGAATAAATCTCCAGTGCATTTGTCAAAATCATATATTGTTCCTTGAAAGATTTAACAACAGAGAAAATTTTGTTTAATAATTCCTTGATTATCAATATAAAATATATAAGGTACAAAACAGGATGTGGCAGACCAAGGTGTTTGCCATTATCACGGAGTACATCCAATGTAGAGTCTAAAGGGAAGAGGAATTCCCTATATCTGGCAAGATATCCTAGATGCTCTTATTTGCAGATCACATTATGCTATCTTCATCAAGTCCTGGAACACTTAAAAGCACACAAAATGAGACCTATACTCACGGGACTAGGAGCTTAGCTTGGCTATCTTTGTAAGAAAAACTAGATTATAAAGAATATCTATTGTCCACACCACCAGTTGGATAGAGTACCTGTGACCTTGGGCAAGTTACTTAACCCCAATTGCCCTCCAAAAAGCAAAAAAAAAAAAAAAAGGTATTGAGACCATTCTTGGGATTTGATTGGCTCAGGGCATTAAAGGCTCAGGCAACTGACATCATCATATTTGGGGAAATGTTTTGTATAAACTATTCTAATTATACCACATTAGTAAATTAGTAAAGACTTTTCTAAAAGCTAAACATCAAGGTGACATTGATACCAGTTGATAATCAATAGGGAAAGCATGCTTGTGGGTTATAACATTAGAAAGACTTCTCCCCTCCTTCCCCAAGTCTGGGTTATTCCTAGAACCTAGAGGAAGAGAAGTAGTAGCTGGCCTCTGAGGAACCACCCTGTTGGTCCAAGTAGGGGTTAGGACTATAGGGGTTAGCCACAGATTAAACACAACATAGACTATATATATATATATATATATATATATGTGTGTGTGTGTGTGTGTGTGTGTATATACACATATATACACATATGTATGTATGTGTACACACACATATCTTACTTTCCTGCTTCTTCCTGCTTCATTCTGCATCAGTTCAAATAAGTCTATGCAGCCCTAAATTCTTTAAAGGATTATGGATTTAGAGATGGAAGGAATTTTAGAGGCCATTTTGTTCAATCCCTTCATTTTATAGATGAGGAAACTGAAGCCCAGAGAGATTAAATGGCTTGACCAAGGTAACATTGGAAGGAACTGATAGTGGCAGTATTTGAATTCAGTTCCCTAACTCCAAAGCTATAACCCTTTCTACTGTACCATCCCGCCTCCATATCCATTGTTTCTTTTCATTTCTTTTTTTTTTCTTTTTGGAGGGCAGTTGGAGTTAAGTGACTTTCCCAAGGTTACATGGCTAGTTTTTGTGTTAAGTGTCTGAGGCCGGATTTGAACTCAGTTTCTCCTGACTCCAGGGCCAGTGCTCTATTCACTGCACCACCTAGCTGCCCCCATATCCATTGTTTCTAACAGCATAGTAGTATTTCATTCTTCGATGACAGCTAGGTGGCACAGTGGATAGGGTACTGGTCTTGGAATCAGGAAGCCTCATCTTTATGAATTTAAATCTGGCCTCAAACACTTTGTAGCTGAGTGTTGAGTAGTTGCGTGTTCATGGGCAGGTCACAGCCCTGAGAACTAATGAAACCACAAAGTAAGGTAGAATAGAAGGAGAAGAAAAGAGAGCCCAAGACAGAGCCTTGGGAGACATCTACAATCAATAGGTATGACCTGGATAAAGATCCATCAAAGGATATTGAGGAGTGGTGAGACAGTCAGAAGAACCAGAAGAGATCAGTTTCACAGAAACCTTCCAAAAGTGGCGTCCAAAGGTTGAAGAGAGGTCAAGGATGAGGATTGGGAAAGGGTCATTAGATTTGGAAATTTAAAGATAACTGGTAACTTTGAAAAGAGTGGTTTCAGTTGATGAGGTTGGATTTCAGATTGAAGAGGAGAGTTAGAATGGAAGAAGAGGAACCTAGGTTTTGTGAAGAAGCGTTGAAGATATGGGATAATAGCTAGTGGCAATGGTTAGAAGAAGTGAAGTTTTCTTTTTAAGGATGGGGGAAAATATGTGCATATTTGAGAGAGTAGAGATGGCTGTGGGGGCAATTTGCTAGAGAAGGGAGAGAATAGGATTCAGGATGCCTGTAAAGAGGATTGCCTTGGCAAGGAGAAGGGCCACTTCCTAATGTAAGATAGGGGTGAGCTGTGGTCAAAATGGCTTAGAGTAGAGTGGCAAAGAAGCTGACAGTAGTGGTCAAGAAGCAAGTATGTATCTGAAGGGAGTACAAAGGCCATAGTGTTTTTGCCTAAATTTGTTTAATAATAGGGGAATGAGAACTAGAAAAGTCTTGACACAAGCCAATAAATCATTGAATTATAAGTAATCATGGTTGGAATAGTCAGTTAACAAACATTCATTAAGTTCATACTAAGCTCAAGGCACTGTAAACTGGGAATACAATACAAGCAGAAAGTGAGTCCTTGTCCTCAAGAAATTCACAATCTAATGGGGGAAAGACAGTGCAAAAAAGCTGAAAAGTGAGGGGTGGGAAGAAATAGGGGAGTTAATCTCTCATCATTTAGCTTTTACAATAGTTAATAAACTTTCTTCCTAATCTTTCATGTACCAATAAGACTGATAGTTTCAATTATCTCTGGAAAATCATGTATGTTATTGTTTAGTTGATTAGTCATGTCCAACTCTTTGTGACCCCATTTGCAGTTTTCTTGGCAAAGATATTGGAGTGGTTTAAACTGAGGCAAACAGGGATAAGTGACTAGCCCAAGGTCACATGACTAAGTGTTTGAGGCCAAATTTTAACTCAGTGACTCCAGGGCTGGTACTCTATCCTGATAACTCAATAGGACCACTTTAATTTTATTCCTATTTTTCTCTGATCATTTATTTGCTTTCATAGAACTTAAGATCATAGACCTAGAACTTGAAGGGACCTCAGATACCATCTAGTCTAACTCCATTTGATGAGGAAACTGAGACTAAAGGAAGTTAAGTGATCTGTCCAAGGCCATGAAGGTGTCAAGCATTAGAAGTCAGATTTGCAGCCTGGTCCCCTGGATCCAGAGTCAGGGTTTCTTCTAATGTCCTGTGCTGCCATTATCTATGTCTGCAACAAGCAGACTCCCTGGTTGCATATCTTTATTTTATTTTTAAAAATTTTATTTATTTATTTTTAGTTTGCAACATTCAATTCCATAATCCCTCGAGTTCCAAATTTTCTCCCCTTCCTTCTCCTCCCCCATTCTCCCCACCATGGCAGCATGCAATACAACATAGGTTCTACAAATACCTTCACATTAAACATTAGTCAACTTGTAAAGAAGAGTTATAACCAATGAAGTGAACAATGAGAAAGAAGATATAAAACAAAACACAAAAGACAGAGAACAAGTAGTTTGCTTCAATCTGCATTCAGACTCTAGTTCTTTTCTCTGGATGTGGATATCCCTTTCCATCATGAGTCCTTTGGAGTTGTCTTATAACCTTGCATTGCTGAGAGGAGCCCAGTCTATCAAAGTTGGTCATCACACATACGTTGTGTAATTGTGTACAAAGTTCTCCTGGTTCTGCTCTCCTCACTCAGCATCAGTTTATATGTGTCTCTCTAGATTATTATGAAGTTTGTCTGCTCCTTATTTCTTATAGCATAATGGTATTCCATTACATTAATATACCACAACTTGTTTAGCCATTCCTCAATTGATGGGCATCCCCTAGATTTCTGTAAGGATCCCGCCTTACTGGGCTGACGCCAAACTTACCTCTCCAATCACCTCCATGATTCTGGTCACCCCACTACGACCCCTCAGAGAGTTCCTTTCCAGTAGCCCCCACAACTCCAGTCGCCCCACTACAACCCCTGGTTCGCCCCCACGAACCCCTCAGGAAAGCCTGCTCCTCCGGAACAGACAAAGGAGTCCAACACCAAGATGTAATGTATCTTGCCATTTAATCTCTTTCTTGTTCACAACCCCCTCTTCTCTCTCCTCTCTCTTTCACCTCACCTCCCTCCTTTTATCTCCTTTTCCCCCCACTCTGTTCCCCCATGTGCCTCAGCAGCAGTCTCCTTACAGGAGGGGAGGGCTCCCCTATTAGCAGCGTGTGCTCAATACCCCATAATCCTTGAACCTGTGTTGGTTGGGGGGGGAGGGGGCAGAAACACACACACAGGTGCCTCTAACCCAACCTGAGTTGCCTGTCATTTGCCTGAGTTCTCCATGAGTTCTCAGAGTTTGGGTAAAGTCTTAAAGGGCCCTAACAGATTTCCAATTCTTTGCCACCACAAAATGAGCTGCTATAAATAGTTTTGTACATATGGGTCCTCCTCCCACTTGTATGATGTCTTTGGGATACAGCCCTAGAAGTGGTATTGTTGGGCCAAAGTATATGCACATTTTTTTTGCCTTTTTTTTTTTTTTTGAGGGCAGTTGGGGTTAAGTAACTTGCCCAAGGTCACACGGCTAGGTTTTTGTTTGTGTCTGCGTTAAGTGTCTGAGGCCGGATCTGAACTCAGGTCCTTCTGACTCCAGGGCTGATGCTCTACTCCCTGCACCACCTAGCTTCCCCGTATATGCACATTTTTATAGTCCTTTAGGCATTGTTCCAAATGCTCTCTAGAATGGTTTGGATCAGATCACAACTTCACCAACAATGCATTAGTGTTCCAATTTTTCTACATCCTCTCCAGCATTTATCATTTTCCTGTTTTGTCATCTTAGCCAATCTGACTAGTGAGATGTGGTACACCAGATTGCTTAAAGTATCAGTCTTTATATCTGGAGCATGTACCCGTTTAGATTTTATTTTGGTATGTGGTGTAAGATATTGGTGTATGCTTAGTTTCTGCCTTACCATTTTATAGTTTTCTCAGCAGTTTTTGTCAAATAGTGAATTCTTATTCCAGAAGCTGGAGTCCTTAGGCACATTAAACAGTAGATTACTATAGTCATTGACTGCTGTGTCTTGTGTACCTATTCTATTCCACTGATCCACTACTCTATTCCTCAGCTAGTACCAAGTAGTTTTTTTATATATATATTTGAAACATTTAATCTTAAGACCTCGAATTTCAGATCCATTTCCTTCCTCCCTTGTCACCCATTCCCTCTGGGGAGATAAGTAATTCAGTATATGTTGTACATGTCTAGCTATACAAAACATTATCATAGTAGATATATTGTACAAGGATGCTTATAATTCCCTCCCACTCATCCCACCCCCCACCTGGTCCATTCCCTACATGATCCTGTCCCTCTTCTATAGTGGGTACTGCCAACCTCCCCTCCCCCCAAGGATGCCCACCCATCCATCATCCCTCCTCTCATCCCCCTTCCCCCTATTCTGCTGCAGGTTGAGATATCCCATTTAGTATGTATGTCATTCTCTCCCTGAACCAAATTCAATGAGAATGTGGTTTTGCCTTTTTTTCCCTTCCTATTCTCCCCCTCCCTTGCAACCACTTCCCCTTGCTTCTTCTACATGAGATAGTTTACCCTACCCTGTCTTTCCCCATCTCCTCTTGCCACTTTCCTCTCTCACCTCATAATTTCATCCCTTGAGTATTCTCCCTTCCCAACAAATTCAACCTATGCCCTCTGTCCATATACACACACATTCACATATGTATTCATATGACCACACACCCTTCTTCCATTATTTTCATAGTGAGAAAGATATCATCACTCACAGTTATTGTTTTTCCATATAGGAATGTAAATAGTTCAACTTTGATAAGTTCCTTTTGATTTCTTTTCCCTGATTATCTTCTCAGACATCTCTTCCTTCTTGTGTCTGGATGTCAAATTTTCTATTCAATTCTGGTTTTCTCCTCAAGAATGCTTGAAAGTCCTCTATTCCACTGAATGACCATATTTTCCCCTGAAACAAAATACTCAGTTTTGCTGGGTAGGTGACCCTTGGGTTCATTCCCAGTTCTTTTGCCCTCTGGAATATCATATTCCATGCCCTTCGATCCCTCAGTGTAGAAGCTGCCAGGTCCTGGGCTATTCTGATTGTGTTTCCACAATATTGAAATTGTTTCTTCCTGGCTGCTTGTAGTATTTTCTCCTTGATCTGGGGATTCTGGAACCTGGCTATAATATTTCTGGGAGTTTTCTTTTTGGGATCTTTTTCAGGAGGTGATCGGTGGATTCTTTCAACCTCTATTTTGCCCTCTGGATCTAAAACATCAGGGCAGTTTTCCTTGAGAATTTCTTGAAGGGTGATTTCTAGGTTCTTTCTTTGATCATGGCTTTCAGGTAGTCCAATAATTTTTAAATTGTCTCTCCTGGATCTATTTTCCAGGTCAGTGGTTTTTCCCATGAGATATTTCACATTGCCTTCTAATCTTTCATTTGTTTGGATCTGCTTAACAGTATCTTGATTTCTCATAAAGTCATTAGCTTCCATTTGCTCCAGTCTAACTCTGAAGGAATGAATCTCCTCAGTGAACTTTTGAGATTCTTTTTCCATCTGGCAAATTCGACTTTTTAAGGCATTCTTCTCCTCATTGCCCTTTTGGGCGTCCTTTGCCATTTGAGTTAGTTTATTTTTTAAGGTGTTGTTTTCCTCAGTCAGGCTGTTGACCCTCATTTCATACTTTTCCTGCATCCTTCTCATTTCTCTTTCCAATTTTTCCTCCACTTCTCTTATTTGATTTTTAAAGTCCTTCTTAAGGTCCTCTATGGCCTGCAACCCGCTCATGTTTTCCCCTGGGGCTTTTGGAGCAGGACTTCTGACCTCACAGTCCTTTTCCCGCTCTATGCCCCCAAAATAGGAGTCTAGGGTTGCATTTTTCTGTTTCCTTTGCCTTGGCATGTTGCCACTTAATTGCTTGACTTTTGGGCTTGTTGCCACACTATGGCTTTAAGGCCAGATAGAGGAATTTTCGTCCCGAACGTGTGGGGGGCAACTTCCGTTTCTGGCAAGCTGTAAACCCACCCACGACTTCCACCCTAGATCACAATCCAGATCCAGGGAGGTTAAAGCAAGAGCGATTACCCCCCAAGACTGATTGCTGGATCTCCCTACAATTAATTGCAGGCCAGGAGCTGGAGCTGCCTCTGAAAACTACAAAATGGCGTGTCTCTTCAGTGGCTTCTAGCCCCCAGGGGAGGGAGCCGACGCATTCCCCCAAATACAGGTCCCAAATTCCATAGGACACTAACCTCTTACTTTGTCCTAGGCATGTCTATGTTGATAATTCTGGAGTCGCCACAGCTGCTGGTGTTCTGGGGTTCCTCCAGCCGGCTGCTGGCCCTGCCACCCTGGGGCTAAAACCTCAGCTCACGGGGACCTTGGCTCCGCTCGGCTCCGCTTCCTGCGCTCTGCGCGTTGCACACTGCCAGCTCCCAGACCACTGCGCTGGTCCTTCCTGCTGTCCTCAGCGGGAGGTTTAGCTTCTCTGTGTCGTTCTGTGGGTGCTGGGGCTCCAGAAGTTGTTCAGAGTCCCCTTTTACATAGTTTGGGGGGAATCTGGGGGCAGAGTGTCTTGGATGAGCTGTTTCTACTCCGCCATCTTGGCTCCTTCCCCTCTACCAAGTAGTTTTTTTTTTTTTAAACAAATACTTTATTAACTTCTGTTTTACATCATTCATTTCCACCAGATTTTGAGTTACAATCATTTTCCCCCCATTATTCCCCTACCCAACCTCCCAGAATAGCAGTCCCACAAGATATCGCTTCCTCCAATCTGCTCTCTCCCATACCTTCTCCCATACCCCCATCGACTTTTCCATTAGAGGAAGATGAATCTTTGTGTCCCAATGCCTGCACATCTTATCTCCCAATTATAGGCAAAAGAGTATTAATAATAGTATTTATATATATATTTGAAACATTTAATGTTACGACCTTGAATTTCAGATCCATTTCCTTCCTCCCTTGTCACCCATTCCTTCTTGGGATATAAGTAATTCAGTATATGTTGTACATGTCTAGCTATGCAAAACATTATCATAGTAGATATATTGTGCAAGGCTGCTTATAATTCCCTCCCACTCATCCCACCCCCCACCTGGTCCATTCCCTACATGATCCTGTCCCTCTTCTATAGTGGGTACTTCCAACCTCCCCTCACCCCAAGGATGCCCTCCCATCCATCATCCCTCCTCTCATCCCCCTTCCCCCTATCCTGCTGCAGGTTGAGATATCCCATTTAGTATGTATGTCATTTTCTCCCTGAACCAAATTCAATGTGAATGTGGTCTTGCCTTTTTAGCCTTCCTTATTCTCCCCCTCCTTTGCACCCACTTCCCCTACATGAGATAGTTTACCCTACCATGTCTCTCCCCATCTCCTCTTGCCACTTTCCTCTCTCACCTCATAATTTCATCCCTTGAGTATTCTCCCTTCCCAACAAATTCAACCTATGCCCTCTATCCATATATAACTGTAACCATATACACACACATTCACATATGTATTCGTATGACCACACCCCCTTCTTCCATTATTTTCATAGTGAGAAAGATATCATCAGTCACAGTTATTGCTTTTCCATATAGGAATGTAAATAGTTCAAGTTTGATAAGTTCCTTTTGATTTCTTTTCCCTGATTACCTTCTCAGGCATCTCTTACTTCTTGTGTCTGGATGTCAAATTTTCTATTCAATTCTGGTTTTTTCCTCAAGAATGCTTGAAAGTCCTCTATTCCACTGAATGACCATATTTTCCCCTGAAACAAAATACTCAGTTTTGCTGGGTAAGTGACCCTTGGGTTCATTCCCAGTTCTTTTGCCCTCTGGAATATCATATTCCATGCCCTTCGATCCCTCAGTGTAGAAGCTGCCAGGTCCTGGGCTATTCTGATTGTGTTTCCACAATATTGAAATTGTTTCTTCCTGGCTGCTTGTAGTATTTTCTCCTTGATCTGGGGATTCTGGAACCTGGCTATAATATTTCTGGGGGTTTTCTTTTTGGGATCTTTTTCAGGAGGTGATCGGTGGATTCTTTCAACCTCTATTTTGCCCTCTGGATCTAAAACATCAGGGCAGTTTTCCTTGAGAATTTCTTGAAGGGTGATTTCTAGGTTCTTTCCTTGATCATGGCTTTCAGGTAGTCCAATAATTTTTAAATTGTCTCTCCTGGATCTATTCTCCAGGTCAGTGGTTTTTCCCATGAGATATTTCACATTGCCTTCTAATCTTTCATTTGTTTGGATCTGCTTAACAGCATCTTGATTTCTCATAAAGTCATTAGCTTCCATTTGCTCCAGTCTAACTCTGAAGGAATGAATCTCCTCAGTGAACTTTTGAGATTCTTTTTCCATCTGGCAAATTCGACTTTTAAGGCATTCTTCTCCTCATTGCCCTTTTGGGCCTCCTTTGCCATTTGAGTTAGTCTATTTTTTAAGGTGTTGTTTTCCTCAGTCAGGCTGTTGACCCTCATTTCATACTTTTCCTGCATCCTTCTCATTTCTCTTTCTAATTTTTCCTCCACTTCTCTTATTTGATTTTTAAAGTCCTTCTTAAGGTCCTCTATGGCCTGCAACCCACTCATGTTTTCCCCTGGGGCTTTTGGAGCAGGACTTCTGACCTCACAGTCCTTTTCCGCTCTATGCCCCCAAAATAGGAGTCTAGGGTTGCATTTTTCTGTTTCCTTTGCCTTGGCATGTTGCCACTTAATTGCTTGACTTTTGGGCTTGTTGCCACACTATGGCTTTAAGGCCAGATAGAGGAATTTTCGTCTCGAACGTGTGGGGGGCAACTTCCGTTTCTGGCAAGCTGTAAACCCACCCACGACTTCCACCCTAGATCACAATCCAGATCCAGGGAGGTTAAAGCAAGAGCGATTACCCCCCAAGACTGATTGCTGGATCTCCCTACAATTAATTGCAGGCCAGGAGCTGGAGCTGCCTCTGAAAACTACAAAATGGTGTGTCTCTTCAGTGGCTTCTAGCCCCCAGGGGAGGGAGCCGACGCATTCCCCCAAATACAGGTCCCAAATTCCATAGGACACTAACCTCTTACTTTGTCCTAGGCATGTCTATGTTGATAATTCTGGAGTCGCCACAGCTGCTGGTGTTCTGGGGTTCCTCCAGCCGGCTGCTGGCCCTGCCACCCTGGGGCTAAAACCTCAGCTCACGGGGACCTTGGCTCCGCTCGGCTCCGCTTCCTGCGCTCTGCGCGTTGCACACTGCCAGCTCCCAGACCACTGCGCTGGTCCTTCCTGCTGTCCTCAGCGGGAGGTTTAGCTTCTCTGTGTCGTTCTGTGGGTGCTGGGGCTCCAGAAGTTGTTCAGAGTCCCCTTTTACATAGTTTGGGGGGAATCTGGGGGCAGAGTGTCTTGGATGAGCTGTTTCTACTCCGCCATCTTGGCTCCTTCCCCTCTACCAAGTAGTTTTAATGACTGCTGCTATATAACACAGTTTAAAATCTGGTATGGTTAGGTTCCCTAGCATTTTCTTTCATTAATTCCCTTGATATTCTTGACCTTTTGTTCTTCCAGATGAGCTTTGTTACTATTTTTTCTAGCTCTATAAAATAATTTTTTGGTAGATTGATTGGTATGGCACTAAATAGATAAATTAATTTGGGTAAAATTGTCTTTATTATATTAGCTCCACCTAGCCACAAGCAACTGATGTTTTTCCAATTATTTAGATCTGACTTTATTTGTACGAAAAGTGTTTTGTAATTGTGTTCATATAGTTCCTGAGTTTGTTTGGCAGGTAGATTCCCAAATATAACTTTAAATGGAATTTTTCTATTTCTTACTGTTGAACTTTATTAGAAATACACATCTTTATTTTTTAGGGCTCATGGATCCACAAAACACTTTTTTGTTTTTTTTAAAGAATGTTACATTATGTTGAATATTTATTCATTGTTAGGTACATTCTTTTTTAGGTATAGAATAATCTAGATAGAGCTTCTTAATCTGAAATTCAGAAACTTCTTTTGGACATTTTGCTAGCTGAATTTCAGGATAATTGGTTTCCTTTGTAATTCTATGTATTTTATTTTATGCATTTAGAACATAATTCAGAGAAGAGGTACACAACTTTCACTAAACTGTCAAAGTCACTAAAGTCCTCTTTGCTATTCTCAAACTCTGACCTTACAGGCAAACAACTTAATGGTCATGAATTAAATAAGCTTTTAAAATGCTATAAATATAATCCTTTCAAAATAAAACCCTGATACTAAAAAGTTGCTTATGTGGCTTACACAAAAAAAGCATAATATCTAACTCTACTATTTATATTGGCACATTCAAAGATTATATTGCCAGGGTGTTAGCTGAATGCTGAGAACCAAGTCTGCTTAAAGTTCAGAAGAGAAATTAAGTAAAAGGTTCACCTCACAGAAGTAGTATCAACAGTCATGGTTTCTGGACAGATACTCACACAATCTCATATCAATGAAGACTTTTTGCCTTTAAATACCAGTTGGACTGGTTGTAACACTGCACGCAGACAGGATGCCATGATCTTCAAGGGATAAAGATAATGAGGTGACACTGCCCCTCCCACGGGTGTGTACAGAGTTGGCCTTTTGCTGCAGTATTGAGAATTAGAAGGCTAAGATTGCAAGGGTTGGATGGAATAAAGGCTATGATTACTAGGGATAGATGGAATCATGATCTGAGACCACCACAGCCTGCACAGCTAAAGAGGAAAACTGTACAAATACATGGAAGGCCTAGAGAAATATGGAAAAAGCATCCTTCCATTAGACAGAAGTGACTGATATATTTGACTTATATTGTATATACACATATTCATGTATAGGACTATGAAGTCTGGGGATATATAATGTTTATACTTTAAAGATACATGATTTCATTGGTGTGGATACTCTTTTTGGTTAAAAAATTCATCACCTGTGACTAACCTGGTGATAAGCCTCTCTGAAATAAGCTAGGCTGTTAAGCTTGTCCTGGGAACCAGTCAAAGTCATCAGGAACATAGAGTATATACACATACACACATAGCCACTCAGAGTGTGGCTTAGTAGATAAAGAGCTGATTTGAGTCAAGAAGACTTAGGTCCAAAGTCTGCCTTTGATATACACTAGTTGTATGACACTGGGCAAGTCACTTAACTGCTTCAGGCAATTCTCTATGACTATATATGTTCTAGAATGTGTCAACCTGCACTAATTGAAGGGAGTTTCCTCGTGGGGAATTCCCTGAGCTTATCATATCACGAGTCTGTTCCAAAATACGTTTGTGTATACACACACACACACACACACACACACACACACACACACATATGGGGGGGAGGGAAGGAGGGAGAGAGAGAGAGAGAGATAGAGAGAGAGAGAGACAGAGAGACAGAGAGACAGAGACAGAGGGACAGAGAGAGAGAAAATAAACATACTAGGTGGCATAATGGCATAATGGGTTGAGTGCTGAATATGGAGTCAGGAAGATCAGAATTCACATTTGGCCTTACACACTTATTACTTGTATGATCTTGGGCAAGTCACTTACCCACTGTATGCCTCAGTTTCTTCATCTGCAAAATGGGGATAATAGCAGTACTTTCCTCCCACAGATTTTGTGAGGATCAAATGAAATAATTTTTGCTAAGGGCTTTGCAAAACTTTAAGCACTATATAAACATTAGTTATTATTATCATTACTATATGATGAATATCATTAGAGGAAGAGTGGCATGGGGGCAGAAGGCCAATCTCAGAGCCAGGAAAATCTGGGTTCAAGTCCTACTTTTAGCACATAGTAGCTATGTAATCCTAGGCAAGTCACTTCATATATGTCTCAGGGCTCCAGACAACACTCTTAAGATTTAAGTTCTAGATTAGCTGAAGATCTGCATCATTGTAGTTTCCATATTGGGAGTTCCCTACATCAGTAAAAGCATAGGTTCACACCAAAAAATTTAATATGTACTATATGTTAGGAGACATGTATGTGTACATGTACATGCAAATACCTTTTCTTAGCCTCTCTGGGATATATATTTATGTGTGTTTATACATACATATATATAATTTATATATGTTTATATGTGCTCCTCTTGGCTAAAGGGGATGTTTATATGTTCATATATGCATGTATGTTCATAATACATATATGTATATATGCATATGCGTGCATATGTATATATATATATATATAAATTATTATATGTCTTTTGGAGGTAAATAACAGTAACTAAAAGTTAATGGATTTTTGTTTTTTTTTTTTGTTTTGTTTTAAGGCAATTGGGATTAAGTAACTTGCCCAAGGTCACACGGCTAGGTTTTTTGTTTGTGTGTGTTAAGTGTCTGAGGCTGAATCCAAACTCAGGTCCTTCTGACTCCAGGGCCGGCACTCTACTCACTGCGCCACCTAGCCGCCCCTGTTGAATGGATTTTTGATCTTAGTGATGTGCATGTGCCCTCCAGTGGTTAAAATTGCAACTCAGTCATACCTTTTCAACTGTGGGGAAGGTAGGTAGCAATGGATCGAGCACCAGGCCTAGAGTCAGGAGAACTGAATTTCAAATGCAGCTTCAGTCATAGTTGTGTGATCCTGGGCAAATCACTTTAATTCCATTTTCTTGATTTCCTCATCTACCAAATAATAGTACACCTATCTTTCCTGGGGTTGTGAGAATCAAATGAGATAATAATTGTAAAGTACTTGATATAGTGCCTGGAGCATAGAAAGCACTATATAAATGTTATTATTTTCATGCTATGTGATTCTTGTTCAAATTCTCCAATAAATCCACTTCACCACCACCAGGTGACCTTGGTATTTTCTGGCTGACTATAGGGCACAACTCTGGCCAGTTCTGCCAAGGTGGAAAGGCTTTAAGTACTGCTCCATTCTAGGGGCAAATGTGTCCCCTGAGGAGTGGCCTAGCTCTTTACCAGTAGGGTGTGGTCACTGTAATAGGAAGCACTGAAGTAGTTCATACCTTGTTTCAGCTATTGAATTTATATGTAGTTTCAGTTAAAGTTTCTTTTGAGCCTTGTATCAAATCGTTAAGAAACAGAACATGTGAACCCCACAACTTGTGAACCCTAGAACTCATGAACTCCTACCACGGGGAGGAGCAAATGACCATATATAAGGAGAGGTCTTGACTAGAGACAGCAGAACTGAAAAGAGGACTCTTGTGGTGGCAGAGTCAAGAGAAAACTTGTGGTATCCCGGCACTCTGTTTGCTCTGTCTGTGTTGATATTTTTTTGTAATATTTTGTACAGAAGCCCTGAAAAAGGATTTTCTGGTAGTATGTTTACAGAAGTCCTGGAGGAGGGTTTTGGAGGTCCTGGGACTTTACTGATGATTTTTGCTGACCTCTTGGACCTTGTTTGTGGGTCTGTGTTGATTACTATGTTGCCGATTTGTGTTGAGCTCTCAGACCTTGTTGGTGGGTCTGAGCTTATTTCACAGGCAGATAGTGAATTGGTAATGGTGCTGGAAATGTACATGAATATTATTGTGGCTCTGTTAAGCTTTATCTTCCAAGAAACAGGAATTGTGAAGGACTTGAGGTGGACTGACACTGTGAGCTTCAATATCGTATGGGTACTGGTTGAAGAACTGGACAAGCAACTGGGAGCTGTCTGCCTCTGAATCCAGATAACAGTTGGAGCTGGGATCATGGAAGACAAACCATGGAGGCTGAGATCCAGCCTCCAGGCAAGCTGAAAGAAGACTTTACTTGGATACTGTGTAGTGACTGAGAAGATTATGATTTACTGTGACCTAGGGGTGGAGAACTTTGACTTTTGTACTTTGTGACTGAATTATGGATTTTGTGATTGACTAAGAGAATGTACTTTGTTTAAAACTATGTGACCATGTTGGTGAAAACTATGTGGCCATTTTAGTCATAAGCTGTTGAGTTGTGACATGTTGAACGGCTGTATATTGATTTTCTGTGATAAGTTGTAACATTGTGAATGCTGTACCTTGATTTTCTGTGAATGTTTTGCTCTGATTTGTTATTGAATAAACAGAGAGTTTGCTATACCAAGTAATCCAAACCTTGAAAGCTGTTCACAGCAGCAGTCCTCTGGAAAGCTGCTTGTGCGTGGCTTTACAGTCATGTGGTGATAGCTTTCTAGGCTGGGGCAATTCATGAACAAAGAGGTATGCCCGAAAAGTTTGTGCTAATAAGTACTGGATATCCTCAGATAATTGTATAACCAGGTAATTCATTCTACAAAGACATCCTTTACAAATTAGGTATGAAAATTGAGGATCCATTTAGGCAGAATGACTGCCAGTATCTAGCTATCCAAACTCATTTTCCAGATGGAGAAAATGTGTTGATAAAAAAAAGTCAATTTGACTCTGAGACTGATGATGGTTGAGAATGAGGAAAAGTTCTTTATTTGCAGGTTTTATCTTCGATCCCTCTCTCTGATTATGTCCTGAATCTGAGAATAAAAAAGAAAATAAAACAAGTTTCTTTTTTCTTTTTCTATTTGTAATTACTACATAACATACTATTAACCACTGGATTATGGCTGTTGAAATGATTATTTTTGTGCACAAGTGAATCTATCCCCTAACTAAAAAGTTAGAAGTAGAACACGAAGAGATAAATAATACAATTGAGGGCTCTCTATCACACAAGTCTTTTGTCTACCCTATCAGGAAGTTCCAGCTCTTCTGAGATAGTGTGGTACAGTACTGTGTTGAGAAGGAGTCCAGAGGAGGGTCTGGAGATATGACATTTGCTTATTATTAATGATGTGACCTTGAACAAGTTACTTAACCCTACTGGGCCTCAGTTTACATAACCATCTCTGAAGAGCTAGAGTTTTTCTTTGAAGGGTCCATTCTAGCACCAGTTCCACTACCAGATCTAAGATCTCTACATCATCTTTGAGATTGCTTGCTGCATCATCTTTGATAACCATAGGCTGAAAAAGCTCATTCAGATCTTAAGAACCACTGCTACCATTTTGGTACATTCTTGTGTACTGAATATGAATAAAAGGTTGGTTATATCATCGAAACTGAACCTGGATTATGTGACTCAGGATGGCATGGATGGCTGATTCCACGGTTCCTACTGCAGAGGTTGATTCTCTTCACTATGCAGAAGTATAAAGCAATCCAGGGCCCATAAATTTCTGACTTCCATACAGATACACACACACACACACACACACACACGCACATGTGCACATGTGTGCATGCTTCTTACTTTAAGGAAAATATTGCCAGGCTGTCCTTAACTGCCTCTCTCACTTTTACTTCAAAACATCTCTGTGTCTTCACTAATCTTATCTTCCCTCCTATCCCCACTTTTTTCCCTGAACCTTTCCTTCTGTGCATTACAATTTCTTGAGTCTTTCTCCTCCTCTTGGCTTTCATTTTATATTGTTCTCCATTTCATTTTTTTCTTTACTGGCTCCAAGTCCTATTCCCATGCTCTAAATATAGGCATAACCCAAAGCTCAGTGGACACTTGGCACAATGGATAGAGTGCTAGGCCTGAAGTCAAGAATGAAGTCAAAGATAAAGAATATAGTTGAGGGCTCTCTTTCACACAAGTATTTTGTCTACTTTATTGAGAAGTTCCAGTTCTTCTGAAAGAGTGTGGAATAGCATGTTGGGTCTGGAGTCAAATCCTGGCTTTTGCTATTTATTTATTTATTTTTAAAGCAATTGGGGTTAAGTAACTTGCTCAAGGTTACACGGCTAGTCATTATTTATGTGTGGGTGCTCATTTTCCGAGGCCGGATTCGATCTCGGGTCATCCCAACTCCAAGGCCAGCGCTCTTACTCACTGCGCCACCTAGCCTCTCTGCTTTTGCTAATTATTAATGATGTGAGTTTTCTTTCTCTTTTTTTTATTTGGGAGGGCAATTGGGGTTAAGTGACTTCTCCAAGGTCACACAGCTAGTTTTTGTTTTAAGTGTCTGAGGCCAGATTTGAACTCAGGTCCTCCTGACTACGGGGCCAGTGCTCTATTCACTGTGCCACCTAGCTGCCCCATGTGAGTTTTCTCAAGTTCAAATCTAGCTTCAGACACTTACTAGCTGTGTGGCCCTGGGCAAGGCATTTAACTTTGCCTCAGTTCCCTCATGTGTAAAATGAGTTGGAGAAGGAAATGGTAAACCACTCTAGTATCTTTGTCAAGAAAAATCCAAATGGGGTCATGGAGGGTTTGGAATGACTGGACAACAAAGCTGAATACTTTCTCCACACTCCTTTCCTAGGAGTTCTACCTCAAGTTTGATCTCTTTCAAGAGATCCAGTTACTAACTTCATGAATTTTTACATGGATATTCTGCTATTACCCCAAGTTTAAAATATCTAAGACTGAATCAATTATCTTTTCCACAGAAATGCTGTCATCTATCTAAAATTATTTAGTAAAATCTTTTCATTTTATAGCTAAGGAAACTCAAGCTCAAAAAAAATTAACTGACTTGCTCAAAGTCACAGAACTAAACAGTGATAGAACTGAGCCTAGAGCTTAGGTCAGGGAAGGGAACTTGGGGCCTTGAGGCCACAAATTCTTTTATTAAGATGGGATTGATTCTGTGAAGTTTGGATTCAGTCAAAGGGCCACACTTAAGGACCTAGAAGGTCAAGCGTAGGCCTTGAAGCCAAGGGTTCCCCAACCCCGGTAGGTTACGTGACTCCTAATCCATTACTCTTTCCACTATACTACATTGAAGCTAGGTTAGTGCTTTGTTTGGAGATAGCAAATAAACTTGCTTCATATAGTCTTTCCAATTTTTTCATTTTACTTGATATTGCCTCTTTAAGTTCCTAGTTCTATCACTCCATCTGAATACATTTACCCTCAATTAAAAAACTCTCCATTCCATTAATGAAAATTTCTCCTTCTCTTCTCTACTCATAATACTCAATTCCAAGGTCCTTGGTTGATGTGAAGCTGGCTCTAAAAATAAAGTGCTATTTTCCTTTTGGTCTAGTTCATACCTGCCGCAGCAAAAAATACAAAGGGTCTTCAGGCTGTTCATATATTAAGTTTTCAGTGAGCTGCTAAGAGAGAGAGAACATAAAAGCTTGATGTTAGAGTTCTGAGCTAAGCTCACATAGTCAAGGGTACATTTGGTTATTTCACTCTTCTACTAAACCACAAACATCCAAACAGATTTTTAAAAAGGAATATGCTTCCCCTAAGTAAATTCATATACTTCCTAATTTCTGAGGTGAGGGAGAAAGTATTTCCTAAAAAAAAAGTCTTTTCAATGCAGTATCTTATGCAAGCTTTCTGAGACTAATGGGAAATTCTTTGGGGAGGGGAGGGGAGAATCTGTCCTCCAGTTGCTCTGGTTGCCAGTCCCCTGTCTGCTTGGTTTCCTGGAACACTTCCTGGTCTTTCTCATGACATAAGAACTTGTAATCTCTCATCCCCAAACCCTAATCACCAACTTCTTCCCTGAAAGGATCTATCTTATTAGAACCTGGAAGCTGATGGGAGGTACTATACGAACTAAGAAAATGATAATTTATTTCTGGGAGATGATGCAAGAAACATCTTTTAGATAAAATGATAAAAAAATCTGGATTTATGTAGGACCTTCTGAGAAACTTGAAATTTTCCACATATACTCTTAGATATCTTCATGAATACAGGATTCTTCCCCTTTAGAATCAAAGAGCAGATGTCTGCCAGAACATAAACAGAGACTTTCTTCAGTAAGCCACTGAGGAACACTATGGGAATGAGTTCCTTGGAAGACTATTTTGAGAGTTCTACTTTAAAGAAGAGTACATTTGGTTTTTCCCTCACTAGGAGTGAAAATTCAACTAATTTAAAGATTTCTAAGTTTTCTCTCTTATTTGTTGCGTTTTAAAGCCTTTCACACTTTATAATCAATTGAGATGGTAAGAAAGTCTTTCATACTGTATATCAATTGGGATAGTAAATTCTTTACTTTCCAGATAATACTTTCAGACACTACTACTATAACTACTACAATACTCCACATTATTTTTCCAGTGGTCTTTACCAAACCATACTAACCTCAAATAAAAAGCATTGCATGTACATAATAAAAGTTATACAATAACATTAATAGAAAGTATACTAACATACTAATCCAATCTTGTAATTCCACTTAACTTAAAGAATGTCACCATTAAAGAGGGTCTACACCTGAAAGTCAACACTTTTTATTATTTTAACAAAAAAGTAACCTGTAAACACATTTTTAGTCCAAAAGAATGTAGATTATGGGGGTGGTCATTCAACTGATAATATATTTGTCTGTACTACTGTCCCTGTCCAGAATGCCCTTTCCTCTCCTCTACAATTTTTAAGTAATTAAATCCTATCCATCTTTCAATTCAAAGTATAGACTAAGTCCTAAATGCTCTTCCCCAGTCTTTTGGCCCATAGGTGATCTAGATTGCCTACTTCCCATTCATTTAACACAATCATTTACTACCTAGTATTGTTAATATTCCCAAACAGACCGCAACTTGATAGTAGGGATTATACTTTTTGGAACCTAAAGCTAGCACAGCACCATCAACGCCAACAGGTGTTCAATAACTCTAATGAACTTTCCCCTCCATTGTTACTTAAAATTTGTGATACATACAACCCGCCAGGTAAAAACTTTTCTATTTAAGTTAGTATGGAAATCAGCTGATGAAGAATATGGAGAGGTCCACCTGGAATACTTGCATAATGCTGTGCTTTTCCAAATATCTCTCAGCCATTTCAAAAGGATCTTGAGAGGCCAAAGAAGCATTTGATGATTGTTGGACACTTGGTTCCAAACGTTCATTACCACCCAAAGTCACATCTTGTAAAGACTGGGGAAGAGTTTCTATCTGAAATGTAAATTTAAAAAAGAACCTGTTCAATAAATCTCCAAATTGCAGGGACAGGTAGGAAACAGTATATGAGGAAGCCTAAGATGAAGAGTCATTTAAAAATACTAAATGTTTGTTGCTGAAAAACGTACATTTCGGAGAGATGCAACTTATCTTTTCAGGGATAAAGGCATGGATAAAGTGATCTCATTTTTCCAACCCAAAATCTGGGTAGAGGATTTGATAATGGGTGTGTGTGTGTGTGTGTGTGTACAGGACTCAATTTTAAAAATCAGAACTGTTCTGAATGGTCACTATGGGTATGTTTCTAACATACTTTCTTCTTTATTGCAGTCAGGATTCAAACCCAGCTCTCCCTATTCTAGATCGAGTACTCTTTTTCCAATAAACCACACAGCTTCTCTTCTTCAAGTGCAGTGAATTACTACTGAAAAGGGTCCAATAAATAGAATTTCTTCACTCCCTCAGCTTTCCCCTTCCCAAGTTTGCCCAGGGGCACCCTGTAATCAATTATTTTATCTCAAAAATGCAAGGAGAAATAGGCATCAAATGAGGTTAGGAGAGCTGAAGGGACGTGCCCACCATTAAAGAATTTGTAGGCCCAGGGAGGGAATTTAAGATACCGCCTCCATCCCCCCCACCAAAAAAAAAGCCACCACAAAGCACTTCACGTCCCGCCAAACTAGGCTGAAGGACGCCCCCCCTCCCCTCCTCCCACCAGAGCTTCCGGCCTTTCTACAGCAGATTGCAAGGGCCAGGTCAAATGAGCGTCACGTGCAAGCAGCCGGCATCGGGAGCCAAGCTTTCCGGAAGTAAGGGGCGGGGCCATCACCTCCGGAAGTCTGGGTCCCCTTTTCACCTGGCACTCTATTTGGGAGGCGATGGTCGATGGTATACGTGTTATATCTCGGCTGCTGAACTTGTCCAAATCTTCGTCAAAGGTGAAGTCGCCAAAACTGATGTCGGGTTCTAAGATTTGCGATGTTTCTTCAGGATTGATTTGGTCGATTGGTATGTCTGACATTGGTTCGATTAACTGTGTGTCTGATGGCATCTCCATCATCTCTGTTGACCCCAAAACTCATGCCTCCTCGCTTCGGATGCAGCTGCCCTAGTTTGTCTCCTGGAGCGCACTGTAGCCGGTGCCGGGAGGCCCGCGGGTGGCGTCTGCGCCTTTGCGTCACGTGGTCTTTGTTGCCCTGTCAGACTTGGAGCTGGGGCTGCTGGGAAGAGAGACTCCCTACGTCCCCCGTCCGCCGTCCCCCAGCCCCTCCGAGTTCCCGTCTCACCCCCTCCCAAGCTCTCTCTGTGACCTTGGGCAAGTCACTTAATCCCAATTGCCCTACCTTCCCCGCTCAAAAAAGCCAAACAAACAAACAAACAAAAACAAACCTCAGCTTAATGAATAAATGCCAAAGAAGGGAAAGAGGGCTGTTCCTAGCTCATGGACAAAGAGCTGGCAGGTACAAATTTAGAAATATTCTAGTTCAATTTCCATTGTGCCAACAGGGAACCTGCGTCTTAGCACGTACATAGGGAGCAGGTAGCAGAAGTGGAATGTGAACTCCTGAGCCAGTGTTCTTTTTACTTCACCGACTACCATTTTCTTACCCCCAGCCCCTTATTTTTCATCTTCAGGGTACATATGATTGATCTGCTTTCAGAGAGCAAATAGGAAAGGGGGGTTGAGAATGGTGGCATGGCCTGTGACCTCTTCAGTTTGCACTCAAGCTCCTAGGTTTGCATTGATTGGACGGAATCTAAGTTTCCATTAGGGTTGGGCATAAGGAATTACTGTCCAGACAGCCCCCGTGGGGGTTTTGGGTGTTCACTCTCAAAATGCAAATTCTGGTCCTAACTGGTGTCAGCTGACCATGTCAACCTTCATAATTCTCTGCCTTCCAGAGTCTTTATTCTCTCATCTCCAAAATGGGAATAATAAAGTCACTTTAGGAGAAACTCTCTATGTTGGAGACACATTGACAAGCACGAAAAGATTATGTTGGGGGTAAGAGACGTTTTAATGTTCCCAGGATTCCTATGTTGGCTTCCTCCAGTATCTCATTGTGGTATGAAGGTAGCCTTGGATTCTCCAAGACAGTACAATTGGAACACTAGCTCTGACTAGGCTTTGGTAAGGGGTTCTTCAGTTATCAGCCAGGATGGAGGTCAAAGGGTCAGGCTGCCCAACGGGTATTAAGTTCTTTTGGACCTTGGATTTCACAAAGAATGTCAACTAATAAAAGGTTTGGGATATGCAGTGGTGTGACTCTCCAGGAAAAAAAATAAGTATATGTGACACATGTAATGTTGAGGGCATTTGAAGATTTTCCCTGTGTATTAATAGGCACATAGAGCCCTGGCCCAGAGCTAATCAGGCTCTGGGGAGTTTACCATTAAGTGCTGGGGCCCTAGGATTTTCAAGGTCCTCAGCAGTCAGCCAAGGAGATACTGAGTCTTTGTTATATATTCTGGGAGGCTGGTGTTTTGCTTTGGGGGTTCACTCCTGAGGAGGATCTTTTGATTTCCTGGTCAAGACTCAAAGTAGCTGTGTGCACCCTCAATTCAGTGATGTGTATAAAATGTATAGCAATATTGCTTTACCCAGACAGCTGAAGCCCTGTCTGTTGGTCTTTGTGCTAATTTCTCTGCTTGTATTTTCTTTCTCCTGAACTAGTGAATATAATTAAAAGCAGATCAAAGAACCTGTGCTAGCAGGCCATCCTGGTTGTGCTAGGGTACTTGCTAATACAACACACTTTAAAGATTTAGCCGCATTATTAACATTTTCTCCATCATTTTCTTATGTCTAGACAACCCTCCTAACAATCGAATCAAGTCCTGATATGATCAGTCACTTTGCAGTCATGTCTGACTCTCATTTAAGGTTTTCTCAGCAAAGATACTGGAGTGATTTGCCATTTCCTTCTCCAGCTCCTTTTACAGATGAGGAAAGTGAGGCAAATAGGGTAAAGTGACTTGCCCAGGGTCACATAGCTAATCAAGTGTCTGAGACCAGATCTGAACTCACGGAAATGAGACTTGCTGACTGCAAGTCCAACACCATCTCCACTGTACCACCAGTGTGCCTTTCCAGATGGGGCAGTTTTTTGCCAAATTGCAAGGTGTAATACTCACCCTGACAATTTAACATTTGGCTGTCAGCAGAGTTCCTGGCACATAGCAGGCACTTAATACATACTTGTGGCTTAGTAGGTTGAGCTATGAGAGTTGCACAAAGTTGCATAGAAAGTAGGTAACAGAGCTTGGATTCAAATCCCTCCTACTATCAAGGAAAGCCAGAGGAGCAGTTACATGGCAGAGGGGATAGAGTACCAGGCTTGGAGTCAGGAAGACCCAAGTTGAAATCTGAAGAAAAAAAGGAGTGAATGGAGAATCGCAATGATGGTGGGTAGAGGGCCATTGTGAGGGTTAAATGAGATATGTAAAATGCTTTGTGAAACTTAAAGCTCTATATAAATGTTAGTTTTTATTTCTGATTTTTTCTATTTTGAATTTATTCTAATATTTAATATCACTATAATAATAGCTAACATTATATAGTGCCTTTTATGTGCCAAGCATAACTTAGTGCTTTCTTATATAATAGAATTTTTGATTGTTTCCTGCCTTTTTTTTCAGGGTATCACTGCTTTACTAAGGTTTCTGGTGTCCATTCTAAACTATTTATTCCACTTATCTGTCTATTCAGTTCTCTTATTAGGCCTTCTAACCACTCTCACAGTTCCTATGGCTATTCCATAGTCTTTTCTGTGTTCTGTTTCTAGTAGGTGCAGAATGATTTTCTTCTTATGGAGTTTTATTCTGAGAGTCTCTTATCCTATACTATTTCTTTATCCTGTTAGGTATTTTCATCTGGTCAGTCATTTCTTAAGTCACTCTGTTGCTTTGTTGTTTCTTTTTTCCCTTTCTAAGGAGGCTTACCTCTTCAACTTGTTCTTTTTGAGGTGTAGATGATTCTGGCCAAATCACATTTGTGGTGTTACTTTTCTAGAAGTGGCTGGTAAAGGTCCTTGGTGATTGTTGATCCCATCTCAGTTGGTTCCAGTTTTTAAAAAATTTAGTAGTCACCATGACCACAGACACAAAGAGCCAGGGGCATGAGAACTAATGTAGGGTGAGAAGCAGATAATGCTGTGTTTGTGGGTTTTTTTTTTAAATAAGTTGTGTGTGTATTATAGAAATTTATTTTTTTACTCTTCCCTTTGGAATGGTATTCTTTTACTTCATTTGACACATTTTCTTACTGAGTAGAGAGTTTGGATTAGCCAGACCATTTCACATCTAGCCAGAAATTGCTAGCCTTCTTTTGCTGTCTTACTCACTTTTCTGGGATTCCATTCAGAAACTGAAGATGGTGGATACCTTGTTAACAGCCTTTGGGACATCATTGTTTGTTGCAGAAGTTATCAGTCTAGTGGTGGATTAAGGCTACATCCCCAAATAAGAATAAGACTCTTTGATTGAACAAGAAAATATCAGGTAAAATCAGGATGATAAATTAATTCCACTGGAAGGAAGCTCCATAGAGATAGGGACAATTTTATTTCTTTCTTTCTTTTTTTTTTTTTTTTATCTTCAATACAGATGAAAAAACTGAGGCATAGTGAGAGTGACTTGTTCACTGTCATACGACTAATTAGTATCTGAGGTAGGATTTGAACTCAATTCTTCCTTATTACTGGTCCATTTTTATATTCCCTCCACCACATTAGATCTCTGTGTACTCTATTCTCTGCCCTCTATTAAATAACTCCAACATGGTCATGGAGGAAATGGTTGTGGACCTTTCAATTTGCCTCCCTTCCCACTAAAAGACATGCTCTAGGCTTTGTTTGACTGGGAGCTTCAGAAAGGGCTCTTTTCCTTCAGTTATCTTAATATGAGCATACCCTAATGTTAGAAACTAGATTTGCCACAAAATTTGAAATAAGACCTATTCTAAAATGTACTACACAAGAAAATAAAACTGCTCTTCAGTAGTATTCGTTATGTGTAGTATATCATAATCTCCACAGGATTCATCATTGTGCATTTATTCCAATTCAGTGCAAACTTCAAGGAGAGAATATGCTTGCAATATATGATCTCCCACAGAGTTTAGATTGTTACCATATAGAAGAACGTTGCTTACTTAGGGAAGTATTCATTTTTCAATATAAACTGCAATTTTCATTCAATCACATATTTAAGGAAAAAAGTACTTTGAAATTCTGAGTATGGTAAGCTTTTTTTGTGAAATATGTGTTTTGGAAAAGATAAGGTGCTCTTTCCTAGTAGGCAAATGAAATAATGCAGTGGTGATTGTTACAGGTAACACACTCTTCTTTCCACTAGAGGGCAGAAAAGAGTCATGATTGTCCCAGCAGGTGATTAAAAACTTATTTGGGAGCTTGCTTTGGAATTCAGTTTCCAATGCAAAACAGGACATATTAAAGGTGTCATGAATTATTTTTATTATTTAATGAGCCTAATTTCTACCTTGGGCCAGAAAACCATAACAATAGTTTATATGCTCAGCAAAGTGAGTAGTGTGATCTCTGTGTTTATGTTAGAGAAATTCTCTTACTTCAGTTTTCAAGTTCATTCATTCATTTAAAAAGAATTTGTTGAACACATACTGTACCATACCGTATTAAGTGCTATGGGGTATACAAATGAGTAGAATAATAATACTTCATGTTTATGTGGCATTTTATAGCCTAAACAGTACTTTCTTTACAACAGCCCTATGAACTAGATGCCTTCTTTTTACAGAGAGGGATATTGAGGCTCAGAATGTTTACATGGGCTGTCCCAGGTAACATAGAAAGTGTCAGGATAGTAAATTGTATAAGGGATCATCAGAAATGTGGGTGATACATTTTCCATGGGAAGGACAGTAATCACTGGGATGCTTTAGGTTATTAATTACAGTATCTGTTACATTCCCCCACCATGAAGCCAAAAGAGTCATCTTGGACTGAGAACACTTTTCTGGCTCTGTGATGCCTTTGTAAGATCAGAATTCTCGAATCTCAGCTCCTTCTGACATTATTCTTATGGCATGGGACTGCTCTTTTGTATTCATCCTCTTTTACTTGCCCTTGTTTCTGTTTTCCACACTAGAAAGTAATGTCAGTCCCAAAGCCCATTGGTATGGTATTCTCTCCTTAATGCCCTGTACCTGTGTGAGGGGTGGTGCCAAGTTGATAAGAGCAAGAGAGTTCTAGGCCTTTGAGGCTCTTTAGTTTCTTTACTGACTTCAAGTCTTTAATTTCTTTGGGTCTCAAGTCTCTTTGAGCTCTGCAGTTACTTTGGGCACTTCTGGTTTCCAGTTTCAGGAGAGAAGATGGAAGATGCCAACTTTTCTTTAGGTTGTTGAAGAAAAAGATATCTGGGAAAAAGCTGACATGAGAGGAGATGGAAGTCACCAGGTTCTTGCACTACCCCCACCTTCCTGCACTAGAGACTTTGGTGAGTTTCCCCATGGGTGAGATCTAGGACTCTCTCTCTCTCGGTTGAGTTGAGTTATCTAACTCCCAGTGAGGGAGCTCCTTTATTCTGCATCGTCTGATATATATTCCTTTATGTATACTTTCTCTGATTTTTTTTTACTATGAACTTGGACAAATATGTTTCTTTGCTACCTGCTATGTGAATTCATTGTGGAACTGGTAGTTTGTGGGAAATAGGTTAAGTCTTGGGTATAAAGCTTGGGGTGCTGCTCCCCTCAGTGAAACAGTAATCAGAAATTTAGCTTGAACCTAAAAACTACATCTCTTAGACTTATAATAATTAAGGAGGCAGAGAGATAAAATAATAGCCTGGTACTTCCTCTCTCTGAGGAGAGCAGAGTAGTCAAAGCTTTTGGCTCCAACCTCCTGCTGCTTCTCTTGGCAGGAATTAAAGGCTTTCTTGGAGAAGGGTGAGGATAAAAGAGGTTAGAGATGTTTTTTCTGCCTCCCTTGGAGCCTATACAATATCATCCCCATGATACTTGTGTGGGAACAGCCCTTACTACATATATTTTAAACATCTCAGTTGGTTAGTGGATCTTGCACATTCACAATCAGTCCTTTGAGATGACTCTTTTTCTTACTTATAAGAATCACTTATGTTGTATTATTTGAGTTTCATTCTTCAGAAATTTCCATAATTCTTGGACTTATTTTCCTTGCAAGATTTTAGACAATGGGAGACTATCTATTTTTTCTTGAAACTCTGAAATTCATCCCCAAATCTAGGCTATCTGTCATATTATGTCATTAGAATTTCATGCTTTCTCATGAATTCCAAGATTGAGTTATCACCTCCTCTTAAGGTTCCCATCAGCAAGTAGTTCTTATTCCTCAGAATCAGGAACAGATGAGCATCTCTACATATTGCTTTCTCTACCTTCTAAAGAATGAAATTACTTTTAAGGCAACTCAAGAATTTATCAGTTGCTTTGCTAATAGCAGAGAAAGATAATGCCAGCAGATATCTACATTAATGAAGTCCATCATACCTACCTTATCATAGATTCATTCCAAATTTTTAGTGTTTCTCAAACATTCATCTATTTCCTCTTTATGTTTAGGTGGTTCATAGTATAGTTTCCATTGCTTCTGTTTCTTCTTCTGTTCATGGATTGGCTCAAATGAATATGTCTTAACATATGATGTTACTCCATTATCACTTTTCTATTTTATTCCTTTTTTATTTTACTTTGAAAAATGAATTGTATTTGTGTCTTTCATGTTTACATCAGTTATTTATGAATAGAGATCACCTTTCCATCTGCCACTCCACTCTTCCTAGACCCAAATCCTTTCTTCTAATGAAGAAAAGCTAGTTAAACACAACAACCAATATGATGACTGCATCTGACAGTATTTACAATGTTTTGTCTCTAATTCCTCTCATTTTGCCAAGAGGAGGGAAGTGTGTTTTATTATCTGTTCTGTAAGGACCAAGGTTGATCATTACAATTAGGGTTGTACTCCCTATTGGTATTTTTTCATTATTTTGTATATTGTTCTCCTGGTTCTGCGTACTTCACTCTGTGTCAGATTTTACAAATCTCCTATGTTTATTTCCCAGTTCTTTTTAAATAAGGTATACCTGTCCATACCAGAGCTAGAGATGGCCAGCACACCCAGTTCTCTTTATAAAGGAAGCCATAGGTTGATGTTGTCACATGATAAATTGTCTTTACTAAGACCAGTTCTGTACTTTTTATTATCTTGGCTACTGACTAATGGATGTATATACTATTTTTTTCCTAATCAAACTTGTTCTGTTTTTAGTTGTTTATCTCAATGTGTCACCTATTTTGACCCCAATGTGTTGCCTGTTTTTAATTCCTGTTCCTGCCCATTCTCTGCACTTTGGCATTCTAAAATTCCCTCCTTGTCACACAATTCTGACTTCTGTCAAAATATTTTGGACATACCCTTTTTCACAACAAGCAGGCTGGGTCCTGAACTTGGCATAACAATAATACTTTGAGCTCTAGAATGACCACATCCTTTGGCAAAGTGTATTGCTTGGACCAAAATCAGGTGTTCACTGAACGATTTATCTTACCCTGTTTCCCAGGGTCATCTACCACATGTTCATCATCCCTGTTCCTTGTACTCTACTCATGTTCGCATTACAGAATTCTGGTTCTGTATCCCACAGGGTTGATCATGACCCCTAAGACTTGAGACAATGTCTGTTCTAACAGGACCCAAAAATGCCTGTATTGTCCCAAGAAATGCCAGCCATGAGAACTGTAACTTGAGACCTAAAAATGATTATGTCATGGTCTAGCCCACTTGTGGTTTTTATCAATGTAAGACCTGCCTTTGGTCCAGCATATTAAACCCTCCTTCTTAGGAAGCATCATATTCCTCATTCTGAAATTAATTAAACTTCTTTTTGCATCCTAACATACCTATCTCTTGCCTACTCTGTTTCTAACCCACAGGTTAGAGGCCAATTTGGGTCTAGTTGATACTTCTCACTAGCTGTGAGACTGTAAGCAAGTCCCTTAACCTCTCAGAGGCTCAGTTTCCTTACCTGAAAAACAGAGATAATAATACTTGTACTACATAAAGGTGTGAGGAAAGTGCTTTGAAATCTCTTAAGTGTTATATATATGCTAGTTCTCTGTAACAATGAAATATACATGCATATGTGTATGTACATACGCATATAAACACATATATACATATGTTTTTATGTCCTTGTGTGTGTGTGTGTGTGTGTGTGTATCTACCTCCTCCCACTCACATACACACACATATCCCTGGACAATCCCATCCTTATCCTATTAATGAGTAAGTTATTAGTAATAATATCAACAAGGGTCAGTATTTTAAAATGTAATATTAGTAATGCCTTAGTGAGAGGCTGTGTGACCTTAGAGTCAGAAAGACCTAGGTTTAAGCGTAACACCAATGATGGCAGCATACCAGAGGCCTGCTGCTGTGAAAACTTTTAAGGGTCTAATTGCCTAGTACAATGAACACTCTATTCAGAACTAAACATTGTTCAGTAAAGCATAACATTCATAGCAACATCCTTAAGCAAAACATAACATTTAATATATATTTATATCTTCTAACACTCAGTATATCATATGACACATAGCATGTATCATTGCATTCAGTAGCATTCCCCAAAACACTTGTTTACATAATCAGGGAGTCCCAGGCTAGGGTCTTCCTTAGCATGACACATCCTTAAGGGGTGGCAGAAAATATCACACCATTTGCCCCTAGGTCACTGTAAGAACTATCTCCTTAATCAATACCAAGTGTCCAAGTAGAGTCCTCTTTCATCGCAACTCAAGGTTGACTTCCAAGTCCCATGACTCTTCCTCTGTGGGCTGACCCTTCTTGACTCTCCTGGATTTACAGGTAGGCAGCTCTCTGCTTCTGCTCCGTGTCTCAGCTCATGGGGACTGCTCCACTCCAAGCTCTTCCTGCTCCTACCCAACAGCAGGCTCCAGGGGCTCCTTCCCGCAGCTTCTGCCTCTGGGAGTACAAAGCTTAACAGAGCAACAACAATACTTATGCCACTAGCACTGTCATCTCAATTCACCTCCAAAGTCCAGAAACTCTGTAGTAACAGCTCAGTTTACTTTAACAGCTCTCAAAAGGGGCTCAAGCTAAGCTTCCTTCCCATGGGCAGGTCTTTGCCCCATAGCTCTATTCACTTTCAAAGTTCAGAGGCTCCCTCCCTCCATCAGAGGTTTCCTCCCAGCTTTCAGAAGTCTCTCAGCTCTCAAAGATCTCCTAGCTCCCAGACATCTCCTCCCGGCTTTCAGAGCTTTCATCTCACCCTCAGATGTCGCCTCTCTGCTCTCAGAGGTCTCCTCCCAGCTCTTAGAGGTCTCCTCTCTCTGAGCACTGTGTCACTCTCTCAAGGCTGGCTCCCTTAATGCCTGCTTTCTCAACACTGGCTCTTATATACAGTTCTAGTCAACATCTGATTGGCTAAAACTCAATACCCATGTCTGATTGACTAGAACTGACATACTAGTCTCTGGTTGGCTAGACTTCAATACACATGTCTGATTGGTTAGAACTCAATACTCATATCTGATTGGCTAAAACTCAATGAGCATACAAGTCTCTGGTTGACTAGAATTTAGTCCAGCAAAAAATCCCACTTTGTTTGCCTACAGCAAGTCACTTGACTTCTTAGTACCCCCTTCAGTTAGTCAAAAGCATTGATTAAAAAAACCTAAAACCTAAAACATGCTAGGTACTGTGTTAAGGGCTCAGACTACACAGAAATGAAAACAAACAAGCTAGTCCCTGCTGTTGAGGACATCACAGTCTAATGGATGAGACAACTAGGTACAAACAAGATATATTCAGGGTAAATTGAGATAATCAACACAAGGAAGTCACTAGCATTAATAGTGAATTAGGAAAAGTTTCTTGTAGAAGGTGGGATTTTAGCTGAGACTTAGAGAAAGTCAGGAAACCCAGAAGATAGAGATGATGAGGAAGAGAGTTTGAGGCATTGGGGGATAGCCAGTGAAAATGTATGGAGTCTGGAATTGAAGAGTCATAGGTAAGGAACATTAAGGAGGCTAGTGCCATTGGCTTAAGGGATATGTATGTGTAGGAAAGAGCTGTGAGAAGACTGGAAAGGCAGGAGGGGGCCAAGTTATGAAGGGTTTGGAGTGCCAGAAGATTTTCTGTTTGATCTTGAAGGTGAGCCACTAGATTTGATTAAATAAGAGGGTGACATGGTTAGACTGTATTTTAGGATGATCACTTAGGCTCTAAGTTGAGGATGCACTAGGGTGGTGAAAGCTTTAAAGCAGAGGGACCAACCAGGTAGGTTATTGCAACAGTGCAGTTATGAGGTGATGAGAGCCTGTATCAGGATGGTGGCTGGCTAGTTGGTTGGTTGTTGTCCTTCCTTCTTGAAGTGGACCAAAATGACATCCCTATGCTAGAGTCAAGTTTTAGTGTGTCTAACTGTGGCCAATCAGACCAATATGAGCTCGGAATGTTCTACCACAGTTTGGGCACAAATAGTCCATGTGAACATTTGGAATGGATTCTCTAAATTTTCGCATTTGTGTTTCTTTTGAGCTATTTCAATTCTGCTTTGCTCATAGAGCACAGCACCTTCTCTGATGTGGGCATGCCATGCTGAGTGGTCCTGTTCCAGTGTCTCCCATGTGACAAATAAATTCCAAAGTTCTTAAGAGAGACCTTGGGGGGCGGCTAGGTGGTGCAGTGAATAGAGCACCAGTGTCAAGAGGACCTGAGTTCAAATTTGACCTCAGGCACTTACACAGACACAAAACTAGCCACGTGACCTTAGGCAAGTCACTTAACTCCAACTGCCCTACCTTCCCCCTAAAAAGACAAACAAAAAAGACCCCAATAAGAGAAGCCTTGAGAGTGTCCTTGTCTTTTGATCACCATGTGAATGCTTACCCTTTGTGAGTTCCTCATAAAATTGTCTTTTAGGCAAGTGTTTGTTTGGCCAGCCCATTGTAGTTGTGCTCTCTGCAACAGAGTTTGGATGATTGGCAGTGTAGTTTGAGAAAGGACCTCAGTGTCTGGTGCCTTATTCTGCCAGGTGATTTTCAGAATCTTCCTCAGACAGTTAAAATGGAAGTAATTCAGTTTCCTGGCATGGTGCTGATAGACTGTCCAGCTTTCCCAGGCTTACAATAATAAGGTCAGCACAGAAACTCTGTAGACCTTCAGTATGGTAGTCAGTCTAATACCTCTTTTCTATACTTTCCTTGGGAGCCTCCCAAACACTGAGCTAGCTCTGGCAATGCATGCATCAACCTCAATGTGCACATCCCTGGAAAATGTACTGCCAAGATAAGGGAACTTATCCACAGCATTCAAAACTCCATTTGCTGCAACTGATGGTTCCACGTATGTATGTTGTGGAGCACCTGTGTCTTCTTGGTGTTAATTGTTAGGTCAGAATTAGTACAAGCAGCAGAGAATTGATCCATACTTTGTTGTATCTCAGCTTCAGCGGCTGCATTGAGTGCACAATCATCTGCAAACAGAAAATCATGCACCAATACTCCCTCCACTTTAGTCTTGGCTTGTAGCCTTTTCAAGTTAAAGAATTTACCATCAGTGCAGTAGCTGACCTTGATGTCATGTTCATCTTCATTGAAGGCGTTTGACAGTATAACTGAAAACATCATGCTATAAAGCATGGGAGCAAGCACACAGCCTTGTTTCACTCCACTGGTGACTGAGAAGGCATGAGAGCATTGTCCATTATCCAGAACCTGGGCAAGAGTACCATCAGGAAATTGGTGTACAATGTACAATGCTGATGAACTTCTCTGGGCAACCACATTTTGACATAGTTTTCCATAAACCCTCACGACCGACCGACAGTATCAAAGGCCTTTGTCAGATCTACAAACATTGTGTACAGACCTCTGTTCTGCTCCTGGCATTTTCTCCTGGAGTTGCTGGGCAGCAAACACCATCTCTACTGTTCCTCAGCCCTTTCTGAAGCTACACTGGCTCTCAGGTAGATGACCATCTTCCAGGTGAAAGATCAGCCTATTAAGGAGGACTCTGACAAGAATCTTGCCAGCAATGACTGAGAGAGACACCCCTGTGATTGTCAGAGGACAATATATTTCCTTTACCTTTATAGAGATGGGCAGTGGAGGCATCCTTAAACTCCTGGGGGATAACCTCTTGCCATTATAACCTGGAAAATTTCAGTCAGCTTTTGTATGAGCAGTGGACCCCCTATCTTTTAAAATCTCAGGTGGAAGAGAATCAGTACCAGGTGCTTTGCCATACTAAAGGAGCCTAATGGCATAAAAAACCTCTTCAATTGGAACTTCAGCTAGGGAGGGATTGACTTCACCCTGAGGTTAAGTAGTTGGTGGACTCAGCATTGATTGGTGATGGTCCATTGAGAATACTATGGAAGTCAGTCCATCTCTCTTAAGATCATGTCCTTATCACTAATCAGTGTGCCTCCAGCAGCACTGAGTAGTTGAGATGCACCATAGGTCTTTGGCCCATAATTCGCTTTCAGAGCATCATAAAAGTGCTTTGGATTGTCACTGTCAGCATAAAATTGAATTTAATCTGCCTTCTTACTGAGCCAAAAGTCATGCATCTCTCTAAGCTTTGCTTGGCTTTACTTTTGGTGGCACTAAATACTACCTTCTTAGAGCTGATGAACTGCTGGCAAATGATGAACTCTTTACCCACTGGTAAACACTGTGGACTTCTCATTTTTCATTTAGCAGCTTCTGAATTTCCCCATCATTTTCATCAAACCAGTCCTGATGTTTTCAAGTGTTCTGACCCAGATGAGCATATGGGGTGCTCTACACCAAATCTCTGAAAGCTCCCCATTCCTTTTCTGCACCACTATTGCCAACTGTGTGCTGATTCAACTTTCCCTCCAAATTAGCAACAAACTGTTACTGCTCATAGAAGTGCTCTAATCTGTTGACATTAATTCTTCTGGTAGTCATTTTGCCTTGGGACTGACACTTCTGTTGAATGTGAATATTTAGCTTGGAGAGGATAAGTCCAGCTCTCTGTGACATTCACTGTCTTTGTTGCTCTCACATCACAGTCTAGTAAATGCATTGGCATGAAGTTTTACTGCATTTAGGTAAACAGAAGACAAATATTAGTGATGAGAAAGTCATGGGATGCACAAATTTTCAGTAGTAAGTGACCAGGGCTGTTGCTTTTTCCAACTCCATTCTTCCCTAGGACTCCCTGCCAAGTCTGTTAGTCAGCCCACTGCAGCATTAAAGTCACGCAGAATTATAGGCTTGTTCTCTTTTGGTACATTGATGATAAGGGTCTCCAAGTCTTCATAAAATCTTTCTTTGACCTCATCAGGGTTCTTCAGGGTGAGAACATAGGCCCTGATGATTGTGGCACAGTGTTTTCCTGCAAGTGGCGATTGTGTTGTCATAAGCCACTTCTTTTGGTAGGCACACAAACTTGTTCACTAGATTCGTTTTGATTGCAAAACCTACACCAGCTTCATGGTGCTCCCCTTCACTGCTGCCATTCCAGGAAAATGTGTATCCAGCTCCAGCTTCAGTAAGCTGGCCTTCATTTGCCAGCCTTATTTAACTCAGGGCTGCTATTTGGATGTGATACCTGCTGAGTTTTCTTGCAACAAGAGCTGTTCATCTTTCAGGTTTACGGGATTTTGTGTTGTCTATAAGTATGTGCACATTCCATGTGCTGATGGTGAGTGGAATCATCTTAGCATATGTTTTGTACATTCTCTTGGTGTTTTGACCACAGAGTGGGGTTCCCCATCTGCCACACTAATCAGGCCAGGGTTGGGTAAGCAGACAATTTTTAGGGCACCCTTTCTAGCCCCTTCCTCACACCGGGAGGTGAGCAGTGTGATCCTTAAAAGGCTGCTCAGACACCCAGGGGAGCTGCTCCCAGTGAGAAGATGACCCTATGGCCTGGGTCACTTGTGTGCAGGGTTGCGACTGCAGTTCCCAGTGTATTCACACCTGCTGCTCTGTCACCACAGGACTTTGAGATAGGCAATAATGGTAAAATGCTACGGGTGATGTCTTTTGATTCATTTAATTTGGATTTAAGTGAGGCAGAGTTGTACAGAGTCATCAACCTTACGTCTCCAGGGTCATCACAGTCTGGTGGCAGGACAGACTTAAGACAGCTAGCGATGGGGCAAGATGCAGTGGATGACCTGGTGTGTTTGATGGCTAACCAAGCTATAAGCACTCCACAGCAGCTGCTTCAGCTGCCTTCCTGGCCATTGGAACAGATTGTTCTCACCTTCCCATTCCACAGGGGAGTCTTCACATGTTTGGAGTAGACACCCTTCCCAACTCACCAGTGGGTTTAAGACTGCCTGATTAGCCTCAACTTGGTTTAGCCCGTCTGCCAAAACAGTTTGCTGGGCTGTGGCTGGTGCACATGCTTCAGCTTCTTGGAGCCACAGGAGGGAGTTAGGTGGAACAGGTGGACACCAAAGGTGGAAAAGAGCCCTGAAAAAGGCTTGGCAGCCTTCACTCCAGAGCTTCTAGTCGCCCCTGAACATACCCTACACCCCCAGAATGGTGAGAGTATCAGAGGAAAGAAGAGGGTGCATATACAAGGTGTCCCAGAAGTCTTAGTCCCAAAACTTTCGAGACATTCTTTATGAAAGATGCTGTGAAAGTAGAATAAGAAGAAATTATAACAGCTTGGGTATGGTGGGGGATAACAGAGTTGAGGGTAACACCAAGGTTGTGAGTCTGGATGCCTGGATAGAGGTGGCCTCAACAACCCTAGAGAAGTTAGGAAGTACGAGGGCTAGAGTGAAAAATGAGGAGTTCAGTTTGGACATACAATTTTGGGATAGTTACAGATGTCCAACAGGCAGTGGGAGATGCAAATCTGGAGGCTAGAAGAGAAGTTTGTAACTTGTTAGGAGATTGTTTATGAGAGAGACACAAATCACTGTGCTTTGGGGATGGGATGGGGGTACCTTACAAAATACTGTATCTTGGGCTACCTTTTCTAGTACTACTTGATCCATTTTCCCCTAACCTAACGGGAGCAGTTACTGGACTTCTTTCTCCTTCCTCACAGATGCTTGCATCCCTCAGCAACAAGCTTTCCTTTAAAAATTGACTACATTTATCTGTAACCACTAGGTGGTGCCAACAAGCATTCACTAGGGAATGCCATGCTCACAGGGCAGAAATGCTGAATAAGTGCTTTGCACTCCCTCTTTACAAGACTCTATATCTTACCTCTGCCTATCTCCAAGGGACAGTGTTGGCTTGTTGCCAAGAGGTGTGGGGATTTGTGAATCTACCCAATCAAAATTAGCTGTCCCCAAATTCTACCTCCTTTTGAAATGCCTATATTTCATTGAGCTCTAGTGTAATGGAGTTGGTTCTCCACAGAAACAGGCATACATTCTTGAATGATGCATACAGTTGGATTTTTCTCAGCATAACATCAGTAAGCAAATTATTAGCACAAAGAATAAATGAGAACAGCAAGAACAAAATGCATGATAAAACAATAGCTGCCTACTAAATGGCCCTGAGCTACCTCCTCTACAGACATAGGGTCAATCTGTATCTAAAAATTCTAGGGCATGAACAGTTTAAATTAGTTAAATTCCCCATTGCTGAGATCCTGTGACTCAGTAAAGGAGGGAAAAACAGCACAGTTTTCATGGGATGCTTGACTTACATTTCCAGTGAGACTGGTCACTAGTAGAAACTCTAGAGGAACTCTGGCCCTGGGACTCAAGAGTATGGGACTTGGGATCCAGAATGAACCATAACTCAGAACAATCGGGGTTTCTTCTGGCTTTGTTTGTGTGATTGATGATCATCTCAGCTCATTGATGAGGAGGGTAAGTAGACTAAGCAGGAAGCCTTGTCAAGAAGCTTTTCATAGTTAAGATACCACCACCTTTGCAGATTTATATTACTGTCCTTTGTGAGCTTTGTATTTCATTTCAGCTAAATTGACTTACTAGATGTAGCCTAAAATTGGCATTATGGCTTGTGGTTTCATTCCTTTGAACAGGATATTTCCTGTCCTAGAATTCATTTCTTCACTATTTGAAATGCATTTCTTACTTAACACCATTTTGTTTTTAAAGACAATCAGGGTTAAGTGACTTGCCCAGGGTTGAATAGTGTCAAGGATTTGAGACTGAATTTGAACTCAGGTCCTTCTGATTCCAGGGCCCGTGTTCTATCTACCACCATCATTTATAATCCCTAGCTTTTTGTAAGGTTCAGATCACTTCCCTACCCCACTCCCCCAAGTTGTTAGCATTCTCTTCATCATCAACTAATCCTGTGTTACTTATCTGTGTATTCACTGTGTCTTTCCAGAAGAATGTAAAGTCCTTGAGGAAAGGGCTGTCTCATTTTTGTATTTATATAGGATCCTGGCATTGTGCTTTACACATAGCAGGATTTCTATCAATGCTCTTTGAATTGTACAAGGGAGCCATCAAGATAGTATATATACTTCATAGTGTGGAAAGAAACGGAAGCAACTTTATATGTCAAAAGAATATTTTTGGCGTCTAATAAAGTGAGAGAAAGAGAAATAGCTAAGCATTTTTTTTCCACCATGGAAGGTAATGAAGGAAAGGATTCAAAATCTTAATGATTCAGGATTAATGGAAAAAGTACTAAATTATTTTAGGTTCTTAGTCTTTATTAATTTCAGTTATTTTAATGGAGGGTTATATATATACATATATACACACATATATATATTTTTAGAGGGTTATATTTTTGTGAAAAAAGGAAAAAGAAGGAAAATTCAGTTATCATTTCTATCTCATTTAGACACACTTAGGATATAAAGCTGATAGTTCAGACCCTGCTTTCACTTGTTGGCATTATGCTCTAATCTCAGCCTCAGCCATTTTGATAGATACCTAAAACTTCAAGAGGTTGAATCTGTAATCATAAAGACTGATGACCTGAATTCTTACATAGCTAAAGCTTTAATAAGTTCAAAAAGCTTGGCCAAATAAAAAAAAAACACCCCTTCCATAAGCTTTTGTTGCCCTTTAGAAGTTGTGTATCTATAGTACACTATTCAGGACTTATTCAAATGGCTCATTATGGCATGGAGGAGATGGAAGTATTGGATTTAGGTTCAGAAGATCTGGTTTCTAGTGCATCCAAACTTTGTCACGTATTACCTGTATGGACAAGTCACTTCACCTCTTGGCCTTAGTTTCCTCATTTGTAAAAATGAAGGCATAAGAGAAGATGGTCTGTAAGGGTTCTCCACTTCTAAATCTATGATCCCATGCCTGTCTTTTTCATTCAGTTGTTTTTCAGTCACGTCCAACTCTTCTTGATCCCATCTGGAGTTTTCTTAGCAAAGATACTGGGCTGGTTTGCCATTTCCTTCTCATTTTGCAGATAAGGAAACTGAGGCAAACAGGGTTAAGTGACTCAGTCACATAGCTAGTCTGAGGCCAGATTGGAACTCAGGAAGATGAGTCTTCTTGACTTCAGGCCTGGCACTCTATCCACTGTGCTAACTAGCCGCCTTACATCTGTAGCCTATAAATTTGAAATCATTTTTCGAGGCTCAAATGGCTCAAAGTTTAGTCTGACACTTACACATCTCTTGTTGTATCATTGTAACATGCCTGATCAAATGATGCAGTACCTTACACCATGATGCCTCCACTCTAGCCATCAACCCCATTTCCACCTTCCCTTTTCACACCCCTCAACCCCCAACTCCCAGAATATTGGACTATACCATACCCCTGGCATGCTAGGCACTGACAGGTAAGCTTTTGCTTTATCTTGCTACCTTCTTCTCCCTCCCCTCACGCTCTCCCCTTTTCTAGGTCCTAATTACCTTCATCCATTAGAATATAATTTTCATGAAGGCAGGGATTGTCTTGCTTGATTGAATTTGTATCCCCGTAACACATAATAAGCACTTAGTAAATGTTTGTTTTCTCTCTCTGTCTCTCTGTCTGTCTCATTGTGGTTGTTACTCCATATCCCTTTCTGTCTCTCTGCTTAATGAATGTATCTTCAAATCCATGCTGCTACATTAAGGGTAGAGAATGGACCACAGAGTTCACATCATTAACCTTGCCGTATTCAACATACCGTTAAAGATTTGTCCAAGGATCATGGTGATACGTACCTCCAAACCTGCTTGTTAATTACCAGAGATTGGGTCTTTTGTGGCACACCAGTGAGCACAATTTAGAAGTATTGGTACTATTCCTATTTTTGTTTAATATTTGACAAATTAAAAAAGAGCATTGTCTGCTGTGTTGTTCTGAATTCTATAGCTACTGTTTTATTTTCAGGCAAGCCCTGTTGACTGTGGGGTGAGGTGATTGGTTTGAAGGATCCTGACCAGGATCTTATCACCTGTGTAAACAACTCACATTTACCATGTAACTCTAATTTATAAATTGCCCTTTTCCCCAGTGCTATGAGACAGGCAGTCCACACATTATTTGTTCTACTTTATAGACAAGGAAACTTAAGGCTCAGAAAAGTGATTTAAACAAGGTCAGATTTGCAGAAGGTGATTTATTGCACAACTAATACACTTCAGATCTGTCACTCAAATCCAGGCTTTCTGACTCCAAATTTTACATTGTACCACGCTAACATGCTACTGTCAGCTCAGTATGAACGCATCTTTTAAAGACATAAGGCATTTCATTAGCATCCTATATGTTTTGAAGGAGATTGTGCTGGTTTGCAAGGAGGTCCTTTATTAATGACTACAATAATTAATATTTATGTAATGCTTTAAGGTTTGTAGAGTGCTTCACATGTGTTATCTTATTTGATACTCAGAATAGCTGTATGAGATGGGTGCTATTATTATCCATAGATTAAGAAACTGAGGCAGACAAAGTTTTATTGACTTGACCAGGGTCACACAACTATCAGTATTTGAGGCAGGATTCAAACCCAGGTCATCCTGACTCCAGGTCTAGTTTATGCTGCCTTAATTCACCATTTCTACAAAGCCTTTTCAATAATTCCAGGAAGCACTGATAACTTCCCTTCCCAAATACTCATTTTTTTTTATTACCTGAAAAATACAGAAATAGTATTCCATTTTATACTTTATCATATACCTTAATGCGTTATATAACTGATACTGTTTGGGAATGAGTGAGTCCACATACATCAGTTTTTCTTAGACTCACCTTAAATTGCCAAAACTTTAATCTAGTCACTTTGAATGAACCTATCTGTGTATTGAATAATACATTTTTTCAAATGTATTATTCCTATGCCTTTGTAAACAGTGGGAAACAATCATTTTCCAATAAACTGTTAGGAAAATTGAATGGCAATTTGGAGAAAAATAAATTTAAGCTTACGTCTCTCAGCATATACTACAACAAATACCAATTAGAGATAAGAATTATATGCATAGGTAGGCGGAGCCTAGATGGTGGAGTAGAAACAGCTCATCCAAGACACTCTGCCCCCAGATTCCCCCCAAACTATGTAAAAGGGGACTCTGAACAACTTCTGGAGTCCCAGCACCCACAGAACGACACAGAGAAGCTAACCTCCCACTGAGGACAGCCCAGCAGCCCTGCAGGAAGGACCAGCACAGCGGTCTGGGACCTGGCAGTGCGCAGAGCGCGGGGAGCCCACCCAAGCCCAGGTCCCCGTGAGCTGAGGTTTTAGCCCCAGGGCGGCAGGGCCAGCAGCCGGCTGGAGAGACCCCAGAACACCAGCAACTGTGGCGACTCCAGAATTATCAACATAGACATGCCTAGGACAAAGTAAGAGGTTAGTGTCCTATGGACTTTGGGACCAGTATTTGGGGAATGCGTTAGCTCCCTCCCCTGGGGGCTAGAAGCCACTGAGGAGACACGCCATTTTGTAGTTTTCAGAGGCAGCTCCAGCTCCTGGCCTGCAATTAATTGTAGGGAGATCCAGCGATCAGTCTTGGGGGGTAATCGCTCTTGCTTTAACCTCCCTGGATCTGGATTGTGATCTAGGGTGGAAGTCGTGGGTGGGTTTATAGCGTGCCAGAAACAGAAGTTGCCCCCCACCCACGTTCGGGACAAAAATTCCTCTATCTGGCCTTAAAGCCATAGTGTGGCAACAAGCCCAAAAGTCAAGTAATTAAGTGGCAACATGCCAAGGCAAAAGAAACAGAAAAATGCAACCCTAGACTCCTATTTTGGGGGCATAGAGCGGGAAAAGGACTGTGAGGTCAGAAGTCCTGCTCCAAAAGCCCCAGGGGAAAACATGAGCGGGTTGCAGGCCATAGAGGACCTTAAGAAGGACTTTAAAAATCAAATAAGAGAAGTGGAGGAAAAATTGGAAAGAGAAATGAGAAGGATGCAGGAAAAGTATGAAATGAGGGTCAACAGCCTGACTGAGGAAAACAACACCTTAAAAAATAGACTAACTCAAATGGCAAAGGAGGCCCAAAAGGGCAATGAGGAGAAGAATGCCTTAAAAAGTCGAATTTGCCAGATGGAAAAAGAATCTCAAAAGTTTACTGAGGAGATTCATTCCTTCAGAGTTAGACTGGAGCAAATGGAAGCTAATGACTATATGAGAAATCAAGATGCTGTTAAGCAGATCCAAACAAATGAAAGATTAGAAGGCAATGTGAAATATCTCATGGGAAAAACCACTGACCTGGAAAATAGATCCAGGAGAGACAATTTAAAAATTATTGGACTACCTGAAAGCCATGATCAGGGAAAGAACCTAGAAATCATGCTTCAAGAAATTCTCAAGGAAAATTGCCCTGATGTTTTAGATCCAGAGGGCAAAATAGAAGTTGAAAGAATCCACAGATCACCTCCTGAAAAAGATCCCAAAAAGAAAATTCCCAGGAATATTATAGCCAGGTTCCAGAATCTCCAGATCAAGGAGAAAATACTACAAGCATCCAGGAAGAAACAATTTCAATATTGTGGAAACACAATCAGAATAGCCCAGGACCTGGCAGCTTCTACACTGAGGGATTGAAGGGCATGGAATATGATATTCCAGAGGGCAAAAGAACTGGGAATGAACCCAAGGGTCACCTACCCAGCAAAACTGAGTATTTTGTTTCAGATCAAGTTTCTTAATCCCAGTTTGATAATGGGTAGAATTTGACCCTATAATTGTTCATCCTTGAGGTATGTCTTCGTATTATGCAAGTACAAAAGTAGGACCTGGCTCAACTAAGTGGGAATTGTTGCCTCCTGGTTGAAATTCAAAGGAAGAAACAATGGGGTCCTCAAAGAAGTCCTGCCCCAGTAGGCTACTTCTCTAATGCTCAGCTGTCATTGAGAATCATTACTGTGGCTTCTTTATAGCTTTCAAGAAAACTTCAATAAGCACCTTGTGAATACTAGTCTCCAGTGGACAAATAGTCAAACAATGTGAATGTAAGAAAAAGCAATGTTATGCTGTACCATTTGCTATTTAATATTAATTTGTAATATACCCATTTCTGGCAAAATTCCCATCTTTTGTTGCTGAGTTATGTCTGACTCTTCCTGACCCCATTTGGGGTTTTCTTGGTAAAGATACAGGAGTGGTTTGCCATTTCCTTCTCATTTTACAGATGAGGAAACTGAGGCAAACAGGGTTAAGTGACTTGCCCAGAGTCACACAGCTAATAAGTGTCTAAGGCTGGTTTTGAACTCAGGAAGACGAGCCTTCTTGGCTCCAGGTCCTGTACTCTACTGCTCCACCTTTCTCATCTTTTAGCCTAAGCAAGAGATGTCTCCTAGCCCCAGCTGGTTAAAGAATATAATTACTCCCATACCCCGATGCATCTGCCTGGTTGGGGACCCTTACTTTTATTTACTCCAGCATTAGCTAAAGTGTGTTGCGGGGGCAGTGAGATGACTCATGTCCTTGCCTCTCCTAATCAGAGTTTGGGATGACCTGGTTAAAAAAAGGGGGAGACCAAGCCAGTAAAAACTTGATTGAGATGGCTAACCTAGATTGCTGGAGGCAGCTGTCCCTCATGGAACAACTGGTATTCTTTGAGTATCAGAGAGGGACAAAATCAGCCACAGCTGAAGGCCAATCCACCCACCCATCAGGATTGCCTTTGTTTGTCAGGCAGATCCCAATTATGTACTGTCAAAAGGAAGACACCTGGATTTAAAGAGTCATGAGATGCTCACTTGGGATCTCTGGTCACCCTGAGAGACAAGTGACCTCAATTTATTGGTTATTGATAGCATAACTAATAACTAAATCATACCTCTCAGAATTTCATCTGCCACAAAGAGCAAAATAAACAAAAATACATCACCTTGCTGATAACTATAGAAATGCAAATTAGAATATGTATAATATAGCACCTCACACTTGTCAGTTTGATAAAAATAAATAAAACTAATAAAATGCAATGTTGGCAGTGCTGTGAACTGATAGAATCACAGCAAGACATTTATGTGCCTAAGCAAAATGTGAATCGCATTCTCTCTACTAGCGACTGAACCTTCACCACAACTAACACTCATGACTTATATTATAAAACAAATACCAATATTCTACAGAGATCAGACTTTTCTAGCATCAAAACATATATTTATAAAAATGTTTTTAAAACGTGTTCTTTGAACATCAGTGTGCAGCTGTGAACATCAGTGAACATCCTGGGCAGCTGCCTATGCCTAGTTATAGGCTCACATATATATTTCTTTCTGCTTCTACTCATTAGTTCTGAGTTTCTAGTCAGCATAACTCAGGTCCTTAGTTAAAGGTCTCTAAGCACTAGGTAGTAGTGGTCCAGCTAGGCAAGGCTAGGTTCAAATAATGTAAATTTTTTTCACAATTCTCATAATTAAATGGAAAGGGCACTGAACTTGATCCAAAATTAAGTCATAAGATGGTCAGTGTGGTTCACTCAGTTCCCACAGAATCACCACTGGAATACTCATACACACACACACGAATATACCAAGGCAGAAAGATTGATCTATATTTGCTGCCTCTACTTCTTGATTGGTTTCTTCTCAAGACTTTTCAGTTTGGCTTCTGAACAACTATTCTAACTGAAATTCCTCTCTTCAAGGTCATTAACGATCTCCTTGTTACCAAATCCAATGACCTTTCTTTAATTTTTATCCTCTCTGAAGCATTTGACATCATTGATAATGTCTTTTTTAATATACTCTTTTTCATTGCCTTTTATGATACTCTGCTCTCAGGGTTTCTCTCCCATCTGTCTAACCATTTCTTTAACTTTACTGGTTCCTGATTTTTTCCTATTCCTTTAATGTGAGTGTCCCCTAGAGTTATATCCTTGAGTCTCTTCCTCATCTCTCTTGGAAATCTCATTCATTCCCTTGACTTGAATTATGAGTTCTATGCAGATAACTCTCACTTTTATATCTCCACTCTTGACTTTATGTCTTAGATGCAGTCTTGCATCTACAATCTGCCTGCTGAATATCTCCACCCAAGAGTTCTACTGGTACCTTCAACACAACATGTCTTTCTCTCCAAATCATCTGTAACTTCTTTCTCCCTAAGCTGTCTAATTCTGCCACCATATTTCTGATTGACTGAGGCACAAAAGCTTAAAGCCATTTTTGACTCTCCCTCTGTTTTACTTTCTGGATCCAGTTAGTTCCTAAGTCCTACTAACTCTCTCTCCAATATCTCTCCTTCTGGTTTCTTTCCATTATTTCTGCAACAAATTTACTTTAACACCTCATCAGCTTTAACCTAGGCTATTGAAATCACCTTTAATCTGTTTTTAGTCTGTCTCCTCTCCAATCTAGCCTTCCCAGTGTTGCCAGAGTAATCTTACTACATGTGACTGGGCTGGTCACATCACCCTTCTGTTCCAAAATCTTTAGTGGCTCACCATTACCTATCAAATAAATTCTAAACCTTTTATCCTGGCATTCAAAGTCCTTCATAATTTGATATAAATCCATCTTTTGATTCTCTTGGCATAACTTTCTGTTGTATATCCTACACACCAGTCAATCGGGACTATTAACCCCATTTGTGTACCGTCATCTTTAGTCTGCCATTTCTAATACTTCCCCCCATTTCTGCAACAGACTCTCCTTCTCTCTCTACTTCTTAAAATCTCTCCCTCCAATGTCCTGTCTTTATGCTTCTCTCTCAGTAATTACTGATCTGATACCCTATAGTAGATTGTAAGTTATTTAAGGGCAGAATCTGTATCTTATCTTGTATCTGTATCTCTGACACTTACTAGCTATGGAAAAGTCACTTAACCTCAAAGAGCATCAGTTTCTTCTCTGTTAAATGGAAATAACAAGAGTACCTATATCACCATCATCACCATCATCGTCATCATCACTTGACTTTATATAATACCTTAAGGTTGACATAGAGTTGCCTATTCCCCTTCAATAAGTTATCAACATCATTTAATCAAAATTACATTTGTTGTCTCTCTTAATTTAACTCTGCCTAATGATGTTGTTAAGAAGATCAAATGAAATGGTTCATGTATAGCACTTTGTAAACATGAAAGCACTGTATACATGTCAACTATTTATTATTTCATCTTTGTACCCGCGGTACTTAGAATGGCATTTTGCAGACAAGGAAGATCCTTATTGTCCTGGGCCTCTGAGCAACCTATTTGTGGAGTCAAAGTGTCTCTTAGTAATAACATGGCTCAGGTGAACCAAGTCAAGTGACCAGGTCTGGTCCCCATCATCAGGGTGTGCCTGCCACCAGAAAGGCAGTCCAGTGGATAGAGTCCTGGACAGAAACAGGGAGGTGTGGGTTCGAATCCTATTTCAGACACTTACTAACTGTGTGACCTTGGGCAAATCACTTACAATCTCACAGTCTTAGTTTCCTCATCTGTAAAATGGGGCCAATAATAGCATCTACACCACAGGGATATTGTGAGGCTCAAATGAGATAATAGCTTAAGGAGCTTTACAACCTTAAAACTCTGTATAAATAGTAGTGGAGAGGAGAGCTGGTCTTGGGGATAGAAAGGTCAAGGCCTAACTCAGCACATGCTGTGGGACTCCGGGGCAAGTCACTTACATTTCCAGTGCTCTAGATAACTCTAAGGCTATAATTGCAGAGAGAGCAGGTATATATATACATTGATAAAGGGAGTTTCCTCATTCAGGAGTTCTCTACACCAGTGAGATTATAGGTCTATTCCCTATCCCTAGCCAGTGTATAGGCTACTATCTTTTTTTTTTTTGCTTTTTGGAGGGCAATTGGGGTTAAGTAACTTGCCCAAGGTCACATGGCTAGGTTTTTTTTTTTTTGTCTGTGTGTTAAGTGTCTGAGGCTGGATCTGAACTCAGGTCCTTCTGACTCCAGGGCCGATGCTCTACTCATTGCACCACCTAGCTGCCCCTAGGCTACTATCTTGATAAAGAGGAAGAAGTGACCAGGAATATGTTTAGGCTATGCCTCCTATTGTTTCTCCTTTCCTGTTCTGCACCTGTATATGTTCCACACCTGGTTGGTCTGTGTTTCAGTGGTTGACTTTTATTCTTATATGACTTCCCTTGAACACTAGCCATTATATCTAATTTCTTTTTTTTTTAGTTATATCTAATTTCAATAGGGGACAATGCCTTCGAGTTTCTGAATACCTCAAAAGGTAGATAAATCAATAAATCAATGCTTGTTGACATGGATGGTGCTACACGTTCTTCCTGCTACTTATAACGTGGTGTAGCAGGAAAAATGCAGCATTAGGAATCCATCCTAACCTGTCTTTAAAAGCAAGGTTGTGCCAAATGCCAATCATTTGTGTCCAGGAGCATGTTAGCAAAGTAATGCAAACTATAACTCATCCAGTGGTGTGGGATCTGTTTCATGCGTTAGGGATAGGGTGAGGGGATGACAGTGAAATGTTGCAGTGGAATTTTGCCTATTTCACTAGGTCTTTCTTAAGGCAAAGAGTTCTGCACACAGAACGAAGTATTATAGGTACAGCCAAACAACAGTTTGTACAAAGGCAGGTTCCACCAATAGTCCTGAGCAACTGCCCCTCTCTCCTTCAGGGATATAATTCTCAGAAGAATTCTAGCCCTCAGAGAAGCAGTTAAACTAGGGTAAAAGCAACTGTCATCCTAGGTGTGGCCCATCCTCCTTTAAAGATGCAAATTAAACATGGAATCTCAAATGTTGCTTCACTTGGGAAAGATGCAATTAGCTGCTGTAATAATTGTGCTCTTTGGGTCTCGCTTTGTTTCACAGGGGCTTTAATTAAAGGCCTACTGATGTTGGAAAGTCACATTAATTATTCATCTCACAAACATTTACATAGAGTTCCCTATTCCCCTTCAATAAATTATCAACTTCACATCTCCATAATTTAATCAAAATTGCTAAAAATATACCATTTCAGGCCTCTGTCCCTCCTCTCTCAGGCTTTATCCCTGCAAAATTGTTTGTTAGTGGGAAAGACTTCCCACTGTGACTGAGAAAGAAAGAAGAAAAATCGGTCCCCTGACACTGTGCGGATGGTGTGGATATTTTTTTCCCCCACTGTCACATCGGCTGGTAGAAAGCTGTGTTTTGCAAACGTTGATGATTCTTTGGAGAAGGGAGAGGGGGACTACAACACTGTGCTGTTATTAAAAGCCAACATGATGCTGGAATGTATTAATAGAAACATGAAATGCAGGAATAAAGAAGCATTCCTCCCACTAGCCTTGGCACTTTGGTTTCAAGGTTTGAACCACTGAGCACAGCTGAAACCAGGCAAAGGTCAAGGGACAGAAGTTGCAGATAAAATAACAGGGAGACAGGAACAAGTAAAGTCCAATAGTCAGATGTCTAGTCTTACATGCCATTTCACGTCATGTAAAGTATAGCTTATCGAGAAGGCTGATGAAAACCAACTAGGAAGTCAGATGTAAAAACTGTAGCAGATTGGGAATAAGTAGCACAACAGAAAGTTAAGTCAATAAACATTTATTAATTGACTACTGTGTGCCTGGTACTGTTCTGGGGATACAAAGAAAAGGCAAAAGCAGCCCCTGCCCTCAAGGAGCTCACAGTCTGGGAGACAACAAGCACAATACTATGTATGAGCAAAATACAGGTAAGGTCAGTTGGAGATAATCACAAGAGGGAAGGCACTAGAATTAAGGGGAAAGGCTTTTTGCAGAAGGCAGGGTTTTAGCTGAGACTTGAAGGAAGTCAGAGGTGTAGAACAGGGAGGAGAAAGTTCCAGGCATGAGGGGCAGCCAATAAAAATACATGGAGTTGAGGGTTGGAGTATCATGTGTGAGGAACAGCAGCAAGACCAGTGTCACTGGACTATAGGGTACATGATGGGGAATAAGGTACAAAAAGACTGGAAAGACAAGAAGGGATCAGGTTGTGACAGGCTTTAAAAGTCAAAGAGAGGACTTTATTTTTGATTCTGGAGGAAATGAAGAGAAAGTGTGATGGACTCAATATCAGAAGATCTGGATTCGAGTGAGGCAGTTTACCAAGCCTCCATGACAATTCTCTCATCCCATCCCTTTTTCTCCACTCACATGACCACTACCCTTATTCTGGTCCTCAGGTCACAATGGAGCTATGGTAATAGGCTTTTAATTGTTCTCTCTGTATCCAAACTCTTTCCCATTTCCAATACATCTTCTACACAGATGCCTAATTAATCTCCCTAAAGCTCAAGTCTGACCTTTTAATGCCTCTCCTAAAAATTTTTCAGTGGCTCCCTATTGCCTATGAGAGAACTAAAGGGCTCTGTAATCTGGCTCTCAACTACTTCCCTTTCTGGACTTAATTCATTTTATTCCCTTTCATGCATATTATATTCCAGTCAAACTAGCCTATTAGCTGGTGTCTAACAGGGATAGAAAACCAAGTCAAGACTATGAGCAATGATAATAAACTTTTATCATTAGGAATAATCTCCCATCTCCATGCCTTTGCACATGCTGGCCTCCATGCCTGGAGTGCCACACTAATCTTCCTTGATTTTTGCCTTTTAGGATCCGTAGCTTCTTATAAAGCTCAGTAAATGTGCCACCTCCTGCACTACTTTCCTGATCCTCCCAGTTGTTGGTATTCTCTCCACCCTCAAATTATCTTGCCTTTACTTATCTGTATACATGCCATCTCCAACCCTTCCCACCCCCACCTGCAAATAGAAGGCAATTTCTCTGAGATTGGTGACTGCTTTTTTTTTGTCTTTGAATCCCAGGCTCTCAGCCCAGAGCTTTGTAGGCCACCAGGAATTTGATAAACGTTTGTAGAATTGATTTGTGTTCTGGTTCTGATACTACCTCACTGTGACTAGGGGCAAGTCTCTTAAACTTGCTAAGGCTTAGTTTTTTCACCTATAAAATAGGGGTAATAATACTTGTCACAAGGTTATTATGTGAAGAATTAGTCATTATCCTTGTCAATAGCAACCATTGTGGTCCTGTTGTTCTGTAGATATAGCTGGAGGATGACAGCATGCTTGTAATACAGTCTGTTCATCACCTCCCTAAAAGACTGACTCGTTTTCTTGACTTACCTGTCCATTAGAGTGAAATAACCCATGATATTTCCTTATTAGACTGTAAGCACTTTGAGGGGATGGTCTGTCTGTCTTTTATTTATTTGTATCCCCAGTGCTTAGCACAGTACCCAGCACATAGGAAGTGCTTAATAAATGCTTATCGACTATTATTCATTTAAATAACCAACACTGGACACCGTATTGATTGCTATACCCCAGTATATTTCAGAGAGCTGCTGAGTGTTCATGAAATCCAGCATATCATTGGTTTTAGAAAGCTCTAGTATTTGTTCCTCCAGACTATATCCTAGGCTTCAGGGTACCTTGAAGATTCCTCAGACTGTATATGAAGGGGTTAGGTTTAGAGTAACATAATTTGAGACCCATGTTTATTTCAGAAGCGTGCTTTAGATATCTGAAGATAGAGGGTATTTGCATGTTTGCTAGACAGTCAAGGGATATCGAATTCTCCATTCCCAGACATGTTTCAGTCACTTCCAACTCTTTGTGACCCAATCTGGGGTTTTCTTGGCAAAGGTATTGGAACTGTTTGCCATTTCCTTCTCTTGTCCATTTTACAGATGGGGAAACTGAGGCAAAGTTAAGTGACTTGCCCAGGGTCACATAGCTATAGAATGTGTCTAAGGTTAGATGTGAACTCAGGTCTTCCTAACTTCAGGCCTGGCATTCTATCCAGTTTGCCACCTAGCTGCCAGTGCTTTTCAGATACCTCATTGTGCTATGGAAGTATCTCTGTCAAATTCAGCCAACCAGGAAGGTATTTTGGAGCTCACAGACTGTGCCTACTCTCTCAGAACAAACCTAGCTATGTTTAGAAATCCCCATTACCAGGAGGTCAGTCTGTAGGGTATGAATCCTTTGACTATGATGACCCATAAATCAGATAAAACCACAAAATGGGCACTGGCTGGGTATAAGGTGCTTTCATATCTCAGAGAGAATCTGAGTGTCTTGAGAAGATCTCCAGCAACAGCTTTAGCCTAGACTGAGCCCAAGAGGCCGGCTCCAACTCAAAATAAACTATGGGTCTATTATAGGCCTAAGCAGTTTTACCAGTTTTAGGAAGAATAGTTATTTAAGAAATATTGACAATGGATTTTGGAAATTACCTTACAGAGCTCTGTCAGTGGAAGTGTGATTTTATTCACCCAGGTAGATTGACTTCATTGATAAAGATCTCCAGATGCCTTCCCATACCTACCCATGTTTTACCATCCTAAGAGCATTTTGGCAGCAGGGTATCCCTGTAGTCTGTGGATGGCCAGAGAGCTTTTATTTATAAAGAACTTTTCATGTAAAATAACCCTTACAACAAATCTTTGAGGCATAGAGTATAAGTATTCCCATTTTACAGATGAGGAAACTGAGACTCAAAGGTTAAGTGATTTACTTAGAGTCACTCAAATCTTTTGATTTCAAGACCATGGGATTCTTTCTACTCTACCACACTTTATTTTCTGACAGTCTATGCCTATTGGGAGGTGACAACTTTATTCAATTCATTTCACAAACATTTATTAATCCCTTTCTATATGCAAGGAACCAGTATTCTCATTCTCTCTGTCTCTCTCTGTCTCTGTCTCTCTGTCTATCTCTGTCTGTCTCTCTTTCCCTCTCTCCTTCCCTCCCTCCTTCCTTCTCTCTCTCTCTCTCTCTTTTTCTTTTCCTCTCTCCCTTTCCACTTATACACACATGTATACAGGGCACTTTTATACTACTGACTGAAGACTAAACTCTTATACTAGTTATAATTATGGGGGCATTTGTCAATCAATGGACTATTAGAATTGGAAAGGTGTAGCTAGGTGGCACAGTGGATAGAGTGCCAGGCCTGGAGTCAGGAAGACTCATCTTCCTAAGTTCAAATCTGAGCCTCAGACACTTACCAGTTTTGTTATCCTGGGCAAGTCATTTAACCCCAATTGCCTCATTTTTTTCATCTATAAAATGATTTGGAGAAAGAAATGGCAAACCACTCCAGTATCTTTGCCAAGAAAACCCCAAATGGGGTCACGAAGAGTAGGACCCAACTGAATAACGGCTAAACATAGGAATGGAAAAATGGCGACATAATATGTAATGACATAGAGGGGAAGTTGGGAAGAGGAAAAAGAATGACAAGAATGATGAAAGGGGAGTAAATCCTGAAGGAAGAACAGAAGGGATGGGGAGTAGGTGATTGAAGATAAGTCTATGAGTAGTCTTTCCTTCCATAGGAAAATTATGAAGAAGGTAACACTCTAATGTATAGTAGAGTAGGAGACAAGTTGATACAATGACTATACAGGACAATGTGGAAGGGCAGACATGAGAAGGCAGGTCCGTCAGTAGCCGACCATTTGGTCACTGTAAAGCAGCTGTTACAAATTGTTTGCTGACTTACTCATCAGAAACAGAACTATTTAAGGCACCATCAGAGGTAGGTCTGATGCTGGTGATTGTCAGATCAACCCACTTAGTTCAGGAAAAGCCAGAGTGATTTGAGATCCAGAGAAGCTCCTATCCTGGCCATTGTGGTCTTGGGGTTCTGTTATCCTCTCCTCCTGTATGTGAATGAATATCATCATTCCCTGAGATTTGGACTTGGAGCTCAGGGTTCTTCCCCAGGTTATTTTGTTGAGGGAAAACAGGGGCTACTGGAATAATGGTCTATCCTGATTCCTTTGTCTTGTGGGAACAAGGTGGGAAGGGGGTCACAACTCATCTATTTAATCAGTCAATCAGCAGTCATTTATTAAACATTTACTATGGGTGCTAGCAATACAAAAATACAGTAAAAAGGAGTACCTACCCTCACAGTCTACTGGAGGGGACAGCATGTATGTAAGTGGCAGATACAATATACATACAAAGTTGTTGTAAGGTTAACTTATTTAGCAAAGCTCTAGCAGCTGTGATAGAGAAAGTGACATTTGAACTGAGTCTTAAAGGAAGCCAGGGATTTTAAGAGACAGAGGTGAAGACGGAAAGTGTTCCAGCATAGGGGACGGACTGGACAAAGGCATGAAGATAGGACATGGAGTGTCCTGTGTAAGAGATGGTAAGGAAGCCAGTATGGTGGGACCATAGAGTATGTGGAAGGGAATAATAGGTAAGGAGACTAGACATGTTGGAAGTATCCAGGCTGATGCTTTAAAAGCTACAAAGGACATATGAAAAAAGATGCTGTCTGTATCCAGAGAAATAGCTAATAAAATAGAAGTGTGTATAGAATAATGTTACATATATATACATTATACACACACATATGTATATCCACACACCTATTTGTATCTAATGGTAGCCATGTGGCGGGGGAGGGGGGAGGAAGAAAAGGGGAAAAAAGAAATTTACATGATAACTTTGTTGTAAAATGAATAGCAGGTTGTATATAGTGAATTTGCGGTTTCATGTGCAATCAGCCTTTTTATTGTACTGTGTTACAGAAATGTTTTCTTCCAAATGTTTTATTCCATAAATTAAAAATAAATATTTTCTTAAAATGCTAAGCAGAGGATTTTATAGTTAATCCTGGAGGTAATAGGAAGTCAGTGGAGTTTATTGCAAAGGAAGCAGAGGGAGGAGGTTACTTGATGAGACCTGCACTTAAGGAAAATAACTTTGGCCTCCATAGAAGATGAATTAGAGTGGGGAAGGATCTGAGTCAGGGATACTAATTCAGAGGTCACTGCAATAGTCTAGCCAAGAGGTGATAAGTAGCTAAGCTGGGGTGGTAGCTGTCTGAAGGAAGGAGAAGGGAACATGTAAAAAAGATGTCATAGAGGTAGCTAGATGGTGCAGTGGATAGAGTACTGGACCTGGAGTTAGGGAGACCTGAGTTCAGATCCATCTCAGACACTTATTAGTTATGTGACCCTGGGAAAGTCACTTAACCTCTCTCTTCCTCAGTTTCCTCATCTGTAAAATGGGAATGATAATAACAGCACCTGCCTCCAAGAATTGTTGTGAGGATAAAATGAGCTAATATTTTATCTTAAATGTCTATGTAAATGCTAGTTATTGTTATTAAGTAGAAATGACAAGGTTTGACAATTGGTTGGATATATGGGGTGAGAGAATGAGAAGCCAAAGGTGACAAATGAGGTTGTAAACCTGACTGGGAAGAAGGTCGCAGCCTCATAACAGGGAAGTTCAGAGGAAGGGAGAGTTTGGTGGGAAGAATAATGAGTTCTGTTTTGGGCGTGTTGAGTTTGATATGCCTATAGGACATCCATCTCCAAATGTTCAGTATGCAATTGGTGAGGCTAGAACTCAGGAGAGAAATTAGGGCTAGCCACATAGCTCTGGGAATCATCTGGGCAGAGATAATTAACATGTGGGAGCTGATGAGGGAAGTCACATAGAAAACTAGCTTGGGATATGAAATAGCTTCAGGGCCCAGAAACTAGAACACATTTCCCAGGAAAGTGACCATCTAGACTAACCCATAGCTGAAAAGGAGTCCTCACAAGAAGACCCTTCACAAAGGCTGGCAAGCTGCTGTGTGGCAGATAGATTGTTGAGTTAGAAGTTATGAAGACTTGAGTTCGAATTTTACTCCAGACACTTACTAAAGAAGGGGAAACTGAGGCAAACTAGGTTAAGTGACTTGTCCAAGGTCACATAGCTAATAAATGTCTGAGGCCAGATTTGAACTGATGAAGATGAGTCTTCCTGACTCCAGGCCCAGTATTCTATCCTTGTGCCAAAATTGTTAGGAATTTTTTTTCTGACACCAAAATTAAATCTGCCTTTTTGCAACTTCCTCCCCATTGCTTCTAGTGCTGCTTTCTGGACCCAAAGAGAACAAGTCCAGTCTATCTTCCATAAGACAATCCTCCAAATACTTGAAAAGGACCAGATTTCCCAAGTCTTCTCTTCTCCAGGCTAAGCATTCCTAGGCCCTTAAACCAGTCTTCCCATAACATGAACTCAAACACTTTTACCATTCTGGTTGTCCTTCTCTGGATGCTCTCTTGTATATTAATGTCCACACTTCAGCTAGTCTGTTAGCTGCCCCTCCCAGTTTTGTATCCTTCGCAGACCTCTTAAATATCACCCATCCCTTTATCTGAGACAGTGACAAAAATGTCAAAAAGCACAAGATCCCTGGGTCACTCCAATGTAGACCTATAAAGCAGATTCAGTTCAATCCTTAATTTATCAAATTGTGTTATCGTTTAATTCACACGTCTCTGTGTTTTCTACAAGAACAGAATGAGATATTTTATCAGGTGCGATGCTAAAATCAGTAAATAGTACCTACAGAGTTCCTCTGATCTACCAGTTCAGTAATCCTGAGAAGAGAAGAAATAGGCTGTTATGACCTGTAAATAATGAAGCCAGTCTCATGCCCACTAGGGTCATCTGTTTAGAGTCAGAATGGACCTTAGAGGTGATCTAGGCTAAATGCCTCATTTTACAGATAAAGAAACTGAAGCCAAAAAAGTTAAGTAACTGGGGTGGCTAGGTGGCACAGTGAATAGAGCACCGGCCCTGGAGTCAGGAGGACCTGAGTTCAAGTCTGGCCTCAGACACTTAACACAAAAACTAGCTGTGTGACCTTGGGCAAGTCACTTAACCCCAACTGCCCTGCCTTCTCCTCTCCAAAAAGAAAAAAAAATGTTAAGTAACATCTAAAGCCACACAGATAATAAAAGACAGGCAGCATCTGAATCCAGGCTCTCTGACATCTAGGCCAGTCCTTTTTTCCCATGTCATGCTGCCTGTATTGCTCTGTTCTAGATCAGTTAGATGGTGCAGTGGGTAGAACACTGGACTCAGAGTTAGGAAGATCTGAGTACAAATCCAGTCTCAGATACTAGTTGTGGGATCCAGGGCAAGTCACTTACTCTCTTTGCCTCAGTTTTCTCATCTATAAAATGGGGATAATAATAGCTCCTATCTGCTAAATTGTATGGGTCAAATGAGATAATTGTGAAGTGCTTAGCATGCCACTTGGCAAATATTAGGGACTCAGTAAATTCTTTTTCCTTTCACCCCTTAGACTATTCCCAGCCATTGAGTTCAAGTTTACTGTCCTATAGTTTTCAGTCTCTACTAATCAATTAACAAGTATTTATTAAGTACCTACTCTGTTCCAGGCAGTAGCCTGGGCATTGGGGATATAAAGACAAAAATGAGAGAGGCTCTGCCCTGAGGGAGTTGAAATATGTGGGACACAAAACTCGTATGTGTGAGTACAGACAAAACTGGTCATTTTCCTCTTTCCATCATTTCGAAAACTAGGACTTTTGCTGTCCTTTGAGTCTGCTGTATCCCTGCCATTTTCCACTGTCTTTTTGATATAGCAATCAGGGGCTCAGCAATCACATCAGCAATTCACTAGGAAGGTAGCTGGATATGCATCATGGAACGGTGGGCTGCTAAGCTAGCAGAAGTCAGTTCTTTCCATTATCAATGGAAATTTTTTAGCTGTGTGAGAGATTTCTTAGGTGCTAGCTGGCACAGGACCTCCTTCAGCAGGTTTATCATTAATCCATAGCTCTGCACTAACCTTGCACACCAATCAGTTCCCTTGATCATTTCTGTTTATTTACACTTTGAAAGTACAGTTATCAACAGATTAGAGATGGACTTTCTTTTTTTTTTTTTAAAGCAATTGGGGTTAAGTAACTCGCTCAAGATTACAGGGCTAGTCATTTGATTTATGCGTGGGTGCTCATTTTATGAGGCCGGATCTGATCTCGGGTCATCCAAACTCCGAGGCCGGCGCTCTTACTCACTGCGCCACCTAGCCGCCCCTTTAGGGCAATTGGGGTTAAGTAACTTGCCCAAGGTTACACGGCTAGGTTTTTTTGTTTGTGCGGATTAAGTGTCGGAGGCCAGCTCCGAACTCAGGTCCTTCTGATTCCAGGGCCGGCGCTCTATTCACTGCGCCACCTAGCCGCCCCAGAGATGGACTTTCTAGAGGATGTTTGAGTGTTAAATTGAAAGAGCTTCTTAGAAGATGAGAAACATATTATACCCTTGAATGTGGCTATATAAAATAGATTGAATAAGATGGGGCCTATTATGAGTAGGCAGCTCTGCCCCATCTCTATGGGTTGCTGGGGAATGGAACGAACGGGGCACCATCTGCTTTGGCATGATCAACTACCTTATCATGAATTATTCTTGGAATCCTGTTTAATTGTCTCAAAATAGACAAAGTTATTTACCAGCACCCAGAGTACATGGGCCTCTCCTTCCAGAGACAATAGATGATGATCAACTATTTGTATATCAGATAAATACAGGAGAGCAGTACACTTTTGGATCTTTTGTGCTGTGGAGTTCATGTGTGATAGACTGCTTTAAGGCCTAAAGCCGCATTGATTCTAATGGCTAACGATTAACCATTTTTAAAAATAGTGGACTTGCAGTTAGGCCAGACTCCTTATCCCCTCCATCCCCCAAACACTAGCTCATTTTCCACTTACATGTTTTTCCTTATCCTGTCCCTTTACCTGAAGTGACATCCTCATTATATTTCTCCTCATTCCTCTTATCAACCCAAATATAACATTTTCTTAAGGCCAGCTCAAAACCTATCTCATAGTAGAAACCATCTCCAAATAACCTCACCGTCAGAGCTGTCTCCCCTTTATAATATAGGTTTGAAAAATACTTTTATGAGCACTATTTCACTTAGTTCTCCTAACAGCCTTATTAGATAGGTTCTATAAGTACAATAGTAATACTAGCTAAAATTTATATAGTGCTTTAAAGTTTGCAAAGAACTTTACATATGTTATTTTATTTTATCCTCACAGCAAGCCTATGAAGTAGGTGAGGCAGATGGGTTGTGCAGGGTATAGAGTCTGGACCTGTTGGGAAGACCTGACTTCTAATCCAGCCTTAGACACGTTAGCTGTGACTCTGGGCAAAGCACTCTTTCTGCCTCAGTTTCCTCTTCTGTAAAATGTGAATAATAATAGCACCTCCCTCCCAGAGTTGTTGTGAGGATGAAATGAGACGATATTTGTAAAGAGCTTTGAAGTCCTTAAAGTGCTATGTAAATGCTATCTATTATTACAACTATTACCGGACTGAGACTTAACTGTTTTGTCCAGGGTCCCAAAGGCAGTAAATGTCAGAGGTGGGATTTCTACTCAGGTCTTTATAGATTCCAAGTTTAGTTTTCTGCCCACTATACTATGTTACTTCTTCCTCTAAGCTCCAGTGATGGACTTAAGGACACTCTAAAAACTGAATGAATGATCTTTCAGCTATCCTATTTGAGACAGTGGTCATAGGAGGGGTAGACCAAGAACTCTGTAATGTTAAGAAGCTTGTAGGTGGTGGTTATTTTAATTTAATTAATTTAATTTTAATGTCAGCTTCCATAGACAGGTTCATATCTCACTGGACTAGGAATCCAGAGATTTGGGTTTGAGATCTGCCTTAAGTCTTTCACTGCCTGTGGGACTTTAGGCAAGACACTTTCACTCTCAAGGATCCAGTTTGTTTGTGGCAGTTGAAATAAGGTCGGGAAAGGACAGGTGGGAACTCTAGTGGCCTCTTCTAATTTTCTAGAATTTTTTTTTCTATTTTTTCCCCTAGAATTAAGGGGGATTGGGAAGGGTTTCCTGTAGGTAGGATTTTAGCTGGGACTTGAAGTAAACCAGAGTTGCAAAAAGGGACAGAATTCCAGGAATGGTAGATGTAAAATGCTTAGAGTTGGAAGATTTCTTATTCAAGGAACAGTAAAGAGGCCATTGGTCTGTGTGTGTGTGTGTGTGTGTGTGTGTGTGTGTGTGTGTGTGTGTGTGTGTGTGTATGTGTGTGTGTGTAGTAAAGTATAAGAAGACTGGAAATATGGGAGGGTTGGTTTTGAAGTTTGAATGCTAGACAGAGAATTTTATATTTGATCCTGGAGGTGATGCTAAGCCAATGGCATTTATTGTATAGTGAGGTGACATGGCCAGACCTGCACTTTAAGAAGATCACTTTGACAACCGAGTGGAGAATGCACTGGAGTGTTGAGAGGTATGTAGCCAGAAGACTAAGAAGTGGGCAGTCCAGACCTGACGAGATGGCAACCTATATTGAGGTGATGGCAAAGGAGAGAAGGAGTCATATACAAGAGATGTTACAGAGGTAAAACTGACAGTATTTGGCAAGAGATTAGATGAGGGAGGAGGTAAGAGAAAGTCCGCAATCAAAGTTGGTGCCTAGTTTGTGGGCCTGGGTGACTGGGAGGATGGTGGTACCTTTAACAGTAATAGAAAATTTGGAAGAAGGGGGGGTTTTGGGGAAAAGATAAGTTTGGTTTTGGGCATGTTGAGTTTTTAAGATGTCTGGTTTTGGGCATGTTGAGTTTTTAAGATGTCTATGAGATATCCAGTTGGAAATGTCCAATAGGCAGCTGGAAATACAAGACTGGAGATCAGTAGAGGGGTTAGAGTCAGGCAAAAAGATTTGAGAATCACCATATGTCCCAATCCATGGGAGCCGATGAGATCCCCAAGTGAAGTAGTATGGAGGAAGAAGAAAGAAGAGGGCCCAGGACAGAGTCCTATGGGACACCAGTGATTAGATGTGATGGATGAGGATCCAGCAAAGGAGACAGAGAAGCTGTCAAATAGGCAGGAGGAGAACAAGAGAATTCTGTTACAAAAGCCTAGAATGAAGAGAGGCCCAAGGAGGGGAGACGTTGATTGACAGGGTCAAAGACTGTAGAGAGGAGAGGGGAATGAGGATCGAGAAAAGGCCATTAGATTTAGCAAGAGATCCTTGGTGACTTTGGAGAGGATGGTTTAGGTTGAGTGATGAGATTGGAAGCCAGACTGTAGAGAGTTAAGAAGAGGAGGACAGGTAAGAGGAACAGAGAAGCATAGTTTGGTTGCATCATAGATCCTTAGGGTTTTCACTGGCAAGGCAGATGGCAATGCACCTTCTCCAGTGGCATTTTTATTAATGAAACCATACCGTTTCTGATGCTGAACCATTTGACAATGCCAAGGACTTTGGTGGTGAGATCTTTCTTTTCTGGGCCTTCAGTAACAGTGGCTGCCATGGAGGTGGGGACTGTAACACCTGCGGAGGAATGTGCCAGGTTGCAGCTCTAAGAGGATTGCTCCCTGGGTAGCAGCTGCAGGGGCTGGACTAGAAGCAGAGCTGGCTGCCTGAGGAGGGATCATGGCTGCTCTTCTAACAGTCTCCATTCACTTTACTTCTGAGGGAAGTCCAAAACCACAGAGGAGGTCTGGGTGAATGCATAACTCAGGGAAGAATTTTATTGAGTATTTTTGGGCTACTTTGAGTCTTTTATGCATTTTATATGAAATGGAAATAAAGGCTGTCCTGTTCTTGTTAGATGCATTGTTAATTTGAATGCTTGCACGGAGTCGTGGATCCTTTCCCCCACATCTGTGAAGATTAGAGTTTATTGTTATAACTAGAAGTTTCCCAGGGACAACTCTGGGTGAGGGCAAAATGAGCCCCAAAAGAGTGATTTTTTGGGACTTCCCCTAAGATTGAATGTGATACAGGTAAGCCTAGATTTCTGGGTCATGAGGGTTGTTGCTAAAGAAGCTTTCCAAAATTCTCTTCCCATTGGACCTGCATGATCCAAATAACACAGTAATAGTTGTGATGAATGAAAAGTATGAGAGACATAGTTTCTGGATAATTAATAATTTATTAATTATGGCTCGCACATAATTAATAAAAGTAGGTCTGTGGCACTCCAAAACCAAAGAGAAACTTGGACAACACTGAAGGCTTAAAAAGCCTTTGGAAAAGTGGATGAACCTGAAGATGGAAATCTGCTCTGATTGGTTAGCAGATCAATGAGGAAGAGGAAGTGGGCTGAAAATCTTCAGCTCTGTCTATACAAGAAGCCTCAGCTGCTTCCCGCTATCTGGACAAAGGCATCCATCTCTACTCAGTCAATGAACAATAAACAATGGTGAAGTAAGAATTTCACCTAATTAAGATTCTCTTTGTAAGGTTTTCTAGTTGTTTGGGGTCTCACTCAAGATCCAAAATTACATACGCTTAAGATCTGGGCAATCTTATCAGTCAGCAAAGTCCTTCTGAGATTGACTGAATAACCTATAGGGGGCTGGTTTCTGAATGAGGAAATGGAAAGGAGAAATCTTAGTCCGAATTTAATAATTGGTTATTAATAGGAGAAAAATAATAATTTCTCTCATAACAAAGGACAGAATTCAGGTCTTTTACTCCCTCATTTTATGGCTTTGTTCCTAAATGCTTTTCTTGCTTTGATGACACATATACAATCCTTTTCTCTTCAAGAGGTTGACATTTCCCAGGAAATCTCCCTTGCTTTTGCAGTGAGGCTGAATGTCAGGATTCTTTTCGCTTTACAAGAAATGAGCAGTGCCCAGGAACTCTGCCTTCTTTCACTAGGAAGTTAGATTCCCAAACTCTCAAACTTGGGGTTGCTAGAGAGACAACCTCAGGGGTTATATTACTTAGTGACTTTCCCTTCTTTCTGAGGAGGGCTGGATTCCAGGCTTCAGGGTCCCAGTCTCTCTCCTCAGGTCATGTGAATGAGATCAGTCAGTTGAGAATGGGTCAAAAGAGCATGTTCATGCCCGTCATAAAGGATGTAATCAAAACCCCAAACTAAGACACCGACCTCCCTATAATAACATCAGGGTGATCAAGGACCAGCCCCCTTTCTCCCTAAAACCTCTTAAGCTCGGTGTTTCCATTCATCTCACCAATAATATTAATGAGGATGATAGCTAGCATTTATATAATGCCTGCTCTGTGCCACACACTGTGCTAAGCACTTTTACAAATATTATGTCATTTGGTCCTTACAACAACCTGAGGAGGTAGGTGTCATTATCGCCCTCATTTTACAGATGAGAAAACTGAGGCAGAATGACTTGCCCAGGATCACACAGCTAGAGACTGAGCATAGATTTGAACCCAGATCTTCTTCTTTTTTTTCCTTTTTGGAGGGCAATTGGGGGGTTAAGGAACTTGCCCAAGGTCACACGGCTAGGTTTTTTTTTTTTTTTTGTCTGTGTGTTAAGTGTCTGAGGCTGGATCTGAACTCAGGTCCTTCTGACTCCAGGGCCGGTGCTCTACTCACTGCACCACCTAGCTGCCCCTAAACCCAGATCTTCTTGACTCCAGACCCAGTTATTCACCACTTGTGTAAGTTCTCTAAATATGAATATAAGCCCCTTGAAGTCAAGGACTGTTTTATATTTGTGCTTGTATCCCTAGCATCTAACATAGTGTGTTGCATACAGAAGACTTAACACACTTAATAAATGCTTGTTGAAATGAATGGAATAGGACTGGGAATGACTGAAGAAGTAGGAATGAATCAAGAAAATGAGAAGATATTAGTATGTACTCATTAAGGATTGCTTATAAAGACTTCCTAGGGGGCAGCTAGGTGGCAAAGTGAATAGATCATTGGTCCTGGAGTCAGGAGGACCTGAGTTCAGATCCAGGCTCAGACACTTAACACACAAAAAAAACTACCCGTGTGATCTTGGGCAAGTCACTTAACCCCAACTGCCCTTCCAAAAAGCAAAAAAAAAAAAAAAAAAAAAAGACTTCCTAGGACCCTGTACCCAAAGAATAACCATTCCCCAGATGCCCAACATTTAGTACATATAGAAGACACCTAATACATCCTTTTTCATTCATTCATTCATTCCAGTGCTCCATACTGCTTCTACAGAGGTGTTCTATTTACTGAAGCTTTTATTCATTAATATTCTAGTGGGGAAAATAAGAAGATGGAAATTTATATTATATGAGTTTATAGGACCAAAATTAGAGTAAATTCTTAGACTTCCGTATTCTGTATTTGTAGGCAAGTCATAAAAATTAACAAATAGAAAAAAATCTGGTTAAGTTAGTCACCAAGAGGCAACTTGGGATGGCTATTTACCATATGCTCACAGTCTTTATCTCTTGAATATTCTAAGAGATGTAAATTAAGTTACTCCCCTCGGAAGTTATCCATGCCAAGTAGGTCTCATCTTCTAGAAGATTTGAATATTCTCTTCCTCTCCCTGCCTCTATCCTCAGATTTCCAGTCTAAATATTCCTTTTCTTATTTCTCATCATTTACCATATCAAATGTCAACATTACCAATTTAAAAAAAGCAGTGCTATATCAACTTATTGTAAACTGCTCCCATGACTCACTACTATTTCCCGTTTATGTGCGTAATTTAATTTTTCTATTGTTGCACTTTCACTTAACATTTTACATGCGATCTGCTTTTTAAACATTTTCTATTCTTTGTGGTACATAGTAGGCACCCCACAAATATTTGTCGAATTGAATTTGTTAGCAATAAATATAAAATCAGTTTGAAAGACACATTTAAGTTGTAGTGGAAAGCAACAGAAATGATTGTTTGAAAATGGGCCTGAGATGTTTGCTATTACTGTGGGAGTTTGAATTTTCGAGATAGATAATAGATTTTAGAGCTTGAAGGGGCCTTAGCTCTAAAGTTCTATGATCTATGATCTTGCTTACCTTGAAAAATCAAACCTCCAAAGTGATATAGGAGGCAGCTTATTTCATCCTGGACGTTATCCCTGCATTTTGGGCAGCCATCTCAGGATGATAGTTCCTAGGCTGGAACAATTTGATTCATAGAGAAAAATCACCAATTAGCTTGGATAACTGAAGAATGGGTAATTCTTTACCAATGGTTAATTCACATATATTTATTTTGATATATATTTATATAGAAATACACAAATACATGGTATATATTTATATAAATTAATATGATCAGGGTAATTTTTATAGAAAGTGAACGTGTGTATATATAGATGTATGTGTATATATGTATATACACACACATATTTACACACATTTTGGGGGGAGGTTAGGTCCTTTTAAATGGGGCAATTGATTGTTTGGCTCAAATGACCCCCACACTCACACTAGTATGCTAAAAACTACTGGAGCTTATTTTACTCTACTAGCATAGCCTTTGAGAACAGAGTCACTACCACACAGCAGTGATTCATAAGAGTAGGACTTTTGAAGGTATCATATTTACATATCTATAATTTTGTATAAATATTACAATTCTTTGTTAATATAATTAGATTAATTTTATAGTAAGTGAAAGTGTGTATATACACATATGTTCACTTTCTATAAGATATATACATATAGATACATATGTTCAATTTCTATTGGTATTAACAAAAATCATAATATATAGACAAAATTATTCATATGTAAATATATCGCCTTCATTAAGGCCTACTCAGATGTCCTATTGCAGTGTGGTGTCAATTCTGTTCTCAAAAGCTATGCTGATGGAGTATAAACTGTGGCAGTTTTTAGCATAGTAGTGTGAATGTGGGGGCCAATTGAGTCAATCACCCCATCTTTAAAGCACCAAATAAAAGACAAGCCCCAATACCTTTATTAAGTGAGAACTCATCTATCAATCATCCAATCAGAGGCATTATGTTTTGTGGGTTATTGTATAAAATAGCAGCCATTTAAGAATTTAGTATTTGAACATTTAGTGTTGTTTTCTGAATCTTCGTCTAGGTGACACCTGCTAGCCATGCAAAATCCCACAGAGCTCTGTCCTGGGACCTCTTCTACCTGGGACTTAGAACTTATCCTTAGACTACTTTACTTGGTGATCTAATCAGCTCTCATAGATTTAATTATTCTCTTTATGCTGAAGATTCTCAGATCTATTTCTCTAGCCCTCACTTCTCTGCTAACCTCCAGACAGCTATCTCCAGCTGCTTAATGGACATTTCCAACTGGATGTCTCATAGATATCTTAAACTTAACATGTCCAAAACTGAACTTCTCTTTTCCCTTAAATGCTCCCATTTTCCTAACTTCCCTATTACTATCAAGAGTACTTCTTGAAGAGACAAAGAAAGGAATTGGCAGGGTTTGTTATACCATATGCCAAAAAGAAATCTGATTTAATGAGGTATTTGGGCATCATGTTTTAACTGGTTCATGATAAGTACCTGCAAAAAGATCATCAAGAAAATAATTGTAACTGATGCATCATTACAGGTTGCAGAGTTTGAAGACTTAGAGAAATTCTATGAAGAACTTTCTAAATAAAATTGAAATATGCTTTGATTCTTGGTGACTTCAGTGCAAATGTGGGAATAGATTAGTATAGTGAAAAATGTGTTGGAACATATGGGTGATTGATAAGTCACGAGAGAGGCCAGACTTAAAGACCACACAAATCTTATATTTTTAGATCAATGAATACTTTCTTTGAGAAAAGAATAATTAGGTGCTAGATATAGTGAGCAAAGAACTTGATTATATTTTAACAATCAGAAGGCTTGATTCAGATGTGAAAGTGATCCCTCAATCAGTTTTCTACGTTTAGTCAGACCACTAACTTATCCAAGCAAAGGTCAACAGTTAAAAAGGAGAATAATGAGAAAAAAGATATGGCATGAAATTGAAAAAATTCAATTTTAACATAGTCATACAAATTTTAAAAAATAAAAATGGCTAATAGATGGTAGGAAGAAAAACAGCATTGTTTATTATAGTTGAAGTTTAGTTAATATAAATCAGTTGTCAAAACAAGGAGATCAAAAGAGTACCTTGGCAACTACTTGACTTAATTGTCAGGTAGGGAGATGGTTGCCTAACGCAACAACAGTTTATACAGACTTCTTTATGAAGTCACCTCTTCAAGGATGGGGAAGCAGCAGAGGGGAGGCAAACACAGGTTTAGAAAAATTTGATGAGAGAGCCAACTAAGCAAAATTATTTCAAGGGATTTTAAGGATAAAAGATGAAAAACAACACATAGAAGAAAGATAGGAGACTGAAAAATTTTATTTTTATTCATTTTTAAAGAGTTTTTTTTTTTTTTTAACAACAGTCTCCTCCCTCTCTCTACCACATCATCCATCTCCACCCCCTACTGGGAAAAGAAAAAAGAAAAACAAAACCCCTCAACTAATACACATAGTCAGGAAGAATAAATGCCTACATTGAACATTTCCAAAAATACATGTCTCCCTCTGCATATCTAGCCCATCATCTCTGTTAGGATATGAGAAGTATTGACCATGGTTCTCACGTCTCAAAATTGTCCATTTTTACGTTGTTTTTGTTATTTGTATATTTTTTTTTCTCCTGATTCTGCTTGCTTCTCTGTCAGTTCAAAGTGGTGTTCAAGTGATCCTAACTGCTCCTATTGCTTCCTCATCTGTGTAGCCTTCTATTTGTATCTCTCAATTATGTGAGATAAGAAATCTCCCCTTTCCTTTTCTTTTCTTTTCTATTGTATCTGTTTACCCCTCCCATTCCTCTTTCCTTTTTAGATTATCACAATATAGCAAAAATTACTCCCAGCTCTTCCATCTTACTTGACTCCCTCTATGGCCTCTGATGATATTATATCTCAGGGGAAGCTTATATTATCCCCAAAACTTCTCCATTAGAATGTAGGTATTTTATCATTATAAAATATTTTCTGAATGCTTGCTTGTACTTACCTTTTTATGTTTCTCTTTGTGCCCACGTTTGTTTTTTTATTTTTCTTTTTTGAAGGGGTGAAGGTAGGGCAATTGGGGTTAAGTGACTTGCCCAAGGTCACATGGCTAGTAAGTGTGTCAAGTGTCTGAAGCCAGATTTGAACTCAGGTCCTTCTGACTCCATCTCACGTTTGTTTTTCAAAATTTCTACTAAGTCTTTGCTACTGGTCTTTTTATTAGGAATACCTGAAATTCCTCTATTTCATTAAGGTTCTATTTTCTCCTTGTAGAATTATGGGTAAGTTATTCTTTGCTGCAAACTCATATCCTTTGCCTTCATATTCCAAATGTTCCACTTTCTTCACTCTCTTATAGTGATTTCTGCTAAATCATCTGTGATCCTGCTTGTGGTTCCTTAGTATTTCTGGCTGCTTGCAGTATTTTTTTTTCTTTAATCTGGAAGCTCTGGGTTTCACATATAATGATCCTGGGAGTTTTCATTTTGGATTTTTTTTTTTTGGTTATTTTTTCAGGAGGCAACCAATGGATTATTTTTATATCTTTGGTCATGACTTTCAGTGGTTCTCAATGATCTTTCTTTGGTCTGTTTTCCAGGTCAGCTGTTTTTGCTGTGAGATACCTTATATTTTCTTCTACCTTTTCATTCTTTTGACTTTGTTTTAACATTTCTTGTTGTCATCTAGAGTCATTAAATTCTTTTTCACCCATCTTAGTTTTCAGAGTTTTGTTACTTTAGGCAAGGCTTAGCTTGTGCTAAACTGTAATCTTTCTGTTTTTCTCTCCTCCATAGCTTCATTTCTTTTTCAATTCTTTCATCTCTTGCTATCATTTATGTTATTTTAAAATATTTTAAAGTATTGCTTCATTTTTTCCCTAGGAATTGTATTTGATTGTGTGGGTAAACCATACTTTTATTTAAGGCTCTGCTTTTAGGCATTTTGAGATTATTTTCCATTTCTGGGTTTGTGTCTTAGCTATTCCTCACATAATAACTTTCATCTTTTCATGTTTAGTTATTGTTCCAGAGATGTATTCTGGGCAATCCAGCACTGAGATTTTGTTGTAGGCCCCACTGAGACACCTTATACTTCTGGCCTGGGTCAGAGGTTCAATCTGAGACCAATTCTGAGCATCCCTGTCCTGCTGACCTAGCTCAGGGCTCTGGACTCTGGGTTTTTTTTTTTTTTTGGGGTTGTTGGTTGGGTTGTGGTTTGTTGGGGTTGTTTGGGTGGTGGTTTTGTTTGTGGGTGGGGGGTTTGTGGGGGTTTTGGGGTTGGGTTTTTTACCTCTGGGAACACCTGTGCTGCTGGCTTGGGAAGCTATGCCACTGGCTGAGCTCATAGTTCTGTGCTGGACCCGTGATCCTGGGCCACTCCTTTCCCACAGTTCCTGTGGGGGTTACTTGCCTATAGGCTGAATTTATGATCCTGGACTGGAGACATGACTCACTGTAGTTTCTCCTTCAGTTTCTCAATCTCAGTTCAGAGCTGGTGGATTATTGTTGGAATAGTTGTGAGGGCAGTTGGGCTGAACTGCTTTCTTCTACTCTACTATCTTAGGGGGTGGGCTCCTCTTGCAAAGATGTTTATAACGAAGTGTTGTAACCTTTGGGGACAGTAGAACCATCACGTTGCAACTTTAAAGTTGAGTATACTTATAGAAGAGATACAGATGGGAACAAACTCAGGAAAATGAGCCAGATCAGATCAAATATACCTCAGAGGTGATATGTGCTGGAGGCAACAAAATTGTGAGGGCTTTGAAGAATAGTGGGCGCTATTGAGTAAAGAAGTAGAGAAAGCCAATGACAAGGTCTGCCAAGTCAAATCAACATAGGTATTGATACTCAGGAACCTCACTGTGAAAGTGGATAACAGAGTAGAATGGGAAAGAAAAGATATTGAAAAGTATGATTGAGGATTAGGAAATGAAAGAGATCAAAGGCTAATGGATTAGTCAAGATCCTCATACCTGTATATCATGAATATTTTCTTCAAAAAAGGGTCAGAAGGTGCTAGACACAGAATGCAACAAACATCACAAAAATGAAATTTGTGATGTTTCTTTAAAAAAAATAAAACTTAGATTACATGACTAACAAGAGAGCAGAGTAGTTGTTTTCCTTGAAACTCCTCCCACCCAAAAGCATTTTGTGCGAAATATAGAGTAACTAAAGATGAATTCATAAGATTGGAAAAAGAGACACTGGGCAAAGTAAAAATACATGAAATAATGTTGGGGAATTTGTAGTTTTAGAAGTCCTACTCAGCACTTCCACCTACAGTCCTATTCCTTGGGCTTCAGGGTTTGGCTGTAGGGGTCCCTGCTGGGTTCCCCCCCCCCCCCACACACACAGACATGACTCAGCCTGAATCTCTCTCCTTACACCACAACAGGTGGTAGACCCTGATTTCTGCCCAGTCATCTGGAGGAAAGGGAGAACAAATAGAGAAAAGGCAGAAGGTGTAGTGCAGAATTAATCAAAGGTAAAAAAAAAAAAAACTTCTCCAGGGGTGGGAAACCTAAGGAATGTAAAGTTTGGATTCAGTCAAAGGGCTGCAGTTGAGGACCTAGAGGTCCTCATGTGACCTTGAGGCCTAAAGGAAAGGGGATTGGAAACCCAGCTGAGGCTAGTCCTTTTCCCTCAATAATTTACTCTGGGTAAAGACCTGGGTCAGATTAGAGCCTCAGTTTGAGTGGACTAGGGATACCTAGCTTCAGGGGCCTTTGCAGAAGTGGAAAGGGAACAAATAATATGGAAAAACTAGCAACAAATGCCCTGGAAATTTAAAAGAAAAACCAAAAGACCAAGGGAGAAAATCTGAGTAAAAACCTAGCTCACAAACAGATAACCAACAGAGAGGCTCATAAAAGTAGAAGGATGAATGAAAACTTACAGAGGACTTCTAGGTCATGTGACTAACAAGATGGAAGACCGGACATTTTCTTGGATGCTCAAAACCTTTCAAACCTCTCCAAAATAGGAATTATTTTCCAGAGTTAAAGCAATTTCAGCTCTCTAGGATAAAAAATGGGTATGATTAACATTTAGGAAGTGGAATAAAAGACCCAATAAATACACATTTGCTTTATGTCAACACTGTGATCAGGGTCAGCAGAAAGTATGAAAGGCAGAGAGCTGACTCAATATTATGGCACAGGACTGATCCAAGTGAACAGGACTGGGCTGTTTCTTTGTGTCTCCATATTGGGCATGACTGGGCTACTTCTTTGTATTTCCATATTGGGCATATGGGGATGACATTTAGTGGATGATTTGAGGATGCTGAAGATTAATGAATTTATTGCCACTAAAAGGTGACTAACCACTATTGTGGAACCTTATGGAAAATATATAGAAACTATCTCTGTCTCTCTGTCTCTCTTTTGAGGCTGGGTCTCCCTATCTCATTCAGGCTAGGAGTGCAGCAGTCACTGATTCTACCTGCTGATTCAGCACAGCTTTGACCTGCTCTGTGTTGGGGAACACCCAATATGGGGTGTTTCCAATAGAGACATGTGATCAACTTTAGCCCTACTGTACTTCAGAACTCTGGAGCTCAAGGGATCCCATAGCCCCTCATCCTCTCCAATAGCCGAGATTATAAGTGTGTCCAGCCTGCTCAAGAACCATCTTCTATATGAAATCTTTCCTCATCTTCTCCTCTCCAACTGTTAGTGTTCTCCCTCCTTTGTGCCTACTTTATATATATTTGTACTTATTCACTTTATAGTCATGCGACCTATATTTATATATGTACTTGTCTTTTCCATTCAAGTGTAAATTCCTTGAGAGTAGGGATTATTTAATTTTTTTTAAACTTGTATTCCCAAAGTCTTTGGAATATAATGGGAACTTGTTAAAGCCATTATTTTTTGATTACATGAATGATTCAGTTGTTTTTGGAAAGTGAATCAGCCCTAGGTAAGTGCCCAGTTCTTAGGAAGAGCATGGTTATGTTAATATTCCCTGGAGTGTCTATTGCTTCTTGGAAGGCTTCCAAGGGAGCTGTGTTGATCCATCTTTCCCTTCTCTACCCCTCACCCTCTTATCTACTCTAGCTAGTCTTTGTCTCTCTCTACAGTTTGGGGTTGGGGATCAGTCTTCTGGTATTAAACAAATCTGTGATGATTAAACTTTTCTAATACAGCTGATTGTTCACTTCACTTCTGCTATAGCACGTCTGAACTATTAACCCAGTTATGTGTCTCAGTGGAAAGCATGTCATGCCTGGAGGCAGGAACAGCTGAGTTTAAATCCAGTCTCAGAAGCTTACTGGTTGTGTGGCCCTGGGCAAGTCACCCAACCTCTGGCTTAGTTTTCTTTTCCTTTTTTTTTTCTTTTTGGAGGGGGGAAAGCAGGGCAATTGGGATTAAGTGACTTGTCCAAGGTCACACAACTAATAAGTGTTAAATGTCTGAGGCTGGATTTGAACTCAGGTCTTCCTGACTCCAGGGCTGGTGCTCTATTCACTGCGCCACCCAGCTGCCCTGGCTTAGTTTTCTTATATGTAAATAGGGATAATAATGGTACTTACCTTCCTAGGTTGTTTTAAGGATCCAATGAAATAGTAACTGTAAAGTGCTTAGCATAGTGCCAGGAAAAAAATAAGTACCACATAAATATTAGCTCAGGGTTTGTTGGACAACCTGAGACATAGTAGTTTTCCTCTGGGGACAAGCTAATAGGTGTCAGGCTTAAATTCCAGTAGGTTGAGATGTCTACTATGAGAGACTTCCTAATAGTTCAATTGTAAGACAATGACATATTACTATAAAGGAAATCGCAGAGTCTCTTTCCTTAGAGATTTTAAAGAATAAAGAACAAATAGCTTTAAAAAACAGAGGAATAGCTGGAATGGTTTGAATGAAGTCCCAGCTAGAAGTAGGGGGATAGACTAAGTGATCCTTCTGGGCCCATGATTCTGTGCTTGCCATCAGTAATGTGAGCAGATATGACTTGAAGATGCTACAAATGCACATATTGATTAAGAAAGTGGCAATTTTCAGATCATAGTAAAACTTAAAGTGTCTTACATCTCATCTGGTGCACAGCAATTTGTAGGTTTCTGATATGAAATTATCAGGTACTATTGTTGCAAATTTCACAGCAAGAGGAAAATCGATAATCAGTTTCTCCTCTGAATCCTCATAGAGCAGACAATCAGAAAAGGAGAAACTGGTTAAAATGGAGGGGGAGGAAGAAGGAAAGAAATCACACATTTGCCACCAATTAAAAAGGTGCTACTTGTTAACAGTTACTCACTGTGTCAGGAGGAAAATGTTCACTTTTATGTTTCTGTAGTCATGGTAATGAAAAATGAGGACTATTTCCCCATCTTGGAAGTCACACTTGGTACCTTCCTCTCTGAAGGAGGAGACCACCATACAAAACTGAAGACTGGGCATCTTATTAGCACATAGAGAGGCAGCCTTATATAGTGGATAGAATTCTGGGCTTGGAGTTAGGAGGGCCTGGGTTCAAATCATGTCTTGAATTCTCACTAGCCCTAGAGCCCTAGGCAAATTACTTAACCCCTTTAAGCCTTAAACAGCTTCTGAGAATTTAACTACTAAGTCATAACTTGGTTATGATCAGTGTTGTTACTAGAGGGCATACCCTTTGCTAAAAAAAACACAGATCCTTGGAGAATTCCCAAATCAGTAATATATGTTTAATTTTCAGGCATCCAAGTAAAAATTTCAGAAGGGTTCTTGTTGCCCATTGTTAAATGCAAAATGAACACTTCCAGTAGAGTGCCCTATTTTCTTACACACTTGTAACCTATAGATTACTTGGGCTATGGGTAAGTACTTGCCTCTTGTACTAGTTACAAAATTATTAATAATTAATATCTTTTCAACTATTTAGACCATCTGTTTGGAAGGGATACACTATCATGTAGGTGTAAGACTAATCAACTCAGAGAATTTAATAATAACTGGTGAACATTTCTTGAGGACGTCATTTAACAGCCTTTAAACAGATTCTTAACCTTTTTTTGTTGTGGACCCCTTTGGAAATCTGGTAATACCCATTTAAAAAATAAAGTTTTCCAATGCATAAAATAAAATACATAGGATTACAAAAGAAACCAATTATGTTGAAATGCAGTTATCAAAATACTTTTTTTAAAAAAAACCAAGTTTGTAGACCCCAGGTTAAGAATCTCTGCTTTAAAAGGCTAATACAGTTCAAAAGTAATTTTTGGATAAAAGAGTGAAATAACTTCATTGAGTTAAAAAATTAAGAAGAAAAAATAGCTATGCAATTAATGCACTTCTTTACATCATTTATGATGCTCTGCTTTCTGTGAACTTTCTATCATTTAATGGATCAGATAAGATATTATGGGGAATGAGTTGAAAAAGTCCATTGGATATACCTGAGAAAAAATTATGCATTTTATGTTTTTCGTGTTGGATCTTATGTATATTATGTCTGGTATTGTTAGGATCAAGGAGGAAGAAGGCATACAGTATTCAGGCATTTGTCTGCAGTTACTTCCCAGCCTATGAGAAACTATTAAAATGTTGTCTTGGAGGACAGAGCCAACATGGCAGAGTAGCAAGAAGTAAAGTGGTTCCCCCACCCAAAAAACCCCCATCTCCTCCAGATGAGGAGGAGATTTTCTACTACTAGAAAGTGTAGCTGACCAAATCCCGATGGGAAAAAATCCTGCAGTGAGTCATTTTTTTTAGCCTAGACTGACGTAGAAAGACAGAAATCTATGGATACTGGCGATGGGATTGATCTATCTAGGAGCTGAAAACATGGACTATTCCATCATCAGAAGAGGCTTTGCAACAAGGTAGTTAGGAGGCCCTGGATGCATACCATACTACTTCTGCTAGGATTCAGGAACAGGTGCCAACTGATACCTTTATTGCCAACTCCCTGTTCTAGGTCATAGATTGGGGTGGACTGAGGAGGGTATCTGTGTCCAGAAGTGGTGTTCCAGGGTAAAGAGTGACTGGTTGCAAGCAGTGTATGGAGAGGGATAGGTTCAGAAACAAACAGTAGCAGAAGGGAGCCAAGATTCCAAGAGCAGAGCAGGTCTCAGTTTCAGCTTAGAGCCCAGTCTGAAGCTTGCAGAAGAATAACCATGGCAGGAATCCCAGACCAAAGGGGAGCTTTGAACCTTGTCCCTTTGTCCCTTTGGACCAGCAGAGCTTCTGAACTAGTTGATTGTGACTTAGTCCAGCAGCAGTCTACTACTGCTCACATACAAACTCTAATGAGGAACTTGCAGAACTCCGACCAGGGGACAATGATTAGATTTTATTCTGGATTAGACCACTTTGGGGTCATTGAAAGCTTTCAGATCCTTAGTTTAGTTGTCCTTGAGATCCTGGTACAGTATGACACTCTATACCCCAAGAAAGCAGCAAAATTTCCCAGAAGTGTACAAAGCTTGGACCTAAAAACAATTCAGGAAATAAGACTAGAAGAATGAACAAACAAAAATAATCTTATCATAAAAAGATATTAGAATGGTGGGGAAGCCCAAGTTACAAATATAGAAGAAGAGAATAACTCAAAATAAAACATTTATAAGCAAAGACTCAAATAGTTTAAAAATCTAATTTTTTTTTTGTCAGTGAAGTAAGAAAGCTAGAGGAAAAAATTAGAAGAGAAATAAGAACTGTGGAAGAAAGAATTGGAAATGGAATTAACTACCTGGTATCAGAAAAAAAAAAACCTTCTTCAAGCAACAAACTCTCTGAATATTAAAATGGACCATATAGAAGCCAATGACTTCATGAGACAAGAAATATTAAAAACAAAGTTAAAAGACTGAAAAAAAATTTTAAAAGTATAAGGCATCGCATAGTAAGAACAACTGACCTGAAAAACAGAATAAGGAGAAAAAAATTAAGAATCATTGGACTACATGACCAAAACAAGAGCCTAGACATCATATTTCAATAAATCTGTCCATTTCTCTTACATCCAGAGGGCAAAGTGGAAATAGAAATATCAGTCACCTCCTAAAAGAAACTCTCAATTGAAAACTCCCAGGAAACATTACAGTCAAAATCCTGAGATTCTAGGTCAAAGGAAAAATACTTCAAACAGCTAAAAAGAAAATACAAAGGAGCTACAGTTAGGATCACATTTAAGGTTAATAGTTACCATTGTGGCAGTTAGGTGGCACAGTGGGTAGAATGCAACGTCTGAAGTCAGGAAGGTTCACCTTCCTGAGTTCAAATCTTGCCTCAGGCACTAATTGTATGACCCTGGCAAGTCACTTAACCCTGTTTGCCTCAGTTTCTCATCTGTAAAATGAGCTAGAGAAGGAAATGGCAAACCATTCTGGTATCTTTGCTAAGAAAATCCCAAATGGGGTCATGAAGAGTTGGATATGACTGAACTACAATAATAACAAAAACAAAAGCTATTATTATAAAGGAGTAGAGCATTTGTTTTACAATATTCCAGAAGGTGAAGGATGTAGAATTATAGCCAAGAATAACTTAGCCAGAAAAGCTGGATATAGCCCTACATATGAAAAAAATAAAGATCTTTAATTAAGTAGACAACTTCCAAGCATTCCTGATAAAAAGACCAAAGCTGTATAGAAACTTAGAAGTTCAAACATAGGAGTTAAGAGAAACATAAAAAGGTAAACCAATAAACAGTGATAAAAGACTAAACAAAGATTAATTGCTAACATTTTAATATAAGGAGATGATACATGTGCTCCTTTTGAACTCTGTCTCCATCATGGGAGTCACAGAGGGAGTCTCATTAGATAAGATCTCAGAATGATTCTGTTTATGTCATGATGATCTTAAGAGAAGAATGAAAATAGAAGGGAAAGAAAAAGAATGCTTAGGGGATAATATCTTTTATAATCAGGATGTTGAAGTAGAAGTCTATACAAACAACTAGGAGAAAATTAAGGGGTAAATGAATGATATTTGAACTTCACTTTTGTCTGAACTGGTCAACACACACACACACACACACACACACACACACACAAACACACAAGGTTGGGTGCAGAAATATATTTTACTCTATGAAAATAGGAGGAAGAGGAAAAGGAGACTAAGGGAGGCATTAGTCCTGAGCAAAACAAACTCTAAGAATATACAAACATATTTATAACTCCTTTTGAGGCGTCAAATAATGGGAATTTGAGGAGGTACCCATAAATTGAGGAAGGGATGAACAAGTTATGATACAGAAATGTAATGGAATACTATTGTTCTTTTTTTTTTAATTAAACAAATGCTTTATTAACTTCTGGTTTACATCATTCATTTCCACCAGATTATGAGTTACATTTTCCCCCCATTTTTTCCCTATCCACCACCCCAGAATAGCAGTCCCACTAGATATCCCCTCATCCAATCTGTTCTCTCCCATATCTTCTCCCATACCCCCTTCGACTTTGCCATTAGGGCAAGGTGAATCTCTGAGCCCCAATGCCTGGACATCTTATGAAACATTTGATTTTAAAACTTCTATTTTCAGATCCATTCCCTACCTCCCTTGTCACCCACTCCCTCTGAGAAGATAAACAATTCAGTATGTGTTGTACATGTATAGCTATGCAAAACATTACCATAGTAGATATATTGTAAAAGACTGCTTATATTTCCCTCCCACCCGTCTCACCTCCCACCTGGTCCATTCCCTACTTTGATCCTGTCCCTCTTTGATAGTGGGTACTTCTAACCTCCCCTCTCCCCAGAATGCCCTCCCCTCCATCATCCCCCTCTCATCCCCCTTTCCCCTACTCAGGAGAGTGAGTGAGGGTAAGATATTCCATTTAGTATGTATGTGATTCTCTCCTTGAGCCAACTTCAATGAGAATATGCTTTTGCCTTTTTGCCTTCCTGTTCTTCCCCTCCCCTGCAACTACTTCCCTTGCCTCTTCTACATGAGATAGTTTGCCCTACCCTGTCTCTCTCCATCTCCTCTTGCCACTTTCCTCTCTCACCTCTTGACTTCACCCCTTAAGAATCATCCCTTCCTTGGGGCGGCTAGGTGGCGCAGTGAGCAGAGAGCCAGCCCTGGAGCCAGAAGGACCCGAGCCCGGATCCGGCCCCAGACACCCAACACACAAACAAAAACCCAGCCACGTGAACCTGGGCAAGTCACCCAACCCCAATTGCCCTCCAAAAAAAAAATAATAATCATCCCTTCCCATCAAATTCAACCTGTGCCCTCTATCCATGTATACCTGTGAACATATGCCATGTACCCTTCTTCAATTATTTTCATAATGAGAGAGGTTTCATCAAACACAGTTATTGTTTTTCCATGTAGGAATGTAAATAGTCCAACTTTGATAAGTTCCTTTTGATTTCTTTTCCTTGATTACCTTCTCAAGCATCTCTTGCTTCTTGTGTCTGAATGTCAAATTTTCTATTCAACTCTGGTTTTTTCATCAAGAATGCTTGAAAGTCCTCTATTCCACTGAATGACCATATTTTCCCCTGAAACAAGATACTCAGTTTTGCTGGGTAGGTGACCCTTGGGTTCATTCCCAGCTCTTTTGCCCTCTGGAATATCATATTCCATGCCCTTCGATCCCTCAGTGTAGAAGCTGCCAGGTCCTGTGCTATTCTGATTGTGTTTCCACAATATTGAAATTGTTTCTTCCTGGCTGCTTGTAGTATTTTCTCCTTGATCTGGGGATTCTGGAACCTGGCTATAATATTCCTGGGAGTTTTCTTTTGGGGATCTTTTTCAGGAGGTGATCTGTGGATTCTTTCAACCTCTATTTTGCCCTCTGGGTCTAAAATATCAGGGCAATTTTCCTTGAGAATTTCTTTAAGGATGATTTCTAGGTTCTTTCTTTGATCATGGCTTTCAGGTAGTCCAATAATTTTTAAATTGTCTCTCCTGGATCTATTTTCCAGGTCAGTGGTTTTTCCCATGAGATATTTCACATTGCCTTCTATTCTTTCATTTGTTTGGATCTGTTTAATAGTATCTTGATTTATCATAAAGTCACTAGCTTCCATTTGCTCCAGTCTAACTCTGAAGGAATGAATCTCCTCAGTGAGCTTTTGAGATTCTTTTTCCATCTGGCAAATTCGACTTTTTAAGGCATTCTTCTCCTCATTGCCTTTCTGAGCCTCTTTTGCCATTTGAGTTAGTCTATTTTTTAAGGTGTTATTTTCCTCAGTCAGGCTGTTGACTGTCATTTCATACTTTTCTTGTATCTTTTTCATTTCTCTTCCCAAATTTTCCCCCACTTCTCTTATCTGCTTCTTAAGGTCCTCTATGGCCTGTAGCCAGCTTGTATTTTCATTTGGGGCTTTTGGTGCAGGAGTTCTGACCTCACAGCCCTCCTCCATGCTTTGAGCCTCTTTGCCCCTAAAATGGGAGTCCAATGTTGAACTTTTCTGTTTATTTTGTTTCATTTGCCTAAGCATATTGCCACTTAATTACTTGATTTTTGGGCTTGTTGCCACAGTAGGACTCTGCCACCAGACAGGGGAGCTTCCGCCCAAACGTGGGGTCTTCACAACTTCCGCCAGTTGGGTGGCCTCTGTAAAGCCTCCACTCACTCTGGCAAGTTGGATACCCACCCCAAACTTACCCCGCAGACCACAATCCAGATCCAGGCAGTTTAAAGCAAAAGCGATTAACCCCCAGACTGATTGCTGGATCTTCCTGCAGTTCGCAGACCAGGAGCTAGAGCCACTACTGACGATGCAAAATGGCTTCTGTGCAGCTGTTTCGTCAGCAGCTTTTTGCCCCCAGGGGAAGAAGCCACGTGTTTCCCAAATACTGGTCCCAAAGTCCACAGGGCACTAACCTCTCACTTTGTCCTAGGCATATCTGTGCTGATAATTCTGGAATCGCCACAATTGCTGGTGTTCTGGGGTTCCACCAGCCGGCTGAAGGCCGGGCTGCCCTGGGGCTAAAACTGTGGACCTGGGCTTGGCTCTGCGGGCTGCGCTCTTTTTTTTTTTTTTTTTTTTAAGCAATTGGGGTTAAGTAACTTGCTCAAGGTTACACGGCTAGTCATTATTTATGTGTGGGTGCTCATTTTCTGAGGCCGGATTTGATCTCGGGTCATCCCAACTCCGAGGCCGGCGCTCTTACTCACTGTGCCACCTAGCCGCCCCTTACTATTGTTCTTTAAGACATGATGGAAATGGCTTCAGAGAAGTCTTGGAAAACTCATATGAAAAGATATAAAGTGAAGTGAACAGATCCAGGAAAAAAAATTATACAATGACAACAATATGGTAAAGACAAACAACTCTGAAAGAATTAGGAACACTGATTGGCTTAATGAACAGCCATAATTTCAGAGGGTTAATAATGAAATATGCTGCCCATTTCCTGATAGAGAGATGAAAGACTCAGAGAACAGAACGGCACTCATATACACATATATGGTTATATATGTATTTAAGTTCATATATAAATATACTTATATATGTAGGTATATACACCACGTAGTATTTGTCTATGTGCATATCCCTCTTTTGGACATGACCAATATAGAATTTAAAAAAAAATTTATTTGACTATACATGTTTATAACACGTTGGGTTTTTTTTTCCTCAATGGGAAGTAGGGAGGATAGGAAGGGGAGAAGGTAGATTTTGCCAACTGAGAAAAATTAATATTAATTGACTAACTTTAAAAAGAAAACAAAAGAAATGACCTCCCTCGGTCTGCTTAGCAGGCCTCTGCCAACAGCACAGTTATATCAAAGGGCAGTACTAGGAACAATAGGGAAAAAGGATACAACAACGAATTTCTATTTGACCTAAGGAAAAAGTTACTAATGATTAGAAGAGTCAAAAAGATGGACAGGGTTGCCTGTGAATTCCTGCTGTAAGGAGGAGAGGGGCAGAAAAAAATGTTGTTTTGATGATAGTGATCATTATTTGTCAGAGTAGTGGGAGATTTGATCTTGGATTGGTTGTGACCATTTGGGTAATTAGTCAAATGAGTTAAGAGAGTTCAGGATGGCTAGGTGGCAAAGTGAATAGAGCACTGGCTCTGGAGTCAGGAGGACTTGAGTTCAAATGCAGTCTCAGACGGCTTAGCACTTAATAGCTGTGTGACCTTGGGCAAGTTACTTAACCCCAATTGCCCTGCCTTCCCCTCTCCAAAAAGCACAACAACAACAAAACAAAAACAAACCAAAAAGAGTTGAGAGTGCATAACCAGGATGACAATGTCCTTTTGTGAGGAAAAGTGACTGGAGGTGAGAAGAAAAGTAAGTATGGAGCCATTCTGGAAGTTTGGGATTCTCTAAAGTCAGGAGCTTGAGCCTGTAGTTGCAGGAGCATTGAAGCACTGGGCATGGGAGCTGGTAGAAGCAAGTGCATGAAGTCTTGAAACCATATGTAACCTTAGGTTCTACCTTCCAGTTCCCACTTCTTATCTCCACATTGTCATTTTAGCATCTAGGAACAATAATAATGGAATTATGATGTATGAATTGTCTAAATGGGACAAAAGTCTTGTGTTAAGAAGAAAGAAAAAGGTAAAATTCAGTCGACCCAGGGTTTTGATATCAGTTGAAAGTTGTCAGGTACATGCCTGTCAATCAGCTAATAAGATTTTTTAAGTTCTTATAGATAGTTCAGTGTTAAGGGAAACTTTAATATTTGATTTGAATACTAGTATAGTTCTGATACCATCTACTTTTGTTATATTTTGTTGATGTTGATAACTGTTGTTGTCGAGTCATTTTCCAGTTGTGTCCAACTCTTTATGACCCTGTTTATGGTTTTTTGTCAAAGATATGGAAGTGGTTTGCCATTTTCTTCTCCAGATCATTTTACAGATGAAGAATCAAGATAAACAGGGTTAAGTGACTTGCACAGGGTCCCATTGCTAGTAAGTATCTGAGGCTGGATTTGAACTCAGGAAGATGAGTCTTTCTGACTCCAGGCCTGGTGCTCTATCTACTGCACCACCTAGCTGCCCCATTTTACTTTACATAGTTGCATCATGGTTTTTCTTTTTTCTTTATTTAATTTTAACTTTATTTTTTATCAAGTTACATGTAAACATAATCTTAAAAAAATTTGAGTTCTAAATTTTCTCTCTCCTTACCTTCCTCACTCATTGAGAAGGCAAGTACTTTGATATAAATTATACATGTATATAAGTCATGCAAAACATATTTCTGTATTAGTCATGTTGCAAAATAAAACACAGACAAAAAAGCCAAGAATAATACAGAAAGTTAAAATAAAAAAGTAGGCTTCATTCTGCATTCATGTGCCATCAGTTCTTTCTCTGGAGGTAGAAAGCATTTTTTGTCATAAGTCTTTTGGAATTGTCTTGGATCATTATATTGCTAATAATAGCCAAGTCATTCACAGTTGCACATCATGCCATATTGCTGTTACTGTGCATAGTGTTCTTATGGTTCTGTTCACTTCAGTTCACATCACTTCATTTAAGCCTCCCCAGGTTTTTCTGAAAGCATCCTGTACTTCATTTCTTTTTTAAAAAATTAATTAATTAATTAATTTCTAATCTTCAATAAGATTTTGAGTTCTAAATGTTCTCTTCCTCCCCTTTCCCCTCCTCCCCAAGACAGCATACAATATGATACAGGGTCTATGTATACATTCATATTAAACATATTTTCACATTAGTTGTATTGTAAAGAAGAACTAGAACCAATGGGAGGAACCACAAGAAAGAAGAAACAAACAAACAAAAAAAGAGCAAATAGTATGCTTTGATCTGCATTCAGACTCCATAGTTCTTTTTCTGGATGTGGATAACATTTTCCATCATGAGTCTTTTGGAGTTGTCTTAGATCATTGCATTGCTAAGAAAAGCTAAGTCTGTCAAAGTTAGTTATTGCACAATGTTGCTGTTCCTGAGTACAATGTTCTCATTCTGCTCACTTCACTCAGCAATATGGCATGTAAGTTTTTTCAGGTTTTTCTGAAGTCTGCCTGTTCATCATTTCTTATAGCACAATAATATTCTATTACATTCATATATCACAACTTGTTTAGCCATTCTCTAATTGATAGGCATCCCTCCAATTTCCAGTTCTTGACCACCACAAAAAGATCTTCTATAAATATTTTTGTACATTTGGGTCCTTTTCCCATTTTTATGATCTCTTTGGGATACAGACCTAGAAGTGGTATTGATGGGTCAAAGGGTATGTATAGTATGATTGCCCTTTGGGCATAGTTACAAATTGTTCTCCAGAATGGTTGGATCAGTTCACAACTCCCATCAGCAATGCATTAGTATTCCAATTTCCCCACATCTTCTCCAACATTCATCATTTTCCTGTTTTATCATGTTAGTCTGATGGATATGATGTGATACTTCAGAGTTGTTTTGATTTGCATTTCTCTAATCAATAGTGATTTAGATAAATTTTTTTCATATGACTATAGATGGCTTTAATTTCTTCATCTGAAAACTGCATGTTCATATCCTTTAACTGTTTGTCAATTGGGGAATGACTTATATTCTTATAAATTTGACTCAGTTCTCTATATATTTCAGAAATGAAGCCTTTATCAGAGACACTGGCTATAAAAATTGCTTCCCTTCTAATCTTGGTTGCATTGACTTTGTTTGCTGTATGTCATTATTTATGGTACGATAGTATTAATAGTATTTCATCATAATCATATGCCACAAATTATTCAGCCTTCCCCAATTGATTGGCATTCCTCAGTTTCCAGTTTTTTGCCACCACAAAAAGAGCTGCTACAAGTATTTTTATAAAATAAATCTTTTTTCCATAAAAAAAAAAATCTCTTTGGGATATAGACCTTGTATTGCTAGGTCAGAGGGTGTGCACAGTTTTATAACCCTTTGGGCATAGTACCAAACTATTCTTCAGAATGGTTGGGTCGTTTGGATCAAATCAACTCCAGTAACAGTGCATTAATGTCCCTGTTTTTTTTTTTTTTTATGTCCCCTCCAACACTTGTCATTTTCCTTTTCTGTCACATTAGCCAATCTGATATGTAGGTGTAAGGTATTTTCATTTGCATTTCCCTAATCAGTAGTGATTTAGAGCATTTTTTTTTCATATGACTGTAGATAACTTTGATTTTTTCTTTTGAATACTGCATATTCATATCCTTTTATAGTTTACCAATTGGGAAATGAATTGTGTTCTTATAAATTTGACTCAGTTCTGTATATATTTGAGAAATTAGGCCTTTATTAGAGAAACCTGCTATAAAAACATTCCCCTTTCTTCCCCCTCCCCCCAGTTTTCTGCTTTCCTTCTAATCTTGGCTGCATTGGTTTTGTTTGTGAAAAACATTTTTAATTTAATGTCATAAAAATTATCGATTTTACACCCCATAATGCTCTCTATCTCTTGTTTGGTCACGAGTTCTTCCATCATCCAAAGATCTGGCAGGTAAACCATTCCATGCTTTTCTAATCTACTTATAATATCACCCTCTATGTCTAAACAATGTACCCATTTTTCTTTATCTTGGTACATGTTATGAGATATTGTTTTATATACCTAGCTTCTGTCAAGCTGCTTTTCAGTTTTCCTAGCAATTTTTGTCAAGCAGTGATTTGTTGTCCCCAAATCTTGGATATTTGGGTGTGTCAAATAGCAGACTATGATGGTCATTTACTACTTTGTATTGTGTATCTAATCTATGCCAATGATCCACCACTCTATTTCTTAGCTAGTATCAGATTGTTTAAATGATTACCACTTTGTAATACAGTTTGAGATCTGGTACAACTAGACTACCTTCCTTCAATTTTTTTTTTGATTGATTACCTTCATCATGCTTTTTCAAATACTATGCTGGCTGAACACCAGCTCTGGCAAAGAAAGTCTTTAAGTGTGGGACAGTGATGGGCTAGTGTTTGAATACCAGTCTGGTTAAGTTTGGAAAGACATCACTAGAAGGTTGGTTACCAGGTGATAAAGTTTTGGAGGCCATAGCAATTTTAGCATAATGATAGACCACAAAGATTTATCAGGAATATGCCATGGATATTATTAGTATAGTGTACCAATTTATCAGCATTAACAGATTTTTCAGGCTAGATAATTGTTTCTCATTGTGTTACCATAGAAACATGACTTCTCTCAAAGATTTTATTTTGAGTCCTAATTTTAAAGGGTTATTTTTGGTTGTATTGGAATATAAATAAACAGCATTTATAAACTGCGTTTTATTTAGTCACTTTGAAGATATGAAATACTTTTTTTAAGTTAATTTCACTTTTAGTGGAGAAGTATCTAATTATATAAGCTAGTATCATTTAAATCAATGAATGACCCTTTCACTGATCAAAAAAGAGATGAACAAAAACCCATTTTAGCTAGAGAAATAAACCTTTACCATAAGAAGGCCTTAGCAAGATTTCCACTCCTAAATTGTGTTTTGAAGCTGACAGATAGGAAATACTAGATCAAATAATGATAAATACCAGGATACTTTGGATTTTAAACCCTTATTTGATCATGCCATTCTTTAGCTCAAAAAATTGTATTGGCTCCCTATAAAATAAAAAGTGCTTTGTCATTCAATACCTTTCAAAATCTGACTCTAGCCGAGTGCTTCTTAAACTGTGGGTGGCAACCCCATATAGGGTCATGAAAAATTTGGCAACAGTTTCTGAGTAATACCCAAAAATTAATTAAAAATCCAATATGATAGCACTTGCCCATGTTTCATTGAGCAACTTCACTGCCACCTTGGTTCTGAACACAAAGCACGCACACTTTGCATTGCACAAGGCATCATGATCACTTAATACCAACAAATGCTTTAGAAACACAAAAAGGGGTCATGAGTGGAAGAAGTTTAAGGATCCCTGCCTAGCCTACCTGTTCAGGCTTATCATATATGATACTTCTTCCTGTACTCTATTTTCCATTTAAACTGGCCTCCTTGCTGTTTTACAGTCTACCTTTGTACCTAGAATGCGCTCCTTCTCTTTCATCCCTTAGGTTCTCCAGCTTCTTTCAAAACTCACCTCTTAAATCAGCCATGATCTCTAACCTCTAATCTCCCATCTCCAAATGCCTAATGGGCATCTATACTTGATGTCATGGAGACATTTTAAATTCAGCATATTCAACAATGAGTTCATCTTTCCCCCATCTGAGGCATGGATTTTATGCCAGCATTTTGTTAGTTCAGATTCAACGTTGGAATGAAATGAGGCAGTCTTGAGTCGTTGAACATATTAACACAAGGAGGTTTGTTTTTCCCTAGCACAGCAAAGATATGCAACAGGGATGCAATGGCACTGAATTTCCCTGGACATGGCTTCCCTCATCTCCATATGGAAACTAGTTGTTAGGGTAGAATAAGGTTACTTGAGTGGCTTTCAAAAATCTATCACATCAGAGGGAAGTCAATTCCACATGGTTGGGATTTTGTTCACCATTAGGTGATTAGGAAGCTGCATCAGGGAAGCCAGGGCCAATCAAATCTCAGAGATAGGGACTGTTCTAGGCCTTTGTTGTAGATTTGCCCCATATTGGCTGTGGGGAAGGGAGAAGGAAGATAGAGAAGGAAGCTGCATTGAAAGGCCAGTCACACAGACTCTTCAGGTTCCCAGGCAGCTTCTCCATGTCATAGGTGGGAGGATAGAAATTGTAACAGCCCTTGTCATACTCCGAGTCTTTCTCTCTTCCTGTTGAGGGTGCCACCATCCTCCTAATCACCAAAGGTTACAATCTACATGTCATTCTCAACTCCTCTCTCTCTCACCCTCTATATCTAGTCTGTTGCCAAGGCCTGTTAATTCGGCCTTCACTGCAATTTTTATTCATGGTATCCCCAAAATGTTAGCAAAGTTTGAAGCTATTAAGTTTAATGCTTTGTATATATTCCCTTTTCTCCTCTGACACTCTGTCTCCTCCCTCCCATGCAGGCACATTATCACATCTGGAATATTGCAATAATCTGATGGTTGATCTCCCTGCCTCATGTCTCCTTTTTCCAGTCCAACCTCCACTCAGTTGTCAAATTGATCTTCCTCAATCACAGATCTACCATGTTACCACTCCTCTCAGTGGTGACATTCAGTAAGCTTCAGTGTTTTGCTGTAACCTCCAGGATAACATACAAAATTCTGTTTAGTGTTCAAAGTCCTTTATAATCTGTCATCTTCCTGCCTTTGTAGTTTTCTTGTACCTTCTTCTCCCTTCACATACTCTGCAATTCAGTGATACTGACCTCTTTTCTGTTCTCACAAGACACCCCAAATCCCAATTCCAAGTATTTTTACTGGCTGTCTTCCATGCCTTTTGAAGAATGTGGTATTTGAAGGAACCCAGGGAGGGCAGAAGATGGAGATAAAGAGGGAGAGAATTCAAGGCATGTGGGACAAGTGTAGATAACAAGGGTTATTTCATGGAGCATTCTGAGTATTGCCATTCCTTGCTCTATATCCATGTACAGGCTTTGGGGTTCTGTTTCTGGCCATGCAGGATTTGTTACCCAGGACCTTGCACTTAAGAGATTATGAAGATTTGGAAGAGCTGATGACTATTGAGGAAAGGATTAATCTACTCATAGTTCTTCCTTTCCATCTATGAATCCTGTCAGGACTGTTCCCAGCTGTTCCCAAGAAGGGAGCTGGGGAAAGGAGATTAGTTCTGTCTTCCACCTCCAGCCTCATGGTAGCCATGAGCCTCTGAAGCACATGTCCTGGAAGTCAAGATACCAGAGTAAAGGCAGAAATTTACTTGAACGCTCCCAAATTCCCCTCCAAACAACAGAAAAATAATGCTTCAAAACAAATTCTGAAACAGCAGAACTAACAAAAAGATAGGGTGAAGGGGTGGCTAGGTGGCGCAGTGAGTAAGAGTGCTGGCCCCCTGAGTTGGGATGACCTGGGATGGGATCCGGCCTCAGAAAATGAGCACTCACACATAAATAATGACTAGCTGTGTAACCTTGAACAAGTTACTTAACCCCAATTGCTCTTAAAAAAAAAAAAGATTGGGTGAAACAACTTTCTAATATAAGACAACTTGGAAGGTAGGCAGGAAAGGTCTATTTCAATGGGATGAGACTGGATTGCAGTCTAGCACTAGTTATGCCCTAGCAAGTCAGCAGCAGGCCTTGGAAGTATCTGAATCAGGGCCTTCCAGACCTCTCAGTCCACAGATGGTAACAGGGTAAGACAACTGGTCGGAAAGAGATTACAGGAGACCCTTTGCTGGCACTGGAAGCAAGATTCTGTTGCATTGCTAATACACAGTTCTAGGTCATAGTCCTAGAGCAAGGAGGAGCACTAGCAGGAGTGGGGATCCTGGACACAGTTACAGGTTGGAAAATTGTGCTTGTGGTTGCTCACAGACCAGAGCACAGGCCAGGAGAGCAGTGACCACACCTCTCCTTAGATCATACTGCCTTAGAAGAACTAAAAACTTAGAGATCCCCAGAAGCATCTTTGAAAACAATTGCATGAAAAACGACATTTAGGATAGTGCCTCCTCCACCCTTGGAGCAGAGCCCAACTTTAACGTAAAATTAAAAGTCAAGAAATAAACTAGAAAAATGAGCAATAACAGCAACAAAAAGAACTTGGCCACAGAAAGTTACAATGGTGACAGGGAAGATCTAAACACAAATTCAGAAGACAACATGTTAAAACAGCTACATATGAAGCCTCATAGAAAAATGTGAATTGGTCTCAGCCCCCCCCCAAAAAAAATCTTGGAAGAAGATTTAAAAATCAAATAAGAGAGGTAGAGGAGAAATTGGGAAAAGAAATTACAGTGATACATGAAAATTATGGGAAAAGGAGTCAACAGCTTGGTAAAGGAGTCATAAAAAATAGTGGAGAAAAGAACAACTTAAAAAAAAAGAAAATATTGCAAGTATCCAGAAAGAAACAATTCAAATATCATGGAGCCACAGTCAAGATAACATGTGATTTAGCAGCTTCTATATTAAAGATCAGAGGGCATGTAATATAGTATTCCAGAGGGCAAAGGAATTGGAATTACAACTGAGAATCACCTATCTGACAAGATTCAGGGGAAAAAAAACAGATATTCAGTGATTTTAGAGGGGATAACATAGACATTCAGTTGGGCATAGAAATATATTTTATCCTACAAGAAAGTAGGAAAGGAGAGGGTTAAGAGAAGGGGTGGGGGCTGATAAAAGGGAGAGTGGATTAGGGGAGGCTATGGTTAGAAGCAAAACACTTTTGAAGACTGAAAGGGTGAAAGGAGATAGAGTAGGATAACAGGGAAAAAGTAGGATGGAGAGAAATATACACTAATCATAACTGTGAATGTGAATGGGGATGAACTCACCCATAAAATGGAAGTAGATAGCCAAGTGGCAAAAAAGAAAGACAGTCCTTTATCTCAAGGAGCTTACATCCTAATGGTGAGAAACAGCATGTAAAAGGAAGTTGAAGGGAGAGGGAAAGGGGAGAAAAGTGCTCTTGTTGGGCCAAGAGTAAGAAAGAAGCCTGAAGAATCAGGAGTTGAATAAAGGAGTGAACATGGCTGGCCTGAGCACTTTCCTGAAAATGGAGGTTTCAGGAAGAACTAACCAATCAGAGGAAGGAAACGAGTAGTTCTAATTGAAAATTAAAATTGTTCTAATTGAAAATCTTTTGTTAGAGATTGTTGTTCTGGAATGTTCACCCCAAACTGTATTTTAGCATATTATGACATTTTTCTTCAGGATTCCTATGAATGTCACCTTAAGTTGTCTAGAGGCAGCTATGATAGAGCACTGAGTCTAGAGTCAGGAGGACCCGAGTTAAAATCTGGCCTTGGACATTGAGGTGGACAAAAGTTAAGAGACTTCATTTAGGTTGAGTGAATATATACATATATGTGTGTGTGTATTATGTGTGTGTATGTATATGTATACATATTTTGGACACAGAAGAGGAATCTCCAGCAACTCTTCTAGAATTCTTGGAGAGGGCAGCTACTGATAAGAGGATTGTTCCAGGCCTTGCCATTTGACCAGAAGTCATGTACTAGGAATTGTTTGGAAAATGCCAAACCTAGGTCAAATGTAAATCACATAATTAGTAGTCCTGTAAATTGTTTTAGTTTCTCATGAAGTTTAAGTATCAGTATTCTAGCAGGTTATAATAGTAGTTATACTAAGTTACTGATTCTATTTTAAATTTGTTTTAATCAAATGCAAATTTATGTTGAACATTTCTTTTGTATGTAGGAATAAATTACTTGTCCCATACCAGAATAATATTGTACATTAAGTATTCTTTTACTCTTACTTCTTGGGAAAAAACTAGATATGAACTGTAAGTAAAATTATCCCTGGAGTGCCAGGGTGGGAAATTTAATAAGCCAAAGATTGTGAAAACAAGGAGGCTAGCTCCCTCATGGAAGGTCAGTATCCCCAGTTCTTAGTCTAGATCACATGCCTAGGTATAGAACAGGTAAGTCAGTATATGTCCTTGCATGACTCTTGTCCTATGTGAGCCCCCCCACATACACACGATACATATATGTACATGTATGTATATATGCATGCATGTGTATATATATGTATGTACACATACATATATGTATATACATACTAACAAAACTAATTAAATTAGTTTCTTTCCCTACTTATAGTATAGATATATAGAAATGGAGAGACTCTCAAGTTTCTAAGAGACTAGTTTTTCACCTTTGTGAGTAGTAGAAATGTAGTCAAAACTGCTCAGTTATTCCTTTGATCTTCTATCTTTAAGATGGGTATTTGGCTTAGAATCACCTCTATTTACACATCAGATATTTTAAGTTTGTGGATATGATTCTATGGTTCTGGATACCCGATAACTCTAAATTTCTTGCTCTTGTGTTTGTCTCTGGAGCGCCAGATAGGAAGAGTCCCGATCTATGTTCCTATTCTCCCAGGCCTAATTCCTGTTAGTGCCAATATTAAGGCTTAACAACACCCAGTTCTCTTTAGAACAGGCTGCTGAAACTCTCCTTCAAGCTTACTGATACAGTACAATTATAATTCCATCTTTCTCACCTTGAATAGACTTTCCTATGATAAAAACAGAGAATTCCCTTTGCTACACATCTATGTACCTTGACCCCATTGACTCACCAGCAAAAACCCTATGTAAGCCTATGTAACCCTGAGCCCATAGTGCCTCTAGGCCTTTGACAAGAGTATCCCAAGTGTCCAGGTTACTACCTTGTATACTGCCTCATACACAGATGGTGGGGGTGGGGAAGGCTGCATGTTGTTCTTCCCTAAATGAATTGCTGTCTGTCTATCCATACTTATCCTAAATGTTGCTATGTGCCATTCACTGGAACACTACTCCAAATTTGTAAGTCAGGGAACCAGAGGATAATAGTTCCACCCCAGATATGGAGGGTAACAGTTTAATCTTAGCCAGCTTAGTTTCCCCTCCCTCTATACATTTATTAAACAAAAGGCAGTCAGGGATAGTATGAAATATATTTATCAAAGCAAACAAGTAAAACAGTAATCAGGAAAGCCATATATGTTATTAGTGTAGGCAGTAGAATACACAAGAGCTGGAGGTGGTGGTGGTGATCTATGACCTGAAAATGAAATGAAATCTCAGCTCAACCAGGGAGAGAACTTTTTCACTCAAAGAGCCCACTTTTAGCAGTCTCTAGGAGATTAGGCACTGGGAATCAAGGGGCATGTTGGAATGAATGCCTGCTTTTATCTAGGGTGTCTATGGCTCTGGGGACAGGGGTGTCCCTTTTTCACCATTTGTAGTCTTAAGTCTTGCTTTTTCTTGCCCTGTATCTCTCCCCTCCCTGTGTCCCTCTCTCCTGCAAACATATTAGTCAATATTGAGCTATATTTCTATCTGTATGCAGCATCAGGGCTGTCCTTCAGGGAACTGTGTGTGTGTGTGTGTGTGTGTGTGTGTGTGTGTGTGTGTGTGTGTGTGTGTGTGTGTGTGTGTAGGAAGCTACATATTTATAACAGTTTTTTTCTTTGTAGCTTGAAAACAAAGAAGCAGCTCATCAACTGGGAAGTGGCTAAATAAATTGCAGTGGTGAACATATTGGAATATTACTTCTCTATAATATAATTAGAGGATCATAGACTGGGAGCTAGAAGTGTCCATAGAGGTTATGTAGTCCAACTCCCTCATTTTTCAGATGGGGAAATTAAGGTTCAGAGAGGTTAAAATACTTGTGTAGGGTCACATATCTAGGAACTGTCTGAATTAGGATTTAACCCTAGATCTTCCTGTTTCGAAGCCCATCACTCTATTTACTACATTCAAGAAACCATAGGAAGACTTAAATGAACTGATGAAGAGTATATTAAGCAGAACTAGGTAAACAATATGTACAATGACTATAACAATTTAAATGGAAACAGCAACAACCACCAAATAATACATAATTACAAGGAATAAGCTTGTTCCCCAAGAAAAGATGAGAAAGTGCCCTTTCCTCTCTTCTTTGCAGTGTTAGACTATGGGTATGAAACATGGCATATGCCGTTAAACTCAGTTGATATGTTGGTTAGTTTTGCTAAACTGTCTTTTTATTGTTTTCTTTCTCTCTCTCTTTTTTTTTTTAATTAGATGGTTCACTGGATGGGGAAGGGGAGAGGGATATATTTAGAAATGAAAGTGATATTAGAACAAAATATAGTAAAATGAGTTTTGACAAAAAAGAAATGGGCACACTATATTTTTATCTCTGGCACTAAGAACTTTGTAGCTCTTTGCTCTGTATTGATTAGACACTGGAAATATGATAGGTATCTAGGGGAAGCCATCTTAAATTTTAAAATTCGTTACAGTTAAATAATTGATAATTGAATATATTCTCATTTGATTTCAAAATACTTTGTGGCCAAGATTATGATTTTTGAGGGGCTTAGGACTGTGATTTCATTAGTTTATAGAACTAACTCTTAACCTGAAAACTCCTAGGAATTTATAATTTTAGGGAACTGCCTGAGGCAAGGGGAAACTGAGTGACTTACCCAAGGCCACTCAGTTACTATGAGAGGCTCAAATTGAATGTACGTCTTCCTGAATCCAAGGTTAGCCCTTTCTTTCATGACCTCTTGCCTGGACTATCAATAACTTTCTAATTGGTATCCTTTCCTCAAGACTCTCCACACTCCAATCAATCCTCCATTCAGCTGCAGAATTACTTTATCTAAAGCCAAGTCGGACCATATCACCTGACCACCCTACATTCAAGAGACTCAAGAAGCTCCCCATTATCTCCTTCATTAAATAGAATTTCCTTAGCTTGGCATTTAAAGTTCTTCACAGCCTGACCTTTGACCTTTTCCAGTGTTCTTACACTTTACTCTCTCTTCACATGTTTTTTGATCTAGCCACACTGGCTTCTTTGCTGCTCTTCACACATGACATTTCATGTTCGGACTGAGTGTCTTCCTCCTGGCTGGTCTCCATGCCCAGCATCTGCCTCTTTCCCTCTAACTCTTGACTTTTCTGGCTTCCTTCAGGACCCAGCTCATATCCCAATATCTGCAGGCTTTTCCTGGTTCTCCTTGCTATAAGCATTTTTCCCCTGAGATTACTTCCAGTCTACTCTGTGTCTATATTTTATGTGTGTGTGTGTGTGTATATATATATATGTATATATATATACACATACATACATATATATACATATATATACATATATACACAAACACACATATATACACATACCACACACATCATATATACATAATATACTCTATGTATATTATGTTTTTTGGCAGCTAGTTGACATAGTATATAGAACACAGGCCCTGGAGTCAGGAGGACCAGAGTTTAAATCCAGCCTCAGATACTGTGTGACCCTGGGTAAGCCACTTAATTCTGTTTGCCTGTAAAGCCAAGCACTAGCAGCTTTCCAGAAGAATGTTACTCTGAACAGCTTTTAAGTTTCTGATTACATAGTATAGTGAACACTCTATTCAATAACAAATCAGAGCAAAACATTCACAGAAAATCAAGATACAGCATTCACAATGTTATAACTTATCACAGATAATCAAAATACAGCATTCACAACTTATCACAGAAAATGGTCACATAGTTTTCACCACAGTAGTCACACAGTTTTGAACAAAGTATTATCATTTAGTCAATCAGTCACTTAGTAACTAAATCATTCAGTCATCCTTATGGAGGCTTGCCTCCTTAAGGGTCACAAAATATAATAGTCGAAGTTCTCCACTTATGGGGCACACTAAGTTACAATTTCAGTCACTACTCAGCACTCTCTTAAAGGGTAGTATAAAATACACAGGCCATCCGCCTCTCAGTCACAAATAAGTTACAGTCTTCTCAGTCAGCACACAGTAGCCAAGTAAAGTCTTCTTTCAGCTTGACTCGGAGTAGTCTCTCAGATTCCCTGGATCCCTTTTCATGGTCCCAGCTCCTACCTGGATTCACCAAACTGTCTCCTAGGTTCAAAGATAGCTCCCAGTTCCTTGTCCAGTTCTCTGTGCTGTTCCTGTCCCATGCTGAAGCTCACAATGTCCAGTCCACCTTAAGTTCTTCACAGTCTTGGTTCCCAGGAAGTCAAAGCTTAACAAAGCCACAAACAGGTTCATCCAAAGTACCAGTATCACAGTCATGCTTCCTCAGTCTTTGGCAGCTTCCAGCAGAAGCTCCAGCTGGTTCCCAGAATCAGAATCACTTTACCCAGGTTCCCAAAATCAAAATCATTCTCTCTAGCCTGGGCCTTTCCTCTTTAGCCTCCTTGGCAGCAGCTGCTCCTGCCTCTACAAAGCTTATCCCAAGAAGTTCTGACTCTCCCTCTCTGGGGCTTTTCCTTATATATAGTATTGTTCCTCCCTTTTCAGCCCCTTCCTGTTAATGTCAGCAACAGGAGTTCATACCTTCTGTTTCTTTAACAGAGGCTTAATTTGAACTAGGTGCTAAGTACCTCTTAGTTTTCCAATACAAAGGTATCAAATTACATTATTATTATGTTGCCTCAGCTTCCTTTTTCTGTAAAATGAGCTGGAGAAGAAAATGGCCAATCACTCAGATTATTTGCCAAGAAAATCCCAAATGGGGTCACAGAGAATCGGCCACATCTGAAACATCTGAATAGTAACAATAGCAGCAGCAGCAGCAACATTATTTACATGCTGTTTCTACTATGTAGAGCATGAGCTTCTTTGGGGTGAGGACAGTGTTTTTGCTTTTCTTTGTATAGCCAACACTCAGCACAGAGGCTGGTACATAGTAAGCACCTTGTTGACTGACTAATCAGGTGACATTTAAACAACAAGCAGTCTCAATGTCTGAATGCATACATTTTTTTAAGTTTATTTCACTAATGCTAATTACAATTTCTGTTTCACATATAACTTCCTTATCACAGGAGAGCTGGAGTTGTTGCACCATAGTGCCAACTGAAGCTTAAGTGGGAAAATACATTGGGACAGGAATAACTGCAATTGAATTGACAAGAAGAAGAAGAGACAGACTGACCTTTTGTTGTCCCAGCCCTTCCTTTCTCATGTGAAAAGAAGAAGGCAAGGAAGAATGAGATTTTGTTATTTCAAAAACATGCTGCTATTTGTTATTACTATTAAAAATTGTCCTCTGGGCATATTCATGGTGTTAATAAACATGGAAGATGTTGTGTCCTAAGATTTCCAGTTGTATCAATTAAAGTGATCAGAGTATAGATATACTGAATAAAATTAACACTTCATTCCTTTCCAGGGGGGCACTCCTAACTATCCTGGACTTTCTCTACAAGGCCCCAGAAGCTTTTTTACCTGGAAAGTTCACTTTGCCCCAGGTTCTCTCACATTGAAAGTACCCTTTTGGGCCTTTCCTTTGGATTGATTTCTCCCAGAACCACTCCTGGAATACACTGATCGAAATTTTAATGCAATTTGCCTCCTGGTTTTGATGATTTTGAATCCCTCCACCATCTTGGTCATGTTCTTCCAGAATGCCCTCTAGCTCGTAAATACTTTTCCTAAAATATGATGCCTGGAATTCAACATACTACTCTAGTCTGAGCAGAGAAGAATCAAGCAATACTAACACCACCTATCATTTCTGCAGTGTGATATTATAACCTAGTGTCGTGTATAGAGAGTTGCCTGGGAATGCCATTTGCAAGTGGTCATCCAGGCTCAAGTGAGGAGAGAAACCCATTATCTCTTAAGGCAATGCATTTTACTTTCGGATAACTATCTATCTGGAAAGTTTCCTTACTAGTCTAAGTCTTCTTTGCTATTTCTACCTTATTTCTCTTTTCAAGTAGGTTTGGAAAAAACTTGGGTTCTTCAAGTAAATTTGACTGGATTCAATTTGATTCATTTCAATTCAACAAATACCTTTTACCACCTAACATGATTAAGACACTGTTAAGCTGGGGATAAAAAGACAGATGCTCATAGGAATGCATGCTTTTTTATTTTTATTTTTTGGTAGTGGGATGATCTGGACTTATATTACCCTTGTGATATAATGGGTAAGAATCCTTCCACTGATACAGAACAGCAGCTGTGCTGTTCTTTAAAAAAAAAAATAGTTTTAGGAAGTTGTGTGGGTCCTTGAAAGGGTTAAGTGACTTGCCCAGAATTACATAGCCAGTATGTTTCAGAGGTGAGATTTGAATCCAGGCCTTCCTGACTGCCAGTTCTTGAGCCATTACTCTCATTTATAATTTAGTAACTGCACATGGCACAATCCTGTCAGGTCTTTTGACATTATTAAAAGATCCAGGGACAACTAGGTGGTGCAGTGAATAGAGCACCGGAGTCAGGAGGACCTGAGTTCAGTTCTGACCTCAGAAACTTAACATTTACTAGCCATGTGACCTTGGACAAGTCACTTAAACTCAATTGCCCTGCCTTTCCCCATCCAAAAAGCAAACCCCCCCCCCAAAGATTCAAATAATCTCTCCCAATGACATAACAAAAGTAATTGAGAATAATCAAGTACTTTATTAGCCCTTGGATTAGTAGAGAGCATACCTTGGGAAAGATTCTAGGTTTAGAGTTGGAATAGACCTTTGTTGTTATTCAGTTATTTTCAGTCTTGTCTAACTCTTTGTGACCCCATTTGGGGTTTCCTTGATAAAGATTCTGGAATGATTTGCCATTTCCTTCTCCAGCTCATTTTATAGATGAGGAAACTCAGGCAAACAGAGTTAAGTGACTTGCCCAGGGTCACATAGCTGGTAAGTGTGTATGAAGCCAGATTTGAACTCAGGAAGATGAATGTTCCTAATGGCCTCATTGGAGGCCAGCTAGTCTAAACCTCTTATTTAAAAGATGAAGAAATTGAGATCTCAGAGAGGTGACATCTAAGAACACATAGTGGCAGAATCAGTATTTAAACCCAGGTCCTCTTACTCCAAATCAAGCACACTTTGTGCTTAAGACTAATCTCTGAGTGCGCTGGATAAGTTCCCTTTACTCAGATGTATAGAGGCAAACTCCACAGGATGAAGGCTTATTGCTCTTTGAGGATGATGCTAAGATCTTCTCCTTGGAGAAGCTATGCATGCTAGCAGAGGATTACAGATTTATTATAGATGGAAGTTATCTCAGAGACTGGGACAGAGGATTTTGGAGCTAAAAGAGACCTTAGAAATGATCTTGTCCAACCCTCTCAATTTATAGATTAGCTGACTAAGGCCCAGAGAGGTTATCTGACTTGGTCAACTAAAGTTCAGCAAGTAGCAAGAGGCTCAGTTAGAATTTGAAGGCAAATTCTCTGATGCCAAATCCAGTGTTTCTTTTTTTTTTTTTTTGGTTAACAAGCTTACTTTAATCAAACAAACATACATTACCTAGTTCAGGGGAAAAGGTCAGCACCCCGAACTTCAGAGTTACAGAACTTACAGATCAGACAGGCTTCCAAACTGTCCCAACATTACATGCATCAGTACCAAATCACAGTTACCAGAGAGGGAAGCATCAACATCTGGGTTTTCAAAGCCGGGGGGCTCTCAACAACGGCTTCCCAGAGTATCATCTGGTCAAATCACACAACACTTCTCAAAGTGAGCCCCCCAAATCCAGTGTTTCTTATTCCAGGATCTAGATACTACTGAGTATCTGACCCAGGACCACAATTAGATGGAGAGAGCAGTACAGAAGGTGTTGTTGTTTATCCTTGTTTTCGAAGAGGACCAATGACATCAAAGGGTGACATCTTGACTTGTTGGTAAATTGGATTTAAGTGAGGCAGAGTTGCGCAAAGTTATCTATTAGCCTCACTTTCTTCCAGTCATCAAAGTTCAGTGGCAAGACAAAAGTCAGGAAGAGTGGTGATGGCTGGGATGCAGACTTTGATGTCTGACCAAAATCTAAGTGCTTCAGAGCTCCTGCTCTAGCTAACTTCATAGCCATTGGAAGAAATTGTTCTCATCCTCCCATTCTGCTGGAGGTGAGTGTAGCAGCAAGCACCCTAGTGATGGCTGCTAGCACAGGTTCTTAGATGTGCTTTTCTAAAGGAAAGCAACTCAGAATGGGTTAACAGTCTTACTTTAATCAAACATATATCATTTACCTAGTTCAGGGGGAAAAGTCAGCATCCTGAACTTCAGAGAAGACATGCAGAAATTACAAGCAGACAAAAAAAAAAGACTGAGAAACAAACTAGCAGACAGGGCTTCCAGCTGTCTGACCATTATATCCATACCTAGTTAGTTACTACAGAGGGAAGCACCAACATCTGGGTTTTCAAAGCCGGGGTGAGGGGGCTCAGCAGCTGCCCAGAGTCTCGTCTGGCCAAATCACTCAACTCTTCCCAAAGTGAGCCCCAAAGCAAAACCTCACATCAGGGTATATATAGCATTCTCCTGGCTCAGAGAATGTAATAACCCTCTTGACCCACTGCCCAACCACAAAGTAACAAGGTGTGAGAGTTCCTGAAAAACAAGCTTCCTGCCATAGATTCCATGTGACCACATTCAGCCTATTAGGGAGTAGCAGAGAAGGTTCTCAGTCACTTAAGCCTATCAAGGGGCCAAGGGGCAGGGAAGATCTTCAGATTTCCATTACCATTACAGTGAGTGAGGGGGAATTCTTCACATGCTTTGGGTAGACATTTCCCTAACTCACCAATGGGTTTGAGGCCTGTTGGTTGCCATCAGCCTAGTTTAGCCAGTCTATGGAGATTGTTTTACCAGGATATGATTGCTGCACATGCTATAACATCTTGGAGCCATTTTTCAGTCATGTCCAACTCTTAATAGTTGGGTGATAGGTGGACACCAAAGTTGGATGAACAGCCTTGAAAAGGGCTCAGCAAGCCCTTACGCCATAGGTGCTAGTCCTTCTGGACCCATATACTCCAGAAAGTGTGTATATACCATAGGAATACATCTGTATTCCTTGGTGGGGTTTAGGTACTGGGGATGTGAAAGACCTCAAGAAATAGCTGTCTTTGGATCTTTTGGAGTAGCAAATTATTTGTTGCTGGACATAAAATGTTTGTTGATATTTTCTTTTCTTTTAAACAAAAACTTACATATTGTAGTCAGTGTGTTTGCTAATAAGGGTTTGGTGCCAGTGTCTTGGGCTGCCCACTGGAACAATTTTCTTGGGTTTCTAGGTGGGAACTTGAGCCAAGGAAAGTGTAACATCCCACAAAATGTAACCTAAACTCTTATGGGCAGAGATATCCCTCCCTTGACAACTAGAATCACACACTATGGGTCAGCCCATCAATTTGCTTTACATCCTACTTTGCTTTTAAATCATTTGATAGAATGTTACTATGGTTGAATGAGGAACAAGATAGAGAGAATGGCTCAAAGAAATGTATCATCACCCACATACAAAAAAACCCTCAAAGTCTACTTCATTAGCAATACCTTTGGAAATAGGGGGGAATGTTAAAAAAATTTCCTGAAGCCTTAATATACAAAGCACCCTGAAATTTCTTTTCTCATGATCCTCCTACTTCTGTGCAACACCTCCCCCTCGCTTCTCCCTTCCCCTTCCCCCCAACCATCTGCCCTGTTCCTTTTGGGTAGCCAGATTGTCTCTTGAGATCTGTTTACTGCAGCTGCCTTCTTCTGCTATTAAAGTAGCCAAACTGCGACTGCTCTGTAACCTTACTAACCAGAAGGAACAGTTACTTACGTTCAGGGCAGGAGGAGGAGATGGAGGAAGAGGAAGAAGAAGAGTAGGAGGGAAAAAAGGAGGAGGGAGGAAGGGAGGAAGAGTTCTTAGTAGATAACTGACAAAAGCTATCATGTAAATTCCTTAGTGTCATGACACGAAGGGTTATTATTGCAGAGATAGTATGGTATGGTATCATTTCCAAGAAAACCCCACATGGGGTCATAAAGAGTTGGACATGACTGAAAAATGGCTAAACAACAAAAAATATGTAGTGAAAAAAAAGCATTGGACATGTAGAGATCTGGGTTTCATTCCTTCCTTCAGCACTTAAATCAATTCACTTTCAAGTCTGGGTTTTATTCCTTCTTCCAACCCTTAAATCCAATTCATTTGTAAGTCAAGATATCAGCCTCCTAATGTCATTGGTCCTCTTCAAGAATGAAAGATGAACAACAGCAACAACAGCAGTATAACCATGGGGGAATCATCTTCCTGAGATCTCCACTTCTAACTAGTAAAATGGTAATAATGCTATCTCTGTTAGGTACCTCACAGGCTTGTAATAAGAAAGGTACTTTGTGAACCATAAAGTGCTGTGTAAATGTGAGTTAATAGAATAGGAGGAGCTCAGTAATGAGGACTTAAATTAAGGTGGCAGCAGTGGAGTAGAACAGGACTGATCTTTCAAAAGAAGAATGGTAGGACTTGACAACTGATTGGCTGGAGTGGGGGAAGGTGAGAGATTGGGAAAAGTCAACCTTAACTCTGAGATTTAGAGCCCAAGAAGTGGGCAAATGGTGGTGTTATCTACAGAAATAAAGAAGTTAGGAAGGAGGGACAGTTTTTTCAGAATGTGCTGAGCTCAGTTTTAGACATCTTGAATTAAGTGTTGGTAAGGCATTTAGGTATAAATGTCAAGTAGGTAATTGGAGATGTGGGACTGGAGATCAGAGGAGAGATGAGAGTAGGATATATAAATTTGGAAGTCATCTTTGTAGAAGTGATATTTAAACCATAGGAATGGATGAGATTTCCAAGAGGTAGAGTATGGAGGGAGATGAGTACTAAGAAGAAGGACTTTATGAAACACATGTATTTTAGGTGTCCAAGAAGGAAAAACCTAGAAGAAATTAAGAAGGAAAACAAGGGAGAGAGAGGCTCTGATGCTTACTTGCTGTGTGACTTTGGACAAGTTATTAATTTTTCTTAGCCTCAGTTTCTCATTTTTAAAACAAAGAGTTTAGACTACATGTCCTCTAAGGTTTCTTCCAGCTCCAAATCTATAATCCTATAATCTCAAAAGATAAACTTTGACTACATAAAAATAAAAAGATTTTGTTGGAAAAAATCGATGAAAATAGAATTAGAAAAGAAAAGGTAGATAAAATTAATTACACCAATATCACTGTTAAAAGTCTAGTTTCCAAAACGTAAAGGTAATTGATACAAATTTATAACATCATGAACCATTCCCTAATAAATGAGAGGTGAAAAAACATGAACAATTTTCAAAAAAAGATTTTCAAACTATTATTGACCAAATGAAAAATATTTCAAACCACTAACAATAAGAGAAATGAAAATTTTCTCCATTCAAATTGACAAAGATGAAAAAAAAAGTGGAAAAATTAATATGGCTGGAGGGCTGTGGGAAGACAGGCATACTAGTGCATTATTTGGTGGAGTTGTAAAATGGTCTGTTTTAGATTTCACTTTGAAATCATCTAGGAAAATTGACTTGTCTGTACTCTAATTCAACAGGCCCATTACTGGGTATATATGCTAAGGAAATCAAAGAAAGAAATAAAGGTCCCACATATACTAAAATATTAATATTTTCTACTTTGTGGAGGAACTGAACTGGAAACATACTAGGTATCTATCAAAGGGGGAACAGATTAAAAACTCGTGATATATGAAGGCAATGGAATATGATTATGTAGAAAGAAATAACAAATATGAGGAATTCAGAGAAATGTGGGAAGATTTTTATGAACTGATAAATCTTTTTTTTTTTTTTTGCTTTTTGGGGGGCAATTGGGGTTAAGTAACTTGCCCAAGGTCACATGGCTAGGTTTTTGTTTGTGGTATGCATTAAGTGTCTGAGGCCAGGGCCAGTGCTCTACTCACTGCACCACCTAGCTGCTGCCCCCCCCGTGAACTGATAAATCTTATTAGAGCCATAGAGCTATGTTATAGGAATGTAAATTTTTAAGATCTTCCCTGCCCCTAGGCTTTTGTGCACCTGGAGCCTGTGGTGGGAGGCTTGTTTTTCAGGAGATACTTTGTGATTGGGCAGTGGGTCAAGAGGGTTGTTACATTCTCTGAGCCAGGAGAAGGCTATATAATCCTTGATGTGAGGCTTTGTTTTGGGGCTCACTTTGAGAAGTGCTGTGTGATTTGACCAGACGAGACTCTGGGCAGCCATTGAGAACCCTCCGGCTTTGAAAAACCCAGATGTTGATGCTTCCCTCTCTGGTAACTGATGGTATAGATGTAACAGTTGGACAGTTGGAGGCCTGTCTGCTTGATCTATTTATTTCTCTGTCTTCTTGTAATTTTTGCTTGTAACCTCTATACTCTGAAGTTCAGGGTGCTAACTTTCCCCCCTGAACTAGGTAAATGATATGTTTGATTGATTAAAGCAAGATTCTTAACCCAGTTTGAGTTGCTTTCCTTTAGAAAAGCATATCTAGGAACTTGTGTTGGCATCTACCTGGGTATGCTAGGGTGCTTGCTGCTACAAGCTACTTGACTTAAATCCTTCAGGACACAAAAATTCATGGTCAATAGGAAAAGAACAGGACCTTAGAGCTGGTGTTCCAATGAAAAAAACAAAAACAAAATGAAGAAAACAAGATATGTAATGATTATAGCAATGTAAATGAAAAATCCACCAAGTCAAACTATGAATAAAGAGGAAAACCAACAGATTCTAGAGAAAAGACAATGAAACATTGATGTTTTCTCATAGCAGAGAGGTGTGCATGTGAGAATGGGGGAATGGGGAGAGAGGGAGGCTGTTTTTATTTAGTTATGTGTGACTATTCATGACCTCATTTTGGGTTCTCTTGGCAAAGATATTGGAATGCTTTGCTGTTTTCTTCTCCAGCTCATTTTGCACATGAGGAAACTGAGGCAAATAGGATTAAGTGTCTTTCCCGTGATCACACTGAGCCAAACAGTGTTAAATGACTTGCCCAGACAGCTAGTAAGTGTCTGAGGCCAGATGAGTCTTTCTGATTTCAGGCCCAGTGCTCTAGCCACTGTGCCATCTAGCTGCCCTGAAGTGGAAGGAGGTTACTGGAATTGAATACTGTATTCATTGTCAGATATCTGTTTTAGGTAATTTTGCTTTTTTTTTTTCTTGGTCAAAAGGAAGGGTTCAGCCTGGAAGGGGGGAATTGGAAGTGACTATCAAGTAAAAACAAAAATCATCAAGAAGCTATTTTAAAAAAGAAATGAACATTGAATATGTAGTTGCAACAAAGATAAATCTGTGTTATGAAAATCAAGGGAATAGAATCAGGAATGGAATAGTCAGTAATGTTACATGTTACAGAAAATTCAAGGGGCCTGAAACCTGGGAAGAGTCTACTAGATCTGGCAATTAGTAGAACTTTGATGATATTGGGGAAGGTAGTTTTACTAGAGATTGGAGGTTTGAAGAGAGAATTGGTAAATAGAGAGCTCAGATGATCAGCTGATTGGAGTAGAATCATCTGATTTTAGTAGTAAATCAATCAAAATGGAAAAGAGATAGGAAATCAAGACATGAATTAGGTAAAAGCACAAACTTGGCATGAGTTCTCACTCCAGTGACTTCCAATACATGTAAAAAAATGACTCTAAACAAACTTTAGAGCTACAGAACCCACAAAGAGACAGAAACAAATCTTCCACTGAAGGAAGCCCGGCAGGCCCACAGGAAGGAACTATTGCACTGGGCTGGCAACCAAGCACAGTCTTGCATGAGCCGAGGTTCCAGCCCCAGAGTGGCCCTGACCAGCAGCAGCCAGAGCAGATTTCAGGAGAGGGAAGCACCAGCAGCTGTGGTGATCTCCAGACTTCTCAACCCGTAAATGCCAAAGATAAAGTAAAAGGTCAGTGTGTAACTCTGTTGGACTGGGAGGGGGAGATGGGGGGGATCACAGAGTGCTGTCTGGCCCCTGCTCCCAGGACGAGAAGTGGCCAGAGGCACAGTGGGGCCATGCGGAGGGGGGATCAAGAGACCATTTAGAGAGTAAGAACTTTTGTTTTAATCTGCTTTGATCTGGATCACAGTCTTGGGTGGTGCTCCTAGGGTGTGTGGCCAGTGAGCCAAACCTTGTGGGGGCTGTAGAGAGGGAAGCCTTCTAATAGCTCCAGCAGCTGTGAAAACCCCAGCGATTTGGGACAAAGCTCTCTCCATTCTGTAAGCAGAGTTGTACCATGGCAAAGAGCTCAGAAGTCAAGTAATTGGCTGGCAATATGAGCAAGCAGAGGAAGGACAAACAGACCAAAGAATCCTTTTTTGGGGACAAAAAGGATGAACGCATGGAGTGGGAAGAAGATGGCAAAGTCAGAACTCCTGTATCAGAAGCATCCAAGAAAAATATAAACTGGTTACAGGCCATGGAAAAGCTTAAGAAGGATTTTGAAAATCAAGTAAGAGAAATGGAGGAAAAATTGGGAAGAGAAATGAGAATGATGCAAGAAAATCATGAAAAGCTAGTCAAATGTAGTCAACATTTAGTCAAAGCTAAAGGAGACCCAAAAATACACTGAAGAAAATAACACCTTAAAAAAATAGAGTAACTCAAATGGCCAAAGAGGCCCAAAAAGCCAGTGAGGAGAAGAATGCCTTAAAAAGCCAAATCTGCCAGATGGAAAAGGAATTTCAAAAATTCACTGAAGAGAATAACTCCTTCAAAATTAGATTGGAGCAAATGGAAGCTAATGACTTTATGAGAAATCAAGATACTATAAAACAGATCCAAACAAATGAAAAAAAATAGAAGGCAATGTTAAATATCTCATTGGAAAAACCACTGACCTGGAAAATAGATCCAGGAGAGATAATTTAAAAATTATTGGACTACCTGAAAGCCATGATCAAAAAAAGAGCCTAGACACAATCTTGCAAGAAATTATCAAGCAAAATTGCCCTGATATTCTAGAACCAGAGGGCAAAATAGAAATTGAAAAAATTCACTGATTACCTCTTGAAAAAGACCCCCAAAAGAAAATTGCTATGATAGCCAAATTCCAGAGTTCCCAGGTCAAGGAGGAAATACTGCAAGCAATCAGGAAGAAACAATTTGAGTATTGTGGAAACACAATCAGGATAACATAAGACCTAGCAGCTTCTACATTAAGGGATTGAAGGGCTTGGAATATCACATTCTGGAGGTCAAAGGAGCTAGGATTAAAACCAAGAATCACCTACCCAGCAAAACTGAATATAATGCTTCAGGGTAAAATATGGTCATTGAATGAAATAGAGTATTTTCAAACATTCTTGATGAAAAAACAAGAGCTGAACAGAAAATTTGACTTTCAAATACAAGAAGCAAGAGAAGCATGAGAAGGTAAACAGGAAAAAGAAATCATAAGGAAGAACTATTTACATTCCTACATGGAAAAATGATAATTGTAAATCATGAGACTTTTCTCAGTATGAGGATAGTTGAAGAGAACATATATGTATATATGTATACATATATACATACATGTATACATATGTATATATGTATACATATGTATACATATATACATACATATATAGGAGGGTATGTTTATATAAATATATATGTGAGTATGGGCATATGTATGTTCATGTATACATAGACAAGGGGCACAGGATGAGTTTAATATGAAAGGATAACTAAAAAATAAAATGAAGAGGCGAGAAAGGAATTTATTGGGAGGAGAAAGGGAGAGAGAGATTAGGGTAAATTATCCCACATAAAAGAGGCAAGAGAAAACTGTTACAATGGAGCAGAAGAGCAGGAAGGTAAACGGGAACGGGACAATCTTATTGAATTTGGCTTAAAGAGGGAATAATATACACACTCAATTGGGTATCTTATCCTACAGGATAATAGGGGTGGTAGAGAATAAGAGGGGGGATGATAGAAGAGAGGGCAGATTGGGGGAGAGGGTAGTTAGAAGCAAACATTTTTTAAAAGGGATAGGGTCAAAGGAGAAAATAGAATAAGTGAGGGGGATAGGATGGAGGGAAATATAGTTAGTTTTTCACAATATAACTACTATGGCAATGATTTGGATAACTACACATGTACAATTGCTTATCTTCCTAGTGGGGCAGGTGAGGAGGGAAGAAGGTGTAATGGAAATGCAAATTTAAAGATCTTCCCTGCCCCTAGCTTAAGTGCACCTGGAGCCTGTGGTGGGAGGCTTGTTTTTCAGGAAAGCCCACACCTTGATACTTTGTGATTGGGCAGTGGGTCAAGGAGGTTGTTACAATCTCTGAGCCAGGAGAAGGCTATATAAACCCTGATGAGAGGCTTAGCTTTGGGGCTCACTTTGAGAAGTGTTGTGTGATTTGACCAGATGAGACTCTGGGAAGCCGTTGTTGAGAGCCCCCCGGCTTTGAAAACCGAGATGTTGATGCTTCCCTCTCTGGTGACTGTGATTTGGTATTGATATAATGGCTGGACAGTTTGGAAGCCTGTCTGTTTGATCTGTCTGTATACTCTGAAGTTCGGGGTGCTGACCTTTTCCCCCTGAACTAGGTAATATACGTTTGTTTTATTAAAGTAAGCTTGTTAACCCGTTTTGAGTTGCTTTCCTTTATAAAAGCAGATCTGGGAACCTGTGTTGGCAGCTACCCTGAGTATGCTGGGGTGCTTGCTGCTACAGAAGGGAAAAAATCTGGACCTCAAAGTTTTAAAAACAAATGTTTTAAAAAATTGTTTTTTTTTTTTACATGCAACTGGGAAATAAGACATACAGGTACTGGGGTATAGAAATCCATTTTGCCTTACTAGAAAGTTTGGAGGGTGATGGGGGAGGATATAAGAAAGAACAGATTGGGGAAAGGGGAATTCAGTGGGCTTGCTATTTTGGGTTGGGGGGTAGGGGAAAGATGGGGAGAAAAAAATTGTAACTAAAATCTTGTGGAAATGACTGTTGAAAACTAAAAGTAAATAAATAAATATTAAAAAAAATAAAGAGGGGCAGCTAGGTGGTGCAGTGAATAGAGCACCCACTGTGGAGTCAGGAGGACCTGAGTTCAAATTCAGCTTCAGACACTTAACACTTACTAGCCATGTGACCTTGGGCAAGTCAATTGACCCCAATTGCCCTACCTTCTGCCCTCCAAAAAAAAAAAAGCAAAAAAAAAAGTAAATTCCAATTTGCCCCTTGGAATGATCACTGGGAAGCCATAAAAATAAAAAAAGACATGAATTAGATTGTTAATGGGAATTGGGATAAGATTGGAACTTAAGGAGCCAACTAGCTATGGGGCTGAAATCTTTAGGTTCAAGGAAGGCCAGAAGTTACTTTAATTAATTCTTTTATTTCTTAATTAGCAATTACATAAAAAAAAAAACCCTTCCTGGAAAAATAACAAGTTTAAATTCACACAGTGGAGTAAATGACATATGCATGCCACTCCTACTAGCAAGTGGTATTGAACGGGAAGAAGAGCACACAAAGGGGAAGCAGGGAAAGGAGGCTGAAGATAAATTTCGCCTACTTATTGATTTTGCCAAAGGTTTTTCTCTTAACTGTTTAGCCTAGAGAAGCTAAACTTGAAGGAAAAAAACAGTTTTCAGATATCTGAAGGAAATAGGACCCAAACGAAGACACTGGCTGGAAAACTACAGATGGAGAATAACCTGATCAGAGCCAAATAGCTTCTTGCCTGACAGAGTAATTAACCCTTCAGGGCACAAAAGTTCATGGATCTAGAAAAGGATCTAGATCTGGACCAGACTCTAGAGCAGGAATTCTTAACCTTTTCTGTGTCATGGACCCCTTTGGCAGTCTGAAACTTATAGACCTCTTCTCAGAAAATGCTTTTAATTGCACAAAACAACATACATAGTATTAGAAAGGAAGCCAATTATTTTGAGACTTAAAATATATTTTTTAAAAAAAGTTCAGCCACAGGGGGCGGCTAGGTGGCAAAGTGAATAGAACACTGGCCCTGGAGTCAGGAGGACCTGAGTTCAAATCCAGCGTCAGACACTTAACAGCAAGTCGCTTAACCCCAATTGCCCTGCCTTATCCCCTCCAGAAAGCAAAAAAAAAAAAAAAGTTCAGCCAATAAACACTTCTCAAACCCGCTATTTCATCATTGTCTTTTAATTTATTAGCCCACTATGGGTTATATGCACTTTTGCAAATCTCACCTCTTTTGACCCTTACAACAATGTAGGTTAAGTGACTTGCCTAGGGTCATACAGCTAGTAAATATCTGAGGCTAAATTTGAACTTAACTCTATCCACCGCATTACCTAGCTTGCCTCTGAAAAACAGTCTCAGCCTTCAAGGAGCTCACAGGTCTCCATATCTAACTTCTTATTTTAGAGAGGAAACTGAGGGCCAAAGAGGTTGTTCTGGCAGAACCGTTACCGTGGACTCTTACACAGTGCTGAGAACTTTTAGGAATCCCACTGACAATCATCTGTCCGGGATAGTTCCAGAGAAGCTTTGCCTGGGGCTGGATCTGGCCGCTCCGGGATTCCCAGCGCTGATTGGTTGTCCTTGGAGGCGGGGGCGGAGCTAGAAATCCACAGGTGGCCGCGAGCCGGGGATGCGCCTGGCCCTGCGGGTGGGCCGCTAGGCGTCGCGCTGGAGTCGCGTCTCCGCGGTTGCCGGGGCGACAGTGCGGGGGTGTGCTTTGGGGAAAGGCGTGCGGGGTGGTTGGGGCAGAGGGGCGGGAGGGAGCGGGGCCTGGGGGGTGTGGCTCCCGGGACAGCGCGAGGGGCCCGCGCGGCGGCTCCCGGGCAGCGCGAGGCGGCGGCGGCGCTGCTGCTGCTCGCACTGGTGCGCCCGTCAGGAGGCAGCAGCGGTAGCGGCGGCTGGCTCCGAGCGCCCCGGGGCGCTGCTTGCGGGCACCGGCCGGGGAGGGCAGCTGGGGCCGCTCAGGACCGGCCGTAGGAACCTGCGGAAGACAGTGGCCGGAGCCAAATCGGGTGGTCTTCGGGGGCAGCGAGCGAGGACCCCGGCCGAAGCCCCTCACAGTGCTGGGACGCGGAGCCGGGGAGGGGGCGAGGGAGGCGGGCGCCCGGCAGCCCCCGGAATGACTTCGAGGGGCTCCCCTCTGGCGCCCCTGCTTCTCCTCTCTCTACAAGGTAAGACCCCACCTCCTCTCCCTCCCAGGTGGTTTGGGCACAAGTGGGCCAAGTGCCTCCAGCGGGTCTGGGAAATTCCAACTTTTCCCGGGGCCGTCTTGCTGCCCATCTGTTTATCCAGGGCCAGCCTTGGTGCCTCCAGTGGGATGAGGGCGCATCTCTGTCCCCCCCACGCTCCAGCGAGTTGATTGATCCGCAACGCCTTCCACCCCCATCCAATCTTCATCTGTTCTAACTGAAGATCGATCTTCGCTCCCCGCATCCGTCTCCCCCCTTGAGACCTAGATTCCGCCTCTCACCCCACCCTGCCCAAATCTACTGCCAGTCTGGAAATGCAGACCTTTTAAAATGACTCTTGTAGCCACCCTGGGACGATGTTTGGAGCTAACTTCCGAGGTCCAAGGGTGAGCGTTTTGACAAATTCATAAAACTTCTTGTATAGGTTTTTACCCGTCTCTTAAGAATATAATGCAGATGCTGACACATTCATTGATCTTCATTGTAGATGGAAATATGAGTTCTGCAAGCTGGTCAGCTTTGAAATTAGCTCTAATTTATTTTATGCTTAAAATTAAAAGCAAGTTGCTCTGAGGCTTAGAGGCTCAGTTTTATATATAATGCTCTTCTGTTCCATAATATTTATAAAAGTGTTCATTTTACTTGAAGTTTGTTAAGTTCGGAATAAAAATTTTAAAAAATTCCACTGAAATGTAAGTTGTCACATGGTAATTATGATCAGGATAAACACATGCTTCCCCCCCAAGTTTCTTTTAAAAGACTTCCTTAATTAAATTTTCTTGTACCCTATTTATCTTTTTAACCCATTTGTTTCCATCTAAGTTGCTTTCATAGTTTTGGCACTGGTTTTCTTATATGAAGCATCTTTTCATCCATACCCTTTCTCTCTCTTTGCTGCTTCATCTTGTGCAAAGTATGTGTTATGATTTAATTGATAAAGAAGATTTAGTGAGATTGGTTTTGAAAAATCATTTAAAAAAAGTTTTAATGAACTTTGCTGCATTTTCTGGGAAACTGTTGAGGTTTGCCCGATTTTATACTGTAATTGGTTTGCTAATTTGTCTTCAGTCTAGGGACTAACTCTAATTGTTACCTTGTGAGTGATTGGTTCATTTAGTAGGGAAGAAGAAAGAACTTGATAAAGTCCCTTTTTCCACAGAAACTGGTGAAGGCATAGATGTAAAACTACAAAGCACTTTTATGGAGCTCCACATGTGTAAATCAATAATTATAAACAAATAATGATTTTGTGAATATAGTATACATATGTATCATGTGTCTTCAGACTAGGTTTGGTAATGATTTTGTGAGTATATATATATATATATATATATATATATATATATATATATCTCATATTGTGTCTTTAAACTAGATTTGGTCATGTTCCCAGATGGCTCAAGTGAGTAGGCTGTAATGTGTGGTAGACAGCAACTCTCCTATTGGTTACTTTTCCTTTCTTACATCCTTCATGTGTTATAATCCTGAACAATGAGTGGGCTTTTGCTTCAACCTCTCCAGCTAACCAAGATTACTATAAACTCCCATCTGAAGGACCATGGGAGATGTGATTGCAGGGGTAGCTACAGGGTGCTTACTATACCAGACCTGAAGTCAGGAAGATCAGAGTTCAAATTTAGCCTCAGACACTTGCTAATTATATGATCCTGGGCAACTCATGTAAACTCTATCCCATTTTGCTCGGTCTGTAAAATGGGCATAATAATACCTACCTCTTAGGAATGTTATGAAGATCAAATGAGTTAATAATTGTGAACCCACTGGCACGTAGCAAGCCCTATATAAATGTTACCTGTTGTTACTGTTGTTATTTTTATCTACTAGCTTAGGGTTTTGGTTACTATCTGGTCAAACTTATTGTTCTAAATAAAGTGATATAATGCAGTATACTTCCCTTGTGCATTTTGATTTTGAATCTTTCTTCAGAATTGAAATGATTCAATGACTCCTTAGACTGTTGTTTAATTGTTTCAGTTGTTTCAGTTGTATCTTATTCTTAATAACCCCATTAAGGTTTTTTTTTTTTTTTTGGAGTGGGTTGCTGTTTCCTTTTCCAGCTCATTTTACACATGAGGAAAACTGAGGCACACAGGGTTAAGTGACTTGCCCAGGGTCACACAAGTAGTAAGTGTATGAGCCTGGATTTGAACTCAGGTCTTCCTGATTTCAGGCCAGGCACTCAATCCACTGTGATACCACTCTACCTCATAGAGGGACCTTAAAAGGTCATTTACTTAGGACTAACACTCTAATGAGGAGTTATCCTGTTTTAAAGCCTTGCTGGGGTTAACTCATTCTTGGTAGCATTCTTCACCACCTCCCTAAAATTAATTCATCTGGCATGTATTTACTAAGCATTGGCTAAGTTCCAGGACACCGTGCTCATTGCACTTTGAGAATACAGGGACAAATAAGGGTTCCTAACTTCAAGGCTTTTTACATTTACTAGGGAAGGTAAGAGACATGTAGAGGAATCTGTAATTTAAGGTCGAATGTGATGATTGTGGTTAGAGAGGAAAAAAAGAGCTGTGGAGATTCAGATGAGGGAGAGCTCTCTTTCAGGTAGGGGGTTTGGACTTTGAGGTGAGCCTGGAAGGACGAAGAGAATTTTCAATAGATGGACCATGGGATGGGGAAAAGACAGTCTGGGCAGAGAGAATGACAAAGCCATAAAGTTAGAGTGTATTTGGGAATGGGAAGTAGTCCTGTTTCCATGAAGTGGAGGTTATTTGTAACTGAGTAGTGGGACTAAGACTGGAAAGATAGGTTTGAAGTACTGTGAGTATACTAGGGTAAATATATCCAGTAGGTTTCTCTTTTATAGTTTTGGCTCAATTTCTAGTTGAAATTTTTTGCTAGTCTCTCTAATCTAATAACCTTCAGCCCCCACCATGCAATTTATCTTTAGCCATCTTTATTCTAGACTAAATAATAACCTAAATTCCTGACTTTTTATAGAAGACTTATACCTTCCCTTTGTTGATTATTTTCAATTTATCCCGTGCATATATGTACATATATGTAATTCATATGTACATATATTTGTACATAGTTATTTATATGTTGTTTCCCCCATTAGACTGTGAACTCCTTGTGAACAAGGACCATCTTTTGTTTTCTTTGTGTCTCTAGGGTTTAGCATAGAGCTTTGCACAAAGTACGTATTTAATAATTGCTTATTGACTGACCTCATCATGTTTCTGGCTTTCCTATTTACATTTTTCATATCTTTTTTTTTTAACGAAGAAGCCAAAAACTGAGAATATTCAATTTTGGGGGGGGGCACACCTGGTACCAGGCATGAGAAATTTAAAGAAGAAGCATTTGCTGTAATGGATTTTGATGTACTGACTCAAAATTATATCATTATGAACTCCAAACATGGTAGATACTGTCATGTGAAATTTGAAATATATAATATTGCATCAGTAATTAAATGAAAGAATTATTATCAGCAAAAGAAAATTCATCTTTAGGAAATCATATTTAGTTAAACTTTCATTCCTAGAAGCTTCTCTTGATTATATTTCTGTGGCCTCACTTAAGACTTTAAGAGAAAAATCCATGTCCAAAGAACTCCATGACATGGGATCAAAAATAGTAAAGAATTTAGAGTTCACAGAGTTCATACTGAAAGGAAACTTTGAGATCATTTAGTTCAGAAATCCCTCATTTTATAGAAAAGGGAGAGATGTCCTACTCCTAGCAAGCAGCACATCTGGGGTTAGAACCCAGCCCTCTGGCTCCAAATCTAGTGTTTATTTTCCTTTTACCATTATGCTACCTCCTTTGCAGCATTCCTGGAAAGAAAAATGGTGGTCATATAATTTTCAGATGAACCTGAGATTCCATCAATTTGAATTCCCTCCAAAGATGCAGACTGCCATCCATTCACACCTGATTCTTAACCATGCTCTCCCATGAGTGCACCATAGTAGGTCTGGTCATTGTGCTGGGGGACCTTCCCTATGAATAAGGAAATGTTATAAACCTAAATGGGAAAGAATTCTGTGCATTTTAGTGTAAATTTTGCCTCTAGATTAATTAAGTATCAATTTTGGAATATAGTGCTTTTTATTAAGGGCCTTGAGTTTGGGCCACATGTAGCCTACCAAATTTGGGTGGAAATTTTAAGAAATTGGAGCTTTGTATATCATCTCACATCATGACCAATGTATATAAGCCACAAAAGTTTTTCTCCACAGGTTTCTTAAAATGTGATAACTAGTATTACTGTCAGACAGGAGGCAATGATGCAATGATAAAGGGCACTTGTTTGGACGTTTTTCCCCCCTTGGTAACAGTATGTGGCAGATTTTCAAATGTGTTATCACACTTTGATAGTGGAAACATCTATACTGAAAATTCTCTTTTGAATCTTCATACTAACCATGTGATTTGGTGTCAAACAAGGTGACGTGCTAGTGCATAAGATTATGCAGTTGAGGTATATGAAAACAGGGACGCTGGTTAAGTTGGGATCAGATTTGCATATGGTCCCTTTACAGTGTTCCCTAATAATCCTGGTCTTTGCAGATATGGCCTCAATTCTTTCCTGCAAGTCTTGACTGATGCTCTAAAGCTGTAGTTGGTGAATTTCCAGCATCACAGTCACCTAGAATAAAAATCCCCACCCTTCCTCTCGCTTCTCCTGGGGCTGGAAAGGAAACTCATACAGACACCACCATATCTCACTTTGGCATTTGGAACTAGCCTCTTCTCCTCCTCTCCCCACCCCCATCCAAATCAGGAGGCCCAGCAAAGATTTCTGGGTCACAGTTTGAGAGCTACCAGTTTAGGAGGTTATGAGCTCATATGTGTATTCAAAATTCATCAGCTTTCAGCAGATAATGGTCCCAGAAGTGGAATGTGAATTCATTAACTTTTTAATTTAGCTTATCTCACTGTATTGGAGAAATGTTTTCCCCCTTTCTATGAACCTTTAGATAACTAGTTCCCTCTTCCAATTGTTACTAAATAATAGTAACTTTTTGCATTAGTAACACCTCTGAATCACAGAAATGGCAAGTTATACCAGTTTTGATAAGCTAATGTAATGGAGCCCTCCTTTTAAATAAGTGTAGACTGAGTCATAAGAGTTGCAAATTTTGTGCCATAAGAACATAGTTTTAGCACTACAAAGGACAATAGAGGTCATCCAGACCAACCCTCATTTCACAGATGAGCCTAAAAAGGTGTAGTGATCTTCCTAAGGTAATACTGGTAGTAAGCAGCCCAGCTGGGACTTAAGCCAAGGCTGTCCTCACCTGATACATCAGATACTGCAACATCATGTTAGATACAGCATACACTGTGACCCCTGGTGTTTTCCACATACATCTGGTAGAATCTTGTTTTAGTGCATGTCATTAAAATGGTCATTTCTGTAAAATGGGGCAGTTTTCTTATACTGGCACTCAGTTCATACTAAGACTGTTTTTCTGTGCCTATGATAGAATCTATTAAATGAAAAGAACCATTACAACATGAGTTCAGAAGTGTCTCTTCATTTAAGCTGTCTGATCACATGATTACACTTCTAAGGCACAAGCTTTATTTTGATAGAGCATGGACAGCAACGCCATTGAGAACTCAGAAGCACTGACTTCAGAAAAATTCCTGTGCAGACAGTTGTTGGGGAGGAAAGCATAAAGATCCGAGGCTCTCCAAGGATGATAGGCTGATGAGATGGGGAGGATGTGGCTACTTGCATTTGGCCCCTTCTAACATTATGACATTAAATTAATGGTACAGAATTTAAGTAGTTCTACTGTGGTGGGGTTTTATTTTTGTTTGGAGACAAAACCAGAAGAATTCTGGCAAATAACCTGAAAATAATTGTTTTTCTTCTTTCAGGAGAAATGAAAAAATTTTCAAAAATGTCTCCCAAGGTTCTGATACTAGTGTTTTATTTAGCCAACCTACCTGAAACTGTCATATACTCAGCTACCACGATCCTTTCAGATGCTGATGAGCCCTTCAAAAGTTTATTTTAAAATGCAGTACTTAGAGACCTTTTGCTCTCTTTCATGGATGGTACTTAGTATCTCTGGTATCCTCAAATAGCTTCTAGGTTTGTTCTTGAAATAGAGATTCCCTTCTCCCACTCCCAAGATCTCTAAAGGGTTTTGAAAGAATGAATTTGGGTTTTCAGGAATTTATTTTAGAATGCTGAGAAAACACAGAATTTTACTCCAAGGTCTTCCTTTTCCTTTGTACTTTCATTTCTTTGAGGGGGAGGAGGTTCCTTTCCTTTTCCCCACAAGTAGAATTTAGTACTTAAAGCAGCAGGAATGAGAGTCCCTGGCTAGGTTGCTTTGCCAACTGGACAAATGGGGGTTAAATGGGCAGCAGGAGTTCAGGGAGCTGGGGTGGGGTAACCTTCAGTAGAGTTCATGGGCTAATGAATACCAAAGGAGGACACCCTCAGGTTTCTGGATGGCTTGTTAGCTGCAGGCCCAGCTGCAACTTGATCCTCAGTCAAGTTTACCAGATAGTAAAACTTTGACACATCTCAGTTGTTTTTTAGATGTAGTCTATTTTAACTCTTAATTTTTCTAGGAATTTGTTCAGTTCCCTATTTTACCTTTTCTTTATCTTTTCATCAGACTTATCTAAAATTGAAAGGGATATTGAAGTCTCCTGTCACTATTGTGTTACTATCTATATTTTCTTGTAGCTCAGATAATGTTTCCTTTATGACTTTGGATGCTAAGATTATTTAGAGTGTATGGTTTTATTAATGGTATTGGTTTGTTGTCTCTGGTTCCTTTCAGCATAATATAGTTTCCTTGTTTAATTATTACCTTTTAATTTTTTAAATGTTTGTTTTTTTCTTTGTCAGATAGCATGGTTGCAGTTCCTGCCTTTTTAGATTCACTTTATACATAGTAATTTTTCCCTCATTCTCTCAGTTTTATTTTATGTATGTGTTTGTTATTTAAATGTTTCCTGTAAGCAGCTCTTGTAGGATTTTGTTTTCTTATCTCTTTTGTCACTCTTAAAATTTTTATTGGATTAATTCATTCACATTTAAAGTTATAAGAATTAGGTTTATATTTTTCTCCATTTTAATTTTTTTTAATTATGATTTTATTTCCTCTTCCTTCAGTTATTAATCTTTTTTGAGGTGGCCTAGTACCCACTAGGTACTAGGCCTAGTACCCACTCTCTTTCCCTCATTCCTTCCTTTAGTTTGTTACTTTTTTCTTTTTGCTTTATTAGTTTCTTATCATGAATTCCTCCTTTTCATTGTGCATTACACTCCCATAACAATGCTAATTATGTTAGGTGTCAGAGAGAATACTGCCTCTTGGTAGGGCTCCTCCCATACCATATCCCAGATTGTGCATTCCTCCATTGTTATATACCCTACCCAGTTACTCTTTTTTACCTCATTTGCTTCAAAATTACTTCACTGGATCCATGCCATCCAACTCCCTCAGGTGCCAATTGCTCCCAGGAATTCCAACCCTCCCAAGGTACGACAAGTTGACTTTTTAATCACCAAATCCCCTAGGCCTTACCCAGCATAATTATGGTTCCCAACTCCCTTCATAGACCATCTCTCTCCAACTATAGGAGCATTTATCAGTGGGATCCCTTCCCACTACCAAAGTAAAGCTTCTTTCCTTCCATCCTTTAATTCTTCCTCTACTTATCTACTTTCTTGTAGCAATTTCTCTCTGTTATCACAGGGTTAGCTTTCCCTCATTCCTAGTCCTAGATTTGACTCTGGCACATAACACATTCCTCTCTATTTCTCTCTCGTGTAGCCTCCCTTGGTTGTAATGTAGTCTCCACATATGTACACACAAAAACACAAGACAAAAACAGGATGTCCCCAGGTTTTGTCCATAATCCTGTAAAGCCATGCACAAGCAGCTTTCCAGAGGACTGCTGCTGTGAATAGCTTTCAAGGTTCTGATTATGTAGTATAGTGAACTCTCTATTTATTCAATAACAAACAAGAGCAAAACATTTACAGAAAATCAAGGTACAGCATTCAGAATATTACAACTTATCACAGAAAATCAAAATACACATTCACCATGTTACAGCTCAACAACTTATCACTAAAATGGCCACATAGTTTTCACCAAAGTGGTCACATAGTTTTCAATAAAGTACAATCATTTAATAACTCAATCATTCAGTCATCCTTAAGGAGGCTCACAAAGTACCAAAGTCAAAGTTCTTCACCCATGGGGTGAAATTAAGTTACAACTTAAACAATCACTACTCGGTACCCTCTTAAGGGGTAGTGGAAAGTACAAAAGCCAGAATCCACTCCTAGGTCACAAGTAAATTATAATTTCATCAGTCACTACTCAGTATTATATTTTATCAGTCACTACCCAGTCAATTTCAATCAGTCCTACTCAGACAATTTCATCAGTCACTACTCAGTCAATTTCATCAGTACAATTTTCCATCAGTACAAATCAGTCAATTTACTCAGTACCCAGGGAGAAGTTTTTTCGTCTTGACTTGGGGCAGGCTTTCAGCTTCCATGGTTTCTCTTCTGTGGTCCCAGCTCTTGTCTGAATCTAACCAACTGCCACCTGAGTTCAAAGGCAGACAGCTCCCTGCTCCTTGTCTAGCTCTCTGTGCAGTTTCTGCTCCACATTGGAGCTCACAGTGTCCAGTTCATCTGAAGTCCTTCACAGTCTCTGTTCCTGGGAAGACAAGGCCCAACAAAACCACAAGAACATTCATACATATTAACAAAGCCACAACAACATTCGTACAAAATACTGGCACCACAGTCATGCTTCCTCAGTCTTCGGCAGCTCTAGCTGGCCCTTGAAAGTCTTGCACCACAAGTCCAAGTTCAGTGTCATATTTAATTTTCTATGTTCAGAAGTTCTGGGCATTTCTCTTTTATTCTTTACTTCATTATGGTGTTAAATTTTTTTTTTCCTGTTGTATCTTTTTGGGAGACCTATGATCCTTAGATTGTTCTTTGCATCCCACCTTCACAATAAATATGTTTTGTTTGCATAATAAGCATATTTTATTTTAATTTTTTTTTTACTTCTTCCAGATTGTCTAAGTTTCTCTTTTTTGTATTTTTTGGTGAGACTTGCCAGCACAGATTCCATTTTTTATTCTGTCCATTATGTTTGCATGTCTAGGCCATAAATTCTGCTCTTTTAATTCTTACTTCTCATTTGAACCACTTAGGAACAGTGTGTTGTGGTTCTCTGTTTTCTTCACATTCCATAAGGTCCTCCAGCTGATCAAGTATCAGATCTTTCCTTTGTTTTTCATTATTTATTCATAGAACCCTGAACTTTTTTTTACTAGATCTGGAGACCATTTTTCCTTCTGTTGTGTGTTTTTCTTGTCATTTTATTTATGTATGTTCAAGGTCTTTGAGTTTTCTTCTTTATCAGATACTTGGTAATTTCAGTCTTCCCACCATGATTTCCCTCTATTCTTTTTTTTCTTTTGATTGTGGTTTCCTTGCAGTTTTACTCTTAAAATGCCTCAACTGCCTCTCATAACTTGGAAATTCACAGTTCACCAGCCTAGGTTTCTATACCAGTGGCTTTTGGGCGGTCAGAACTGTACCCAGGGAGATGATATGCCTTTTTCTCAGACTTAGTGAAATGCTGCACAGTGCCTCAACACAGTGTCCTATCCTGCTTCTTCTGTTATGCAGTTCTCTGGCCCAGCAGTGGCAGGGTTGTCATCCCCAACATCAGCATTTCAGAGCTTTGCAGCACTGGTGCTATAGGGTTGTGACCCCTTATTAGACTTTTGCTTCTGAAGGACTGCTGCCTGATGTGCTGTCTGTCACTGCTGGAACAGACTTCCTTATGAAACCTGAAAGTCTTCTAATTTTATAGAGCACTTTAGGTTTGCAAAGAACTTTACATATGTTATGTCATTAGAGTCTCCCAACAACCCTGAGAAGTAGGTGCTATTATTAGCTTCATTTTACAGTGAGAAAATTGTAGTTAACTTCAGCTTATTACTATAGCTAATAAGAATCTGAATTTGAATTTAGGTGTTTATGATTTCAAGTCTAACACTTATTTATTTATTTATTTTTTGCTTTTTGGAGGGCAGTTGGGGTTAAGTGACTTGCCCAAGGTTACAGGCTAGTTTTTGTGTTAAGTGTCTGAGGCCGGATTTGAACTCAGGTCCTCCTGACTCCAGGGCCAGTGCTCTATTCATTGTGCCACCTAGCCACCCCCACTTATTTCCTTAATAGATTTTCTAACACCCCTCTCTCTTTCCTTCCCCCCTCTACCCTTGCTGGATTGGGAATGGGGATTATTATTATTTTTAAATGCATGTTTATTTTGTTATAGTTTCAATAGAATTCTTTTTTCAGACTTGATCATTGTGATTTGGGAAAGGGCACCATAGTCAGAGAGGGCTTTAGGTTTCAAGCACCTCTTGGTTCTTGAAAGCCAACGTCCTAATCATAGAAAAAGGGAGCTGATCATAAAAGGTGAAACCAACTGTGAAAATGAGATACTATCAGGTTACCACTTTATGAGGGAGGAACAGATCCTTTGAGTGAATAAGAGAGATTCATTACAGGCTGATGATCTTTAAAATTCAATCCAAATAGAAGTCAGGGATGAAGAAGTACCTAGTTCTTGATAAGACCAGAAGAATCATGGAACTGGAGAAGATTGAGACCATAAGAAGTCATATGGTGCTATAGAGAGCCATGCTTGGATGATTGGGTTGATCTAGTATGAGGGACATACTGTCAATGAACTCTCCTTTCTACCCTTTCCCCTATTCTGTATTTTCCCTATTCCTTTGGGTTCCTTCATGGGAGTCTGAAACCTTTACCTCTGGGTACTAGGGAAATCTGTTTTTAATTTTCTCCATTTTAAAGATTTATTTTGTCTTTATAAATAATGTTTACCGCTGACATTTGCTAATCTGTACTTCAGTCAATCAAGAAACTTATACATTAAGCTCTTTGTTCTAGGCACTAGTAACAGAAAAAACAGTTGCTACACCCAGGGAGCTTGCATTCTAGTAGAGGAAACAGCATATAAGTAAGTAAACAAGCACAAGATATGTTCAGAGTAGAAGGAAGATAACTTTAGAGGGGAAGGCTTACATGACTAAGGAGACTGGAGAGGCCTCTGTAAGAGGAGTCCAATCTGGAATGTCACTGGGAGCAAGCATTTGAGTGGGGAAGCATCTCCAAAGAAGACATGAAAGTAGATAAAGATTGAGGTAGATTGAAATTTTTTGCCAGAAGCACTTTCTTTGGCTGGGAATCTGGACCTAAAAAAATAAGAATGAAAAAAAAAAGATAAAGAAGGTTATATAGGTCCTTTGGTACAGTCTTCCTGAGCAGAGCAGGAAATTGCATCAAGGCAAATGAGTCAAGTAGGGTGAGGAAAAGACAAATCTCCACTACTGCTATACTAGAAAAAACATAAAGGAACACCATAACCACTACCCTTTCTTAAGACTTAACAGAAAGCTGAGCTTTTACTTATTTTTGGGTTCCCTTAATGACATATAACTTCCTAACAACAGAGAGTGTGTGTGTGTGTGTGTGTGTGTGAGAGAGAGAGAGAGAGAGAGAGAGACAGAGAGACAGAGAGAGAGAGAGAGAGAGAGAGAGAGAGAGAGAGAGACAGAGAGAGAGAGAGAGAGAGAGAGACAGAGACAGAGAGAGAGACAGAGAGAGAGACAGAGAGAGAGACAGAGAGAGACAGAGAGAGAGACAGAGAGAGAAAGCGAGAGACAGACTTGACGGCCTCTCAGATACCTTGCAGTCCTGAATCTGTTGTTCAGTGATCTTTATCCTGAACTGTCTAATTATCCAGTCTTTTCCATTTGTTTAACATACTTCTATTTTTCTCTGGTAGCCTTTGACATCCCCTTATCTTAAAAGTGCTTTGGGGTCCAATTCTGGGACAGTGGCACCACTGCTGCCTACAGTGCTTCAGAAGGTTTATAGGAAATACCTTTTCCCTTATTCCCAGCCCTTTCCAATCAGCATCCCCACAGATCCAAATCACTGGCACATTTTGGAGAATTTTAATTTTATTGAGTTTTTCTTATCTTTCAGTAAGATGTGGTTTCAGTTGAAGGATTATAATATATATATGTATACATATACATATATATATAGCAATATTCATACTCCTAAGAACCTTTTTCAACACCCTCTTCCCCTTCCTTTTGATACTTGTATACAGTGTACATGGTAATTTATCTAAATTGAAATAACCATTTTCCCAATATAATAAATTATAATTAATAAATAGCCACATATTTGATATAATAAGTTTAATAACTACATATTACACTAGGTTTCCATTGTTAACAAGGGTTAAATAAAATATGACCATGTTGTTGTACCATTGAAATTAGAATTCTACTTGGAAGACTGCAGGAATGTACATAGTAGCATATTGAAGCACAATTAAAATTCTCTTGTGAAAGGTGTTAGAATTTTCAGGTCTGCAGACAATGTCACAGGTCTTCTCATATGACTAGCCACACCTATATGCCTGATGCCACCTGCAGTTTCACATATACACTCAAAGTTTGCTAAACTTAAAAATTTTAAAAATAAACTTTAAAAATTATTTCTCATAATTTGTTTCATGCTCAAAGAGGAAATGTTGAGGTCACAGGATCAAATAATGTCAGAATTAGAAGGGACCTGAAAGGTCATCTAATACAGCTGTACCTCTACAGCCCTTTCTGACAAGGAGTCATATAACCCTTAACCCTTTCAACTTCTAAATACCCCTGGCACCCAAACATTCTGACAGGCCATTGCCTCTTGTGACCCACTATATCTAAGCTTGGCTCTAGCCATGCTTCACTTTGTTTTCCTCTATCTTCTTGACAACCGCTTTGTCACCTCTCTTTCCTTTTGGAACCTCACTCAAATCAGTACTGCCTTTACTACTGAAATAAGTGTGTCAGTGGAGCTGTGGCTCCATAGGACCATTTTCACTTTTATAGTTGTGTTTGCAGTGTTGAGCACAGTGCTTTTAATAAATCATTTTTTCACTCATTTTTAAAAATTTGTGTCTGACTCTCCATTATCCCATTTGAGGTTTTCTTGGCAGTGATAATGGAGTGGTTTGCCATTTTCTTCTCCAGGTCATTTTACAGATGAGGAAATTGAGGCAAACAGGGTTAAGTGACTTGCCCAGGGTCACACAGCTAGTAAGTATCTGGAGGTGAGATATGAACTCAGGAAAATTAGTCTTCCTAACTCCAGGCCACGTGCTTAATCTGCTTTGCCACCTAGCTGCCACAACTTAAAGTACTTTTAATAAGTATTTTTCACTAAATTACTTTTCCTAGTCAGCCTATTCTACTTTGGATCCTTCTAATTGTTAGGAAGTTCTTCCTTATGTCAAACTTTAATCTGCCTCTCCATAAATTCTACCCTCATTTCTCCTAATTCTGAGGATTGGTCTTTTGATAGTCATGACATATACTTGGAGACAGATGTCATGGCCTCACTAAACCTTTTCTTCTGAATCTGTCAGTAGTCAGGTTTGTACCAGATACTATTCTAAGCACTAGGGACTGTTAATGCCCATCATAGCAGCACACCTGAGGACTGCTGCTGTGAATAATTTTAAGGGTCTAATTGCATAGTATAGTATAATGAACTCTCTATTCAAAGCATAAAATTCATAGCAACATCCTTAATCCTTCAGCAAAACGTATCATTCAATGTCTATTCTGTCTGTCTCATAACACTCAAAATATTATATGGCACATAGTATATATCGTTGCATTCAGTAGCATTCCCCCAAAATACTTGTTTACACAATCAGGTGGTCCCAGGCTAGGCTCCATCTCCCTAGCATAAAACATTACACAGCACATATTGCATCCTCAAAATCAGGGGATCTCAGGTCTTCCCTAGCACAACACATCCTTAAAGGGTAGCAGAAAATACCACACCATCCATCCTTAGGTCACAGTAAGAACATCACACTACACAGCTATATCATTGCATCCCTCAAATCAGGGGGTTCCAGGCTAGGGTCTTCCCTAGCATGACATATCCTTAAGGGATAACAGAAAATACTGCACCATCCACCCGTAGGTCACTGTAAGAACAATCTCCTTAATATCAAGTGTCCAAGTGAAGTCCTCTTTCATTTTAACTTGGGGTTGACTTCCAAATCCCATGGTTTTTCCTCTGTGGGCTGACCCCTCCTGACTCTCTCCTGGATTCACATGTAGGCAACTCTCCAACTCCTGCTCCATGTCTTAGATCACAGGGACTGCTCCACTCCAAGCTCTCCCTGTTCCTGCCCAACAAGCAGACTCCGGGGGCTCCTGCCCACAGGTTTTGCCTCCGGGAAAATAAAGCTTAACAGAACAACAATACTCATACCACTAGCATTGTCATCTCAATTCACCTCCAAAGTCCAGAGACTCTGTAATAACAGCTCAGTTCACTTTAACAGCTCTCAAAAGGGGCTCAAGCTAAGCTTCCCTCCCATGGGCAGGTCTCTGCCCCACAGCTTTCAAAGTTCAGAGATTCCTTTAGCAAGTCTATGCCATCAGAGGTCTTCTCCCAGCTCTTAGAGGTCTCCTCTATACTCTCAGAGGTCTCTGCCCTATAGTTCTATTTGCTTTCAAAGTTCAGAGACTCCTTCAGCAAATCTCTACCATCAGAGGTCTCCTTCTCCACTCTCAGAGGTCTCCTCCCAACTCTTAGAGGTCTGCTTCCTCTCTGCTCACTCAAGGTGCTTCTCTCTCTGAGCACTTATGTGGCTCTTTCAAGGCTGGCTCCCTTAATGCCTGCTTTCTCAACGCTGGCTTTCTTTATATACAGCTCTACTCAGCATTTGATTGGCTAGAACACACATGTATGTATCTCATTGGTTGGAGCCCACTTGCATATGTCTGATTGGCTTAGCGCAGAGGCATGTAAGACTGAGGCTGGGATATAACACACACAGAAAAACAGCAAAAACATCCCACTTTGCTTGCTGTTACAGGTACACAAAGACAGGCAAAAAACAGTCTCTGCCCTCAAAGGGTTCACATTCTAATGAGAGACAGTATGTAAACAACTATGTACAAACAAGATATATACAGGATGATTTGGAGGTTGGTTGGTTGGCTGCTGTCCTTCGTTCTAAAGGATCAAAATGACACTCCTATATTGGAGTCAAGGTACAGCTTGTGTGACTATGGCTGACCAGGCCAATATGAGCTTGGAATGCTTTACTACAGGTCGAGCACAGATAGTCCATATGAACATTTGGGGTGGAGATACCGATATCTGGGCATCTCATGTTTCTTTTGAGCTATTGCAGTTCTGCTCCACAGAGCACAGCATCTTCTTTCATACGGGCGTACCATGCTGGGCAGTCCTTTGCCATTGTCTCCCATGTCATGCAATTGATTCCAAAGTTCTCTAGAGAGATCTTAAGGAACTGAGGAAAACAGGGGGAACTTAGAGGTCACAGGGTCAAATAACATCTGAAAGGCTTCTTGAAGAAGATGGGATTTTAGCTGAGATCTGAAGAAAGTGAGAGAAGGCAGGAGGTAGAGTCTGGAGAGCGAAGGTCATCAGGCAAAAACATGTTCAGTTCTTTCCACAAGTCTTTGTATGGCATGATGTCCAGGTCTATTGTTCATCCTTTTCTGGCTATGTTTCAGTTTGTCAATGAATTTCTTAAATATGGTACCTAGAAATCAATGTAATACTCTAGATCTGAATAGGGCAGACTATGAATGACTGAAAAAGCATTCACTAATTGTTTATTATGTACCAAACACTATGCTAAACTCCAAGGAAACGAATAAAAAAAATTAAGACAGTCCTTTTGTTCTCAAGGAGTTTTCACTGTAATTGGGAGAGCCAACAACTAAAAGAAACTTCAGCTGGAAGTCCTAACAGACAGTGGAGGAGTGGTCAACAAATCTCAGAATCCTTAGTTGAGTTAGTACATCAGGTGATAGTACTAGAGGTTTGCAGAGCATAAAGACAGGGTGGATAGTAAGGTCTGGAGGACCTTAGGGGGCAGAAGGAGAAGAGTTGGTGATTCCCATTTCATCCAAACCATGTAGCACACTCAATTAGATGGGTTATGGCCAGTCTGGGTTTGGAACAAAGGGAGAAGACAAGTGCTCAGGATTCAGATAAAAGCAGGCATAATTCCAGCCCTTGAGGAGTTTACTGATAGGGGAAGACAATATTGAGAGAACAACGATCAAGGAAGAGTGTTTTGGACTAGGAAGAGCCAGAAAATGGTGATTAGAGTGAAAGGACAGTGTAACCATGAATGGTAGTGTTGATTTGATTATTGTTTTTAGAGGTAGAAAGCAGGAGTGAGGGAGAAATGGCTAGGGAAGTGGCATAGTGGACCTGAGACTATCCCTTCATTTTGGATGCTGTTAATTGGGTTAATGTTTTTGTATGCTACATTTTACTGTTGATTCAAAATGAGCTTGCTGTCCACTAAAACAACCAGATTTTTTTTCCCTAGGAGCTATAGTGGAAGCATGGTTTATGCAGTTGGTTTTTTTAAAATAAGGATTTATTAATATATTCAAGTTAAATTTAATCATAATATTTGACCCAGTGTTTTAGGCTCTTGAGATCTTTTTCAGATTTTGACTCATACAATATGTTAGTTATACTTTCTACCTTGTGTTATTCAAATTTGATTAGTATGCATTTTGGTAAAAGTGTTGAACAGTACAGAGTCAAGGGTAGACCCTTGGGACATTTCACTAGAAACACACCTTTGGATTGACAAAAGTAAGGAGGACTTGATTTCAAGTAATCAGAAGTCAGTAAATCAGAACTCAATAAATATTTATTAAGGGCCTACTATGTATGAGGCACTGTGGTAAGGAGAGAGGATACAAATATGAAAAAGATTGAAGTAGAAAGGCAACTGTTGAAATCTGCATAGAGAACTGACCTTGGGAGTATGGAAGATCTGGGTGCCAGTCCTACCAGTGTGACCCTGAACCTCTCACATTCTATTCAGTTTTCAAAGATTGCAAATTATAGAGTTGCCCCACTGCATCAAGGGAAGGATTTTCTGCACCTGTAGTTCATCACACTGATGAAATCAGAGGTTCTCCCTCATCCCTCCCCCAAGGGGGAAAACCTTGTGCTGGGCACTGATGGGGCATAAAGTTAATTAAGATATGGTCCATGCTTTAGCTTCTAGTCTAGCAAGGGGAGATGATGGCAGACTATACAAACTTGGAGCACTACCACTTCCAGTAACAGCTGTATCCATATGGTGCTTTCAGCATTACAAAGTGCTCTTTATACATTCTTATTGATCTTCCCAAAAACCTTGTAAAGTTGTGTTTGGGTCACTTTCACTGTTTTATAGATGAGGAAGCTGAGCTTTAGAGAGCATAAGTGGTTTGTTCGTGGTCTCAGAGCTAGCTAATAAGTGTTGGGAGCAGAATTCAAATTCTTGTGACTCGCACATTTGATGCTCTTTCTGCCATACTGGACTCCCCTCCTTTCACCTTCACACAATAAATATACAGTCAGGATATTGTAGAGAAGGAAGGTCCAAGAACAGGAACTAAGTAGCATATTATTGAGGTCAGAAAAGAAATGCTGCTTGACATTTGTTAATAAGTGAATTGAGGGGCAGCTAGGTGGTACAGTGAATAGAGCACTGGCCCAGGAGTCAGGAGGACCTGAGTCCAAATCCGGCCTCAGATACTTAACATAAAAGAATAGCCATGTGAACTTGGGCAAGTCACTTAACCCCAACTGCCCTACCTTTCCCCCTCCAAAAAAAAATAAAGGAAATATATTCTTGTGAAATCTTTGGAAGGCAAGCCATTTCCATTTTAACAGCTTAATCCTGGGCATTTACAAGAGATGCTACTACTTTCTATTAGGAGGGTAGCTATCATTATTATTTTTTAAAATCAAGTACTTAAATTATTTAGGTAAAATAAGTTTATGTATTCTGATTTTTTTTCAACCTCAGAACATAAAAAAACTTTCTCAGTCCCTGCTTTTTTGAATCTTTAAATTTTTTTAGTTAAGTGAAGTGCTTAAAAACACATAAAAAATTAAAGAGACTATTTTTCTTAGGTCAGTGGGAAAACTTAAAATTGGTCTGTGCAGTTAACTCAAGTCTTTACATTGCTGAGCCCTTATTTACAAATTAGAAATGAAAGGTGCCATCTTGGAGATTGCAAGAACTTTTTCATTTGTCAGGTAATTCTTCTTAAATCAGTCTAAAGGGAAGAAGTCAAATCAAGTCAAATCAGTGAACATTTGTTAAGCATCTCCTATGGGCCAGGCACCATGTTGTGTTCTGGGGATACAAAGAAAGGCCTAAAACAACCACACCACAACCCCCCCCCCAAACCAAAAACCCTAAACATAAGAAAAAATAACTGAAGGACAAAGCAAACAAAAAACTAGTCTCTACCCTGAAGGAATGCACAGTCTAATGGGGAGATAACATGCAAATAACTATGTACAAACAATAACTATGTACAGACAAAGTGTTATACAGAATAAATTGGATGTATTCAATGGTTAGAAGCCACAAGCATTAAGGGGGTTAATTAAGAAGACATTCTCTATCTCTCAAGGTGCTTAATATTATGAAAATATCTTCATTAGTTTAATTGAATCCATATACTTCAAATTACTTTTACCAGTTCTCTTGTGTTACTTATAGACATGTGTGAATGTATGTAGATGTATGTACGTTCAACCTTACTGGGGCATTTATTATAGCTGATATAGAGGAATAATTGCAGTTCACTTACAGCATAGTCAGTTCTGTAGCAGTTAAGTGTAGTCCGTGGTATCAAGGATTGAGAATACTGGGGAGGAAAGTTTGAACCAGTATAGATCTTGACCTACTGATAAAACTTCTTTAAAAATGTTATTGTTTCAAATAATAACTGATTAGGAGTAGTTAATCTTATTCCATGTTGCTCTTAAAGTTAAAATATTTCATTGATGTTAGTTTATGTTTTAGAAATTTTTAAATAGTAGCTTAACTTTGAAAAATCTGATTGTTGTTGAAAAGACTGTTATAATTCACTATATGAATCATTACATGTAGACTTTGTCGTGTGTGCTTATTTTTTCCCAGCTACTTCATTTTGTTTATTTTTAGTTTACAATTTTCATTTCCACAAGATTTCGAGTTGCAAATTTTCTCCCTGTCGTTCCCCTATCCACCACCCCAAAACAGTGATCCCACTGTATACCCCCTCCCCCAATCTGCTCTCTCCTATATCCTCCCCCACACCCCTCTGACTTTCCTGTAGGGCAAGATGGATCTCCATACCACAGTACCTATATATCTTATTTCCCAGTTACATGTAAAATAATAATAATAATAATAATAATAATAATAATGATAACAATATTTTTTAAATATTTGATTTTAAAACTTTGAATTCTAGATTCTTTTCCTTCTTCCCTTGTCACCCACCCTTACTGGGAAGATAAGCAATTCAATATAGGTTGTACCTGTGTAGTTATGCAAAACATTTCCATAGTGGATATATTGTGAAAGACTGACTATATTTCCCTCCATTCCATCCTGCCCCCCATTTGTTCTGTTTTTTACTTTGACCCTGTCTCTTTTCAAAAATGTTAGCTTCTGACTACCCTCCCCCCAATCTGCCCTTCCATCTATCATTCCCCCTCTTATCCCCTTCCCCCCTACTTTCCTGTAGGGTAAGATACCCAATTTAGTGTGTATGTTATTCCCTCCTGAAGCCAAATTAAATGAGAGTAAGGTTGACCCATTCCCTTTTTCCTTCCTATTCTTTCCCTCCATTGTAACAGTTTTCCTTTGCCTCTTTTATATGAGATAATTTACCCTATTCTGTATCTCCTTATCTTCTCTCATTATATTCCTCTCTCACCTCTTAATTTTATTTTTTAGATATCATTTCCTATTCAATGATCCTGTGCCCTCTATGTATACCTGTACACATATATACACACACTCACGTATGTATTCATATACCCATATACCCTCCTATATAGACATATATGTATGTATTTATGTATGTATATATTAATCTCTCTATATCTATACATTTCTATTCCCTTCAACTATTCTCATACTGAGAAAAGTTTCATCAGTTACAGTTACCATTTTTCCATGTAAGGAATGTAAATAGTTCAACTTTGATAAGTTCTTTATGATTTCTTTCTCCTGTTTAACTTCTCATGCTTCACTTGCTTCTTGTATTTGAATGTCACATTTTCTAATCAACTCTGGTTTTTTCATCATGAATGCTTGAAAATGCTCTATTTCATTGAATGACCATATTTTCCCCTGAAACATTATACTCAGTTTTGCTGGGTAGGTGATTCTTGGTTTTAATTCTAGTTCCTTTAAGCTCAAGAATATAATATTCCAAGCCCTTCAATCCCTTAATGTAGAAGCTGCCAGATCTTGTGTTATCCTGATTGTGTTTCTACAGTATTCAAATTGTTTCTTCTTGGCTGCTTGTAATATTTTCTCCTTGGTCTGGGAATTCTGAAACCTGGCTGTAATATTCCTAGAAGTTTTCTTTTTGGGATCTTTTTCAAGAGGTAATGGGTGAATTCTTTCAATTTCTGTTTTGCCCTCTGGTTCTAGAACATCAGGCAATTTTCCTTGAGAATTTCTTGAAGGATGATTTCTAAGGTTTTTTTTTTTTGATCATGGCTTTCAGGTAGTCCAATAATTTTAAAATTATTTCTCCTGGATCTATTTTCCAGGTCAGTGGTTTTTCCAGTGAGATATTTCACATTGCCTTCTATTTTTTCATTTGTTTGGATCTGTTTAATAGTATCTTGATTTCTCATAAAGTCATTTGCTTCCATTTTCTCTAATATGATTCTGAAGGAATTATTCTCTTCAGTGAACTTTTGAACCTTTTCCATCTGGAAAATTCTGCTTTTAAGGCATTCTCATTGGCTTTTTGAGCCTCTTTTGCCATTTGAGTTAGTCAGTTTTTTAAGGTATTATTTTCTTCACTCAGGTTGTTGACTCGCTTTTCATGATTTTCTTGCATCATTCTCATTTCTCTTACCAATTTTTCCTCCACTTGTCTTGCTTGATTTTCAAAATCCTTCTTGAGCTCTTCTATGATCTGTATGTAACCTGTTGATATTTTTCTTGGAAACTTTTGGTGCAGGAGTTCTGACTTTGTTGTCTTCCTCCTGTTCCATGCTTTGATCCTTTTTGTCCCCCCAAAAAGGAATCTAAGGTTTGACTTCTGTCCTTGCTTTGCTTCCTTTGCTTGTTCATGTTTCCAGTCAATTGCTTGACTTTTGAGCTCTTTGCCACAGTAAAACTCTGCTTCTAGAGAAGATTGCTTTGTCCCAAATCACTGGGGTTTTCTTAGCTGTCAGAGCTATTAGTTGGTGCCCTCTCTGTAGCTCCCCCACAAACTCTGGTGCCTGGTCCCACACCCCAGGACCTCCACCCAAGACAGCAATACAGATCCAAGCAGGTTAAAGCAAAAGCGATTCCACTCTGAATGGTTGCTTGGTCCCCCTATGATCTGCAGGCCAGGAGCTCTGAAGCAGCCATATCGTGGCAGCTCAGCTGCCATGGTGGCTGCACTGTGCTCTTCTGTTCCTCCAGTTCCAACAGAGTTCCATGCTAACCTTTTACTTGCTCCTTGGCATTTATGGGTTGATAAGTCTGGAAACCACTACATCTACTGGTGATTCACTCTCCTGAAGTCTGCTCCAGTCTCCTCTGGTTGGGGAACCCTGGGGCTAAAACTGTAGGCTTACATGGGGCTGGGCTTGCTTCTCGTGTGCTGTGATGGAGCCTTCCTATGGGCCTGCCAGGCCACCTTCAGTGGGAGATTTGTTTCTCTCTGTCACTTTGTGGGTTCTGTATTTCTAAAATTTGTTTAGAGTCATATTTTATAGGTATTTGAGGTAGTTATGGGCGGAGCTCATGGAGTTTTCCTGCTTCTATGCTGCCATCTTGGCTCTGCCCCGAACATGTTTTTATTTTTTAGGGCTGTAGGATCATAGTTTTGGATCTGGAAGAGAACTAAAAGGGGGCAGAGCCAAGATGGTGGCATAGAAGCAGGAATACTCTGTGAGCTCCCCCCATAACCACCTCAAATACCTATAAAATATGAGTCTAAACAAACTTTAGAGGTACAGAACCCACAAAGTGACAGAGAGAAACAAATCTCCTACTGAAGGTAGCCCGGAAGGCCTTAGGAAAGCTCCATCTCAGAGCACTGGGAGCCAAGCCCAGCCAGGCATGAACCTGTGGTTTTAGTCTCAGGGTGCCCCAACCAGCATTGGCTGGAGTGGCCTTTGAGAGAGTGGATCACCAGCAGCTGTGGTGGTTTCCAGAATTATCAACCCATAAATGCCATTGACAAAATAAAAGGTCATTGTGGAACTCTGTGGGAACTGTGGTGGATGGAGAAGCAGGTCTGGCCCCTGCCCCAGGCCTGGAGTGAGAAGTGGCAGAGGCATAGCTGCCTTGCAACTGCTGCCGTGTGCCTGCTTCAGAGCTCCTGGCCTGTAGATCATAGGGGGACCAAGCGACCATTCAGAGGGTAATCACTCTTGCTTTAACCTGCTTAGATCTGGATTGCTGTCTTGGGTGGAGGTCCTGGTATATGTGGCCAGTGGGCCAGAGTTTGTGGGGGCTTCAGAGAGGGCACCCAACTAATAGCTCTGGCAGACTGTGAAAACCCCCGCAATTTGGGACAAAGCTCTCCTCTCTGGAAGCGGAGTTCTATTGTGGCAAAAAGCTCAAAAGTCAAGTAATTCATTTGACTGGCAACATGAGCAAGCAAAGGAAACAAAGGAAGCACAGCAATCCAGCTTTAGATTCCTTTTTTGGGGACAAAAATGGAAGAGAATTAAGAGGTAATATTATCCAACCTTCTTCTTTTACAGCAGAGGATACTGAGATTTGGAGAAGTTAAGTGACTTGACCAAAGTTATAACAGTTATTAAATTGAACAATGAAGATTTGAATATAGGACTGCAAATTCAGAGTTTTTTTTTCTACCTTAACACATTGTTTCTCTTTATATAGTTTCTTATATGATGTCAGAGTTTTATCATTTGTGGTCTAGATTCAGATAAGTTGAAGTACAAGCCATGGCTATGACAAATATTTTATTTCTATATCATCTTTGCCTTACAAATCTCTTTCTGTTACCTTTCTTGCATATGACATTTTAATTTAGACACATATTTTATACATATATGCGTCATACACACTATGTATATATGCAGATATTCATATGTATATGAAAACCATGGGTGGCACAGTGTATTATAGGGAGCTGAGATCTGGAAGACTTGAATTCAAATCCTGTCTCAGACACTTAGTAGTTGTGTGACCTTGGGCAAGTTACTTAACCTCTGTCTACCTCAGTTGCCTCATTTTTAAAATGGGAGATAATAATAGCACCTACCTCATAGGGTTGTTGTGAACAATTATAAGAATAAATGTAAAATCCTTTACAAACCTTAGATTGAGAAATAAAAGCTAGTGATGATGATGATGATGATGATGATGATGATGATGATGATGATGTTGGATCCAACAGTGCTAGCTCTGGGATCATTTTCAGTAGTCACTATTTGTTATTTCCTTTTTTTTGTCTTTTTGGAGGGGGTAAGGCAGGGCAGTTGGGGTTAAGTGACTTGGCCAAGGTCACACAGTTAGTAAGTGTTAAGTGTCTGAGGCAAGATTTGAACTTAGGTCCTCTTGACTCCAGGGTGGGTGCTACTGCCACCTCGCTGTCCCTATTATTTCCCATTGATCTTAAATGAATTTTTTTTTGTGCTTCTGAAGTGAGGCAGCATGGGTAGTGGGGAGAGTTTGGTTTAGAAGCCTATCTAAACTTCATTCCCACAAAACTGACTTGATATTAGACATCTCAAACTGGATGTCCCTCCCCCCCAAAAAAACATCTCAAAGGAAACATGTCTAAAATAAGTTATTACTCTCTTCCCCCATCCCTTTTCCAGACTTCATTATATCTGTTGAAGGTATCATCATTCTTCCTACCTCTGGTGTTTGTACCCTTTGGCATTAACCTTGACTTCTCCTTCTTCCTTACCCTTCATATCCAGTTAGTTACCAAATCTTGCTGACTTTGTCTCCACAGTATTTCTTGCTTACAAGTCTTTCTGTTCACACGGTTACCACCTTAGTTCAATCCCTTATCACCTATAGCCTATATTTATTGTTTTTAAATTTTGAACTTTATTTTTTCTCAACTAACAAGTATTCATTTCCTTTCCTTCCTACTTCTTTCTCTCCTTAGAAAAAAGGAAAAACTCTTATAAAATTCCCAAATAAAATTTTTTTGCCATGTCCAAAAATATTTGTCTCATTCTACATCTTGAGTCTATCACCTCTCTTTTAGGAGGTGTAGGTAGCATATTTCTTCATGAATCTTCCAAAATCATGGTTAGTTATTACACTGAACAGAGTTCTTAAGTTTAGTTATTGCTGTTATATAAATTTGTTCTTCTGACTGCTCACTTTTCATTAGTTCACATAAATCTTCCTAGTTTTCTCTGAAATTGTTGCTTTTGTCATTTCTTATGGCACAGTTGTGTTTCATTACATTCATATAGTTGGTTCAGCCATTTCCCAATTGATAGGTACCCCCCACTCCCAGTTTCCATTTCCTTGCTACCATGGAAAGAACTATTATAAATATTCTCATGCATATGGGACCTTTTCCTCTTTCTTTGATCTCTTTGTGTATAGGCCTATTAGTAGTATTCCTAGGTCAAAGGATATACATAATTTAGTGACTTTAGGGGAAAACTTCTAAATTCCTTTTCAGAATGTCAAGGCCATTTTATAACCCCACCAACAATGCATTATTATATCTGGCCTAGTTTATTGCAGTGGCCTTCTATTTGGTTTTCTTTGCTCAGGTCCCTCTCTAGACCTCTAATAAATCTTCTATACATTTGTCAGAATTTGTGAAATTCATTAAACGCAGATCAGGCTGTGTTATTCCCTTTTACTCAATAATTATTTTTTGTCTTTTTGAAGTGGGGAAGGCAGGGCAATTGGGGTTAAATGACTTGCCCAAGGTCACACAGCCAGTAAGTGTTAAGCATCTGAGGTCACATTTGAACTGAGATCCTCTTGACTCCAGGGCGGGTGCTCTATTCAGTGTGTTACCTAGCTGCCCCTATTCAATAAATTTTACTGGCTCTCTATTACATATAGTAGAAAATATCAGTTCAGATTTATTGTTTTGCTTTTTGGAGGGCAATTGGGGTTAAATAACTTGCCCAGGGTCACATGGCTAGATTTTTGTTTGTGTGTGTTAAGTGTCTGAGGCCGGATCCAAACTCAGGTCCTTCTGACTCCAGGGCCGACGCTCTACTCACTGCGCCACCTAGCCACCTCTCTGTTCAGATTTTAAAGTCCTTTACAACTTGGCTCCCAACCTGTCTTTCCAAACTCTTTTCCTGTATAGTTGCCTTCCAGCCACACTGGCTTCCCCTCTTATACAAGACACTCTATTTTCCATTTTTTTTTTGTGGCAGCACTGGCTTCCCTCTATACCAGGAATGAACCTCCTCCTCATCTGTGCATCATAGAATCCCTCTCTGTGTGCAAGGTCTATTGATCACCCTGGCTAGAAATCTCAGTTACCCATGTCTCCTAATTTCTCTCAGTCCCAATATCTGATCAGTCACTGTTGATTCTTTTCTCTCAGTTGTCTTAACTCTGTCCCTTTCTTTTTATTTCCACTGCAACCTATCACTTTTGCAGCAGTTTCATAACTTGGTCACCTGCCTTCAGTGTCTCTCCCCCAGGCTCTGATGTATCACTGCCAGATGAATTTTCATAAAATTCGGTTTTCATTTTGTGCACCTGCTCGCAATCCTAAAGTGGTTCTCCAAGACTAGAGATACAATCCAAGCTCCTTAGCTTGTTCTGTCCTCTCTGATTTTGACTTTGCTAATTATGCACTGAGAGTAGATAAGTTGCTTCACACCTTGTGCTAAGGACATGCCCCCCCCCTCCCATTTTATTCTGTATTTATTTTGGATATAAGAGAGGCAATGTGGCCTAGTAAGTAGACAGAACTGGTTTCTGAGTCCAGAAGACCTGGGTTGAAGACTTGCCTCTTACTCTTACAGTCTTTATGACCTTGGACAAGTTAGTTCACCTTTCAGTGGCCCAGGCCACTCTCTAAGATTGTAAGCTGTGGAGTAGGTTTCCATCTGTCTTGAGAGAGGAAGCTCCTTATTGGATACTCCCCATGCTGATGGAATCACTGGTCTAGTAAAAAAAAAAAACAACAACAAGTGTTGTTATCATACACACACACATGTGTATATATATGTATGTATGTATGTATGTATGTATACATATACAATATACATACATATATGTAAATGTATATGTATATATATATATACACACACACATATATTTTAATGTGCCTGTCTTCCTAGGTTTGAAGGTAAACTTCTTTTAGGGTCAGTGTCAGTTTTGCTTTTATGGTCCCAGAACAATGTGTAGTGTATGACAGGCATGTAATAAATAATTGTTGATTGTTTTAGGAGGCCAGAATTATGGGTTTGGTCCACATTATCTTGGTGGTGGTGGGAAACACTGGTTAATGACCACAGATTGTACCTCTAATGTTGATTGGCCCATCACTACCAAGAGGTGGGTTATACCTACCCAGACAGACATTTTAGGGCTACTGTGGAGTAACCCTTTTCAGCTCTGTGATGTTTGTATTCTTTATACATGGAGTTCCATGGTCAACTCACTTAACCTCTGTGGGCCTCACTTTCCTCATCTTCATTCTAGTGGGGGGGGGGGATTGGATTAAATGGATCCTAGGTTTCCTTCCACCAGTAAAGCTATGATTTTCTGATTGAACTCCAGTTTATTGTTGAACAGAAGGTGTGGGCATGATGCTACTGTTAGATATCATTGTTCAGGTTTAAAATCAGAGATATTGTTGGACATGAAATTCTGGGGGTATCTAGCACTGCACAGATGGACTGTGGAGTGACTGTTGGACAAAAGGGACAGGACTGGTCTCATCATGCTGTGGGTGATGTCTTTTTCAAAATTACCCTTTATGAAATTTAAAAACATCAACAAATGGGAAAATTTCCTTATATAAAGAACAGAAAAGGACAATTCTGTATGACCCAATGAATTTTCATTATGTGCAGCTTTAAAAAAATAAATATAACTTGGGAGTTCCAACACTCTGCTGCTTATCTGTATCTCCTTCTGGAATTCCTTCTGTTATTTTTTTTGTATGTTTTTAAAATGTTTAGTTGATGTTTTTTTCCCTTTCTTTTTCTTTTTGCTATCATAATCACTATAATAGTAACTCATTCAGTGAGTCTGGTCTAGATTGTACCTTCCCTGAAGGCAGGGGGCTTATTTATTTTTATGTCTTCCATCAGTGCTTAGCACAGTATTCTAAATATAGCTGGTACTTGCATAAATAAAGGTCCAGATGAATTAAACCAAGTTTAAATGCTTTGCTATCTCAGAAATATATCTTATACAGTGTTCTCAGCTTGGACTTGGGTTTTTGTTCCCCCCTTTTAAGCAAACAGAAGAATCCTTTTCTTGATCCTCCTTAATCTTAGTGTTTTCCCTTGGAGATAGTTCCCAGTTTATCTTGTAGATATTTTGCTTATATATAGTTGTTTGTCCTTTGTCTCCCTTCAGGAGATTGAGAGAACAGGAACTAGATTTTTTTTACCTTTTTTTTGTATCCCTGGTGCTTAGCTTATAATAGGTGCTAAATAAATGTTAGTTGACTAAAAATTAAGAGAACTAATTCCTGGTCTGAGACTACCACTGATATACTGAACTCATAAAAGTGTTAGCAGTAGGAAGAACTGTGTCATGAAGGTTTACTTTAACCTTTGATAAATGATCTTCCTCATAAGAAAATCTGTTCATTCACTCAGTCCCTTAGAGGGTATTGGCAGAAATTTTGCTAGTCCTAAGGCACCCACAGTGAATTGATTGTGTGATATTCCAAAAGTTGTTTCATTGTCTCACCAGAGGTGAATAGAGAAAGGACTCCTGGTACATGTGCCAAGCCAGATCTTCTTGCCAAGCATTCCAGCTTCTGACAAGACTCTACTCATTGTTGCCTCTCAGGCAGTTAGTTCTCTTGGGAGTTGTCACAGCTCCCTTTCAACAATTGGGTAACCTTTCCTCTGCATATAATTTTATACATCTTTAATCTGAACACTTTCTTTAAGATTTAAATGTGTGTGGAGGTCATGAGAAGAAACCTCATATCTGATCCCCTTCTTTTTCTCTGCTACTTGAATAGGGCATTAGAGACTGGGTACAGAATCTGTGAGATGTGGTAGGAGGATCATGAACTGGGAAATCAGGAGACAGATTCTGGTCCTTCTTCTACCCCTAATTAGCCTTGTGACCTTAAGAAAGTGACTTCCCTTCTCTGGATCTCTCTCATTTATAAAATGAGGGGGTTGGTTTAGATAATCTTCAATATCCTTATTCCTTGTATTTTCTTTTCCACTACCACCAAGGAATCCCTGGGTCACCCAGACCTCATGGTATGGCTGGTCCGGAAGGGTAACATGGCTGTTATCAACACTTGAATGATCTGGGAGTCACTAGCTATAAGACTTCCAGTGAGATGGAGAACCACTGCTCTGTTGCTGTCAGTAAGTAAGCTAATAAACATTTATTGAACACCTATTATGTGCTAGGTGGCTAGGTAGTACAGTGGGTCGAGTGCCTGGCCTGGAGTCATGAATACCTGATTTCAAATCTGACTTCAGACATTTACTAGCTGTGTGACCCTGGGCAAGTTGCTTCATCCTGTTGGCCTCAGTTTCCTCATCTGTAAAATGAGCTGGAGAAGGAAATGGACAACCCCTTCAGAATCTTTGCCAAGAAAACACCAAATGTGGTTATGAAGAGTTGGACACGACTGAAGAATGACTGAATAACAACAACAACCTGGGTCAGGCACTGTGCTAAGTACTGGGGATGTAAAAAGAGTCAAAAGATAATCCCAGCCCTCATAATCTAACGGGGGAGGCAGCAAGCAAATAGATATGTACAAGCAAGCTAGAGATGGAAGCTACTGGAATTAAGAGGGATTGGGGAAGGCTTCCTAGAAAATGCATCATAAAGGCCTGTGGACTTTATCATATGCTCTGCTGCTATACCTTCTGGATTTGACTTGCTGGAGCACCCTCAGCATCCTCTGGGCCCTGCTTTCACACCACAGCTACATCCTTAGTATTTAGGGCCTCTTTCAGTTGCACTGAATTTTTTATGTGTTGTCTTCATCAATAGAGTTTGAGATTCTAGAGGGCTGGGGCTACCTTGTTTTTTCCATTTGCACCCCCAAGCACCATGTGCTTGGCCCATTAAATTAATTAATTAAATTAATGCTTATGCATTTAATAAATTTGATGACTGTTTTTTTCATTCATTCATTCAAGCTCTTATGTTCTCTGATTCAAGAGTTTTTTCTCCTTTAAATTTCTTTGGCACTCTGGTTGTCTGGTTGTCCATATCCTAGGAGGTTTACTGGGGAAGGATTAGGGAAACACTCTGGGTATGGTCAGGCTTCTTAGTTAAAAAAAGAGAAAATGAAAAAGAAAAAAAAAACTTGTTTCTATTAAGAAATTATGCATTTTAGAGATTTTGTGTTTCATCAGATTCAGAGAGTGATAATTTCCAGAATAAAAATAAGCATTTATATCTTATGGCAGTTAACATGTATGTAATTAAACAAGTTATTATTGAGTACTATTAGTGTGCCTTTTGTTGTGTTAGAATCTAAAGGCAACCCCAAACCTTAGATGACATCAGTCTTGATGTTGAAATAAGATTTACACTCAGGAAAAAATTGGAAAGTGATTGTTTTTGGTGTGGTAAAGCTGGATCTGTACCTTGAAGGGTGGATGGAATTTGAAGAGGTGGGAAAAAGGGGGGCATGAAAATCCTTGACAGCATGAGGTGTTTTTGGGTTTTGAAATGCATTTTTCATATGTATGGTTTCTGCTCTTCTTAGACTCTCTAACTTTTTTTTTCCTTTGATTTCTCAAAATTAGTTGTCCCTTCATAGCTTTGGCAGCGTATTCATTGGCTTATTATGCATATTATCTGTACATTGAACTCTTAGCATTTCAATATTCTAAAGTCATCATTCAGGCATTTAAAATTTTTTTTTGCGTGTGTCTTGGACCCCTTTAGCAGTTTGGTAAAAGCAATGGACCACTTCTCAGAATGCTGTTTTTAAGTACATAAAATAAAATACATATGGTTACAAAGAAACCCAGTTATGCTGAAATAGTTACTAAAATTTAAAAGAAAACATTCACTGTAAGTCTATATGTAAGGTATAATCTTCTGAAGGCTAAATATTGTATCTTCCCTCCTCATTTCTAAAAATAGATTTTTAAAATGAATTTTTAGCATCAGAGCCTAACAGAGGCATTATTCCAAATCATCTTCATCATTTATTAACTTATCATGACTTGTTTATATCTTTGTATTTAAAATATATAGTTGAAATTTGTAGTGTTTATATTTCTTATCTCGTTTGATCCTCATAGTACTCTTGTTTCCTAGATGAGAAAAGATTCAGTTTAAATGTCATGCTCAAGGTCATAGAGCTAGAAAGTATCTAGGATTTGAACATAGGCATCAAGGTGGCACAGTATATACAGAGCTGGACCTGGAGTCAGGAAGGCCTGGATTCAAATCCAGCCTCAGGTTCTTCTGAGCTGTGTGATCCTGGGCAAGTTATTTAACCTCTGTCTGTCTCAATTTCCTCATCTGTAAAATGGGGATAATAACAGTCCTCCCCCCTCCAGGGTTGTGAGGATCAAATGAGATATTTGTAAAACACAAGCCTTAAAGTGCTATTATGAATGCTACCTATTATTATTATTATTATTATTATTTTTTTAAGCAATTGGGGTTAAGTAACTTGCTCAAGGTTACACGGCTAGTCATTTGATTTATGCGTGGGTGCTCATTTTCTGAGGCCGGATCTGATCTCGGTCATCCAAACTCCGAGGCCGGCGCTCTTACTCACTGCGCCACCTAGCCGCCCCTTTAGGGCAATTGGGGTTAAGTAACTTGCCCAAGGTTACACGGCTAGGTTTTTGTTTGTGCGGATTAAGTGTCAAGAGGCCGGCTCCGAACTCAGGTCCTTCTGATTCCAGGGCCGGTGCTCTATTCACTGCGCCACCTAGCCGCCCCGCTACCTATTATTATTATAGCTACTATTATTCTCACTTCAAATCCCCTTTGGCCAGACCCCCAAACCTGGGATGATGGCCCATTGTCCTTGGATCAACCTGGGCAGCCCCATTTTCCTTAGTTGAGATCTTAGAGCTTCTTGATCTTGAACTCACTGACTGAACTTGAGTTCTTTTTGCTGCTTTGCAGCTGGTGTAACTCCATGCCCATTTTGCCTGGCTCTCTGCCCATTTAGAATTGTGTTCTATCATGCTCTGGTCCTGCCCAGTTCTACATCTTTGTTAAACCTCAGCCCTTTCCATGGGTCACTCATTTTGTTCTTTACAGCCTTCTCAAATTGGTTTCTTTAATGATCTTCTAGTTTGACTCCCCTCTTGTTCATGTTCCTGCTCCTCTCTAATACCAAAGGATTCTTATTATTTATTTCTTAGCTTAGCCTTTCCTTAAGGCTTTCTGATTTTCTTTCTTCCTGGTATGATGGTTTCTATTGCTCCCTAGTTACTGTTCTCACTCTATTGACTCCTTCCCTTTATTGTCCTTTAATAAATAATATATTCAAATATTTAAATATCAAATATTTAACATTTACTCTGTGTGTTAGATTGTAAGCTCCTTGAAAGCAGGGACTGTCTTTTGCCGCTTTTTATATCACTAGTGCTTAGCATGATGTGTTGCACGTAGTAGGGGCTTTGATAAATGTTTAATGATTGATTGATTGCAAGGTACTGAAGGATACAAATGCCACTGACATTTATATACAAAAGTAAGAGCAGGTGCTGAACTGCATGGTCTTTTCCTCCCTAAGCTTTGTACCAGTGAAATAATATTCCAGTCCAAAAAGTAAAGCTACCATTGGGATGGAAATACTTGTCTTAAATTCTTCTGATTTTTGTCATCACCATTTAATATGGGAAGGTATGCCAGTAGATTGGAAAGCATGCTGGATTTGGGATGAGAGTACTTGACTTCAGGTTCTACTGTTAGCTTTTCTGAATTCCAACAAACCATTTAACTTCTCTGGCCCTCAGTTTCCTCATCCCTAAAATGAGGAGGTTGGGTCAGATGGCTCTGATCCTCCTTTTTGTCATGTCTGCTTCAAGGCATCTCATGCTCATTGCAGTTGATGTGTTGAAGTGGGAATGGACAGGTACCAAGCCTGGAAAACTATGATCTGCCCTCTCCCCAAGAGTTTGTTTGGTTCAGACAAGTTAGAACAACAAATGGACAACCAGTAATGGTTTCCCTTCCAAACAAACCTTCGTGAAAAGACATCTATTGATGAAGATGCCAGTGAACCAATTTATCATTTTAAACTGAGACACTGTATCTCCTTAAGAAGAGGAAAACTTGAAATATAAATTAGAGGCCCATGTAAAAAATTTTTGTTAATTTTTGCCCTGATCTTTCATGAAGGCTTGTGTAGAAATCATTGTTGGATATAGAAGAAATTTCAGAGGCCTTCAGATCTAATGCCCTCATTTTACACATGAGGGAACTGAGGCTCAGAGAGGTTTTCATGTGGGCAAGGTTACAAGGCTAGTTAGTGGTAGACCTGGAACTGGAACTCTGATTTCCAGACCAGTGCTCTTTCATGCTGGTGAGAATAATGCTGCTAGTTTGTTTTGATTGTTTTTTGTTGGTCTGTCTTGTCAGAATCAATTGAAATCTCTTTAGAAATAAGATCTCTTTATTTCTCCTAGTCCCAAGTACATACAGTGCCATATTCCTTGAGGGCAAAGAGTCACCAAATGAATTTAGATCTCTTAATGTGTGCATATTTATGTATATTATGCACATTTTATATGCACATATATCTCAAAATAATGGGGTCACAGAATCTTAGAGTATGTATATGTCATTATTCACATAAGTAAACATACCTATATATCTCTATATCTCTGTAGTATGTTCTCCTGTGGTGGGGGTGTGTTATGGGATAATGAAGGTTTACTGTACATAAAATGCATATGAGATTTTCTGCCCACAGCTACTGTTATGTTTCTGTCATGTCCTAGTGTTCCAAACACAGTGAGATGAAATAGGCAAGCAAAAAAAAAAATACGCAAATTTCATTTCAGTATCCACAGCAGCTGGAATGAGCGTCAAACAGATGGGCTTTTCCACCCTGATTATCCTAACCTCCTAAATATAGAAATACGTGCTTTAAAAAAAATGTAAATTACCCGAGGGGGTGGTGTAGCACATGCCAGGCAGTGCTAACGAGTGCAAATAGATGTCATTTGCTGACAGATGAATCTCAGCTCCCACTGCTGTATGTCTATTATTTCGTTCATTTTAAATTTTCCTTTATGCCATGCTTATTCTTTCTCCAAATGGAAGCTGAAGTCATTTACCCCTATATGATATTTTAAAAAAAAATGAGTATGAGTAGGATCATATGTTAAATATAAGCAACCTTAATGCTGTGTTATTTTAAATTCTTTCATTTAATGGATGTGTTCCTTAAGCCATCTCACTTGGGTTGTCATTTAACATTTATTATGCACCCACTGGGTGTAGAATACCTTTCTAAGAGTCTTGGAGGGCACAGATTAAAAAAGAGAAGCCAATCTTTACAAGTCTAATTGGGGAGACAAAATACATGCCTGTGAAAATGATGTAGGAAAACAGCATGGCAACATATAAACAAACATACTTGTTTATTTTTGCTGGCATTATCCATTATAATGAGTCTCTTAATTTGTCTTTTGGTAATAGAATTTCATTAAAATGAATGTATTGCTTAGATAGAAAACGTTTCCAGTCTCCAGGATCTAGAGAATTCACCCTGTTTTTTTGTGTAGTAAGTGTAGATTGCTATATATACATTTTTATCCTTGATCCTTTCTTTTCTAAACCTGAGGATATATTAATATGTTGTTAGTTTTCATCTTGATTTGTTTTGATGCTAGTGAGCAGTTTGGGAGTTTAGATGGATGGGGGGTGGTTTTGATGTTTTGAACTGGTAAAGAGTTAAAGGGGAGTTTGTTGCTTGATGTTCCTGTCACAGCTAGGACTATTAAATAGCTCTAAATTGTCCAGTTGTAGCTCCAATGTTTTCTTCCTCTGTCAGCCTGTGATACAAATGGCACACACTCAAATTATGGAACACAGCTGTCCAGTCTGGCTGTCAGCAAGGGGCGTGGTGGGTTAAGTGAAGACTGCTACTGTGGTAAATTGATGCTCTGCAGAAGGGTGTCACGATAGGGTGCTGAACTTGGAATTGGGAACACATGGAATCTTGGGCTGCATTAAAAGAGGTGTAAGCTTCCAAGAGCAGGAAGATGATGGTGGCTTCTGCATTCTGTCCTTGTTAGACTTCATCTGGATTATCATATCCATTTCAAACCCAGTTTAAGAAAGACATTCACAATTTGGAGAGTATCCAGAGGGAAGGATGACCAGGATGGTGAAAGACCTTGAGTCATATGAAGTTCATTTGAAAGAACTGGGGATTTTTAGCCAGAGAGAAGACTCAGGAGGGCTTGATAGCTGTTTGCAAGTATTTGAAAGGCTGTCAAATTGAGGACAGATTAGACTTGTTTTGTTTTGTCTCTCCATGCTTTTGCTCTGCTTATCTTACATGCTTTAAATGTTCTCTATCGTTACCTACAGCTCATAGAGTTCCTCTCTTCCTTTAAGTCATAGCTCAAGTATTATATTCTGTATAGCTTTTCTCTCCCCTCAGCTAATTGTGCCTTTCCTCTCAAAATACCTTGTATTGAACTTCTGTGAATATATTTGTATTTATTCACTTTATATTTATGGTGTGTACATTTTTATATGTATTTGTTATCTCTCCCTCACCCCCCATTATAATGTAAGCACTTTTGTGAGTACAGATTCCTTCCTTCTTTGTACTAGTATTCCTAGCACTTAGCACTGTGCTTGGTACATAGTAGGTACTTAATAAATACTTGCCAATTGATTGATTCTGTTTGACCCCAGAGAATAGAACCAGAAGCAATAGGTGGAGGTTCTAATGAGGCAAATTTAGGTTTGATGTCAAGAAAAATTTCCTAATAACTAGAGCTGTACAGCAGTGGAATGGGCTTCTTCTATGAGTTCATGGAATGGGCTCCTTCTATGAGTTCATTCTATCTGAAGGCCATGGGATGGCCACTCAGGTTCCTTCCAGTTCCCAAACTCTGTGATTCTATGGGTTTGAATCTTCCTTCCATCACTTACTGGCTGTGTGACCATGGACAAGTCACTTACCTTCTCTGATCTTCAGTTTATTCATCTGTAAAATGGGGATAATAATATCTATAAGGGCTTATTTCCCAGGGTTGTTGTGAGACTTGAATAAAATAATGTACGTAAAGTGTTTTGCAAACCTTAAAGTATTATATAATGTTGTTATCACTTCCTGATTTCTCTACAAAATCGTCATTGGCAACCTATATTTACTATAGTAATAGAACCTTGGATATCATATGACACCACATTTCCCCTATGTTTCCCAGTGGCAAAATTTGTGAACCATTCATCCTGAGGTTGATAGTTTCATGAGGATGTTGGATCCAGAGGTGGGGAACCTGAGGCCTCAAGGCCATACACCCCTGACCACTGAAGGCCACCTAGCTTTAGATCACAGGACCTCCATGACAATTCAACATCCTCATGAAACTATCTATTGTGATGTCTAGGGGCTGCACAGAAACTTTTTTCTAATGATATTTGTTGTAATGGGATTTTTGTCTAAAGTAAAAATTGACTTTGCTGAAGGATAAAGATTTGGAAGAAGCACATTCCTTTCTTTTATCTCAAGGTACTTGATTGAGGTGTGAAGAAGAAAACGGCATCTCCTTAGTTGTTGTTGCTTTGCTGTGTACCAGGGTTAGAGTATAAGATTTCTCATAAATGTTGATGGAGTATATTTAATTGAGTCAAATACATAGGGCTGGTTTAATTTGATTTTTTAAAAAAATGAATAACTGTAGTTACTGTTTCAGAGAGAAAGAAAAGAACACATGAGAAGGGCCATGACAAAAACATTTTCCTTTATTTTCTTCTTAGGTGAGAGGTGAAGTGAGTGAATATGGGCTTCACTGTTTTACGGGTGAAGAAAACTGAAGTCCTGAAAGGTTGTTAGCGATAGATTAAGACTAGAATCCAGTTGTTTGTTTCTACTTTTTCACCTGTGTTGTTGGAGAATTGGTGATCTAGAAACCACAATAAGAGATAATTTTCAGCTTCAGTGAACAGTTTAAACTGGAGGAAAACCTGAGTATGCTATTTATTTTCATAGTTTGGGAAGTTATTAGTTTCTCAGAAAAGTCTGGGGAGATGTCCTGGTCAATATGTCTTAGATGAGAATATGTAATTTCTTCCATTCCTATGCCTTCTTATCAGCAGTTCTGAGTATTCCAGTTCACTGCAATTTCATTTTCTCTGAGTTTGACTTGGAGTCATCCCAGCTCCACTAGGAAACCCTCAGAGAATCTCTCTGAGAGACTCAGCTGTCAGGTTGGATTATTTTTGTTTAGAGAGACACCTGTGTATTCTCATTTGTCAGCTTGTCACAATTCCTGAGAACTGCCCCTACCCTATTGTTCTGGGATAAAGAGGTAATACACCCTAGGATAAAGGAGCAGTACCACCATTTGCTTAACCCTTAGCAAGTACTCTGAAGTTTGTATCCCTGCTTCAATGAAGGGTGTTTTGTTTTTCAAATCAGTGTTTCAAGTACCTTAGGTAGTATTTAATCATTGAATAAAGCATACTCACAGAAGGGACCTGACAAGTTATCTAGCATCAGGCCCAACCCTATCTGAAGCATGATCCTTTCCTGCAACATCCTTTTATTTATTTAGAAATTTACTTTTGAAAAATCATTCATTTAAAAGTTTTTTGAGTTCCAAATTCTCTCCCTCCCTATCAATTTTACATGTGAAGTCATGCAAAATATATTTCCATATTAGCACCATGCAGCATTCTTAACAGTCATCCAACTTCTGCTTGCAGACAGCCAATGATAGAGAATTTACTATTGCTTGAGTCAGCCAATTGCATTTTTATGCAGTGCTAATTGTTAAGAGGTTTTCTATTATATTGAACCCAAACCTTCCTCCTTGTAATTTCTCTCTGCTCTTCCCAGTTCTGCCTTCTAGGGCCATGAAAAACATGTAAACCACCATTAATTTAACAAACATTTAAAATGCCAACTATGTACAGAACACTGGGTGGTAATATAGATAAGATACAATTCCTGTTCTCACATACATTACAGATCTCTCAGAGGAATATAGCAGATAGTTATAACACACAGTATCACATGGTGACTGTATTAATGAATTGCAAAACAGAATACTGTGTGAGTTCCAATCCTTCAAATATTTGTAGACACTAAGTCTCTGTCCTGGTTCCTTAAACAGAACCTCATATGGCATAGTTTTGAATGCACTGAGCAACTTGGTTTTCTTCTTTTGTTGATTCAGTTGATATTCAGTTGATAAATACTCTTCTTAAAATGTACCATTCAGATATAATCCAGTTGATCTATGTTCTTAAAATGTGGCATTTGGAATGACAGTGTCTAAGAAACACAGAAGCAGGCGAGACTATTATCTTCTTTATTTGGATATTCTGTTTCCATCAGTGGTGCCTAACATCGAATTGGTCTTTTAGACAGCCATATTTTACTAACTTTAAGTCAGTAAAAGCCTAGGTCTTTTTCCTTCATGTAAACTGCTAATCTTATAGCTTTCCCTTCCAACTTCGGTTCATTATATTATACCAAATAAAGATTTACATTGATTTGTGTTAAAGTTGATCTTGTGAACATGATTTGTTAACATGACAGTTTAATACTACATGTATGGTAGATGTTAGTAAGATTCTGGGTTTTCTTTTTCTAACTTTTCCAACAAGATTATGCATAGGTATTGCTGAGCCAGCAGCAGAACTATATTTCCATAATCTACCAACTTCAAATGTAGTCATGTCTCCATTTTTAGCCTCATCTATCTTAAAAGGAAGGAAGGTTGGAAACCACAACTTTCTGACCATCAGGGTGGGGCTGGGATCTGACAGTATTTTGGTTGGGATAACCCAGGAGAATCAGAAGGCTATAGCAATTTGAATTTAGATAATTCAGAGGGTCCTAAGAACTGCATTATTCTGTACTTGGACATCCAATGGGGCTTGACACCTGACAGTACTGTGAACACAGACATGTTAGGGGAGGTAAAAGTTAGCAGTATAAATTCAGGTAATTGATCTCAGAGCCAAATAGAACCTGGTCTACCTTCCAAGAGTGCAGGGGTGAGGTGGAGTTTGGTCTTGGAACAAAGCCTCAAATTACGCACTGAAGCTGGTGATATGAGTAAACAGAAGAAGAGACAAATCACCCTGAAGAAGTATTATAGGTTAAGACAAACCAAAAAAGTATACGAAGAAGAAGAGAGTAATACCCCAAGAAATACAAGAAAAGCATAAGAAAAAAATATCTTGATGATAAGAACTATAATGGTAAGTGGAAGAAATGAAGCAAGAGACAAGAAGTGAATTTATGAGAGAAATAAAAACTTTAGAAGAAAGAATTCAAAGGAAAATAGCTCAGATTAGGAGGAAAACCTTCCCAAAGTAACAAATTCCTTGAAAATTAGAATAGAGCAAAGAGAGATAATGAGAAATAGTAGGACAAAATATAAATATTGAAAAATAGAAGAAAAATCTTTTTGGCTTTAGAACTGTCAAAGACAACTAACCTGGATACTATCAAACACAACCAATCTGGAAAATAGGTCAAGGAAAGATAATTAAAGAACTATTGGATTCCTTGAAAATCATGAAGAGGTAAAAAACCTGGACACCATATTTCAAGAAATCCTAAATGAAAACTGTCAAGATCTATTAGAACTAAAGGGAAAAGTGAAAATAGAATTTACCTGTCACCTCCAGAAAGAAATTCCAAAGTGAAAACTCCCAGGAGTGTCAGATCTCAAACATAGAATTTCCAGGTCAAAGATCTACTGTAAATACTCACAAAGTAGTAGTTAAAATACTTCAGTAAGAATCACACAGGAATTGGCAGCTATAACAATAAAAGAGAGAAAATATTGGACTATAATATTCCAGTAGGCCAAAGATAAAAGGTTTATAACCAGGAATAATTTAACCTAAAAAAAAAAAAACTGAATATAACCCCACAGGGGGGAAAATGGGTCTGCAATGGAATAGAAAGTTTTCAAGCAGTATTGATAAAAATATTAGATATGAGTGGATACTTTGAAATCCAAACACATGAATCAGACCCAGAAAGGTAAGTACATTTGAGCATTTGAAAAGAGTTAACTTAGGATGAAGTATGTATATTCCACTAGAAAGAGAAGTAACAAGAATCCCTTCAGAACCCTGATATTCAAGTGTCAGAGAGAGTGTAGGGGTGGTTTTGTTGTGTTTTGATGATCTTAAGAGAGGAAGTAAAAAGGAAGGGAAAAGGAATACAGTAGTTAGGAAATAAAGAAGGAAGTAAAACTATTTCTCACAATTGAGATGTTCAAGAAGGATAAGAGTAAGACTATACCAACATGGAAGAAAGAATTAGGTGAGCAGCCATCTCATAAGCCTTACACTTACTTGAACTATACAAATGAAGGTTAAACTTTCACTCTTACATGCAGACATACATAAATACAAAATATTTGGTGTAGAAGCATATTAAACTCAACAGAGAAAGTGATGGGGTGGAGAGAAGGAGAAGGTTATGAGGGAGGGTAGAGTTGGAAAAGGAATAGTCACAAATAAAATTAAAATGATCAGGGAAGGCCAAAAGGAAAGAAAGGGTAAGAACTAGTGATGAGTGAGGGGAATAGGAAATAATTTCAATTGTAGAGTATTCTGTTATATATTGATGACATTCCGTCACTTTCACTACCATCTTTGTAAAGAGGCGGTGGAAAATGAAGAGAGGAAAAAATATAAAAGGATATGATGGACTATAAATGTGCATGGGATGAACTTACCCTTCCCTCCCAAAGGAAGAGGATAGTAGAATGAATTAGAAAGGAGGATCCATCAATATGTTGTTTGTAAGAAACAGACTTGAAATATAAAGATTCACACGGAGTTAAAACACAGAACTGAAACAAATTTTATTATGCTTTGAGCAAACTCAAAAAGCAGAGGTAGCATTTATGATCTTAGAAAATGCAACAGTAAAAATAGACATAGTTAAAAGAAATAAACAAGGAAATGGATTATATGCTTGAAGTTACCATAGTATGAAACTATATCAACAGTTAATAAAAATACTCTGGATAACACAATGTAAATACTTAGAGGAAAAGTGTTCATATGGGGGAAATATGTAGCAAAACCCTAGTAGTTTTAGACTTAAACAAATCTAACACTAATAAACAAGGAAGAAATTAAGGACCTGAATAGAAAATTAGAAAAGTAAGATATGAGAAATCTCTGGTGATTACTGAATGTGAATAGAAAAGGGTATACATACTTCTCAGTACCTGTATAGAAATTGACCATGTGCTAGAGGATAAAAGTCTTATCAACAAATGCAGAAAAGCAGAAATATTATATATAGTATTTATTGACACCAATAGAATTTACATATTCAAAACCTTTGAAGAGAGTATTTAGCCTTTAATGGAGACTAAATAATTTAATCCTAAAGAATTGGAAGGTCAAAGAACAAATCATAGCAACTATGGATTATTTCATGATGAGACTACATACCCAAATTTCTGTGATATTGTCAAAACTATCATGAGCAAAAGTTTATATCTTTAAACATATTCGTCAACAAAAGACAGAAAGAACAGATTGATGCATTGGGGATACAATTTAAAAGGCAAACAAATTAGAAAAGCAACAAATGAAAAAACTCTAAACAAAACAATAGAAATTTTGAAAACCAAAGAAGACTTATCAAAATTGAAAGCAAACCCCGCCCTCCATTTGATTAATAAATAAAGCTAGGCGTGGTTAAAAAAAAACCCAATAAAATATGTAAACTGTTATTTAATGTGGTTTAAAAAGAGAGAATGGAAAACCAAAATGCCAAAATTAAAAATAAAAAATTCACAACAAATAAAGAAGTAAAAGGAAATTTATTAGAAATGATTCTGCTAAATTATATGCCAGCAGACTGTGAGAGCTTCAATGAAATGGATAAATACTTACAAAAAAACAATATCCATTTTAATGTCAGAGAATAGAGAATTCAAATAACTCATCTCAGAAAAAGAAATTGAACAAATCATTAAAGAACACAAACAATAACAATACAACTCTGGAAAGGGGAAAACTTCTAAGACCACATGGATTTGAAAGTGAGTTCTATTAAAACATTCAAAGAGCAGTTAATTTTTCTATTGCATAAACTCTTTCCAAAAAATCAGAAAAGATAAAGTTCTAACAAATTCCTTCTATGACAGATATATAATCTAGGTATCTAAAGTGAATAGAGACAAAACTGAGAATGAAATTATAGTCAATTTCCTTAATGAATATTGATGCAAAATATTTAAAAAATATTAGCAAAAAGGCTCCACTAATATAGTAAAAGCTTCTATATTATGACCAAGTTGTGTTTATGACAGGAATGCAGGGTTACTTCAAGATTAGGAGAGCTGTAATCAAAATATATTATATTAGTAATGAAAATAATAAAAATTGTATTTCATATTATTAGGTGAAGAAAAAGCATATAAAAATAAATCATTCATTTTCATTAAAACAGTTAAAAAGCATAGGAATAAATTGATTGATATTTCCTTAATGTAGTAAAGAGTGTTTAACTATGAGTAAACATTAGATATAATAAAGAAATACTAGAGGCCTTTCCAGTAAGATCATAGGTAAAGAAAGGATGGTTATCATTACCATTGTTGTTCATTATAGTTCTAGAAATGCTAGTCAGTTTAAAAAATTTAGGAAATAAGCACAGGCAAAAAGAAAACAAAATGATCACTTTTTATAGATGCTATTATAGTCTACTTAGATTACTCTAGAAATTCAGCTAACAATTCAAAAAATAACTCAGCAAAATAGGATATAAAATAAACCCACATATCATTGGCTTTTTTTTTTATCAGCAGAGCCTATTAGCAAGTGATAGGGAAATTCTTTTAAAAATAACTATAGATTATATAAAATATCTGGGAGTCTATTTATCATTGTTTTATTTATTTATTTATTTATTTTTTGCTTTTTTGGAGGGCTATTGGGGTTAAGTAACTTGCCCAAGGTCACACAGCTAGTCAATGTTTTATTTTACAAAACTATAAATAATCCATAAATAAAAACAGACTAAATAATGGAGATATACAAATTGTTCTACCATTACAATGACTATGACTGGATTGGGGAATTGCTATTCTTCCACTACTCTTTTTGAACTTCTGGTTGATCTCTGATCAAATGGTGCTTAATTAGCTTCTGGATGGCCAGTGATTTTAGGGCTGTATATATTATGTAGCTTATGACTGTGTGGAATACTAGGTTTGTTTTCAGATATCCCAGTGTTCCAAAACACCATCCCCTAGTTTTAACTTCTGTATTAGAGCAGAAGTAGTTTGGGGGTATTGGGAGTCAGAAGACACAAGGTTTTTCCTGTGTTCCCAGATAGACTGCATGTTATATAGCAGCTGCCATTGCTTTAGTTATGTCCCTGCTTCTGGAAGTAAGGCAAGAGCACTTAATATTGGAATGGAATTAAGAGGTTCATTTATTCAGTCAAATGATTTTTTTAATACTTACTATATACTGTAGGGGGTACAAAGATAAAACATTGTCAAGATACTGATAGTCTATCAGGAGAAATGAGATGGGTACACAAACATCTGTAAATAGCAAAGACCATGTGAGTTCAATGTTTTTATTAATGACTGGAATAAAGGCATAGATGATAGGTTAGTCAGATTTGCAAAGCTGGGAGGGATCACTACCACTTTGGCTAATAGAATCAGGATCCTAAAAAGTCTCGACACATAGAACGATGGGTCAAATTGAATGAAATGGAAATTCTGCCCCCTCTCTCTTCCCCTGGCCTAAAATGCCACTCTTGCCTTACATCTCATAATCTTAGGATCTTTTAGGGTTCAGCACAGGTATCACCTCCTAGGGAAGACCTTTCTAGGTCCCTGCCTAGCAGTTAGTACCCTCCCTCTCCTGATTGTTTGTATCTATCTGTATATGTGTCATACACCCTTACTCCTTGTTATGTAGTAGATACTTAATAAACATTTGTTGAATTGAAATTAATTTTACATTTGTGTTAAAAAAAGTCTTCAGAAGTAGAGAATGGTGGACACTAACCAGGAGATAGTGGTAGTGAAATATATCTGTGGATTACAGTGAATTTCAAGACCAGTATGTGTCAACAGTCTGACAAAGAATCCAGAAAAAGGCATGCCATATGAGGGTACATTAATAGAGGAAAATAAATGAGGGAGGTAATAGTTTGTCTGTGCTCTAGCCAGGTGAGGGCTATATCTGTTGTGTTCTGTTATTGATACTACCTTTTAGGAAAATCACAACTTAAGTCCTTTACAACCTAGCCTCCTCCTATCTTTCCAGTCTACTAATACCTTACTCCCTCAACATGTGCTCTTTAATCCAGTGATGTTGGCTTCCTAGTTGTTCCACAAACACTATACTCCATCTTGGCTCTGGATATTTTCTAGAACTGTCTCCCATGACTGGAATCATCTCTCTCTTTTATTTCACTTCCTGACCTCCCTGACTTCCTGTAAGTCCCAACTAAGGTCCTACCCTCTACAGGAAGCCTTTCCCAGTGTGTTCCCTCCTTTAATTGTTCCCTATTTATCCTATGGATAGCTTGCTTTGAATATATTTGTCTGTATGTTGTCTCCCCTATTAGATTGTAAGCTCTTTGAGGGGAGGGACTGTCTTTTGCCTCTTTTTGCACTCTGAGTGCTTATTATTGTCCCTGGCACATAGTAGGCACTTATTCATGGATAGATTGATTGAAGCTGGAACACAATTGGTAGAGAATGAATGATATGGCGAGAAAATTGGAGAATAGGCCATAAGAGAATGATTGACTGAAATGATTCTATTTAGTTTGGCAAAAAGAGACATGAGGGGGCACAAATTAATTTTCTTCAAGTAATTAAAAGGGAGAAGGATTATGTTCTTCCTCAGCATTTTTTCATGCAATAGCTATTGCAAAAGAGACAAACTGAAGCTTGAACTAAGGAGAGATTCCCTTATAAGAGCTGTTCAGGAGTGAAATAGGTTTCTCCTCAATGGAGGTCTTCAAATGGTAGTTTGAAGACATTTGTTGGGGGTGTTATAGAAAGGTTTCTTGGTCAGAAAGAGGCTGATTGGGCCATACCTCTCACAGAACCCTTTCCATCTTATATTCACAGAATCATTAAATCTCAATGAAAAGGCACCTCAGAAGTCATCTGGCCCCATACCTGAGAAGGAATCAAAGTATTTCTGTAGCATGTCCAAGAGATGAATTCATCTTTTCCTGAAGATCTCTAGTGAAAGGAACCAGTCTATTCTACTTCTAGATAACTGTAATTGTTAGGAAGTTTTTTCTTAGATCAAATCTAAATTGCCTTTATGTAATTAACATTCATTCCTTCTAGTTCTGCCCTTAGGGTCAAGTAGAAGAAATGTAATCTTTCTTCCCTCTGATAGCCCTTTATATTTCCAAATATGTTCCATCTCATGTTCTATCTTTTCCCAGCCTTTCAAATTTGGAGTGATTTTAGTGGCCATCAAATGGCCATCAAATCCAACAGTATAGTAACATTCCTAAACCAAATTGAATGAAAGATATACAGTTATCTCTTCCATATAGGAATTTTCCCCATGGTGGTTTCAGTATATCGTGGCTCAGCATAAGAAATTGAATGGGAATTTTTTGGGAGTTTTGAGAAAGCCATAGATGACACTCGAAGGCCAGTAGATGACAGAAAAATACTTAGCCCAAATTTTATAATAAGGTACTGTAAATACCCTATAAAAGAAAAAGAAAAAAAATCAGACTTCTCTGGTACAAAGGAAAGGCCAAAATTTTTTACGTGGATTTTCCAGATCTTTTTTTTCTTTTTTTTTTTTAAACAAATACTTTATTAACTTCTGTTTTACATCATTCATTTCTGCCAGATTTTGAGTTACAATCATTTTCCCCCCATTATTCCCCTACCCAACCTCCCAGAATAGCAGTCCCACAAGATATCGCTTCCTCCAATCTGCTCTCTCCCATACCTTCTCCCATACCCCCATCGACTTTTCCATTAGAGGAAGGTGAATCTTTGTGTCCCAATGCCTGCACATCTTATCTCCCAATTATAGGCAAAAGAGTATTAATAATAGTATTTATATATATTTGAAACATTTAATGTTACGACCTTGAATTTCAGATCCATTTCCTTCCTCCCTTGTCACCCATTCCTTCTTGGGAGATAAGTAATTCAGTATATGTTGTACATGTCTAGCTATTAAAAACATTATCATAGTAGATATATTGTACAAGGCTGCTTATAATTCCCTCCCACTCATCCCACCCCCCACCTGGTCCATTCCCTACATGATCCTGTCCCTCTTCTATAGTGGGTACTTCCAACCTCCCCTCACCCCAAGGATGCCCTCCCATCCATCATCCCTCCTCTCATCCCCCTTCCCCCTATCCTGCTGCAGGTTGAGATATCCCATTTAGTATGTATGTCATTTTCTCCCTGAACCAAATTCAATGTGAATGTGGTTTTGCCTTTTTAGCCTTCCTTATTCTCCCCCTCCTTTGCACCCACTTCCCCTACATGAGATAGTTTACCCTACCATGTCTCTCCCCATCTCCTCTTGCCACTTTCCTCTCTCACCTCATAATTTCATCCCTTGAGTACTCTCCCTTCCCAACAAAATCAACCTATGCCCTCTATCCATATATAACTGTAGCCATATACACACACATTCACATATGTATTCGTATGACCACACCCCTTCTTCCATTATTTTCATAGTGAGAAAGATATCATCAGTCACAGTTATTGCTTTTCCATATAGGAATGTAAATAGTTCAACTTTGATAAGTTCCTTTTGATTTCTTTTCCCTGATTACCTTCTCAGGCATCTCTTACTTCTTGCGTCTGGATGTCAAATTTTCTATTCAACTCTGGTTTTTTCCTCAAGAATGCTTGAAAGTCCTCTATTCCACTGAATGACCATATTTTCCCCTGAAACAAAATACTCAGTTTTGCTGGGTAGGTGACCCTTGGGTTCATTCCCAGTTCTTTTGCCCTATGGAATATCATATTCCATGCCCTTCGATCCCTCAGTGTAGAAGCTGCCAGGTCCTGGGCTATTCTGATTGTGTTTCCACAATATTGAAATTGTTTCTTCCTGGCTGCTTGTAGTATTTTCTCCTTGATCTGGGGATTCTGGAACCTGGCTATAATATTCCTGGGAGTTTTCTTTTTGGGATCTTTTTCAGGAGGTGATTGGTGGATTCTTTCAACCTCTATTTTGCCCTCTGGATCTAAACATCAGGGCAGTTTTCCTTGAGAATTTCTTGAAGGGTGATTTCTAGGTTCTTTCCTTGATCATGGCTTTCAGGTAGTCCAATAATTTTTAAATTGTCTCTCCTGGATCTATTTTCCAGGTCAGTGGTTTTTCCCATGAGATATTTCACATTGCCTTCTAATCTTTCATTTGTTTGGATCTGCTTAACAGCATCTTGATTTCTCATAAAGTCATTAGCTTCCATTTGCTCCAGTCTAACTCTGAAGGAATGAATCTCCTCAGTGAACTTTTGAGATTCTTTTTCCATCTGGCAAATTCGACTTTTTAAGGCATTCTTCTCCTCATTGCCCTTTTGGGCCTCCTTTGCCATTTGAGTTAGTCTATTTTTTAAGGTGTTGTTTTCTCAGTCAGGCTGTTGACCCTCATTTCATACTTTTCCTGCATCCTTCTCATTTCTCTTTCCAATTTTTCCTCCACTTCTCTTATTTGATTTTTAAAGTCCTTCTTAAGGTCCTCTATGGCCTGCAACCCACTCATGTTTTCCCCTGGGGCTTTTGGAGCAGGACTTCTGACCTCACAGTCCTTTTCCCGCTCTATGCCCCCAAAATAGGAGTCTAGGGTTGCATTTTTCTGTTTCCTTTGCCTTGGCATGTTGCCACTTAATTGCTTGACTTTTGGGCTTGTTGCCACACTATGGCTTTAAGGCCAGATAGAGGAATTTTCGTCCCGAACGTGTGGGGGCAACTTCCGTTTCTGGCAAGCTGTAAACCCACCCACAACTTCCACCCTAGATCACAATCCAGATCCAGGGAGGTTAAAGCAAGAGCGATTACCCCCCAAGACTGATCGCTGGATCTCCCCACGATTTGTAGGCTGGGAGCCGGAAATGCCTCTGAAAAGTACAAAATGGCGCGTCTCCTCAGCGGCTTCTAGCCCCCAGGGGAGGGAGCTGCCGCATTCCCCAAATACAGGTCCCAAAGTCCATAGGACACTAACCTCTTACTTTGTCCTAGGCAAGTCTATGTTGATAATTCTGGAATCTCCACAGTTCCTGGTGTTTTGGGGTTCCTCCAGCCGGCTGCTGGCCCTGCCGCCCTGGGGCTAAAACCTCGGCTCAGGTGGACCTGGGCTCGGCTCGGCTCCTGCGCTCTGCGCGCTGCCGGCTCCCAGACCGCTGCGCTGGTCCTTCCTGCAGGGTGCTGGGCTGTCCTCAGCGGGAGGTTAGCTTCTCTGTGTCGTTCTGTGGGTGCTGGGGCTCCAGAAGTTTTTCAGAGTCCTTTTTTACATAGTTTGTGGAGAATCTGGGGGCAGAGAGGCTTGGACGAGCTGTTTCTACTCCGCCATCTTGGCTCCGCCCCCGGATTTTCCAGATCTTGAAGATGCTGCATCCCTAACCCCCACTCTATGAAAGGAATATTGTATTATGAAATTATTGTGAAAGATAAAAGCCTTTTATAATATCTGTGACAAAGTGTTTTCTAACCATTGAAGATTCTTCCCAGCTCAAAGTCTCTCTGGTTTTGATGATTAGGAGGTCATTGGTGACCTCCAAGAGGACTTTCAGTAGAGCAGGGGAGGCAGTGCCAGATTGCAAGAAGTTAAAGAGAGAGCAGGAGATGAGGAAGTAGAGATGGAGCAGTGATGGACTGTCTGCTTGTGGAATTTGGCTTTAGTAGCCGTCTACTCCAACCCCTTTTATTTTAAATATGAGGAAATTGAGTTTAAGAGAAGTTAAATGACTGTTCCATGACCTCATACCTAGTAAAGGTCAGAAACAGGATTAGTCCAGTTCTCTATTCCCTTACCTCATATTGGTTTCCTCCCTCTTTAAACTTGAAATTGTTGTCCCCAAAGTCTTTGGATGTCACAAACTTTGTAATGTGCTGTATTCCCATGGTGTCAAAGATTTCAAGGCAGGACTCTATGGGAGTAAAAAATAGTATTTGTATACTGTTGTGGCAAGACTTTCCATTGCTATATGCTAAGGATAAATAGGTAAAGAATATTCTTTACCTATATATTAATTATATATTGTTATAATGTATAATTATATATTATGTAATATATATATAATTATACCAATATAATTGGTAATTATATTACCAATAATATGGTAATTATTATTATCATCGTAGTAATGGTAATAATAATAATTAGCATTTAGCTATTATTTAGCTGCAAAACAGTTCTCCAATATTATCTCATTTTATCCTCAAAACAGCTCTAGGAAGTAAATATTATCTTCACTTTGTTGTTCAGTTGTTTCAATCATGTCCGACTCTTTGTGACCCCATTTGGAGATGTCTTGTCAAAGATGGTAGGGTGGTTTGCCATTTCCTTCTCTAGCTTATTATGCAGATGAGGAAACCAAGGCAAAAAGGTCACATAGTGTCTGAGGCCAGGTTTGGACTCAGGTCTTCCTGATTCCATGCTCTATCCATTGAGCCAGCTAACTGCCCCTAGTACGCTTGTACACTGTTGCATTTGCCTTGGGTGCCCTCTCTGCAGCTTCCAGGCAAGATATGTGATTAATTGACAGCAAAATCATTCAGAAAATAGCAATTGATGTCAACGTATCATGGCAGGGGAGGGGGTGTCCTAGTGATTTGAAAGCAGGTCAAAGGTAACATAGCAATGGATTTTGCTGCCAAGTGGCTTCTAGTATAGATGTCCCCCCTAACCCTGTACTGAATCAGTCACTATATACCAGTGTATCTGGAATCCTAAGGCAGAGTTGGCCCAGGATAACATAGTTGTGTCTAGTATGCTGAGTATCAGTCCATAGCATGTACTTTAATCTTTCCTAAGACGCTGAGCTTGCT